>JALAZF010000266.1:3600000-4200000 GCA_022829125.1 Lathyrus tuberosus | reverse complement strand
TTCTTTGAAACTCTCCTTGGCATTTTGTGACAAACCCTGCAATTGGGTGCGGTTGGGCGCCATGTCAATATTATATTGGTATTGCTTCAGGAACGCTTCTGCCAGATCTTTCCAATTCTTCACAGCAGCTCTATTCAACTTCATGTACCAGGTCAAGGACGCCCCAGCCAGACTGTCCTGAAAATAGTGCATCCATAGCTTCTCGTCATCCGTATGGGCTGAAATCTTCCCAAAGTAAGCTTGAAGATGCGTTTGGGGACACGCATTGCCGTGATACTTATCAAAAGTGGGAGGTTTGAATTTAGGGGGAATTCTGACTCCTGGGACCAGCCCCAAGCTAGTAACATCAATACCCATAGAGTTCTTGCATTCCATGGCCCTGATCTTTTCTGCTAACTCATCATACCTTCGATCACCTTGATTACCCACATCAGCATCCAGCAGAGTAAATTGGTCTTCCAGAGTATCTTCAAGAGTAACACCAGCATGCCTACCATTTCCATTAC
The DNA here is from genome assembly GCA_022829125.1 of Lathyrus tuberosus. Classification (NCBI taxonomy): domain Eukaryota; kingdom Viridiplantae; phylum Streptophyta; class Magnoliopsida; order Fabales; family Fabaceae; genus Lathyrus; species Lathyrus tuberosus. The sequence goes on along the minus strand of JALAZF010000266.1, from coordinate 4,199,494 downwards.
CCCGATTGTTACCACCAGGAGGAGGGTTGCCACCGGGAGGAGGAATGCCATGTCCCTGTGAATTGTCATGATGATCACCTTCGGGCCCGTTGTCGGGACGCTCTACCAGAAGCCTCAGTCTCTCCTGATTTTGCGCCATGCCAGTCATGAGGGTCATGAACTGGTCCATACGCGCCCTCATTTCCGCCAAATCACTTTGCACTTGATCCATGATTCTTACTTGATTCCTTCGCGTCGAATATCGGTGAATATGACTCTCCGCTATACTGCCTGAAACTAAATAAAGGTTAGAGACCCCGCAACGAGTACCTGAAAAGCAAGTAACAAAAAATGCAAAATGATATGCAATGCCATGCAATGCCATGTTTGTCATTTCCGAGGTGCTTTATACCCTGATTCCAATCCAACCACAGAAATCTGAAGACCGGAAATTGTGATATAAAGAGACGTGTCGTGGTCATGTGCTTGTGTGCAGCTATCTGATAAGGAATAATTCTGAATAAAACTGCTCATACTCATTCAAAAAAGTATTCAAGTACATTTAAGAAAGGCTCATCCGCAAATGCAATACAAGGAAAAATGGATCCATCAACAAGCCTGATGGTAACCATTAACAACAAAATATAAGGAAAAGAACATCAGTCTGACAATTCCACATCCTTCAGCTTATCACTTGAGTATTTGATCTCCTCAAAAAGTATACGGGTACGCTGGTGATTTGGCTTTTCAATCATTTCTTTGATCAAGACATCCCTTTTCTCAAGAGCTTCAGTTAAAGAACCCATGTGCAGCATCAGAGCCTCGTCATCACACACTCCTTTGTGTCTCTTTATGCCGGCTTGCGTCTTGAGTATCTCCCTTTCTATCATGACTTCTTCAAGCTCTTTCTTGGTATTCCTCAGCTCACCTCTAGCTTCTTCTAGCTGTTCTTGACTCTTACCGAGGCTTTCCCGATACTTTCTCCTCTGCTCATGCGCCTTTTCAAGCTCTTCGTCCTTAATCTGCAACTGTTCCTGTAATTCAGCATTCTCTATCCTAACTTCGTCCCAAGCGTGCTGAAACTTTGTTAACTTTTCTTTGGTCTGTGCTAACGCCTGTTTGGTTTGCTTGTGGGCTTGAGTAGCATCATCAGCACCTTTACTAATCTTCCGGAAATGTTGGGCTCTTCCAGCAAAGTCTTTTTCTTTTGCAGTTAGGATTTGTTCAGCATCTTGGGCTTTCCGCTCCAGCTCTTTGTTGGCATGTAGAGCATTCTGAAGACGGCTACTCAACTCGGAATTCTCTCCTTGGAGCTTTTTCACCAAGGCTTGCAACTTGTCAACTTCTTCCACAGTAGCAGTGCTTCTTGCTTTCTCATTCTCCGGATACAAAAGGGGTGCCTTACCAAAAGGCAAGAGAAAATCTTCAACTCTTTTCTTCACCCACTCTTCATATGCTGGATAAACCCGGTTGTTAGGCTTTCCTAGAGTAACTTTCCCCTTTTTCAGTATGCTACCCCAGCTTTCAGAAGCTTTCTGTGCTGCTTCCCATCCTTCTGATGTATGAAAATAGAGGGACTCCTCCACATCTCTCTTAATAGGCGGACCTGTCAGGGCATACCCAAATTGTCGAATGGCCAAAGAAGGATTGTAGTTAATCCCACCCATTCTTCCTATCAGTGGAACGTTAGGGAACTTACCACAGCTGTGTATAATATTCTTACCAATCAGCCCATGATCTACCCATACAATGTCCTTGGCCACCAATCCCATTAAACGCTGTTTCCACTCTAGAGAATCTTTGGAATCCACAAAAGCCCCTGATTGTGGTAAACGGCCCGCAAACCACTTATAGAACAAGGGTGCACAACAACGAATTATCCCTCCTCTTTTCTTTTCGTTTCGGTTGTACAATGAGTAGTGAAGATCTCCCAGTAGCGTTGGCACCGGGTTCTTCATCATGAATATTCGTATAGCGTCCGTATCAATGAAATCCGGCTCGTTGGGAAACAACACTATGCCGTATATACAAAGGGCTAGCAAAGCATTAAAAACAAGCCAATTCTCGCCTTTAGCTGCTTCCTGGGCCTTCTTAATCAGATATTCCAGCTTGTAACCACGAATCTTTCCTTTGTTGGAGACATTGTCACTTAACTCTGATTTACTCAAATAAAGAGCACCAGCCACCTTTCCAAAGTCAAGATCCCCCACCGATCCAAAGAAAGGGGGCTCCTCCTTGATAGCAATCCCCAACATGTTGGAATACTCCTCCAAGGTAGGAACCAACACATAGTCTGGAAATACAAAACACCTCAGAGGCGGATCATAGAACTGCATCAACGTATGGAGACCTCTGGCTTCATAATCACTGACATTACGGACCACAGATAAAATCCACCCATATTTCTCTTCAAAAGCTTCTCGTACTGCAGGGCTCGCCATTCCCTTCAGCATAACAATAGGGCCTAAAGTAGGCGTAAGGAACTTATAGCTGATGATATTCTTCCTCTCTTTAGTGTTCATCTTTGCAGGGACCTGATGACTGGAATCAAGGGTAATATATGCACCTGGAAATGAATAAACATGTATGTTAGGATATGATAATGCAATGCAAAGGGCAATGTGATCAGGTAATCAGGTGTCTGTGCTGAACTGTGAACGGTGTCAGTGTAGCTCTGAGACTAATATAGAACCATAGATAAGAACCATCTGAATACAATAGGATGAAACTTCCTTTTTTGTGCAATGATGATAGAAAACCGGGTATGTAGGAGGTCATGGTTACCTGCAAACCTGTAAACAACCCGCCCTTCTCACATGTGGGTACTAGGATGTTCAATATCCCGGGCTCTCAGGTCGAGAAATGATGATACGTTCACCATTTCTGGTTTGGCATCATCATCAATCGAGGAGGCCTCAACTGATTCTCCAAAACAAAAAGGTCCTCAGCTTCTGGCACTGAGGTCGAGAAGCAATAGTACATTCATCCCTCAGGGTACAGTACTACCGCCAATCGAGGAGTGCCTCCGCTGATTCTCTTTCAAAAAGGGATGTCCTATAGCAAGTTCCCAGCATTGGGTCCTCGGATCGAGAATGTGCAATGGGTTTGCCACGGAATGTGGTCTGCCACTGTCACAACTCGGGAGGAGTGCCGCAACTGAGTCCTCGGGAATGGTCACCAGAGTCGACAGTTCCTCAAGAGAATAACCACTGGCCTGCATAACATGCAGTAGCAGAAAGCTCCTGATAGAACCTCGTCTGGTTGTGGGTCTCATGAACAACAATACGTGGTCACCACCACGCAAGCGTCATGACTATCCACTCTAATACCTATGTATGTACTCAAGCCTTGGTAGTGAGCTTATCTCTCAGAACACCCATCCCGCCAAACAGACAAAACAGTGCAACACAATATAATATATGATATGTAATGCTAAAATGCGGTAAATACAGTAATGTACAGTAAAACAGTAAATAACCATACAATAAAACAGTAAATATAGCACAACAGTAAACACCCAATGAAAGAAAGACAGACAAGCGCTAGGATTGACTCGCTAAGGAAACCAGAGATTCTGGGTATAGTCCCCAGCAGAGTCGCCAGCTGTCGCTCCCGGGATTTTCATCCAAGTACAAACGCGAAAGTGGCACCGAAACAGAGTCGCCAGCAATGTGTATTTATCCCAAGAGAGGGAAAGGAAACACCGCGTAAACCTGAAGAGAAGGAAAGAGCATGGTCTTGCGACCAAGAGAAATGGGTTCGGGAGTCGGTTACGCGAGAGGAAGGTATTAGCACCCCCTCGCGTCCATCGTACCCGATGGGATCCGCGCTTGCTTGTCTCAATCAAAGGGTGATGGAAAAGAATATTGGAAAAGGAACGAAAAGAGAACCGGAAAAGGAACGAGAAACAAATGTAGGGAAAATAAAAGAAGTGCTCGCATGGGCCCTACCCCACTGCCTACGTATCTCATCGGGAACATGAGAATCAGAGCGACGTAGTTCCCCTCACTAGGGATGGATTGTCTGTGTTTTTTAGAGAACGACTTACGTCCTAGCTCAGGTGTTGCAGGCTCGCTGGTCCGAGTGCGTTACCATCTTGCAAGAGAACGAGTAGAAGCGCGTTCGTGCGTTGAGAATGAATGAGATGAGAAAAGAATTCCCGAAGGAAAGACGTTATTGTTTGTTTTTGTCTTTTAGAAGGAAGTGTTTTGGATTTGTTTGCATACGACAGTGTATCTGGATCTTAGTCATTGGAATGTGTACCTTCTCACATTCCAAGATGGAATGGGTAAGAAAGCACACTAAGGGTGAAGAAGACCCTCACACTTAGTTCCAATTATCAAGGTTCAAACACACTAGCATACTTGTGTTTATTAAGTGTTTTGTTGATTATGAAGTGAAGAAGTGTTTTTTATTATTTGCACCTTCAACAAGTATTGCATTTAAGTCCCTCATACAAGATCAAATATGTAACACATTGACCTAAGATGGGCCATATGCTACACATCTTAAGATTATAAGAGAAAACCCCTTATAATCTTTTCTTTATATGAAAGGCCTAAATGCAATAAATGCCTACCTTTATTAGATATTTTGAATTTTCTTTGAGATGAGAAAAGAGACTCAAGGGAGGATAAAGGTAAAAATCTATATGGACTAAGACTCAATCCTAATTGATTAGTTAAGGGAGTGATCCTAAGGTTTGTGAGGTTTCAACCTAAAGTCTAAAGAAAGAAAGAATTAAACAATTCACTTCCAAAGTAGAAGATGAATTGTAATTCAAAAAGGGAAGGTAATGAGTTATTAAAAGAAAGCACATAAGTGCTTAGCAAAACACAAAATGGAATTGTAAAAGAGAAAGGATAGAAGTTGAATGTGGATTCCTTATCCACACTCAATTGAAACTTACCGAAGCCCCTACATGGTTAGTAAACATGTATAAGAAGTATAAGAAGTAAAAGAACATGTAATGCATCATAAAACTCAAAAGAATTAAATGAGAAAACAAATCCTAGAGCCACAATCAGAATGTGCATCATATGGACAACAAGTGAATATCATCATACAAGTGCAAGTGAATAAGCAACCATCATCACCCATTAGCATTTAAACATGTTACAAGAAGAAGGGGTAGATGAAAGATGGAAAGAAATGAAGAGGACATGCATAAATGGAACATGTAAATCAACAACCAGAATTGAAACTAAATGGAAAATGGTTTATAAACATCTCAAAAGTATTTATGAGGTAACTTCAAGACATTCAAGAAGTAATATACGAAGAATTGAAATGAAAGTTCAAAAAGAAAGGGCAAACAATACATGTTAATGATGCACAAAGTTCAAATTGAAATGAACATGTAAAGATGACCTATAATGTGTATCAAAGACCTATAATATCATATGAATGGCTCATAACATATGCAAATGCTCATACAAATGTGCACAAAAGAATTCATGTAAACATGCACTAAAGTTGTAATGACATGCCATGGATTATACATCCAATGTGATGCATCAAACAAAGACCAAATGGATTCATGAAAATTATGCCAACATATCATTGGAATGCCTAGGTCAGAAATGCATCATACATCAAGATAGTATGTAAAAATTCAGAGCAAAATGACTTCAAACAAAGCAATTAGGTCAAATTGAAACATCATGCAAAGTGGTGCAAATATAGGCATTAAGACATATGATAAAGTGACCTAAAAAATCAAACAAAAATCATCTAACATGCTTCAATGTATTAGTGAATCAATGCAAAAAGAATCATGTCAAAATAGTTGGTAATGAGCAAGAACAAAATTAAACAAATTCATGTATCATGCTTAGAATGCATCTAAGTGGAAATTCAAAGAAAATTATGGAACAGGGGCAAAAAGGTCATAAAATCAGAAAATAAAATCATGAAAAATTTCCTAAATGTTTTAAGAATACACATGAATTTTTGTAGAATTTTCCAATATGTTTTGGTATTTTTAAAAATTATAAATGAAACATGTATGAAAGAAATAAAAATAAAAAAAAATGCAAAATGAAGGGGGGTATGAACATAGCAAAGTCACAGTTCAAAATCATTGGGCTTCAATACATGGGGGTGTAATTATCAATCTGAATAGGTCCAAGTCTGCGCAAAACACCATAACAATCATGCACTTCAGTCAACAGAAATTGACTCATTCTTAGCCAATGGATCAAGTCAAAGTCAATTCATGGTCAAAGTAGTTGGAATCAACACACACACGCGCATGAGCACCCTTACTATCATGTACCACATCACACATAGTTTAAATGAAATCAGAAAAGAAACACGTGAGGTGCACATGATTTTTTTATGTGCTGGCAAGTTTTGGATCGTTAGATCAACAACATCAAACGGTTAACAAACAATCTGGCTATAAACCCTAACATGAAGACCACCGGCCGGAGAGAGACCTCCGGTCACCTTCTCCGGTCAATCACCACCGTCTGCAACCTTCGTACCTCACCAAAATACACAAACATGATACCAAAATGAAGCTGAGCTTACGTAGAGCACGAATTCAGTGATAAAACGCACAAAAAGTTCATGAAACGAGAGAATCGAACAGAAACACATTTGCCCTAACATTGGATCTATACCTCTAAGAGGTCTATCAACTAGCCAGAAATGTCACATTGCTTCTAGTAAGCTATTATCAACACCAAACAAGCTATAATCAGTGACTAAAATGCAAAATAATTGGAGAAATAAGAACCTGAAACGTGGAGATTCTTGGATCTTCAGAAAACCAGAGGGGAGAACTTGAACTCTTGAACTTGCTTGAGCAAAATAAATGCTCGTATATGCTTGAGAGTGGAGAAGAAATCAAATCTGAAACGAGATATCTCTTGAGGAATTCACCTTGTTTCAGCTTGTTCTTGAACAATAATGAATACTTGCTAGTGAAGATGATTAGATGAAGAAGGAATCGTGCAATAAGAGAGAACTCAGAGAGAAAGTTCAGAGAGAAAAAGTGAGGATGATTGGTGAAAATCGTGAAAATGAATCCCCCTCTCAAATGTGTGTGAGATTTCTATTTATGTGGCTGGTTAAGAATTAACTCATATGGTTGACAGTTAGAACTCAAGTTAACTGAGCTAGTTAACTGAGTTCTGAGTTAACAGAATGAGTGAGGAGGTTAGTGGCACGAGTTGGTGAGATTAACTATGGTGATGGTGAGCTCATAGCAGCTATGGTGAGGAAGAAGTGAATCAGTGGTGATGAGATGATGTTATGACATTGCAGCATGACATTACTTAGTGCACAAGCTATTTGTTCAAACACTTTCCCCTTTGATGTATGGCTGCTATGATGTACATGCATGGTAAGAGCAAGGTTTGTCCAAATGAAGAAACAAAAGTACACAAGTGTTTGTTGTAAGCTTGAGCAAAAATCGTGCACCAAGCTGTTAATGCATCAGTGTCAAGCATTGTGATTTGCAGGTGAAAATCTCTCAATTTAGTGAATGGTTTGATGATGTTTTGGGATCATTGGAAAGAAGAAGTGTAATACTACAAGTTTGGTGTGAAACAAGATTAGAAATTAGAACTCTATCTTGCTCAAAAATGACCTGAAATATTGGAAATCGCAACTGCTGTGTGGCGAGCAACTTGGCTTGCAGACAAGGTGTGCATGGCATGGATTTTCAGTTGTGTTGACCAATCTTTGAGCTATCATAACTCCTTGTCCTTTGATCAAATGAAAAAATCATGAACATCAATCTTGAAGATCTCACATAGGGGAACAACTTTGATGTTGCAAGATTTTTCATTTGAAGCCTTTAACCATGAGTAAAATGAGTGGACATTTGGCCCACCACATGTTTGTTAAAATGACTGCGCGCGTGCCCTGAAAATCTTGGTCATGACCTAGTTTTGAACCTACTTTGCTCAAACTTTGATCAATCATATCTCCCTCATTTTTTATCCAATGGAGATGTTCCACACATGGATTTGAAGCTTAAAGCAAGGCCTTTCATTGAGGCAGAGTGGAATTTTCATTTGGTACTCCAAATTTGAATGGCCTTGGTTCAAATTCTGATGCAAAATGGCCAAAACTTGCTATTTTTAGTAACCCTTCCTCTTCCAAAAATGGCAACTTTCCACATCTTGATTTTTTCATGATTCCTTTGGAGTTTCTTGACCAAATTTTGTACATTGGACATATGTAACATGAATTTCATGAATTTGGCCTCAAAAAGTCAAGAGTTGACTTTTTCCTCTGATTATTTGACTTGGCCCCAAATTCCATGATTTTTTATCTTTCTTCCAATTGAAACACTTCCAAAACCAATTGAGATGCAATTTTCCACATACATACACTTAGGGACATATGGAATACCATGACAACAAGCTTTGTCCAAAAAATCAGAGATATCCTGATTTTATTAGAAACCCTAATTTTGACCCTCTCTGGTTAGGAGGAAATTGCACATCTTCCAAATCCAAATTCCTCAGAGTATGTTGTGTATCCTCTTAAAGGATGATGAGATGTGCCACTTGAGGATGATCTTGAATCAATGAGCTATCTCTTTTGAGGGTTTTCCTTCAATTTTTGAACCTCTTGCATGATGAAAGATGTATTGCTTCAATCTCCCCTTGGATTTCACTTTCTTGAGGTAGTGGATGATCAATTGAGGTAGTATGAGACATGAGAGACCTCTTGGCTTGCCTAGAGCCAACTTGATTGACCTTTTTGTGCTTTGAATGATTCCTTGATTGTCCACCTTCCACCTGATCACATGCCCTGATGGTAAGAAGGATGCCATGCTTCATTTTTCTATGTTAAATGCAATGTAATGTTAATGAGGTGGATATGATATGATAAATGATAATGCCATGCTATGATGACAAAAGGAGAGAGCAAATTTTGGGGTATTACACGTATCTTTCTCTTTGATGAATTTATGGTGAACCACGAGTTATGTGGAATTTTTCCGAAGTTGTTGGCATGTGGCCGTGATATGAATAAATAAATTAATTTCCGCTGTTTTATTTCATCTAATGAAAGGAGTTTGATGTTGGTTTTATGAATGTGGCATCCTACTTTATTTTTGGTGTAAAAACTCTGATCATTTCATAGAATTTTGTGTATTTTTCATAAATGGGAAAGTGGGGTGTTACAATTGGTATCAGAACAGGTCGGTCCGTCCGGCCAGGTGTAGTAGTTGAGTCTGTCCTTAGTATAGGAGTCGTTTGTGTGTTCTGACCTTATGTTGATTGTTGACCAGTACGGCAGGAAGGAATGATGCTGCTCTTGCTGCTGCTATGCAAGCCATGGCACAAGCTGTAGAGAACGCTAATCAGGCTGGAGGTGCTTAGTTTCGTGACTTGGTACAGTTCCAGAGCAATAAGCCACCTACATATGAGGGAGGTATTTTGGATCCAGAGGCTGCACAGAAATGGCTGAAGGCTGTTGAGAAGATCATTAGGACCATGGAATGTAGTGACGCTCAGAAGTTACGGTTTAGTACTCATATGCTGGAAGGGGAGGCTGAGGCCTGGTGGGACAACAATCGTCAGAGATTGGAAGCTGCGGGTACTGAGATTACTTGGGCAGTGTTTCAAGCTGAGTTTCTGGAAAAGTATTTTCCGGAAGACATTCGTAGTGCAAAAGAGGTTGAATTTTTGGAGCTGAAACAGGGTGATAAGACAGTTGTTGAATATGCTGCTCAGTTTGAAGAGTTGGTTCAGTATTGTGCTCATTACAATACTGAGGAAGCTATGACTTTGAAGTGCTTGAAGTTTGAGAATGGGCTGCGTCCCGAGATCAAACTGGGCATTGCTTGTCAGAAAATAAGAAATTATCCAGAACTAGTAAGCAGAAGCAGAATCTATGACAATGGTAACAGAGCCAGAATTGCTCATTACAAGGCTGTGAATGAGAAGAAGGGTAAGCAGAGGTTTGGAGGTACTCCTTACAGTGCTCCAGCTGATAAGGGGAAACAGAGAACTGACGTAGGAAAGAAACCAAAGAAGAAAGGAGTAGGTTCGGATACTCTCAAGTGTTTCCGATGTGGTGGTGCGGGTCACCGTGTTAATAACTGTCCGAATGAGGTGAAGAAGTGTTTTAAGTGTGGTAAGCCTGGTCATGTTATAGCAGATTGCAGAGCCAATATGCCTACTTGTTATAATTGTGGAGAGAAGGGTCACATCAGCACTCACTGTGAGAAGCCGAAGAAGTCGCAGGCGTCTCAAACAGGTGGGAAGGTGTTTGCCTTGGCGGGAGCCCAATCCACTGACGAGGAGCGTTCCGTCAAAGGTACTTGCTTTATTAATGATATTCCTTTGATTGCTATCATTGACACGGGTGCAACACACTCGTTTATTTCTGTTGACTGTGTGAAGAGATTAGGGATTGTGCCATCTACTCTAGAGCAGAGGATGATGATTGAAACTCCATCTATTGGTTTTGTGGTTACTTCTTTGGTGTGTTTGAAGTGTCCGCTGACCATGTTTGGTAGAGATTTCAGAGTGGACTTAATTTGTTTGCCACTCGGTAATCTCGATGTTATTTTGGGAATGAACTGGTTGGAGTTCTACCGGGTTTATATTGATTGCTTCAGGAAAATGTTACTGTTTCTTACTCCTAAAGAGGAAGCATTAACAGATTCGCTATCTAGCAGGGAGTTGAGGGCGTTGTTAGAGGATGAAGCGAAGCTGTTTGTGGTGTTTGCCACGTTATCTGTTGAAAGCAAGGCTTCAGTTAATGAGTTACCAATAGTGAATGAATTTCCTGAAGTGTTTCCAGATGACATCACAAAATTGCCTCCGACAAGAGAAGTTGAATTCACAATTGATCTTGTACCGGGTACCAGACCTATCTCTATGGCACCGTACAGGATGTCTGCATCAGAATTGGCAGAGTTGAAATCTCAGGTCAGAGAATTGCTCGATAAGAAGTTTATTAGACCAAGTGTGTCGCCGTGGGGAGCTCCAGTGTTGTTGGTGAAAAAGAAGGATGATATTATGCGTCTGTGCATTGATTACAATCAGTTGAATAAAGTGACCATTAAGAATAAGTATCCACTTCTGAGGATTGATGACTTAATGGATCAGCTAGTAGGAGCTCGTGTTTTCAGCAAAATTGATCTGAGGTCGGGTTACCATCAGATTAGAGTAAAAGAAGGTGATATTCAGAAGACTGCTTTCAGAACTCGCTACAGACATTACGAATATGCTGTGATGCCTTTCGGAGTGTCTAATGCACCGGGTGTGTTTATGGAATATATGAATCGTATCTTCCACTCTTATCTGGATCAGTTTATTGTGGTATTTATTGATGATATACTGATTTATTCTAAGTCTGACGAGGACCATGCAGGACACTTGAGAATCGCATTGCAGGTGTTGAAAGATAATAAATTGTTTGCAAAGTTCTCGAAGTGCGAATTCTGGTTGAAGACTGTGAGTTTCTTGGGTCATGTTATCTCTGGTGATGGTATAGCAGTGGACCCATCTAAAGTAAGTGCAGTACTTCAGTGGGAGCCTCCGAAAACAGCAACGGAGATTAGAAGCCTTTTGGGTTTGGCAGGTTACTATAGAAGATTCATTGAAGGGTTTTCTAAACTGGCATTGCCATTGACTCAGCTAACCAGGAAGAATCAGGCTTTTGTTTGGGATACTTCCTGTGAGGAAAGTTTTGAGGAACTGAAGAAGAAATTGACTACAACACCAGTGTTAATTTTACCAAGTCCAAATGATCCTTTTGTAGTGTATTGTGATGCGTCTAAGATGGGATTAGGCGGTGTGTTAATGCAAGATGGCAAGGTAGTGGCTTATGCTTCACGACAATTGAGGGTGCATGAGAGGAACTATCCTACTCATGATCTTGAAATAGCTGCAGTGGTATTCGTGTTAAAAATCTGGAGGCATTATTTATATGGATCAAGATTTGAAGTATTCAGTGATCACAAGAGTCTGAAATACTTATTCGATCAGAAGGAGTTGAATATGAGGCAGATGAGGTGGTTAGAGTTCTTAAAAGACTATGATTTCAATTTGAGTTACCATCCGGGAAAAGCTAATGCTCTGAGTCGGAAGACAATCCATATGTCAGCCTTGATGGTGAAAGAAATGGAATTGATTTAGCAGTTTAGAGACTTGAGTATGGTTTGTGAAACTACACCAGAAAGTATTAGATTGGGTATGCTAAAGGTGAATAATGACTTTTTGGATGTAATTAAAGAAAATCAGAAACTGGATGTGAAATTAGTGGACTTGATGCCTACAGGAGGGGATGATTCTGATAGCGACTTTAAAGTGGATAATGTTGGTGTGTTGAGGTTCCGGGGCAGAATTTGTGTACCGGATAATGAGGAATTGAAAAAGGCAATCCTAGAGGAAAGTCATCGGAGTAGCTTGAGTATTCATCCGGGAGCTACAAAGATGTATCAAGACTTGAAGAAGTTATTTTGGTGGTCCGGTATGAAGAGGGACATAGCTCAGTTTGTTTATGCTTGTTTGATATGTCAGAAGTCGAAAGTAGAGCACGAGAAGCCGTCTAGATTAATGCAACCGTTGGAAATTCCAGAATGGAAATGGGACAGTATTGCTATGGATTTTGTTACTGGCTTGCCAAATACGGAGAGAGGCTTTGATGATATTTGGGTAGTGGTGGATCGACTTACGAAGTCCGCATATTTTATACCAATTAACAGCAGTTTCCCATTGTCGAAGCTGGCGGAGATTTATATCAGGATAATTGTGAAGTTACATGGTGTTCCATCGAGCATAGTGTCGAATAGAGATCCGAGGTTTACTTCATAGTTTTTGAGGAGTCTGCAGGAAGCCTTGGGTTCTAAGTTGAAGTTGAACTCGGCTTATCATCCACAGACCGATGGTCAGTCGGAGAGGACTATTCAGTCGTTGAAGGATTTGCTGAGAGCCTGTGTATTGGAAAAAGGTGGTGCGTGGGATACTCATTTGCCATTGATTGAGTTCACGTACAACAATAGTTACCATTCTAGTATTGGGATGGCACCTTTTGAAGCTTTGTATGGTAGGAGAAGTAGAACGCCTCTGTGTTGGTATGAGACCGGTGAGAATGTGGTGCTTGGACCGGAATTTGTGCAACAGACTACTGAGACAATTCAGATGATCCGTGAGAAGATGAAAGCGTCTCAGAGTAGACAGAAAAGTTATCATGACAATCGGAAGAAAGATTTGGAATTCAGTGAAGGTGATCACGTGTTCCTGAGAGTTAACCCAGTGACCGGTGTGGGACGTACATTAAAATCGAAGAAGTTGGATCCTAAGTTTATTGGACCGTATCAAATCTTGCAGAGGGTTGGTGCAGTTGCTTATAAGTGGCGTTACCGCCTGAACTTTTGAACTTGCATGACGTGTTTCATGTGTCGCAACTTCGAAAGTATGTGTCTGATCTATCTCATGTTATTCCGAAGGATGAGGTGCAGATCAGGGATAATCTTACTGTTGAGGCGATGCCGATAAGGATCAAAGATCGCTAGATGAAACAACTCAGAGGAAAGGAGATACCTCTGGTGAGAGTAGCTTGGGGAGGAGCTGCTGGCGGAAGTGTGACCTGGGAGCTGGAGAGCAAGATGCGAGAGTCATATCCGGAACTATTTCCATCAGGTACATTTTCGGGGACGAAAATAATTTAAGTGGAAGAGAGTTGTAACACCCCATTTTAATTATTTAATCGTCGTGTGTTAATTTGTATTGTTTGGCCTTGTTAATGGTGAGTGAAGGGTAGTGCCTTATTTAATTAGTGGGGATTAAAAACCTTAGCTAATAATAATGATATAGCAGTGAAAATAATAATAGTAATATGGTTAGTAGTGTTATTATTATTATTATTATTATTATTATTATTATTATTATTATTATTATTATTATTATTATTAGGACTTTTATTATAATAATTATTATTTTATTATTAATAAAAAAAAAATCTGATGTAATTAATTAGATAGTGGCTAATAGAAAATAATAAGGGCAGTTTGGTAATTAGAGGAGGATTAGTGAAAATTGGTGGGAGTTTAGCCATAATCAGAATTTTAGAGAGAAAAAGAGAAAGGCTAAGGAGAGGAAGAACAAGGGTGTGCTAGGGCTAACATCTTCATCAGATTTTCACAAGAATTAATCGAAGATTTGAGGTAAGGGGGGAGAAACGGGTTTAATATTGGTGATATGTTCATGATAGGGTAGTGGGGAGTCCTTAACCCCGTAGGAATTCGTATGCAAAATGTTGTGTTAATGATTTGTGTATATGTCTGATGTGATGATGAAATTATGCATGAATCGATTCGTGTTAACATGATTTTTTGTTATTGTTGCTGTTGTCTGAATAACCTTTGTTGCAGATCTGGTTTTGGTGCAGGTTGTAGGAAAGGAATTAGACATAGAACTCATAGATCTGATTTAGTAATGTTAGGAAAAGATGTAAGATGAATAATAGGACATAAAACTGATGTAGAACTCATTTTAGGAGCATTTGGAATGATAGAATGGGGGTCAATGTGGTAGAATTCGTACTAAGATGAGAATAATGGGTATTTTCACAGCTTCTGCCCATACGCGTACCAAGGAGGGCGATACGCGTATGACTGAGCGTAATGAGGGGCCATACGCGTAACAGACGTGTTAATACGCATATGGAAAGTCAGAATGTGAGGCAATACGCGTATGAAGAGAGCGACTACGCGTAATAGGAGGCCTGTACGCGTAATGGGTTGGAATTTGGGAATTTCAGTGTGAAAACATCTCTGTCCGTACGCGTAAGGCACAAGGCAAGACGCGTAAGGACTTGGGCACTTGAGGCATTACGCGTAAGGGGGAGAGGCATTACGCGTATGGATGGGCGAGCGAACTGGGCAATACGCGTATGGCCCCGGGCAATACGCGTATGGCCTAGGGCAATACGCGTATGGCCAACGTGAGTGCAGAATTTTGTTGTTCTGCGATTTCTTTCCCGATTTCGCGTCCAATGTAGTTTCTTATGGTTTGGGAGGTTGGGATTAGATGCCAGAATTTAAGTAGTGTGAAATTGGTGACGAAAATAATTAATTTAATAATTTTAGGGAATTAATTAATTAATTAATAGTTGATTTATGTTGTGTGAAGTAATCGTATGGTGTTGGATGTTGATGTGTGATTCAGGTGTGATCAGGAGGATCGTGAACATGTATATATATGCCATTGTACATGTGTTTCATATGCATAATTGTGTCATGCATTTCATGGTGTTGGTGGGATGAATCATTGCTCAGGAGGAGTGTATGTGATTCATCCGTACTCCGATTTGGAGAATGGTGGGGATAGATCATTGCCAAGTAGGGGTGTATGTGATCTATCCGGGTTCGATTGAATGAACCATGTTGTTGGTACCACGTGCATTGTGTCTAATGTTGAGTCGCATTGCACCATTTTTGATATGTGTTGTTTGTATAGTGATGATTTGTTGACCAGTGGGTCGTAATTGTATGATTGTGTGTGAATACTTACCCTTATCATGTATTGTTCACCGTTAAGTATTGAATGTAATTCTCACCCCTTTGTTGTTGTTGTGTCTGTGCTTCTTCGGAAGTACAGATAATCCAGGTACTTAGGTTGCTGGAGTACGTGTTGCTTGTTCGAGTCGTAGGAGTCGCTCTGATACGTAACACGGGAATTAGGGGGATTTCAATTATTTGTTATTTGTTATTTGTTTTTGTTACTTATCTTTCTCTTTGATGAATTTATGGTGAACCACGAGTTATGTGGAATTTTTCCGAAGTAATTGGCATGTGGCCGTGATATGGATAAATAAATTATTTTCCGCTGTTTTATTTCAGCCAATGAAAGGAGTTTGATGTTGGTTTTATGAATGTGGCATCCTACTTTATTTTTGGTGTAAAAACTCTGATCATTTCATAGAATTTTGTGTATTTTTCATAAATGGGAAAGTGGGGTGTTACAATTGGTATCAGAGCAGGTCGATCCGTCCGACCAGGTGTAGTAGTTGAGTCTGTCCTTAGTATATGAGTCGTTTGTGTGTTCTGACCTTATGTTGATTATTGACCAGTATGGCAGGAAGGAATGATGCTGCTCTTGCTGCTGCTATGCAAGCCATGGCACAAGCTGTGGAGAACGCCAATTAGGCTGGAGGTGCTCAGTTTCGTGACTTGGCACAGTTCCAGAGCAATAAGCCGCCTACATATGAGGGAGGTATTTTGGATCCAGAGGCTGCACATAAATGGCTGAAGACTGTTGAGAAGATCTTCAGGACCATGGAATGTAGTGACGCTCAGAAGGTATGGTTTGGTACTCATATGCTGGAAGGGGAGGCTGAGGCCTGGTGGGACAACAGTCATCAGAGATTGGAAGCTGCGGGTACTGAGATTACTCGTGCAGTGTTTCAAGCTGAGTTTCTGGAAAAGTATTTTCCGGAAGACATTCGTAGTGCAAAAGAGGTTGAATTTTTGGAGCTGAAATAGGGTGATAAGACAGTTGCTGAATATGCTGCTCGGTTTGAAGAGTTGGTTCAGTATTGTGCTCATTACAATACTGAGGAAGCTATGACTTCGAAGTGCTTGAAGTTTGAGAATGGGCTGCGTCCCGAGATCAAACTGGGCATTGCTTGTCAGAAAATAAGAAATTATCCAGAACTGGTAAGCAGAAGCAGAATCTATGACAATGATTACAGAGCCAGAATTGCTCATTACAAGGTTGTGAATGAGAAGAAGGGTAAGCAGAGGTTTGGAGGTACTCCTTACAGTGCTACAGCTGATAAGGGGAAACAGAGAACTGACATAGGAAAGAAACCAAAGGAGAAAGGAGTAGGTTCGGATACTCTCAAGTGTTTTCGATGTGGTGGTGTCGGTCACCGTGCTAATAACTGTCCGAATAAGGTGAAGAAGTGTTTTAAGTGTGGTAAGCCTGGTCATGTTATAGCAGATTGCAGAGCCACTATGCCTACTTGTTATAATTGTGGAGAGAAGGGTCACATCAGCACTCACTGCGAGAAGCCGAAGAAGTCGCAGGCGTCTTAAATAGGTGGGAAGGTGTTTGCCTTGGCGGGAGCCCAATCCACTGACGAGGAGCGTTTCGTCAAAGGTATTTGCTTTATTAATGATATTCCTTTGATTGCTATCATTGACACGGGTGCAACGCACTCGTTTATTTCTGTTGACTGTGTGAAGAGATTAGGGATTGTGCCATCTACTCTAGAGCAGAGGATGATGATTGAAACTCCATCTATTGGTTCTGTGGTTACTTCTTTGGTGTGTTTAAAGTGTCCGCTGGCCATGTTTGGTAGAGATTTTAGAGTGGACTTGATTTGTTTGCCACTCGGTAATCTCGGTGTTATTTTGGGAATGAACTGGTTGGAGTTCAACCGGGTTTATATTGATTGCTTTAGGAAAACGTTACTGTTTCTTATTCCTGAAGAGGAAGCATTAGCAGATTCGCTATCTAGTAGGGAGTTAAGGACGTTGTTGGAGGATGAAGCGAAGCTGTTTGCGGTGTTTGCCTCGTTATCTGTTGAAAGCAAGGCTTCAGTTAATGAATTACCAGTACTGAATGAATTTCCTGAAGTGTTTCCAGATGAAATCACAGAATTGCCTCCGACAAGATAAGTTGAATTCACTATTGATCTTGTACCGGGTACCAGACCTATCTCTATGGCACCGTACAGGATGTCTGCATCCGAATTGGCAGAGTTGAAATCTCAGGTCGGAGAATTGCTTGATAAGAAGTTTATTAGACCAAGTGTGTCGCCGTGGGGAGCTCCAGTGTTGTTGGTGAAAAAGAAGGATGATAGTATGCGTCTGTGCATTGATTACCGTCAGTTGAATAAAGTGACCATTAAGAATAAGTATCCACTTCCGAGGATTGATGACTTAATGGATTAGCTGGTAGGAGCTCGTGTTTTCCGCAAAATTGATCTGAGGTCGGGTTACCATCAGATTAGAGTAAAAGAGGGTGATATTCAGAAGACTGCTTTCAGAGCTCACTACGGACATTACGAATATGATGTGATGCCTTTCGGAGTGTCTAATGCACCAGGTGTGTTTATGGAATATATGAATCGCATCTTCCACTCTTATCTGGATCAGTTTATTGTGGTATTTATTGATGATATACTGATTTATTCTAAGCCTGATGAGGACCATGCAGGACACTTGAGAATCGCATTATAGGTGTTGAAAGATAAGAAATTGTTTGCAAAGTTCTCGAAGTGCGAATTCTGGTTGAAGACTGTGAGTTTCTTGGGTCATGTTATCTCTGGTGATGGTATAGCAGCGGACCCATCTAAAGTAAGTGCAGTACTTCAGTGGGAGCCTCCGAAAAAAGCAACGGAGATTAGAAGCTTTTTGGGTTTGGCAGGTTACTATAAAAGATTCATTGAAGGGTTTTCTAAACTGGCATTGCCATTGACTCAGCTAACCAGGAAGAATCAGGCTTTTGTTTGGGATACTGCCTGTGAGGAAAGTTTTGAGGAACTGAAGAAGAAATTGACTACAACACCAGTGTTTATTTTACCAAGTCCAAATGATCCTTTTGTAGCGTATTGTGATGCGTCTAAGATGGGATTAGGCGGTGTGTTAATACAAGATGGCAAGGTAGTGGCTTATGCTTCACGACAGTTGAGGGTGCATGAGAGGAACTATCCTACTCATGATCTTGAATTAGCTGCAGTGGTATTCGTGTTAAAAATCTGGAGGCATTATTTGTATGGATCAAGATTTGAATTATTCAGTGATCACAAGAGTCTGAAATACTTATTCGATCAGAAGGAGTTGAATATGAGGCAGAGGAGGTGGTTAGAGTTCTTAAAGGACTATGATTTCAATTTGAGTTACCATCCGGGAAAAGCTAGTGTTGTAGTAGATGCTCTGAGTCGAAAGACAATCTATATGTCAGCCTTGATGGTGAAAGAAATGGAATTGATTGAGCAGTTCAGAGACTTGAGTATGGTTTGTGAAACTACACCAGAATGTATTAGATTGGGTATGCTAAAGGTGAATAATGACTTTTTGGATGTAATTAAAGAAAATCAGAAACTGGATGTGAAATTAGTGGACTTGATGCCTACAAGAGGGGATGATTCTGATAGCGACTTTAAAGTGGATAATGTTGGTGTGTTGAGGTTCCGGGGCAGAATTTGTGTACCGGATAATGAGGAATTGAAAAAGGCAATCCTAGAGGAAAGTCATCGGAGTAGCTTGAGTATTCATCCGGGAGCTACAAAGATGTATCAATACTTAAAGAAGTTATTTTGGTGGTCCAGTATGAAGAGGGACATAGCTCAGTTTGTTTATGCTTGTTTAATATGTCAGAAGTCGAAAGTAGAGCACCAGAAGCCGTTGGGATTAATGCAACCGTTGGAAATTCCGGAATGGAAATGTGACAGTATTGCTATGGATTTTGTTACTGGCTTGCCAAATACGGCGTGAGGCTTTGATGCTATTTGGGTAGTGGTGGATCGACTTACGAAGTCCGCACATTTTATACTAATTAACAGCAGTTTCCCGTTGTTGAAGCTGGCGGAGATTTATATCAGGATAATTGTGAAGTTACATGGTGTTCCATCGAGCATAGTGTCGAATAGATATCCGAGGTTTACTTCAGAGTTTTGGAGGAGTCTACAGGAAGCCTTGGGTTCTAAGTTGAAGTTGAACTCGACTTATCATCCACAGACCGATGGTCAGTCGGAGAGGACTATTCAGTCGTTGAAGGATTTGCTGAGAGCCTGTGTATTGGAAAAAGGTGGTGCGTGGGATACTCATTTGCCATTGATTGAGTTCACGTACAATAATAGTTACCATTCTAGTATTGGGATGGCACCTTTTGAAGCTTTGTATGGTAGGAGAAGTAGAACGCCTCTGTGTTGGTATGAGACCGGTGAAAATGTGGTGCTTGGACCGAAAATTGTGCAACAGACTACTAAGACAATTCAGATGATCCGTGAGAAGATGAAAGCGTCTCAGAGTAGACAGAAAAGTTATCATGACAATCGAAAGAAAGATTTGGAATTCAGTGAAGGTGATCACGTGTTCCTGAGAGTTAACCCAGTGACCGGTGTGGGACGTGCATTAAAGTCAAAGAAGTTGGATCCTAAGTTTATTGGACCGTATCAAATCTTGCAGAGGGTTGGTGCAGTTGCTTATAGAGTGGCATTACCACCTGAACTTTCGAACTTGCATGACGTGTTTCATGTGTCACAACTTCGAAAGTATGTGTCTGATCCATCTCATGTTATTCTGAGGGATGAGGTGCATATCAGGGATAATCTTACTGTGGAGGCGATGTCGATAAGGATCGAAGATCGCAAGATGAAACAACTCAGAGGAAAGGAGATACCTCTGGAGAGGAGCTTGGGGAGGAGCTGCTGGCGGAAGTGTGACCTGGGAGCTGGAGAGCAGGATGCGAGAGTCATATCCGAAACTATTTCCATCAGGTACATTTTCGGGGACGAAAATAATTTAAGTGGAGGAGAGTTGTAACACCCCATTTTAATTATTTAATCGTCGTGTGTTAATTTGTATTGTTTGGCCTTGTTAATGGTGAGTGAAGGGTAGTGCCTTATTTAATTAGTGGGGATTAAAAACCTTAGCTAATAATAATGATATAGCAGTGAAAATAATAATAGTAATATGGTTAGTAGTGTTATTATTATTATTCTTATTATTATTATTATTAGGACTATTATTATTATAACAATTATTATTTTATTATTAATTAAATAAAAATCTGATGTAATTAATTAGATAGTGGCTAATTGAAAATAATAAGGGCAGTTTGGTAATTAGAGGAGGATTAGTGAAAATTGGTGGGAGTTTAGCCATAATCAGAATTTTAGAGAGAAAAAGAGAAAGGCTAAGGAGAGGAAGAACAAGGGTGTGCTAGGGCTAACATCTTCATCAGATTTTCTCAGGAATTAATCGAAGATTCGAGGTAAGGGGGGAGAAACGAGTTTAATATTGGTGATATGTTCATGATAGGGTAGTGGGGAGTCCTTAACCCCGTAGGAATTCGTATTCAAAATGTTGTGTTAATGATTTGTGTATATGTCTGATGTGATGATGAAATTGTGCATGAATCGATTCGTGTTAACATGATTTTTTATTATTGTTGCTGTTGTCTGAATAACCTTTGTTGCAGATCTGGTTTTGGTGCAGGTTGTAGGAAAGGAATTAGACGTAGAACTCATAGATCTGATTTAGTAATGTTAGGAAAAGATGTAAGATGAATAATGGGACATAAAACTGATGTAGAACTCGTTTTAGGAGCATATGGAATGGTAGAATGGGGGTCAATGTGGTAGAATTCGTACTAAGATGAGAATAATGGGTATTTTCACAGCTTCTGCCCATACGCGTACCAAGGAGGGCGATACGCGTATGACTGAGCGTAATGAGGGTCCATACGCCTAACACACATGTTAATACGCGTATGGAAAGGCAGAATGTGAGGCAATACGTGTATGAAGAGAGGGACTATGTGTAATAGGAGGGTCGTACGAGTAATGGGTTGGAATTTGGGAATTTCAGTGTGAAAATGTCTCTGTCCGTACGCGTAAGGCACAAGGCAATACGAGTAAGGACTTGGGCACTTGAGGCATTACGCGTAAGGGGGAGAGGCATTACGCGTATGGATGGGCGAGCGAATTGGGCAATACGCGTATGGCCCAAGGCAATACGCGTATGGCCAGCGTGAGTGCAGAATTTTGTTGTTCTGCGATTTCTTTCTCGATTTCGCGTCCAATGTAGTTTCTTATGGTTTGGGAGGTTGGGATTAGATGCCAAAATTTGAGTAGTGTGAAATTGGTGACGAAAATAATTAATTTAATAATTTTAGGGAATTAATTAATTAATTAATAGTTGATTTATGTTGTGTGAAGTAATCGTATGGTGTTGGATGTTGATGTGTGATTCAGGTGTGATCAGGAGGATCGTGAACATGTACATATATGCTATTATACATGTGTTTCATATGCATAATTGTGTCATGCATTTCATGGTGTTGGTGGGATGAATCATTGCTCAGGAGGAGTGTATGTGATTCATCCGTACTCCGATTTGGAGAATGGTGGGGATAGATTATTGCCAAGTAGGGGTGTATGTGATCTATCCGGGTTCGATTGAATGAACCATGTTGTTGGTACCACGTGCATTGTGTCTAATGTTGAGTCGCATTGCACCATTTTTGATATATGTTGTTTGTATTGTGATGATTTGTTGACCAGTGGGTCGTAATTGTATGATTGTGTGTGAATACTTACCCTTATCATGTATTGTTCACCGTTAAGTATTAAATGTAATTCTCACCCCTTTGTTGTTGTTGTTGTGTCTGTGCTTCTTCGGAAGTACAGATAATCTAGGTACTTAGGTTGTTGGAGTACGTGTTTCTTGTTCGAGTCGTAGGAGTCGCTCTGATACGTAACACAGGAATTAGGGGGATTTCAATTATTTGTTATTTGTTATTCGTTTTTGTTACGTATCTTTCTCTTTGATGAATTTATGGTGAACCACGAGTTATGTGGAATTTTTCCGAAGTTGTTGGCATGTGGCCGTGATATGAATAAATAAATTATTTTCCGCTGTTTTATTTCATCTAATGAAAGGAGTTTGATGTTGGTTTTATGAATGTGGCATCCTACTTTATTTTTGGTGTAAAAACTCTGATCATTTAATAGAATTTTGTGTATTTTTCATAAATGGGAAAGTGGGGTGTTACAGCTTCCACAGACGGAATGATGATTAGCTTTTCTTCACAACCAATAAATATCGAATTGGCAGAAAGTCAATCCATTCCCAAAACAACATCTACTTTCTTAAGCGGCAAACAAATAAGATGAATCTGAAAAAATCTCCCATCCAGAGATAAAACACAATTTTCACACATTAAAGGTGTTTCAACTATCTCATCCATGGCAGTAGTAACCACCATGCGTGGAGACAACGGAATAGCTTGTAACCCAAGTCACTTCATACATCGCATTGACACAAAAAATTGTGTTGCTACATAATCAAATAATACAAAACAAGGTTTTCCATTAACGAGACACATACCAGCAATCAAAGAGTTATCACCCTTGGTCTTCTTTGCATCCAACGTATAAACTCGATCGGTACTCTTTCCTTGTCTCTGATTCTTATTCTGAGGACAATGTCTCGCCATATGGCCCACGTTCTGACACTGATAACACCTAAAAGTCCCATCGATACACTTCCTAAAGTGATACTTGTTGCACAACCGGCACAAAAGAGGAGTGTTAGGTCTAACACTTTGCATCTGCTTCCCTTTAAAGGCTTGTTGTCTAGGCCTAAACTGTTGGTTCGATCTTCCGCGATCATTCTGATTCGACCTACTTAAATCCCCCTCTGCTTAAACTTTCTTCAAACTATGATCAACCACATAGTATTTTCTTAACATTTCAGCATAAGTAGTGAACTCTCTTTGAGACACACTATGAGAAATCTCAGCTTTCAAACAAAAAAAAATTGGTTAACCTTCCATTTTTTTCGTCTGGAGCATACACGTCCTGCCTAGAGTAAGCAGCCATGATCTCAAACTTCTCAGCATACGCAGCCACAGTCATAGTTCCTTGTCTCAACTGTTGGAATTCAAACTCCTTTTGGGTCCTTAAAGAACTAGGGAAATAATTCTCCATAAAAGTACTCTTAAATTGCTCCCAGACCTTAGGCATATCTTGGATAGTCATTAAAGCCGAAGCACTCACCCACCACCTCATAGCAGGGCCTTTCAAAGAGTGAGAAGCAAACACTACTTTGTTTTCTTCACTACACTGAACGATCAGAAAGATTCTCTCCATACCAGCCACCCATTCATGTGCTTTCACAGGATCTAATCCGCCATGAAATTCTGGAGATTCATGCGGATGAAATCTCGAAAACTTCCACCTACAACATCTAAAATAACCACAGGAGGGTGAAGTCCCCTATTCATCTATTGTACCATCTGCTGCATGAATTGGTTCTACTGCTGCTGCATCTGTTGTAAAAACTGGGGCCATGGGACATACTCCTCGCCGCCTGGCAGATTCGTCCCTGCAGGAGTGGTTCTGGGTCTACCACGGTTGCTTCTGTGTCCGTTAGCCATGTTCCTGTACGTCATACAAATAGGCTTAAGTTGATCAGGCTCAATGCCATAAATATAACATTTAGGACCAATGGCGACACAATGCATATGAAACGGAAAGAAATACTTATACTATTTCATGGCTAGGTCGAGGATACGACCTGCTCTGATACCAACTGTAACACCCATATATAACAACATACATCAAAGCATATATATTATACATGAATCCAAGTTTTGGTATTGAAATATCATAAGTTCCTAGTTAACACATTGTATAATTTACATGCCCAAAATACAAAAACTACCATCTATGGCATAAATAAATACAAGATGTTCCAAAATACTAAGAACTAGATCAACATAGTGATCTCAAAATAAAACTCCAAAGCGGAAGCCATGCCTCCCAAAAGCCAAGGTACGTAAGGAAAATCAAACGACTTTATCCTTACCCTTTGCGGAACTTGAAGCACCTGTAATATAATCAACAACATGGGGTGAGATATTAAATCTCAGCGAGTTCCCTATCTTATAGATTCTCTCGGCTTTACAAGGTTTTAATAATCCTAACTCAAGTCAAAGGGAAGGGAAGTGACCTTGAGTTCACAATTCACTCTATATGGAAACATACTCATAAGTTCACCAACTCAACATATCCCTAAACTGTAATACTTACCAAGACAACTTTCCCTGGCCAGCCCTACAAGAGAGTTCAATACGGGTCACGGTTATCTACGCATGGTACTTTCCCCAGCCAGCCTACACAAGAGGCCCTTCAACACGGGTCACTAATACCACCCACTAAGCAACTTTCCCCAGCCAGCCCACTCAAGAGACCCTTCAACACGGGTCACGGTCACTTAATTAATAAACTCTTCCCCCGGCCAGCCTACACAAGAGGCCTTTCAACATGGGTCACAACCATTTATTAAAGGATAAAAGTACACTCCAGAGGAGCTTTCGAACCAAACCACAAACCTCCACTAACAACTACTTATCAAAGATACACTTCTAGCATCGATGCCTAAGTATTGTCATTTAATCCTCTACCAAGACCTAGTTACATCTCTAGGTCCACACCATTTTGTTTGGGATAAAGTTCTTCTCACTCTTCCTAATCCATATTTTTAACATGTTATCACTCAATTCTTTTCACAATAAGGGGTTAATTGTAACACAATACAATAGTATAACAAAAAGTGCATATAATAATTCAAATCATAAAATTAACACATTCTTGGGTTTTCCTCAGATTATTTAATCGGGTAACAAAACCGATATTTTTCACTTCCGTTGCATAGAATATTTTTACAGCTTTCCATCGATATCAAGAACGTCTAAATCGGAATCACGGTTCAAAAGTTATGAATTAAAAAAAAAAACATTTTTCAAAAGTTTCAGTAAGGTAACGGGTTACTTCACCAAGTAACCGGTTACTTCAGATTCACTATTCATCCAGAACCAAAATCACGTTTGTAGACACTTTTAGGTAATCGGTTACTTCACCAGGTAACCAGTTACTTCACCTATAACCTGCTAACAAGAAGTATGTATCACTTTTTCACATAACCCAAACATATTATCCATTCTATTTCATATTTCAACCATGAAAACAACATTTAATCACAATCTACCATTTTTACTCAAAGTTCTAACCTAAGTTTCTACACTTAGGGTTCTAACTAGAACTCACCACAACAAGATGAAGATGATGAAGAAGATGTTGGGTTGATTGATGAAGAAGAGATGATGAAGATTGAAGCTTTCTTCTTCTTCTAGGTTTCCTCTCTCTTTCTCCTCTTATTCCTCCTTCTCTCTATCTCTTACCAACTTTTCCAACTTTTGTTTCTATTTGGTACAAGTGAGGGAAATGAAATGATATAGAGAAATATCATTAGTTAGTAACACTACTAAATGTCCAAAAAGTCTCTATAGCACCAATTAACAAAACCTCAGAGTTAGATAATATTAATTAGATCTGTTCTGAGCACAACAGTTACTCTAATTATCTTTGCAGATAATTTCTCAGAGTATACCGGAACCCAACTAATATTATCAAGAGCAAATTAAAAATACGAGGTATTAGAGAACACATATTAAGGAATTAAATAGGAAGAAAGTGAATCAAACTTTTATAAATGTTGTCACTACAACAAATTTGGCCATTTAAATCCGTTTTGTTTTGATAAATTAAGAAGGTCTAAAGGTAATAACCCTAGCCCGCTTAGAACTACTAACGCACTAGGACACAATAAAATTTGGGTACCAAAGGGGGAAATCCTAGTATGTTTTACAAGGATGCTTTACAACTTTAATAAAGATGTAGCGCACATTAAATGAAGTTAGGCAAAGCAGAGAGTAATTTTTTAGTATAAAGTAGTGTGATTTGAAGCCTATGATCCAAGCGTTTTTGCTGATGGTGTAAATCAACGACATGATTAAACCAATTGTTCATTGAGGATGGTATCAACATCTCTGAAATGGGATGATAAACGAACCTCTTAGTAAGGTGACAAGATAAGTCTATAGTGGACATATCTATCTCGTGTTTTTAACCAACTCTTGTATCCAACGATTTGTAGAGAAGGTTGTATGAAATTATGTTTTCGTTCATTTGAAAGGGGGAGTTTCTAATAAGGCTACTTAGTAATTAAGTGTTTGTCAAGAAAGGAGTACTAACAAGTTGGCCAGGAGTGCAAAAGGAAGAAATATAAAGCAAATATTCAACAAAAGGCCCAAATTGTGTAAAAAAACTGGAAAACACCCAAAATAATCGATTAGGCTCGTGCCCTAATCAGTTAGATGATTACAAAATTCAAAATTTTGAATTTTGGCGCACCAAATAAACAGTTAGAAGTTTTGAAAGATAATGAAATGACTAGTCCCAACGTCTAACTTCCTGAATTAAGTGCTCTTAATTGATTAAAACCCTTATCTAATTGATTATGCAATATGTATAAATAGACAATACTACAAATAATATATTTCATGACGAAGCTTTCATCTCAACTATTGAAAAAACGATGTCAAAAGACCTTAAATGTGCCATTTTTTTATTTTTATTTTTTTGTTGTAAAAACTTAATCTCTTACCTCGGTTTTCCCAAAAAATGACATAAAAAGTTTGATGGGTTTGAGCTTTGATTCCTAGCGCTTGCAATTTTATGTTTTATTTGGAACTAAAATGCCGCATTTACTTTTTATAGTTTTCACGTCAGATTTGTTCCCTCAATTTTTTTAATAAAACCGGGAGAAAAACTATGTTAACAATTTTTTTATTACTTTAGATTTAATGTTAAGGCTCATCACTTTTTGCACCCTAGCTTGCGAACAATACTTAAACACTATTCTTCTCTAGGGAACAAAACTGTAACACCATTATTCTCCAAGGAGGAAGGAAGCTCGAACCTCAATCTAACACTTTTCTTAGAGTCTCTCATCACAATTCTGATATGCACAAATTCTCCATTACTGTTGTTGTTGTTGTTGTTGTTGTATTTGTTTTTGTCGTTTTCCTTGTTGTTGTTGCTGTTGTTGGTATTGTGACCATCATTGATGTTGTTGCCTCATTATTGTTGTTGTTGTTATGGTTTTTGAGACTTATACAATTCTTTTTTGTTAGTTGTGTACTAATTTTATTTAATTTTCAGAAGCTGTATGTGATTGTGGGCGTAGTTGGATGAAAGCCAATATATTAAGTAAACAATATGAGAATAAAGTGATTTAATTTCTTGAATTCACGAAAAAAACCTTCCTAAAGATAATGAGACTTTTTGGTGTCCTTGTAAAATTTTTCGAAATACGTAAAAACATCCAAGTGTTGTTATATTCAATCATTTAAGTTGTGATGGAATTATTCAAAATTTTGGTGAAGTGACAAAAAAGACCTTTGTCACATACAATTGAAGATGCTGATGAATTTATGAATGATACTCTAGAAGACATGATTCGTGATATTGGAGTAGATGCTTACAAGAAAGCTAATGTGGTAGATACTTTGCAAAGAGACATGGAAGAGTCATTGTATCCCGAATGCAAAAGTTTTACAAGATTGTCAGTTGTGTTAAGACTATTTATTCTTAAGGCAAGATATGGGCAGAGGGATAGAAGTTTCACTGAATTGCTTGAATTCTTTAAAGAAATGCTTCGAGAAGGTAACACATTGTCGAACTATCGTTATGAGGCCAAGAAGATATTACATCCAACGAGTTTGGACTATGTCAAAATACATGCATGTAGTAAAGATTGCATATTATATAGGAAAGAGTATGAAAACTTGAAGGAGTTACCGAGATATGGGGAGTCACGCTACAAGCAGAAGGAAAATGTTGTTGAAGACGATAACGGTGTAACTATAAAGGGTGTTCCTTCCAAGGTGATGTGGTACCTACCAATAATTCAAAGGTTCAAGAGATTGTTTTCTAATGTAAATTATGCAAAGATTACTAGATGATATGAATATGAAAGAGTGTGTGATGGAAACATTCGCCATGTAGCTGATTCATTGCAATGGAAGAAAATTGATTCCTTGTTTCTAGATTTTTCCCTTGAACCGAGGAACCTTAGGCTTGGACTTGCCACCGATGGAATGAACGCTTTTGGTAATTTGAGTACTAACCATATGTCATGGCATAATTTTCTCATAATTTATAACCTATCTCCATGGTTGTGCATGAAGCGCAAATATATGATGTTATTGATGATGATTTCGGGTCCAAAACAATCAAGAAACGACATAGATGTTTATTTAACTTCATTGATTAAAGATTTAAGACTTTGGCGGGAGGAAGGTGTTGAAGTTGATGATGTATATACAAGTGATAACTTTAAGCTGCGCGCCATGTTGTTTTTCACAATCAATGACTTTCCTGCATACATTAATTTGTCTGGGTACAACGTCAAAGGACATAAAGCATGTCCTATATGTGAATTTGGTACATGCCACCACCAATTACAAAATGAAAAAAATATTGTTTATATTGAGCATCAAAACTTTCTAAGACCGAATCATCCATAACGTTGATTGCAGAAGGCTTTCAATAGGGAGCAAGAGTTTGGTATCGCTTCAAAGCCCTTAATCGGGAAGGAATTTTATAAAAGACAACAAAACATTAATGTTGTCTCCAGAAAGAAACAAAAAGGGGCCATGGAGAAAAATATTTGGAAAAACAGGTATGTGTTCTTTTATCTTCCATATTGGTCTAGTCTTTGATGTAAGACATTCTCTTGATGTGATGTATGTGGAGAAAAATGTATGAGATAATTTGAATGGAACACTTCCCAACATCAAAGGCAAGACAAAACATACTAAGAAATCTCGTGAAGATATGGTTGTGATGGGTATACGACAAGAGTTAACCCCAAAAGAAATAGGAAATAAAACATATTTGCCCGCCCCCCCCCCCCCCCCAGCTTGTCACACTTTGTCTAAAAAGGAAAAAAATTACGAATGTTTCCAGGGTTTCAAATTCCCCCTAGGGTACTCATCAAATGTAAAGAAACTTGTTTCAATGAAATATCTCAAGTTAGTTGGATTAAAATCTCATGATTATCATGTCTTGATGCAACAACTTCTACCAATGGCTATCTGTGGCATTCTACCAAAAAATGTAAGGGTAACTATAACCAGATTGAACTTATTCTTCAATGTTATATGTAGTAAAGTCATTGATCTTAGAAATTGAGACGAGTTGAAATAGGAGGTTGCAATTATCTTGTGTCAATTAGAGATGTTTTTCCCTTCACCATTCTTTGACATTATGGTTCACTTAGTTGTTCATCTAGTGAGGAAGATTAGAATTTTTGGTCCAGTTTATTTACGGTAGAGGTATCTGGTAGAGCGATACATGAAGATATTTAAAGGGTATACAAAGAATCATCACTGTCCGGAGGCTTTGATTGTTGAACAGTACATAACAGAATAAGATATTGAGTTTTGTACAAACTATTTGTCAAAAGCGAATTCTATAGGAATTCATAGTCTCTTCATGATGGAAGATATGATGGTAGAGGTACTCAAAGTTTAAATGTTAAGACTTTTGGCTAAGATGTAGTTCTTCAAGCACATTTGTATATATTGAATAACATGGATGAATTTCAACCTTACTTGACCGCTCACAAAAGTCTTATAAAAGAAAAATTCCCCCGGATGAATGAAAGATGGTTGTTGACAGAGCATAATAAAACTTTCATAACTTGGTTTAATCAAAGTGTTTCTAAAGAGAGTAGTGCATCCGAGACAAATAAATGGTTGTAAAATATGCCTAAGTTTAATATGATTGCTTTGAGTGCATACGACATTACTAAATTTTCATTCTATACAAAATCAAAGGATAATTTTAGTACCATTCAAAATAATGTGGTTATAGTTGAAGTTGAATCTATGTACTTCTCTAGTTTTGAAGATAACAATCCTGTACTAGCATCTAGAGCATACCTTGGGGTCATTGAGGAGATTTTGGTGATTGATTATGTTGTTTTTAAAGTGACTTTATTTAAGTGCGAGTGGATTGACAGTAACACTAGTGTAGAAACCAATGAATTAGGATTCACACTGTTCGATCTTCGAAAGGAAACTTATAAGAACGAACCATTCATCATGGCAACTTAAGCAAAACAACTTTTTTATGTCACTGATCCTTCTAACACTAGATGGTCAATTGTTCTTCCTGGAAAATATCTTCCTAATAGTACTGAAAAAAAATCAAGATATTAACTATGAGCCCCTTGTTTCGCAACACATGTACGTCATTCATCTAAAGAAAATGATTAAGATGATGTCCATGCTATTCGTCTTGATCATGAAGAGGGGTTATGGAAAAACTAGTAAGTAAATATTTTATATCACTTAGTAATTTATAATTACTCATTTTTCTCATTTTTATTCCTTTTACTAAAGACTTAATGTTGTTGATGATTATCCTAATTGGTTTCAAATGTTGTTCAAATTATAGGTGCTTAATGGGCCATCTCGAAAAATACGACCTTACAAGCGTTCACGCGCTCGCAGAATGATTGAATGGAGTCGCTATCAAACTTTATTTATTCCGAAGGAGGAAAGAGAAATTATCGATAAAACCCTTAAAAGAAAAAGAAAATGGTCGCCACAACCGAATTCGGGTTCGGGAGGCGATCATGCAAGGGGAAGGTATTAGCACCCCTCACATTCGGTGTATCCAACGAGAACCTTTTAGTTAGATTTATGATTGGAATGTTATCCTTCATTATTTGCTTTCTTCGAATGATTAAAATTTCAATAGGAAAAGAAAAATGGTCGCAAAAAGGTTTTCATAGAAAAATTAAGAAAAGTTTTTTGATCGCGCGGGTGCGAGAAGAAGATAGGTTTGATTGATTGAATTGTTTTCATGAGGATGAAGAACACTCGATAATTTTGAGACGTGTGCTTCGGGGTTTTCATGGAATGTGAGACTCCAATGTACTTTTTTTATTCAAAGCATTTATAAAATTTATTTGCGTATAAAGAACGTTCGGTAAGACCAAAACGTATACCCCGGGGGAGATTATTCAAGGTTTTCATGGAGTGTGAGACTCCAATGTCCTTTTTTGTCCAAGTTTGGATTATGTATTTTAGAATAAAAGAAAGAATAATCAATAATTCTAAAATGTATAACTCGGGGTCGATTATTCGAGGTTTTCATAGAATGTGAGACTTCAATGTTGCTATTCTATTCCTTTTATTATAAATATTTTTTAATGTTGCGTTTAATTCAGAAAGAGAATTGATTCACATTAACTCGAAAATAATCAAGAAAAACAAGCTTTTGAAAAACACAAAATTTGTTGATATTTACTTTATCTTTATGAATAGTTGTCCAACATTACTGAAACTCATTTTAGTCATTCTTTAAAATATTTCATGATTACTTTTAAAATGAACATACCATTTGTTCTTGTTTCGCAATATAGAATACGAAAGTTAAAACATTAGCGAGATTGGTAAGCAACTATGTATTGATGTTGCATTATGTTTGTTTTGTTGGAAATTTTATAAATTACAGTGACAAATAAATAACACAATTGAGGAATAAATATTAACTAAAAATATGACAGTCAAAATGACTATTAAAACAATATTGTCTGTTTCACACATTCTAGACGAAAATGATTGGTTCTAACAAAAAAGTAGAATGAAGATTAATGTAACCAGAACGAATGAGACTTTATTGCAGGATAAAAACTATTTTCGTTTTTAGTAGAAAGTGAAAATACCTCACATTAGTTATGCATCTTACTGATCCTTAAAGATTTATATGTAAGGAACATATATTCATGAATCTTGCATGCTTAACTAATGTTGAGGCATTTTAACTCTACACTAACAACGATGTTATGTTTTCATTAAAGAAATCAAAAACCTTTTTTTTTATAGGCAGAAAACTTATCATTAAGAGAGATTAAGAGGGTCTCTCATCCAAAAATACAAACAGACAGAAGCTAACATAAACAACAAAGAAGACTGATAATTCAGTCAAGAAACAACCAGGGCCGGCCCAACACATATAGAGGCCTAAGGCGAAATTTCAAATAAAATTTTAAAATTTAAATTTAATTTATTCATTTATGCTAATATAAAAATTATTTACTAAATATTAGTTCAATGTAAATAAAATACAATTTGTAGTTTATAAAAGAAAAAAAAAATCCATTATTATCAATAATATTGAGATGATTGTATGATAAAACGATACAATAATATATTTTATTCCTTATTTTTATCATCCACATATAACAAAACAAACCGTTGTACTTATTAAAAAATTAAAAATAAACTAAACAAAATAAAGAATTAAAAATAAGAACAAACACTGCTTAGCATTAAAAATCTTAAATGCAAGTCACATATGTATTTCTAAACCACAGGAACCAAGATGAAAAAATAGAGAGATTACACAACAGTAATAAAGAGACCACTTTTATTATTTCACTTGATTGCATCATCATAGGTTCCCATATAATATTGCAAATTAAATTAGAGGCCCAAGGCAGCAGCCTAGGTGGCCTGCCCCTTGGGCCGGGCCTAGAAACAACCCCACCCCACACCCTTAGATAAAATCAAAGGGGTATTTCGTCCACTCGTAAAAATTACAAACTGTGACTCCATGTCTACCGATTGCTAACCACTTCCATGAAGAAGCCATAATACTATGGTATATACTATCGACATTACAAATCTCGTCGTTAAACACTATATTATTCCGAGTCATCCAAATATTCCAACAAGATATCATCCACAAAGAGGATCTGGTTTTGAAAGAGGTAATTCTTTTTAAACTCGCCATCCATGACAGGAAATGTCTACAACAATCCGGTTCGCTCAACGGCTCAATGTTCAACCATTCATATAACTTATTCCAAATCATACGAACCTTAACACACGAGCAAAAAAGATGCAAAGAATCCTCAAGTTGAACAAAGCAAAAAACACAAACCTTATCGTGAATATTGCTAATGATGCCTCTTTTCTCAAGGTTATCCCGCGTTGGCAACCTGTTGATGATAAGACGGCAAGCAAAAATCTTCACCTTCAGCAGAGCTGACGAATCCCACACCATTCCCAGAACCGCAACAATTGGATCACTCACCATATCTCTGTTATATGATGCAGCCTCATAGAAGGACTTCACCGAAAATCCATTCGAGGGATCGGGCTTCCACATCCATCTGTCATCACCATCATTAGCCAATGAAACTTGCAGAAGCAATTGAGAAAGATCCTGAATGTCAGCTTCACATTCAGAATAAGGAACAAAATGAAGAGTAGATAAATTACACATCCAATTACCCTCCTCCCAATAACCAAAATCTTTGAAAAGGCTCCATTTATCATTAACTGCTTGAAAAAGAGATGGAAACAAAGAGCTCAATTTACCATTTCCGAACCATTGTACAGACCAAAACAGCGCTGTATTTGCACTCCTAATGCGACAAATCAAATTATCCGCGAATACATTCGACCCTGAAGTATTCCCAGAAACGATAACATCCCGCATCCACAACGAATCCAACTTCTCATTATACACTGATCTGTCTCCACCACTACCTCCAAGAGCTTTACGACGCAAATCACCGTATCTTTCCCGGAGAATTGGCCTCCACAACTCAGAACCATCTTGGCAAAACTTTCATAACCACCTTACAATGAGGGCATTATTAAACCGGCCAATATGCTTAACACCAAGACCTCCCTTTTCCTTTGGCTTACAAATCAATTCCCAACTAACCCACGGTATCGCCTTCTTCCCCGAAGAACCAGCCCAAAGGAAGTTTTGTTGAATATCTATAATACTCTTAATAATCATTGAAGGAGCTTTGTAAAACGAGAAGTAATGAATGGGCAGATTGGACAGAACGGAATTGATTAACGTTACTTTTCCACCTATAGACAGAGTTCTCCTAATCCATTTAGATAAATGAGCTTTGAAACAACTGATAACCAAATTCCAAAACGACAGACTCCTTTGATTACCACCAATAACAATCCCTAAGAACTTAAAAGGGATCTTTCTCGTATGACAGTGCAGGAATTCCTCTGCAGCAGCCATGTAAGTGTCATCCAAACCAATACCATACAAACTACTTTTAGCAAAACTGATTTTCAAACCTGAGAGAAGTTCAAACGCCCTTAAAATAGATTTCATAGCCCAAAGATTTTTTCAATCACCATCACTAAGAATGAGCATATCGTCTGCGAATTGCAATATACTAACAGCAACAACATCCCTAATTCTGAACTCAGAAAACAGATTCATGGACGAAGCCCGACAGACTAGAATAGCCAGACCTTCAACAACTATCGAAAACAAAAACGGGGATAAGGGGTCCCCTTGTTTCAACCCTCTCGAAGCTTTAAAATCCACTGAAGGGCTTCCGTTAATTAGAACCGAGAAGTTACTTTCAAACACCGATCCTTTAATCCACTTCAAGCAATTCTCACCGAATCCCATCATCTGTAGCATTTTGTCGAGGAATTCCCATTCAACGCAGTCATAAGCCTGCGCAAAATCGACTTTGAACATCAAACATTTCCTCTTCTTTCTACGAGCCCAGTCATTCGATTCATTAGCAACCAGAATACCATCCAACATCTGCTTGCCCGAGATGAAAGCCGTTTGAGATGGAGAAATCAGGGTACTAATAGCACTACTCAACCTAGATGCCATCATCTTAGAGATAATCTTAAGAATGCAGCTTATCAAACTAATAGGCCTAAAATCCTCAAAAGATACAGGGTTCACGATCTTAGGCACAAGCGAAATGAAAGAAGACACGAAAACCTTCGGAAGAGTACCTGAACCAAAGAATTCAAGGACATAATTAGTTATGTCAGAACCAACTATATCCCAACAATTCTTGATGAAATTGAAGTTGAAACCGTCCACTCCCGGGCACTTGTTAACATCACATAAAAGGACTGCTTCATGAACGTCATCGGCAGAAAATTCAGCCTCCAGGAGGGTTATAGAATGGAGGTTGAATTTTCTGCCGATGACGTTCATGAAGCAGTCCTTTTATGTGATGTTAACAAGTGCCCGGGAGTGGACGGTTTCAACTTCAATTTCATCAAGAATTGTTGGGATATAGTTGATTCTGACATAACTAAATATGTCCTTGAATTCTTTGGTTCAGGTACTCTTCCTAAGGTTTTCGTGTCTTCTTTCATTTCGCTTGTGCCTAAGATCGTGATGATATCTCATTAGATAAATGGCAGGAGGGTTATAGAATTCGGTGTTGGATGGTAAGATGATTATTAGGTTTTATATTTTCTCCATTTTTCTATATCTATATATACTTGTAAAGAAATTTGCAGTTTGTTCACTTAACCACTACTTACTTTTTCTTCCCAAACTTTCTCATCTTCATAACTTTCTCGTTATTCCACAAATTAGTTCTTACGTGTTAATCTCACTACTTACTTTTTCTTCCTAAACTTTCTCTTGCATCCTAAGCTTTTTATTAATGAGTTGAATGAGATACTTCATTAATATATAACTAATTTAATGAAAAACTAATCATAACTTCATACATATTCACAAAATATTTATGGTATTAATGATTTGGATAATATATCTCCTTAATTTGCAACATACAATAGGATAAAGAGTGTTTTGATATTTATATTAGAAATGACATCTCATTTCATCTTATGCAAGTATATCTTTCAGATTGAAATCTTTATTTTTTTGCAATTTTTTACCAACTTTTATTTAAACAATTTTTTTTAAAGATAAAAGATGAAACAATCCACTATATTTCTTTGGGGATTTAGTAATGTTTTTTTTTTTAATGTGAGGTTGAAGATAGATTTATTTATTTATTTATTTGTAAAAGGAGAAGGGACAATCTACATCAAATTTTGGTTTGCATTATTTTCATAGGATTATAACAATGATTCTATTGTTTCTTTAGAAGCTATTGACAAAACTTTGTATCAATGATATATCTCCTAATAGACTTGAGAATGTTTATTACCATTAAATTGTTTTTTTTTTTTTTTAATCTTTTTTAAATGGACGTAGGATTTTGAAACGTCATGTCTTTTAAGGATAATATGAAAAAGTATTATAATTTTTATTAAATAAATTGTCTTAATTTGTATGCTTAAACGGATATTATTTATATCGTTTTAAATTTTGTACCATATAGTTTTTCAATAAAATACTATATATATATATATATATATATATATATATATATATATATATATATATATATATATATATATATATATATATATATATATAGATATATATAGAAATGCTAACATACACCTAAAATTAGTGGGCCCCACACAAAAATACACTACACCTATTTTCTTTCTATTTTTTCTTCATCTTTCTAATGTGGGTCCCACCCAAAATTAATTGGCCCCACACAAAAATACACTAAGGTGTATGTTGCAAATGCACACCTACATGGGTGTGTATTAGCATGACTTATATATATATATATATATATATATATATATATGCCTTTCTCATGTGCAGCAAGTGCTGCAGCACTGGGCTTCAAAATTTAGGAGGTCAAATTTTATTTTTTCTATTACAAAACCTGATCTTACCTGGATTAGACAGTTAGATAGTGGCCAGCAACGTCGTATGGACTTCAGCACCGATGATGATGATACGACGGAGGGGGGGTGTACCTGCAAGGTACTCCGACGCTCAAGTCAGGTAAGGTCAGAGAAAAGCAAATACAGTGAAGTGAGTTTAGAATGTTTCGTAACCTGACCCTCTCAAGTGAGAGGGTATTTATAGAGAGCCCCCAGCGTGGGGCCAACGGTTACTTACACCGGGCTGGATTGTAAGGCCCAATCCAAGTAACTGCCAGGGCTTACATGGCATAGTGAAGACCAGCACGTGGTCTTCGCCCTGGTGTAACGGTCCCTAAATATCCGAAAGTATGGCAGACCGATTCCTTCGGGAGTGGGAAGTTACAAGAGAATGTGTCCTCGCGGGGAGGAGCACGTGGGTGTCGATGAGAGGTGCGTCCACGGGCTATTTGCCTCTGCTCGACAGTCTTTGTCCCGCGTGTCCGACGTCCAAAGGGATTGGTACGTGCCCGACACGGAGGCGACTTTGGGCCTCATTGGGCCTTCGCTGGTCATTGGGCTTGGGCCTGCCCGACAGTAGGGCAGGCGCTGACCCAGTCCAGAAAAGGAGCCCCCCAAGTCGTTGCTCTGAGGTGTTAGAGTAATGACTTAAGGGCCAGTACTATGGCGAGGACGTACTCCGTCGGGGAAGGGATCCTAAACGAGGAGCGATTGCTCAACCGGGCAGAAACAAATCACCCTGTTCGCGCTACACTGACCGCGGCTGGGCGACGTCGGGGATACGAGAGGTTTGAAGCGAGGCGAATGGAAGGACGCGTGTTGGCGAATGAAAAGACGCGCGTGGGGAACGTGTGCCACGTATCACACCCCATCATTACCTAGGGCGGCTATGCTAGGGTAGCGCAATCGATTTCCTAGGGAACTCTTGAGTCTCGTGAGGCCCTTATATATAGGGGTGAGCCCGTGTCATTTGCACGTTTTCACTCTCTCTGCTCAGACTCTCTTTCTTCTTCTCTCACTGCCACCGTCGCCGATGCAAGCCACTGCAAACCGCCGTACCGAAACCCTACCGGAACTATATTTCAAGTAAGTTTCTCGATCTTTCTCCTTTCTTTTGCATTTTATGCGGTGGTTCCA
This sequence comes from Lathyrus tuberosus, assembly GCA_022829125.1. Lineage (NCBI taxonomy): Eukaryota > Viridiplantae > Streptophyta > Magnoliopsida > Fabales > Fabaceae > Lathyrus > Lathyrus tuberosus. The sequence goes on along the minus strand of JALAZF010000266.1, from coordinate 4,161,236 downwards.
TGGTGAACTGATGAAGTTCCCATGGAAATCGCGAAATTTCCGGCGAAAACGGAGGAATTTCTTAGCTTTCTTGTTAAATCCCGCGGGGGGAAGGGATGAGAACCACGAGGACATGAAGAATGTCCCGAGGACGTGAGATGAATATCTCGGGGTCCTCGCTAACATTCCTTACCGCGGGATGAATCCTCGGGGAGCAGTACCGGGGTCGTTCGTCGTATAACCGAAAACATCGTGTGATCGTGGCAGTCGCGTGGTCCCGACGCCCCTTCTTCGCCCTTTCACTTGATCAGCGGTGGAGGGGTGAATTTGATCTGGACCATCGAATTCACCGTTTCCTTCTACTTTTCAGGTAAATGGACGCCTTGTCAGTGGCCGTGGGATCTTTAGACACCGACGACCAACCCAACTCACCGATGGCGGAGATAACTGGTGTCGAGGAACGACCGCTCGACGAATGGGTTAGCGACGAGCCGTTAAACATGATCTCCTAGTTCGTCGTCGGGGACGAAGATGACATATTTTGTACGGTCGAGCACTGCCTGGTGGGCTCTACGAAGTAGTGGAAAGTGTTCTGGCCGCTGGAGCACCATCGTATATGTTTGACGTACAGGGGGATGCGGTTTCCTGTTAGTTTCTTGGATTGGCTAGATTTTGGTAAAACAAAGGTTGTTCAATGTTGACGTCAAGGTGGTGATGTTGCAATATTTAGTCTTAACACTGGGCTGTGTTAAGTAGTGAAGCTGTTCAATGTTTGATGTCATATGGGTGATGTCACAACATTGAGTCTTAACACTGGGCTGTGTTAAGAGTTAAGTTGGATGTCTGATATCACAAGTGATGGTGTGACATTAGATCTGCAGAATTAATAACATCAGGTTTGTGATGTTGTTAGGGTTTGCGTTTTAGCTGGAATTGTGGAGAGCAAGTTGTCTCATTGGATGCGAATATCTTGGGTTAGATATTCTTCGCTGCATAGGAGATCTGGTGCAGATTTGTAGGAGATTTAAAAGGTTGAAGATTTGAAAAGAATTTAGGAGAAAATTTGTTTTGAAGATTCAGTTTTAAATAACAAATCAAGTCAGATATTGCAGCAGTCCAAGCCCAATTCAGGTGGCTATATAAAGTGCATAAGACCAAAGGAAAAAACACAGATTGAAGATAAAGAGCATAGACTGAGTGTCGTGGATTTTTGTACGAATTGTGAATAAACCATTCTAGTGTGAATTGGTGATCTGTCCTCTCTAAAGCTGTGAAGCAAAGAGAGTTGTGTTCTTGATCAAAGCTGGGAAGCAGAATCAAGCAGTGTTATTCAAAGTGTGTGATCTTTGATTTATATCACTGAAGTGTTTTAGGGATTGAGTAGTGTTCTCATATCTAAGTGGTTTCTTAGGTAGAAAGTCACTAGTAGGAATTAAGATTAGGAGATTGTCAACTGGGTTGTTGAGCCTGTAATTTAATTCTACAAGTAGTGAATTTCATCCCTGGCTTGGTAGCCCCCAGACGTAGGTAGTTAGACCGAACTGGGTGAACAATTCTGTGTGTTCAATTTTTTGCTGTTATTGCACTGTTCATTGCAGAGTGTGTTGTTGTGACATCGCACTTAACATCACACGACTGGTACCAGAATTTCATTTCCCCTTTACGAATTCATGTTCGACCAGGCGGGGTGGCACTTGCCCTTTATGGACTTTCAACAATTAGTGTTCGCTTGGCTGCGCTTGGCGCCCTCACAGCTGCACCCCAATTCTCTCGCCTTCCTCCGAGCCTTCGAGCTCGTCTGTAAATATCTCCAGATCGGGGCAACTGTGCCCCTCTTCTTCCACATTTTTCATCTTAAAAGGCAAGCGACCGACGGTAAACATGGTTGGGTACCGTTCAAGCAGGTAAGCAGCCTATTTAGCACCTACATGGATTCTGTCCGCGACTTCAAGTACCGGTACTATATTGCGAGGCCGGTCTCCTTCGAAGCCGTGAATTCGGAGTACCGTCGTGTCCGACGAGAAGTAGATGGGCGGCAGGAAAAGGTCCTTGAACCGAGGTTCCCCTTGTTCTGGATAGAAGAACATTTCAGGAGGGGGACGGACAACTACATCGTCAGCCCTGGTCGACTGTACGAGGGGGACCGCCTGGCGCACGAAGCAATAGTCACATTTGTCAACGGGTTTAGCAAAGCCAAGCTCGTGACGACGGACGAGGAGTTCATCTAGGGTGATGACGGGAAGGTCTTGACGAAACGCCGGTTGATCAACACGAGGGCCCTCCTCGAAACGTTTTCTGACGAGGACGCCCTCGAGTTGTTAGGTGGTAACGACTTCCTCGACTTACTTTTGTCTTGTATTTTAGGCTTTGATTTGCTGACGCATTTCTTTTCTTTGTAGGTACGATGTAGACTGCTGAGGAGCGCTTCAAAAAGTTGAAGGCTGCCCACATTTCGAAGAAGGGAGGTAAAGGCCGTATCGAGCAACTTTGATCGCAGGTCCCTGGTCCTACTCTGGCAACCGGGGGTTCTTCTGGCTCTCCCCAGGACAACGACTCCCCCAGCACTCAGAACTCCCCGAAGAGACAACGGCTTGCTGATCAGGTGGATGTCGACCTCACTGAGAACGAAAGGTCTCCCGCTGTGAAATTTGTGCTCCCGCCTTGCCACTCGAGGCCGAACTTCTTTATGGGGAACAATTCCTTATGCGTTGGTGCACCCGAAGTTCAGACCATCTTGGATGTTGACAAGGTCTCTCGGAGAAGGGCGCTGGTCGAGGATGCATCCGCGATGATACGGGTTTGTGTTGCTACCTTGGTCCTAAACGACGAGACATGCCCAGCGGACGAGCTAAACAGGCTGCAAGAGAGTTTCAAGTCCATCTCAGCTGAAAGGGAGAAGGTGGGCAAGGAGCTGGCTGACTGCAAAAACCAGAACAAGGCCCAGGTCGAGCTTCAAGAGAAGTTAGAGGAGAGGTTGAGGAACGCTGAGGAGGAGAGGAAACGTCTCTTGGTGAGGAACGCCGAGATGGAAGAAGCTGTTCGCCCGGTTGAGGAGGAAACCGAGGAAGACAAGCTGTTGACTTTGCGGGCAGCGCTGATAGCGAAACTCGGGGAAGCTGAGCAGGATAACCTCGTGGCGGCTGATATAGGTTTCAGGAATGCCGTTCAACAGCTTAGGGTTCTCAAACCCGACCTTATTACCGAAGGGGCTGACCCCGACTACGAGGTGGTCGACGGTCAGATTGTGCAGCCGATGCAAGAGGACGAGGTCGGCGGAGGGGTAACCGACCACGAGCAGCCAGAGGAGGCCTCCGCTGAATAAGTTTTTAATCTGTTTCTGTTTGGCCTGCGAGCCATTTTATTCTTTGATGCCTGTGCTTGGCCTGTGTGCCAGGGGCTTTTTGATACTTGATTGTAATACCTGTACAATGGGCTTCTGCCCGCTTCATGCATTTTTGTTTATCTGCGCGTGTGATGTTCGTATGTTTTCACTTGTGTGTGATATTATCGTATTTGCTATACTTTATTTATTTTTGTCTAAGTAATAGAGATTTTAGGAATTTGCTCGACTTCGATAATCCTCGACTGCGTGGAGAGCTGGCCGAGTGGGCGGAGGTGTATTCCGACCTTCAACGAGGTTAAGAGCTCGGTCGAGGTCTTAGCTTCGTGGCATGAACTTCCCATCGCGAGCTGGGTGTTCTGCCTAATTGGTACAACGACGACAGAGCTCGATCGAGGTGTCCTCGTCGGATCAAAAGTCCTCGCGCACATACAACGCGGCCCTTGATCATCGTGTCTTATATAGGGGTGTCGCGCTTGTACCCTAGTGCGTCCCCGTAACCGCGATGCTAGTGTGTCACAGACAGTGCTTAACTGTAGTACTGTTTAAGCTTCTCAGCGTTCCATGGTCGAGCAAGTTCTTCCCCGTGCAGATTTTTGAGGAAGTAGGCTCTTGTCCCCGTTTTCGCGCGGACGCGGTACGGGCCCCCCCAGTTCGTGGCGAGTTTGCCTTCTCGCGAATCTTTCTGGTTTCTTTGTAGGACGAGGGTGCCTACCTAAAAATCGCGTTTGATAACTTTGTCGTTATAACGTAATGTTATCTTCTGTTTAAGTGAGGCATCACGGAGGGATGGACCTATCCTTATCTCCTCGACAAGGTCGAGCTCTTCCCTTAGGGCCTCGTTGTTCACATCCTCGTTGAGGGGGGGGCTTCCGTTCTCCTCGAGGGTTCCCTGATCTCCACGGGGATCATCGCTTCCATTCCGTAGGTCAGACGAAAAAGGGGTCTCTCCGATCGTGGAATGTGGGGTTGTTCGGTAGGCCCAGAGGACGCTGTGTAGCTCCTCGACCCACCGTTGTTTGGTGTCACCTAGTCGTCGTTTCAATCCTTGGAGGATTACTCTATTCCCCGCTTCGGCTTGCCCGTTCGTTTAGGGGTGCTCGACCGACGTGAAGTGCTGCTTCGTGCCCAGTTTGGTGACGAAGTCCTGCAAGTTCCTGTCGGTGAACTGTGTCCCGATGTCGGTGACAATAGCTTGGGGGACGCCGAATCGGGCGAGGATGTTCCTCTTGTAGAAACGTAGTATGTTGAAGGCCGTGATTTTGGTCAATGCTTCTGCCTCGATCCACTTCATAAAATAATCCACCCCGACGATGAGGTATTTATTTTGATACGATCCCATGACGAAAGGTCCGAGGATATCCATTCCCCACCACGCAAACGGCCACGGGGAGGACAGTGTTTTGAGCTCGTTAGGAGGAGCGAGGTGCATGTCCCCGAGTCACTGGCACCTATCGCACTTCTTGACGTGTTCCTTAGCGTCCTGTTGCATGGTGGGCCAGTAATACCCTGCCTGAAGTGCCTTGCGGGCTAAGGATCTCCCGGATCAGACAATTAGACAGTTAGACAGTTAGACAGTAATACCTGGATCAGACAGTTAGACAGTGGCCAGCAACGTCGTATGGACTTCAGCTCCGGTGATGATGATACGACAGAGGGGGGTGTACTTGCAAGGTACTCCGACGTTCAAGTCAGGTAAGGTAAGAGAAAAGCAAATACAGTGAAGTGAGTTTAGAATGTTTCGTAACCTGACCCTCTCAAGTGAGAGGGTATTTATAGAGAGCCCCCAGCGCGGGGCCAACGATTACTTGCACTGGGCTGGATTATAAGGCCCAATCCAAGTAACTGTCAGGGCTTACTTGGCGTAGTGAAGACCAGCACGTGGTCTTCGCCCTGGTGTAACGGTCCCTAAATCTCCGGAAGTAGGGCAGACCGATTCCTTCGAGAGTGGGAAGTTACAAGAGAACGTGTCCTCGCGGGGAGGAGCACGTGGGTGTCGAGGAGAGGTGCGTCCACGGGCTATATGCCTCTGCTCGACAGTCTTTTCCCCCCGTGTCCGACGTCCAAGGGGATTGGTACGTGCCCGACACAGAGACGACTTTGGGCCTCGTTGGGCCGCCGCTGGTCATTGGTCTTGGGCCTGCCAGACAGTAGGGCAGACGCTGGCCCACTCCAGAACAAAAACAATACATTTTATACTTGTATTTTTAAAAACAGGTGTTAAATCCTAATTTGTTTTCAAACCACTATTGTTTTATACCAGTTTTTTAAAAACAGAGGTAAAATCATAATTTTTAAATTTTTTTTTTTAGTTTAGATTTATTTTGAAAATTAGAGCTGGGCCTCTGGATTAATTGGGCTGACTATATATATATATATATATATATATAAGTTTTTTTTAGTATTTTTACTTTAAAATATTTTTCATAATTTATTAAGTAGTATACATGATATGTAAATGTATTTAAATTTAATTATTATAAATAACTTTTAATAGTATTTCCAAAAAAAATATTATTATTATACACTAATTATAATTTTTATTTGTTATTTTATAAAATATAAGTCATTCAAAAAAGTGTTCAAATGTATAAAGGTGTATACAATATTAATATTTATCATTAAAATATGGGTTAATAGTCATTTTGCCCCCTGCCATATACGCGATTTTCGAAAAACCCCCTTGTAAAAAAAACTGGCAAAAAAACCCCTAACATTTGAAGATTCTCTCAATTTTGACCTTCATCACATCCGGTCACCAAAAAAGCTGATGTGACAGGGGTCAAAATAAAAATGCTGTCAAAATGGCAGAGGTCAAAATAAAAACGCTGCCAAAATGGCAGGGGTCAAAATAAAAATGCTGCCAAAATGGCATGGGTCAAAATGGCAGGTTTTTGGTGACTGGATGCGATGAAGGTCAAAATTGAGAGAATCTTCAAATATTAGGGTTTTTTTTGCAAGTTTTTCTTTTACAGTGGGATTTTTCGAAAATTGCTTATATGACATGGGGCAAAATGACTATTAACCCTTAAAATATTAGTTAAATTTACTATTTTAAAATATCATCAACAAATGTCAAGAACAATTATATTACATCCACTATAATTTTATCATATTTTTTACGATTGTTTTTCTAAATAAATGTCACTTTAAAATTTGTTGGAAAATGTTATTCATATTGTTGCACCCCAAAATTTGCCCTCCTTACTTTAGTACTAACTGGCTTAGGTTGCATTGCATTTTGCATTATCATATGTGCATATCATTGGTTCTTAGCATGGGGTCAAGGTGCCTGAGGCATGTTCAAGAGGAGAAGATGTTCTTCAAAGGGTCAAGCAAGAGAGTTCAAGTGGATCACCCTCTCCTAACCAGTGCATAAATTAGGGTTTTGAGATTCTTGGGTTTATTGCTCCAATGGGCAGGCTCCTTGGGTTTTTATCATCACCAAATGGCATATCTTATCTTTGTTGGAGAGGATACACATCATATTCAGAGGAATTTGGATTTGGAGACTGTGATATTTCCTCCTAGACTGAGGGTACCAAAACTAGGGTTTGCTATAAAGTCAGTTTATTTCTGATTTCTTGGGCAAGACTTGATTCTATGGTATTCCTTGGGTCCTTAAGTATCTAGGGATGGGAGTTTGTCCATCAGTCTGGTTCAGGAGAGATTCAATTGGCCAATGGATTGGAAATCAGGTGAATAGAGTAAAAGTCAACAGTGAGAGGAGAAGTCAACTGTGGAATTCTGAGGTTTTCTCCAAGGTTTTCAAGATCTCACATCCTCATATGGTCATCAAGAGTCAACTTTCATGCCATTTATCAAAAATCAGGAGTTGGTGCAAAAGTTACTATATCTGGAAATGACTTATAATTTGAAAGTTTCCTTTTTGGGCAAGTTCCTTCACTGCATTCAACTTGACTTTTCATCAACAAAAGAGCTTCAAATGAATTTTTCTCCAACATGAAAGTTGAATATATTTCTCTCCTCTTTCCAACAAGTACTAATGGGTCTCTATATCATTTGTGAAACTCCAATTATGATCAAAAGAAGGCAAAGTGGTTTTTAGGGTTTTTCATGGTTCCATTTTCACAACTTTGGGCATAATGACCAATAATCAATTCCATTGCTTCATGCCACATTCTAATATCAAAGAACATGCCTTGAGGATTGTTTTGGGCCCAAGAATTAAGAAATTCCATGGTTTATTCTTCACTTATTTTCCATTATTCAAAAAAGCCAAGTCATCAAAAATTCATGAACCAATTGTTCTCAAGGCCCAAGTTCAATTGAGGTGTAATTAGCAATTCACATATGGGTGATCCATCATGGATTTCTTAAGTATCCATGCATGGGAGGAGGTGTATCTCACATAATACAAAATTCCAAAATTGTCCAAAACTCATTAAACAAGGAATTGCCCAAGCCCAATTCATTATCAGTGGAAAACCCTAGTCTATTTAACCCTATCCATGCACTGGTTAGGATTCATACACGTGCATTTGGAGGAGAACAAGAACTTGAACCCTAAAGCTTTTCTTCAACAAATCTCACAATCCACAAGGTTTTTTTTCAAGAATTTCTTCCACAAACCTCTTCCTGGTGATCCATAGAGTAAAAACCAACCATCATTCGCAGCCAAAGGCAAGGATTCAGATTGTACCATCTCAGGTTGGTGGGTTTTTTCGTGATCATGAAACTTGAATTTTAATCGTGCATAATGTTGTGTGATGTCTATAGATCATGCTGATATGATTTATTTTGAATATGGTTGTGTATATTGGTTGTTCTATGTGTTTAAAGTTTTGAGCCCTAATAATATTTCATGCGTTTTTTATTGTGTGTTAATGGTTTGGAATTTTTTATGACATATTTGGAATCCTGACGAAATTCTGGTCAGAATGGTATATGGCTTTGCAATTTCTGGGCAGGTTTTTAGTTGCAGGTGGCTGAGGGTGGCGGCCGGAGCTAGGGCTCCGGCGACTGGTGTGGTGGCTGGTCGGACTAGGGTTTGGAGGAAGAAGACGAACCAGGGTCGTTGATCTCTCCCATCGTGTGGCCATTATTGCGCCACGCATTTTTTCTTTTATTTTTTTTTCTAAATTTTAATTTAATAATCTCATGTTTATTACCCCACTGAACTTACCATGTTCCACCAATTGTTTTATTTCCTTTTGTTTACTTTTTCGTTAGTTGACTAAGCCATGGTCGTTGGATGCATCAAGCGAATGGTAGGCTGCCAGCACATTAAAAATAACATGTGCGTGGCACATGGCGTGTGCATGGTATACTGACCCATTGCGTGTGTGTGTGTGTATAATACTTACTGTGTGCCTTGCATCTTGACCGTCCATCATGAGTACTTGGACTTTTGGTTGACTAAGACAGGTGCGTTGGATCAATCTAAAGGAGAGAGGTGAGTCAACTGGTGGACTGAGGTCCACACGTGGGTCTTTTTTTTATTTTTTATTTTCTGATGGACTATGCGTATGGGCGCGCTAATGACACCCCCTAGCCCATTTCAATTATTTCAACATGAATTCCTTACTAAACGCACCCCCAGCATTTTTATTTCATTTTATTTTTATTTTAATTACTACATTTCATTTTTAATTATTAAAATTAGTTAATTGCATTTAAAAAATCCCAGGAAATTCATGCATCATTATTATTATTTTATAAATTTTTCACAAATTTTATTTTTATTTTTATTTTATTTTTTATCATCTAAATTAATTATTTAGTTTATTTTCTTTTTGAATTATCCATATAATGCACACCTAATTTGTTTATTTTATTTCTTTGAATCCATAAAATGTTTTCAATCCATTCTTTTTGCATTTGTTAGATAACATTGTGAAGTGCATTAAAATACTTTTCTTTCATTTTTAAAATTATTGCATATTTCATTTTGGTCCTTCCCTTTGGCACATTGAACCCTACTTCTCACCTGAGCTTTGCCCAATTGTTTAAATGGCTAACACCTTGATTTTTTTGCAGGAGTTTTTGGTTTTGGTTTGTCTCTGGTTGAGCAACTTTTATATTTAATTTGGTGATTTTAGAATTTGCTTTACTATTTGTTTAATGGCCCTTTGTGTGAGATTTTCTTGTATGCGTACCCTTGACCTTGTCTGGTTATCCGTTTGAAAAGGCACTTGAGCCATTGTATTGGGTTTGTTTATTTGACTTCTTAATCCTTGTTTGGGTTGTTATCACTATTATATTGCCATTGTTTGGTTTGCATTTGCTTTGATATTATTTATGTCCGTTTGGTACTAACCTTTTATGCAGGGTATGGATAGGTGTCCATGGTCACCCTTACTCTTTCCTTCTCTCATCTTTTTTCCTTTAGGTTTAGGTTGTAGTCAAACCTCACTAACCGTAGGTCATCCATGCATGATAACTTTAGGACTCTTAGTCCCCCTTCGAGTTTCCTTTGTGTCTTCTCTTTTCTCATCTCAAACTTCTTGAAAACACTTAATAAGTATAAAGTGTATTGCGCACGAGCCTTAAGCGTGGGGAATGAGAAATGAGGGGCTTACTCTCATCTTTCTAGAGTGCTTAGCGAGCGTCCTGTCTTGGGACGATGCGTTAAGTATTCGCCCCTGTGCCCTAGACTTCGGTGCAATGCAACTTATGAACTAACTTAAGCCACTTCTGTCCTAAAAAATATAAACCAATTTCAAACTTTTTTGTCCTATGGGATTGTCCAAACTAAAGGCTATTTTCAAAAAGCGCACGTTACCTTCCGTCTGAGTCGCAAACAGGCATCGACCCTAACTGTCGGACGCGAACTTAACGTCGCTCATAAAAAACACAAAAAGAACTTGGTCCGAACTACGTTGACTCTGAATTCCCCATTGCACAAAGGGAGTACGTAGGCCTAGGACGTCGACGTCCTACCGAGTCTGTCTTTATTTTCCCCTTCCTCGTGTCAGTACAGCCATAGACTTTAGGATAACTCACCCTTAGATTAGACAACAAGCGTGGATCCCATCGAGTACGATGGACGCGTGGGGTGTTAGCACCTTCCCCTCGCGTAACCGACTCCCGAACCCAGGCTATGGTTAAGATGACCATTCCTTTCCCTCTTCCTCAGGTTTATACGGTGACATGGCTGGCGACTCTATTTTTCCGCGCCACTCTCGCGTTTGTACCTGGATGAAAATCCTGGGAGCGACAGCTGGCGACTCTGCTGGGGACTCTGGTTGACCTATGCTGGTCCATCCCTAAGCGAGTCAGTCCTAACGCTTGCTTGTCTTTGTTCTCTTTGGGTGTTTTTGTTTTTGTTTTGCTTTATGTGTTGTATTTTATTTTTACCGCATTTTCCGCATTGCATTTCATTTTTATTACTGTCATACTGCTGTGTTGTGCTGGCTGTTTTTGTTTTGCAGGTTGGGTGGTTCTGAGAGATATGCCCAATACCCAGGCTTGAGTATACCCTAGGACTAGAGTGGAAAGTAGTGGGACCTACGTGCCCGCTTGGTACATTTGTGTGTTCACGAAATTCACAACCAGACGAGGCTATCTTGGGACGCATTCTAACGTATGTGTCTTGCGTATGTTGGGGTGTTGATCTAGAGAGCTGTCGACTCTGGTGACCGATCATCGAGGACCTTAGTGGAAACATCCCTCTTTAGTGGTCACAGTGGCAGACCACATCCTGTGGTAAACCCATTCGCACCCGAGGGCCCACTTTGGAACTCGCATAGGATGACCCCTATCTTTTGAAGAGAATCAGTGGAGGCACTCCTCGATTGACGATAGTACTGTACCCCGAGGGATGAATGTACTATTGTTTCTCGACCTCAGTGCCAGAAGCTGAGGACCTTCCGTTTTGGAGAATCAGTTGAGGCCTCCTCGATTGATGTTGATGCCAAACCAGCAATGGTGAACGTATCATCATTTCTCGACCTGAGAGCCCGGGATACTGAACATCCTAGTACCCACACGTGAGAGGGGATGGGCGTTTGTAGGTTTGCAGGTAACCGAAACCTTCAACCTACCCAGTTTTTCTGGATTTCTCATCAATGTCCGATTATTTGGGTTCTTGGTTATCTCTGTGGTTCAGAATTCTGGTTTTCTGGGTTGTGGTTCTCGTTCAGTTAACAGCACAGCACATCCAGCAGTGTCACCTTGATCCCATTTTTGCATGAGCATATCATTTTCTTGCATTCTGACATGTTTGACATTTTTCAGGGCTTGCATCTTACTCTTGATTTCGGTTTTCTAAGGTTACTTCAGCATGGATGTCCAGAGAAAGAAGACTGTTGCCTATTCGTTCCCAGATCCGACTTTGACACTGATTCACAAGTTGATTAATATGGCTGGTTCCGGAGTTCGTACAGAGTTCAGTGGAAGGAATAGGAGACTTCTGAAATTTGTCTACAATATCTCCAAGTATGAGAAGGATGTCATTCATACACTTCTTCAGTTTTATGATCCGTCTTTGCGTTGCTTCACTTTCCCAGACTACATCTTGGCCCCAACGTTGGAGGAGTTCTCATTTATTTTGGGAATCCCCATCAGGCATGATATAGTTTTCTTTTCTGAAGAACACCCCGGGGTAAAAGAAATGGTTGTTGCTCTTCATATTAGTGAATCCGTTCTGAACAGTAATATTGAAGAAAAACAAGGAGTTAAGGGTTTCCTATTGAAGTTCCTGTTTGATCAAGCCTGCATACATGTCAAAGAGAAAAATTGGACTGCTTTCCAAGCTATCCTAGATATGTGCATCTATGGGATTGTCCTGTTTTCGAATATTCCTGATCTGGTGGATATGCATGTCGTCAGAATCTTTATTTCAAAGAATCCTATACCTACCTTGCTAGGTGATGTGTATCACTCAGTTCACTACAAGAATGAGAATAGGCATGGAAAAACTGTGAGTTGTTGTGCACCACTCTTATCTACTTGGTTTCTGAGTCGTCTCCCCGAATCTGGCATTTTCGTTAATACGAAAGATTCTCTGAAATGGTCAAAGAGGGTTATGGGCTTGACTGCTGACAACATTGTTTGGATCAATCATGATTTGCTAGGAATGGAGATTATTTACAAGTGCGGAGAATTCCCTAATGTACCCTTGATAGGGAGAAAAGGTGGAATTAACTATAATCCTTCCCTTGTTATCAGACAGTTTGGTTATCCTTTGAGAGGTCCACTTGATGAGAGTGACATCAGAGAGTCCTTATTCTTCAATGGTATTGAGGATCAAGAGATGATGAGGAAGATTGTGAATGCTTGGAAACAGGTGACCAAGAAGGGTAAAGCTTCGTTCGGAAAATGCAATAACCGGGCTTTTCCTTCCTATAAAGAATGGATTAAGAAGAGAGCAGAAAATGAGCTTCTTCCTTTCCCGGTGGAACCACCTTTGTATCCTTTGGTGATCGAGCCTCCTACTACAGTTGAGATAGAGAAGTTTGACAAGCTATGGGCTGAAAAGGAGAAGCTGCGAGAAGAAAACAGAGAGCTACTAAGGGAAATCCATCAGTTGAAGCATGAGCGGGGTGAAGCTGTTCATACCGCCAAGTTGAAAATAGAGCTTCTTGTTAAGGCGGAAAAAGAGCTAGCTGACATGGTCGCATCCAGAAAAAGGATGAAAGAAGCTTTGGATGGTATCAGTAAGGTTCTCGAGTCGAAGAAGGAGGAATTAGACAAGGCTTTGTTGAAAATTCACAGGTTCGATGAACACCGAGAAACTGTAATGGCCGAGAATAAGAGAAAGGAAGACGGTTATCTAGCTAAGATTGACCAATTGACGTTGACGCTCAAGAAAAAAGATGCTGAGATCTTATCAGGGATATTCAAGAGACAAGCAGTCGAGGGTCAACTCAATGAAGCCATAGCCTCCATAGAAGAACTAAAAGTCCAAGCTGAAGTGAAGAAACCTAGACATGAGGGTCCTAGAATGGATGGTGCTTCTGGAGAAGATGCTTGGGAGTTGCATTGCCAATACTTGGAAGGGATCATACATAGAAGAGACGTCCTTATTCAAGAGCTAATTCAGAAACCAAAGCATCCCGACACCAAAAAGATGTTCAAGGAAATTCAAGACTGGAGCAGAAAGCATAGTGGATGGGATTTTGATGATATGTCGTAGTTTTCTATTCTCTTTTATTGTACTTAGATCACCGCCAGGCTTATTGGTCGGGACCTCTATTGATTTCTTATGTTCAGACTTGTTACCTTGGATCGTGATTGTTGACATTTGGTTTTCCTCTGGTTTTCTTAATATATGAGCAGAAGTTCCGTTCTATCTTGTTATTAAACTGGAATCAAGGGGTGGATCGCCCTGCTAATATTCAAACATGTTCATTTACATTGGCATAATCATTTTGCTTAACCATTTTGCATGACAGGTATTTATCTCCGGTGTTCTTATCTTGTTCCCATCTCAGAATTGCAGATTTAACTCCTCAGGCCATTCAGGAGTTGATCCTGGAGCGAGTTCAAGCCGAGTTGAGTGAACTGAAGGTTCAGATGAGGCAATTTGGAGAAGACATGCTCCAGGAGCAGAGGATGCTGAGGGAGGAGATCAGTCAGATGGGTTTGGTCATAGAGATTTTGAAAACAGTGTTGAAGAAGGAAGACAACCATGTGCCCGCTTCCATAACAAAGATCCTTACTCCTCCCATCTCTTTGGAATTTGATTTAAATCATGGATTACCTCGGGAGTCTCTTCCACAAGTGAAAGTTCCAAAACTCCCCCAACAGCAGCTAGGTCTTGGCTCCCAAGAGAAGCCCAAGGGCAAAAAGTATACACAGGGGCAGAAGAAGTCTGAAAGAGTTTTTCGTCCGCTCCCTATGCCATATTCTCAACTATTGCCGCATCTCCTTCAGTTTCAACTGGTACAGAAAAGGACTTTGGCTCCTCTCACCGGCAATCCTCCACCAGGCTATGATGCAAGAGCCCATTGTGATTTCCATTCTGGGGCACCAGGGCATACCGTGGAGGAATGTAGGGCCTTTCAGCATCGAGTCCAGGATTTGATTGACGCAGGGGAAATTGAGTTCACGTCGGGCGGCGTGAATGTACAAGGTGATGTTACCCCAATTATTGCAGAAGAAGTGAAGGCTCCTCCCCTCTTTGCAGGATCCACCTCATACCATGGACTTTCTCCACAGCCTTTTGCTACAGAAGTTTTACGTCAGCAACCTTTATTTGTGCCTCAGCCAAATGTGGAAAGGAAAGTGCAACCGCAGGTGAGGCGCCCAAATCAGCACCGACAGCAGAGTTATCAGCAGCAGGGGCAACCAAGACCAAGAGGGCCCAAGAGGATATTTGATCCTGTTCCTATCCCTTATAGTCAGCTGTTTACGCGTCTGCTCAAGAAGTCTCTGATTCAAACAAGGGGTACCGCGCCAGTACCGTACCCTATTCCTCCAGATTATGACATGACTGCTAGGTGCGAGTTCCACTCGGGAACGTTTGGGAACACAATTGATGAGTGTAATGTATTCAGGCACAAGGTGCAAGACCTGGTAGACTCAGAGATCATTGTATTCACTGAAGATGATATGTACATCAATGGAAGCCTCCTTTCTCAAATGAACACACAGTCTGCAAGTACGTCCAGACAGAATTAAGCTCCCTCAGCAATGGCAATCTTCAGCTTCTTTACTTGTATTTTCATTTGTAGTTTTTCATTTCTTGTTAAAGCATCGTATGTATGCAAGACTTGTTTGTTTTTTTTATGATGATATTAATGCAATGCGTATGTTTTCCTTGAAGTAATCCATTCATGTTCACTCTTAAATGTTTACATGCACTGCAATACCAATTTTCTTGTTTAGAACTCTTGAGGGAGGATGATGAGACGAAAACGCAAAATCTCTGGTTGTATGGATAGAACCCTGTTGAGGATGTATAGGCATTGTTTCAAACCCCTAAACACCGGAGAGATAAGGAGATAAACCTTCGTTAACCCCTTTGAGCCTTGGAGTAGGAGCTTCTTTCGTACGAGAAAACCCTCATACTTAACCCAGGGGCAGGGTAGGCGCCAGTTAGTTTGACCGAGCGTTCAAATTTCAAGGAGAGTGTGCATCTGAGGATCGATTACCTTCTATCCCACCATCAAGAGGTCAAGAGATGTGAAACCACAATGGTTATCCTTCAACAATCAAGGAGTGAGGCAGTCACAACCCTTTCAAGCAAGTAAGACAACCAGTGTCACACGCTTTGTTCGAAAAAGGGGAATAAAAGAAAAGAAAAGCCCGCTAAGTCGAAAACTTGAAAATAAGCGACTTAGGCAAAAGTTAGGGCATCCCGCTGGACTTAAAAATCGAAAAGCTCAAAAGAGTCAGTCCAGGCAAAAATCAGGGATCAAAAAAGCAGAGGAAAGAAAAATGAAAAGCACTACAAAAGAAAATCCCCGGTAAGAACAAATTCGTGTGATTACAGACACAAGATAAAAAAGGGATGACTGTTATTCCAAAACCCCCTTAGGTGCCAAACCATTAGTGGCGTAGGTTCCTTAAAGATCATAAACCTTTTGAGAGATGAGCGTTTGGGTCAGATTAACTGAACATAGGACTGGAGAACATCACGAAGAGTGGGTGGGCACCGATAATTTTTGAGCCATAAATCCTTTTTTCTGAAACCGTGAACCAGACCACGTTACAGCCCTTAAAAGTCCTAATTGAAACAGGGTTCAGTCCGAAAGCGTACTCCAACCGGATGGCGTTCCTGACTCCTATGAGTTGTGCTAATAAGATTTGTTGGTATTGCATGTGCGCATTGTTTTTGCCATTCAAAAATCAAGGTCGCATCCCAGCAAGTGATTCATTCACAAGGCTCGGCGACGCATTTTCAATAAAAACTTCAAGGTTAACATGAGTGTTGCATTAGGATTATCATTCTCATAAATAACTTGTTCTGTTTGCATATATGTGCCTAAGCATTAATGCAGCTTACACAGTGAACGTCAGTCAAGAAGCTTGATCCTGCCAAGTTGGGATGCTTGAAAATTCTGAAGAATAATCATATCAAAGGGCATGCCAAGAGACTCAGTGTAGAGTGGGTTCTCCCCAGTAAGTCGTGTTAAGATGTAGCCAATCTGGGGCAGTCACGTCGAGAAATCCCTCTGAAATTTAGTTATTCTGGGGCATTCATTCTAAGATCAAGGGCAAAGTCACTTCAAAGCTTGTATTGGGGAAGGCCACCTCTAGAGCGTGAGAGATTGTCCACTTCTGAAAATGGTTAATTGAAAACACCTCATCAAGGTTCAAAATACTAAAGCAGAGTATTTTCAAGTCATTACAATCCCTTTCGAGGTAAGGTACTCTAGATCATGAAGACTAGGGCAGTTATGTCGAGATATGATAAATCTCTCCAAGAGTTTGAAGACCCTGGGGCAGTGCGAACGCCCGATCTTCTGTAAAATCCTCTTGAGATGATTTCCTCCATTAGACCTGGTGGTCTGGGGCAAGCAAAAATTTCAAAGAGCCGCTTATGACCATAAAGACAAGTCAGGTTGCAGGACAACAGGATTGTATTTCCCCAGCAGTGTATTTTCCTCAGCATTGAGATTGCACTTTCCTCAGCAGAGCAGACCTTCCCCAACAGGAGACTTGGGAAGTATTTTCTCCAGATCAAGGCATTATTTCCCCACAGAATCAGGGCGTCCACCTTCCCCACCCAGTCAGGAAGCGTACTCTCACCGGCGATGTTATATTCTAATCCCCAGCAAGGAGGGAGTAAAGTCTTTCTCCCCATCAGCATGTTAAGTTCAGCAGTATCCCCAAGCAGGATGGTATTATGGACAGTTTTCCCCAAGTAGGATGGTATTATGGACAGTTTTCCCCCACCAGGTTCTGAGCCCAATTGGTTATTGGCATTTCTCAGTAACAAACTTCTGGTTTTGTCATTGGCACTCATTCTCAACTCCCCCAGCAGAGGAGGAACCTCAGGTTTAGGACATGTGTAATCCCCGGCATAGTGCATATGCTTTTGGATTTCATCCCCGGTAGAAGCCGTGGTTCCGAGGAGTCGGTCAGTGTGATCCTTCTCAGCAGAGTTCTTGGATTCAAAGGACAATTTATTTTTGTCATCCCCAGGTGAATTAGTCTCTTCTCTCTAGCATTTATTTTGCTGGAGGGGCCCTTCTTGCATATCATAAGCATTTGCATTGCATCCTTAAACGTGTAGCATTTTCACTTTGTGTGGAGCATTACGGCAAAATTCAAACATTTGCATTCGAAGCATAAGCCAGGTTTGATATTTTCCTTGCCAGTCCTCTTTCCCAGCAGAGATGGCATAACCCAGGAGATTTTGGAGGGATGCGTTCCTTATACTTGTGCTCCCCGGCAGAGTCTTTTATTTAGACTTCTCCTTTCCCCAGCGGAGTCATCTTATCTGTGGATCGCGAGTCCGTTAGAAGTTTGCCTTGGATTGGCCAATCTCCTTTGTAAATCCAGTTCTCGTCTGGTAGTCAGTTCTCGTCTGACTTACTTGGTGAAACCTAGTTCTCGTCTGGTAGTCAGTTCCCGTCTGATTTATTATGTAAATCCAGTTCTCGTCTGGTAGTCAGTTCTCGTCTGACTTACTTGGTGAAACCCAGTTCTCGTCTGGTAGTCAGTTCTCGACTGACTTATTTGGTGTAAACCCAGTTCTCGCCTGGTAGTCAGTTCTCGTCTGACATTTCTTTGGTAAATCCAGTTCTCGCCTGGTAGTCAGTTATCGTCTGACTTATTTTGTGAAATCCCGTTCTTGCTTGACATATTTTGGCTTAAACCAGAAGTTTTGTTTTACGTTATCCCTAGTGAAGTCGCCATTTGTTTTGCTAGTTTCTCTTTATCAGCAGAGATAGCAGGCCTTTGAAGATTTTCTTTTGTCAGTTTCCCTTTATCAGCAGGGATGGCATTTATTTTGCTAGTTTCTCTTTATCAGCAGAGATAGCAAGCCTTTGAAGATTTTCTTTTGTCAGTTTCCCTTTATCAGCAGGGATGGCATTTATTTTGCTAGTTTCTCTTTATCAGCAGAGATAGCAAGCCTTTGAAGATTTTCTTTTGTCAGTTTCCCTTTATCAGCAGGGATGGCATTTATTTTGCTAGTTTCTCTTTATCAGCAGAGATAGCAATCTTTCGGATATTTTCTTCGTCAGTTCCCTTTATCAGCAGGGATGGCATTGTTGCTAGTTCTCTTTATCAGCAGAGATAGCAATCTTTCGGATATTTTCTTCGTAAGTTCCCTTTATCAGCAGGGATGGCTTTTGTATTGCCAGTTCTCTTTATCAGCAGAGATAGCAATCTTTCGAATATTTTCTTCGTCAGTTCCCTTTATCAGCAGGGATGGCATTGTTGCTAGTTCTCTTTATCAGCAGAGATAGCAATCTTTCGGATATTTTCTTCGTCAGTCCTCTTTATCAGCAGAGATAGCGGTCTTCTGAAGACTTTCTTCCGTCAGTTCCCTTTATCAGCAGGGATGGCACTTATTCTGCTAGGTCTCTTTATCAGCAGAGATAACAATCTTTCGAAGTTGCTCTTTCATCAATTCCCTTTATCAGCAGGAATGGCGTATTTTGAGACTCCTTGTCAGTTCTCTTTATCAGCAGAGATGACATAACCTGGGAGAGTTTGTTTCCTTACAGCATTTATGGCTAATTCTCCAGTGGAGGATTGCAAATTTCCGGGTTCTTTGGTATTCAATCTCCGTGCATCCTGATTGTCTGAAACCCGTCGCTATTATACCCTCAGGACCAAGTTGATTGAATAGGGGCAGCTGTTGCACCCCAAAATTTTCCCTCCTTACTTTAGTACTAACTGGCTTAGGTTGCATTGCATTTTGCATTATCATATGTGCATATCATTGGTTCTTAGCATGGGGTCAAGGTGCCTGAGGCATGTTCAAGAGGAGAAGATGTTCTTCAAAGGGTCAAGCAAGAGAGTTCCAGTGGATCACTCTCTCCTAACCAGTGCATAAATTAGGGTTTTGAGATTCTTGGGTTTATTGCTCCAATGGGCAGGCTCCTTGGGTTTTTATCATCACCAAATGGCATATCTTATCTTTGTTGGAGAGGATACACATCATATTCAGAGGAATTTGGATTTGGAGACTGTGTTATTTCCTCCTAGACTGAGGGTACCAAAACTAGGGTTTGCTATAAAGTCAGTTTATTTCTGATTTTTTGGGCAAGACTTGATTCTATGGTATTACTTGGGTCCCTAAGTATCTAGGGATGGGAGTTTGTCCATCAGTCTGGTTCAGGAGAGATTCAATTGGCCAATGGATTGGAAATCAGGTGAATAGAGTAAAGGTCAACAGTGAGAGGAGAAGTCAACTGTGGAATTCTGAGGTTTTCTCCAAGGTTTTCAAGATCTCACATCCTCATATGGTCATCAAGAGTCAAGTTTCATGCCATTTATCGAAAATCAGGAGTTGGTGCAAAAGTTACTAAATCTGGAAATGACTTATAATTTGAAAGTTTCCTTTTTGGGCAAGTTCCTGCACTGCATTCAACTTGACTTTTCATCATTAAAAGAGCTTCAAATGAATTTTTCTCCAACATGAAAGTTGAAGATATTTTTCTCCTATTTCCAACAAGTACCAGTGGGTCTCCATATCATTTGTGAAACTCCAGTTATGATCAAAAGAAGGCAAAGTGGTTTTTAGGGTTTTTCATGGTTCCATTTTCACAACTTTGGGCATAATGACCTATAATCAATTCCATTGCTTCATGCCACATTCTAATATCAAAGAACATTCCTTGAGGATTGTTTTGGGCCCAAGAATTAAGAAATTCCATGGTTTATTCTTCACTTATTTTCCATTATTCAAAAAAGCCAAGTCATCAAAAATTCATGAACCAATTGTTCTCAAGGCCCAAGTTCAATTGAGGTGTAATTAGCAATTCACATATGGGTGATCCATCATGGATTTCTTAAGTATCCATGCATGGGAGGAGGTGTATCTCACATAATACAAAATTCCAAAATTGTCCAAAACTCATTAAACAAGGAATTGCCCCAGCCCAATTCATTATCAGTGGAAAACCCTAGTCTATTTAACCCTATCCATGCACTGGTTAGGATTCATACACGTGCATTTGGAGGAGAACAAGAACTTGAACCCTAAATCTTTTCTTTAACAAATCTCACAATCCACAAGGTTTTTTTCAAGAATTTCTTCCACAAACCTCTTCCTGGTGATCCATAGAGTAAAAACCAACCATCATTCGCAGCCAAAGGCAAGGATTCAGATTGTACCATCTCAGGTTGGTGGGTTTTTTCGTGATCATGAAACTTGAATTTTAATCATACATAATGTTGTGTGATGTCTATAGATCATGCTGATATGATTTATTTTGAATATAGTTGTGTATATTGGTTGTTCTATGTGTTTAAAGTTTTGAGCCCTAATAATATTTCATGCGTTTTTTATTGTGTGTTAATGGTTTGGAATTTTTGATGACATATTTGGAATCCTGACGAAATTCTGGTCAGAATGGTATATGGCTTTGCATTTTCTGGGCAGGTTTTTAGTTGCAGGTGGCTAAGGGTGGCGGCCGGAGCTAGGGCTCCGGCGACTGGTGTGGTGGCTGGCCGGACTAGGGTTTGGAGGAAGAAGACGAACCAGGGCCGTTGATCTCTCCCATCATGTGGCCATTATTGCGCCACACATTTTTTCTTTTATTTTTTTTCTAAATTTTAATTTAATAATCTCATGTTTATTACCCCACTGAACTTACCATGTTCCACCAATTGTTTTATTTCCTTTTGTTTACTTTTTCGTTAGTTGACTAAGCCATGGTCGTTGGATGCATCAAGCGAATGGTAGGCTGCCAGCACATTAAAAATAACATGTGCGTGGCACATGGCGTGTGCATGGTATACTGACCCATTGCGTGTGTGTGTGTGTATAATACTTACTGTGTGCCTTGCATCTTGACCGTCCATCATGAGTACTTGGACTTTTGGTTGACTAAGACAGGTGCGTTGGATCAATCTAAAGGAGAGAGGTGAGTCAACTGGTGGACTGAGGTCCACACGTGGGCCTTTTTTTTATTTTTTATTTTCTGATGGACTATGCGTATGGGCTCGCTAATGACACCCCCCTAGCCCATTTCAATTATTTCAACATGAATTCCTTACTAAACGCACCCCCAACATTTTTATTTCATTTTATTTTTATTTTAATTACTACATTTCATTTTTAATTATTAAAATTAGTTAATTGCATTTAAAAAATCCCAGGAAATTCATGCATCATTATTATTATTTTATAAATTTTTCACAAATTTTATTTTTATTTTTATTTTATTTTTTATCATCTAAATTAATTATTTAGTTTATTTTCTTTTTGAATTATCCATATAATGCACACCTAATTTGTTTATTTTATTTCTTTGCATCCATAAAATGTTTTCAATCCATTCTTTTTGCATTTGTTAGATAACATTGTGAAGTGCATTAAAATATTTTTCTTTCATTTTTAAAATTATTGCATATTTCATTTTGGTCCTTCCCTTTGGCACATTGAACCCTACTTCTCACCTGAGCTTTGCCCAATTGTTTAAATGGCTAACACCTTGATTTTTTGCAGGAGTTTTTGGTTTTGGTTTGTCTCTGGTTGAGCAACTTTTATATTTAATTTGGTGATTTTAGAATTTGCTTTACTATTTGTTTAATGGCCCTTTGTGTGAGATTTTCTTGTATGCGTACCCTTGACCTTGTCTGGTTATCCGTTTGAAAAGGCACTTGAGCCATTGTATTGGGTTTGTTTATTTGACTTCTTAATCCTTGTTTGGGTTGTTATCACTATTATATTGCCATTGTTTGGTTTGCATTTGCTTTGATATTATTTATGTCCGTTTGGTACTAACCTTTTATGCAGGGTATGGATAGGTGTCCATGGTCACCCTTACTCTTTCCTTCTCTCATCTTTTTTCCTTTAGGTTTAGGTTGTAGTCAAACCTCACTAACCGTAGGTCATCCATGCATGATAACTTTAGGACTCTTAGTCCCCCTTCGAGTTTCCTTTGTGTCTTCTCTTTTCTCATCTCAAACTTCTTGAAAACACTTAATAAGTATAAAGTGTATTGCGCACGAGCCTTAAGCGTGGGGAATGAGAAATGAGGGGCTTCCTCTCATCTTTCTAGAGTGCTTAGCGAGCGTCCTGTCTTGGGACGATGCGTTAAGTATTCGCCCCTGTGCCCTAGACTTTGGTGCAATGCAACTTATGAACTAACTTAAGCCACTTCTGTCCTAAAAAATACAAACCAATTTCAAACTTTTTTGTCCTATGGGATTGTCCAAACTAAAGGCTATTTTCAAAAAGGGCACGTTACCTCCTTCTGAGTCACAAACAGGCATCGACCCTAACTGCCGGACGCGAACTTAACGTCCCTCATAAAAAACACAAAAAGAACTTGGTCCGAACTACGTTGACTCTGAATTCCCCATTGCACAAAGGGAGTACGTAGGCCAAGGACATCGACGTCCTACCGAGTCTGTCTTTATTTTCCCCTTCCTCGTGTCAGTACAACCATAGACTTTAGGATAACTCACCCTTAGATTAGACAATAAGCGTGGATCCCATCGAGTACGATGGACGCGTGGGGTGCTAGCACCTTCCCCTCGCGTAACCGACTCCCGAACCCAGGCTATGGTTGCGATGACCATTCCTTTCCCTCTTCCTAAGGTTTATGCGGTGTTCCCTTTCCCTCTCTTGGGATAAATTTACACGGCTGGCGACTCTGTTTTTCCGCGCCACTCTCGCGTTTGTACCTGGATGAAAATCCTGGGAGCGACACATATATGCAGAACAATGTCATTCTGCAATTCAAATATTTAAATTTATTGTTTTTTAAAATATTTTCTATATGAATAAAAGTAAAATGTAAAAATATTCAAAATTAAAAATTTGTTTATAAAATACACTAATTATAAATTTTACACGTGATTTTTTTATAGAAATGAGTTATTAAAGAAATCAATATACCATTGAACACAAAACAAACTTGTCATTAAATATACACGTGATTTTTTATAAGCGATTATGTATTACGAGGAGCACAAGGGAAATTCATTCCATAATATAAGAAAACGTCACAAGAATAACGAAGTTTCAATCGTTTATGAAAACGGTGAGGAGTTCGTCCAAGGCACTTGTTTGCTATATATGGATTGTGGCATGTTGGACTATATGGTGGGTGCGTAATCAAGTGAATTTTAGGGATATGATTGCAAGACAAGAGGAAATTGCATATAGGGTGACCTTTATTTCACGGCGGTGGTTAGAGTTTAACCAAGCTAGGACAAAATGTAGCTTTTATGAATGGATTAAGTCTCCTTTAGATTTTCTGCACTAAATTTTGATTTAAAGGATTGTGATGTATTTGATTGTTGGTGTTAGATATTGTGATTCGATTTTGTAAGGGTTGGTGCACTCCTAGTATACCGTGTTATTAGTGAATTTCCTTGCCTATAAAAAAACAACGAAGTTCCAAAGAACTTAAAGAAAAACAGAATTTTACGAGAAAAAACGAGAAGGGTCAGTCAACCAATGCTCATAACCCAAACCAGAAACATCCCAAAAAAAAGCTTGAAACCACTCCCAATTGGATCTTTTAATGTTATCCAAACAATTCCAACCCACTCCCTTCTCCAGTTTAAAAATGAACAAATTCCTCCAAATCCAAAGATTTCAACAAACACAACACCAAAACAAGTACACAGTCTGCTTACCATAAACTTTAAACAAACTATCTGCGAACAAAACAAGGTGGCCAGCCACGTCTTCCACCAAACCAACCACCTTGATTCGAAGCCAGCCGCAAACATTGTAATACCCCGTATTTTATTTTGCTCTGGATAATATTAGTTGTGATCAACTAAGTTCCGGTGTACTCTGAGAAATTATCTGCAAAGATAATTAGAGTAGCTGTTGAGCTCAGAGCAGATCCAATTAATATTATCTAACTGGGGTTTTATTAATTGGAGCTATAGAGACTATTTGGACATTAAATAGTGTTACTAATTAATGATATTTCTCTATATCATTTCATTTCCATCCTTTTTCCAAAAATAGAAACAAAGTTGGAAGTTGGTAAGAGATAGAGAGAAGGAAGAGGAAAAAGGGGAAAAAAAAGAAGAAAACCTAGAAGAAGAGGAAGAAAGCTTGGAATCATCATCTCTTCTTCATCAATCAACCCAACATCTCTTCATCATCTTCATCTTGTTGTTGGTGAGTTCTAGTTAGAACCCTAAGTATAGAAACTTAGGTTAGAAATTGAGTAAAAATGGTGGATTTTGATTTAATGTTGTTTCTATGGTTGAAATGTGAAATGAATTGCATAATATGATCAATGCAAGTGTGAATCTGTTGTATTATGAGTGGATAATTGTTTCTATGAGTTATAAGAAAGATTGAATGAATTTGGAAACATGAAAAACCAGAATTTTTCTGTTCTGTAACTGAGTAACCGATTACCCAATTAGAGTAACCGATTACTCTGTGAAAAAAAATTAGTAATCTGCATAAAATTTACATTGAGTAACCGATTACCCAATTAGGGTAACCGATTACGAAATGTGCCTTTAACTCTCATTTTGATTCTGTTTTGATCAGTACAGCTTGAGTAACCGGTTACTCATTTAGGGTAACCGATTGCCACTGTAAGTTGTTGAAAAATATTTTTTTGAAAATCCATAACTTTTGAACCGTGATTTCGATTGAAGCGTTCTTGATATCAATGAAAATCTATGGAAATGTTCTATCCAATGAAAGTGAAAAATATTAGTTTTGTTGCCCGATTAAATAATCGGAGGAAAACCCAATATGTGTATAAGTATGATTGATTTATTATATGTGTTTATTGTATAATTGTAATATATCTTGCCTAATCTATTGTTGTTGAACATGAATAAGAGATATGCATGTTTAAAATATGGAATAGGAAGAGTGAGGGAACCTCAACATGAAACTATATTAGAACCTAGTAGTGTGACTAGGAAGTTATAGATAATCTAGATGGCGATACTCGTGCATTCGATGCCTTGTGTGCATCCTCGACGAGTAATGGTCTAGAGGAGAGTGAGACACTAGTATGGAGCATGTGTGTGAACCTTTGTGTTCTTTGTGAAAAGGCGATTGTGGCCTTAAGGCATTGTGTCCTTGTGATTGTCGAATACAATCACGTTTGTGTGTGAGATCATATAATCGTAACCGTTTCCCTTGAGTTGTTGTTTCATGAGCCTCAGGCTCCTCTGAAATGTACGCATGACTACTTGGCAGGTTTGATTCTCGCGTGCAGTACGAATGGAGCCGTGGGGTGTATGCTTGTGACGGTATAAGGCCCGTGTGAAGTGAAGGTTCTTAACGGTAAAAGGCCCGTAGAACCCGAATCCATTCGTATGTCAAGTATGTTACAAGGATCCATGACTCGGGTCAACTTCTAGACGTAGAAGCGGATGGGAAAAGGGGATGCCTTGGTAAGGTTATCGATTAATGATATTTTGAGTTGGTGAACTCATGAACATGTTTCCATATAGTGTGAGATTGTGTACTCAAGGTCATTCCCTTCCCTTTGACTTGAGTTAGGATTGATAGAACTTTTTAAAGCCGAGAGAATCTATAAGATATGGAACTCACTGAGATTTAATATCTCACCCCATGTTGTTGATTATATTACAGGTGCTTCAGGTTTCGCGAAGGGTAAAGATAAAGTCGTTTGATTATCCTTATGTATCTTGGCTTTTTGGGATGGCATGGCTTCCGCTTTTGGAGTTTTATTTTGAGATCATTGTATTGATCTAGTTCTTAGTGTTTTGGAACATCTTGTATATATTATGCCTTAGATTTTAGTACTTTGTATTTTGGGCATGTAATGTATACAATGTGTTAACTAGGAACTTAAGGTATTTCAGTACCAAAACTTGGATTCATATATGATATTTATGCTATGACGTATGATATTATATATGGGTGTTACAGTTGGTATCAGAGCAGGTCGTATCCTCGACCTAGCCATGAAATAGTATAAGTATTTCTTTCTGTTTCATATGCGTGGTTTCGCCATTGGTATTAAGTGTTATATTAATGTCATTGAGCCTGATCTACTTAATCCTTTCTGTATGACGTTTAGGAACATGGCTGACGGACGCAGAAGCAACCGTGGTAGACCCAGAACCACTCCGGCATGGACGAATCCGCCAGACGGCGAGGAGTATGTCCCATGGCCCCAATTTTTACAACAGATGCAGCAGTAGCAGAACCAGTTCATGCAGCATATGGTACAACAAATTAATGGGGGTCTTCATCCTCCAGTAGTTGTTCTAGACGCTATAAGTGGGAATTTTTGGGATTTCATCCGTATGAATCCTCCAGAATTTCATGGCGGATTAGATCCTGTGAAAGCTCATGAATGGGTGGCTGGTATGGAAAGAATCTTTCTGATAGTTCAATGTAGTGAAGAGAACAAAGTGGTGTTTGCTTCTCACTCAGTGAAGGGTCCTGCTATGAGGTGGTGGGAGAGTGCTTCGACTTTAATGACTATTCAAGAGGTTTCTAAGGTCTGGAAGCAATTTAAGATTACTTTTATGGATAATTATTTCCCTAGTTCCTTGAGGACCCAAAAAGAGTTCGACTTCCAACAGTTGAGGCAAGGTACTTTGACTGTGGCTGCTTATGCTGAGAAATTTGAGATCATGGTTGCTTACTCTAGGCAGGCCGTGTATGCTCCGGACGAAAGTTGGAAGATTGACCAATTCCTTTTTGGTTTGAAAGCTGAGATTTCTCATAGTGTGTCTCAAAGGGAGTTCACTTCTTTTGCTGAATTGCTAAGGCAATGTTAAGTGGCTGAGAACAGCTTGAAGAAAGTTCAACAGAGGGGGATTTGAGTAGGTCGAATCAGAATGATCGTGGAAGATCAAGCCAACAGATTAGGCCTCGACAACAAACTTTCAAAGGGAAGCAAGTTCAGAATTCTAGGACTAGTGCACCTTCCGTGTGTCGTACTTGTGGTAGGAATTATCATGGAAGGTGTGGTATAGAAAGTGTGAGATGTTATCAGTGTCAGAAAGTGGGCCATATGGCGAGAGATTGTCCTCAGAATAAGAATCAGATGCAAGGAAAGAATACTGGTCGAGTTTATACGTTGGATGCAAAGTAGACAAAGGGTGATAACTCTTTGATTGCTGGTACATGTTTCGTTAATGGGAATCCTTGTTTTGTATTATTTGATTGTGGAGCAACACATTCTTTTGTGTCAATGCAATGTGTGAAGCGACTTGGGTTGCAAGCTATTCCGTTGTCTCCACCCATGGTGGTTACTACTGCCATGGATGAGATGGTTGAAACACCTTTAATGTGTAAAAATTATGTTATATCTGTGGATGGAAGAGTTTTTCAGATTGATCTTATTTGTTTGCCGCTTAAGAAAGTAGATGCCGTTTTGGGAATGGACTGGCTTTCTGCTAATTCGGTTTTTATCGAGTGCGAAGAAAATTTAATCATCATTCCATCTACTAAGGCTACTCCGAAGGACGTGTTAACAACTATTTTAGAAGGTACAGTTGGAATGATAAATTTCTTGTTTGAGAAGGAAAAATACGTTCTTTTGGTTCTCACTAAGTAGGAGACTAACGGACTTCAAGTTTTTAATATTCCTGTAGTCTGTGAGTTTTCCGATGTTTTCCCCGAGGATGTCACTTCTCTTCCTCCGGAAAGGGAAGTGGAATTCTCTATTGACCTGATACCGGGAACGGCTCCTATATCCGTTTCTCCGTATCAGATGGTACCACTTGAGTTAAGGGAATTGAAGGAGAAATTGGAAGAATTAATGGCTAACCATTTTGTTAGACCCAATGTTTCATCCTGGGGAGCTCCAGTGTTTTTGGTAAAAAAGAAGGATGGTGGAATGCAGTTATGTATTGATTACCGGCAGTTGAGCAAAGTCACCATCAAGAATAAGTACCCATTACCCAGGATAAATGACCTGTTAGATCAATTGAAAGGAGTCTGTGTGTTCTCGAAGATTGATTTACGGTTGGGTTATCATCAAATCCGTGTGAAGAGTTCAGATGTATCAAAGACCGCATTTAGAACCTGTTATGGCCGTTATGAATTCTTAGTAATGCCTTTCAATGTGAACATATTTTGTGATGCATCAAAGATGAGTTTAGGAGGGGTCTTGATGCAATAGAGTCACGTAGTGGCTTATTCTCCTCGACAATTAAAAGTTCACGAGAAGAATTATCCTACGCATGATTTGGAATTGGCGGCGGTTGTCTTTACTTTGAAAGTGTGGCGTCATTATTTGTGTGGAGTACGTTTTGAGATGTTTAGTGACCACAAGAGTTTGAAATATCTTTTTGACCAAAAAGAGTTGAACATGCGTCAAAGGAGATGAATGGAGTATTTGAAGAATTATGACTTGAAACTAAAGTACCATCCAGGTAAAGCGAATAAAGTGGCGGATGCATTAATCCGAAAAGTGTTGCATAATGCCAAATTGATGATGTTAGAGTATGCTTTATTGGAAATGTTTCGAGATCTTAATCTTCAATTTGTTTGGACTCCAAATGGTGTGATTATGGGAAACTTGAATGTTAATTCTACTCTTAGGGAGGAAATTCAATAAGGGCAAGTGTTGGATGAGAAGTTACAAGAAGTGTTAGTTCAACCGGGTTTCGTGCGAGCTACCGACAGAATCATTTTATTTAACCAAAGGATTTGTGTTCCGGATGATGCGGTGTTAAAAAGAAGAATTTTGGAGAAAGCGCATAAAGGTGCTTTTACTATACATCATGGTTCTTCCAAAATGTATCAAGACTTAAGGAGGGACTATTGGTGGTCCGGTATGAAAAGGGATATTACGGTATTTGTATCGAAGTGTGCGGTGTGCCAATAAGTGAAGATTGAACACCAAAGACCGGGTGGCTTATTACAACCTTTGGAAATTCCAGTATGGAAGTGGGATAGTATTTCTATGGACTTCGCAGTAGGATTACCCCGTACTCAAGGTGGTTATGATTTTATTTGGGTGATTGTGGATCGGTTGACGAAATCTGCGCATTTCTGGGCCGTAAAGACTACTTACAAGGCAAGTCATCTTGCAAAGTTGTTCATTTCGGAAATTGTGAGGTTACATGGTATTCCCTCTAGTATTGTGTTCGATAGAGACCCAAAGTTTACTTCAAGATTTTGGAGAGCTTTTCAACAAGCTATGGGAACAAGGTTGTGTTTGAGTACGTCGAATCATCCGCAAACGGATCGTCAGACGGAACGGACGATACAAACAATGAAAGATATGTTAAGGGCATGTGAGCTTGGAAGTGGAGGAAATTGGATAGAAGTTTTACCGTTGATTGAGTTTTCATACAACAATAGTTATCATGCAAGTATTGGTATGGCTCCTTATGAGGCATTATACAGAAAGGAAATGTAGGACGCCTTTGTGTTGGGAGGAAGTTGGCGAAGATAGAATTTTAGGACCCGAGATTATCCAAGAGACTACGGAAAAGATTAGAATGATTCGTGATAAAGTTAAACAAGCACAAGATCGTCAGAAGAGTTATGCGGATAACCGTAGGAGACCTTTAGAGTTTGATGAAGGTGATCGCGTGTTTTTGAAAGTTACTCCGAGATTGAGAATGAAATGACCGTTTAAGTCGCGAAAACAAAGTCTGAGATACGTGGGACAATATCAAATTCTAGAAATTATTGGGGAAGTATCTTACAGATTAGCCTTACCGCCTTCTCTGTCAGAGATGCACGATGTTTTTCACGTGTCTCAACTCCGGAAGTTTGTTCCAGACCCTCTTCAGCTAATTCTACCAGATACAATTGAGATAGAAACAGATTTGACGTTTGAGCCTCAACCAAGTCGTATCATAGGAAGAGAAACTAAAGTGCTAAGGAATAAAGAGATTCCTCTTGTGAAAGTTCATTGGGATGAGACGCATCCGGGTGATGCAACTTGGGAACTGGAATCAGAGATGCGAGACGCCTACCCTCATCTTTTCAGGTAATCTTTAAATTCGAGGACGAATTTCTATTTAAGGAGGGGAAGATGTAATACCCCGTATTTTATTTTGCACTGGATAATATTTGTTGTGATCAACTGAGTTCCGGTGTACTCTAAGAAATTATCTGCAAAGATAATTAGAGTAACTGTTGAGCTCAGAGCATATCCAATTAATATTATCTGACTCTGAGGTTTTATTAATTGGAGCTATAGAGACTATTTGGACATTTAGTAGTGTTACTAATTAATGATATTTCTCTATATCATTTCATTTCCATCCTTTTTCCAAAAATAGAAACAAAGTTGGAAGTTGGTAAGAGATAGAGAGAAGGAAGAGGAAAAAGGGGAAAAGAAGAAGAAAACCTAGAAGAAGAGGAAGAAAGCTTGGAATCATCATCTCTTCTTCATCAATCAACCCAACATCTCTTCATCATCTTCATCTTGTTGTTGGTGAGTTTGTTAACCCTCAATTTCGACGCTAGACAAAATCAAAGCTATTTTAACGTTAAAAAATTATTTTTAATGTAAAGAAGGCTTCGACCTAACTTTGTGAGAGGCCTGAGTCGAATAGATGTGTAGAAACCTTAAAAAATGGCTAAGTGTTGAAAGGGTTTTTCGACCATGAGAATGTAGCGCTGCAGTGGTTATATTAAGATTGGAGGGAATTTCCAATATTTGAAATTTAAATAAGAGCAGTTGTGAACGTGGGAACAGTTGAGATCAAGGGGAAGGCGCCAAAATCCACACGTTCGAAGCAGTAACCACCACTGAGTAGTTATTTCCTAGCACTATAAATAGGAGTTGGTTTTATGTAAATGGGGTGTTCATATTTTTGTACAAGTTACTCTAAGAAACTCAAAGTACCCGCATGTAGAGAAACGAGTTCGTGAGAATGTACGTAATGTAACACCATTTTCTTCATTAATCTAATTTATCTTCAGCATGTTTAAGATTCAGCCATTTACTTTCCACGCCTTTACAGTTTCTTGAACTTTATCTTCCATGCCAAATTTACTTTCAAAGCCATTTAAACTTTTTGCGTTTTTACCTTCGACTGCATTTTTACGTTCAAGCATTTAATCTTCAAGCCTTTACTTTTCAAAGTCTTTCATTTTCAAGAACGTGGAGTTCTCCTTTAAATCCATTGCATTTACTTTCAAAGTCTTTTACTTTCCAGCACTTTACCTTCGACAACACTTTTATTACCCCAACCTTTACTTTCCAAGAACGTGGAGTTCGTTGCATTTTACTTTCAAAGCTTTTACTCATTCGACGCCTTTAATTTCTGCACCCTTTACTTGCATCACTTTAAATTTCGAGTTTTCACTTTACTTTATTGCCCATAGTCGAACGTGGAGTTCAGTTAGACTTTATTTTCAGCATTGTCGAACGTGGAGTTCAATTTACATTTTCTTTAATTTACACTTGTCTCTCAAACTTAGCACATGTCCTAGGATTTGTGTGGTCGGTCCTGCAAGTTAAATCAATTTGCGTTTAGATTGATAGACCAGAGGTTGTTTACCAAAATTCACAGTAAACAAATTGGCAGACCCGGTGGGACCCAGTGCTAAGTTAAACCTTTTTGTCAACCTCATCTCTCTTGGTGAAGAAGCACTTTCGTTGTATGTTATTGAGAAGTGGGAAGTTAGCCACAACAAACGAAGGAATACCAAAGAGAAGATACACTAAGAAAATGGCAACTAATGCTATTCAACAAGTTGATCCTCAAGGGAGTATTTCAAACACTCAGTCCAGTAGCAGTATTGGGACTCAAAGCACACCATCACCAGTGTCTTCGACAAGAGGACAGGCGTCACTTCCATTAGTAGTGTCTGAGCCAGGATCAACATATACAAAATATATACTCAAACTGTGTTGGAATACATAGGACCACAAAGTTCTAATTCACCAACACCCCCAGGAGGAAATACAATGTACAGGCACGTTCCTCCACCAGGTTTTCCACATCCAAGGTCAAGGAGTCAACCCTATGGTATGCCTACATCAATGATGCAAAACCTGCAGAATGCTCCACCTGTGTTTTCAGAAACTGTTGTGTCTTCGCCACTCCAAGGGTCAGGATCAGGAGGATGAAACAACCAGAATATAGGTGTTGGTTACTCTGTTCAAACACCTAGCCTTACAAATACATCCATAAATTGTTTGAGACAGCAGATGGACGAAAGTAACATGCAAATGGTACACACGTTGTCTCAGACAATGGGAGAAGTTTTTCAACCTTTGATTCAAAATACAACCCAAACTAACCAACAACTGGCTGCACAAGTGGCACGCATGGCTGATTTCATGGGAGTACCAGCAGTAGATCGAAGAGCAACGGTTGTCGAAGATATCCCAAGACATCATCCACGTCAGTTACCTGATGCTAACTTGGAGGATCAAGAGATGATTGATCAGTTTAGAGTCGAACCACCAAGAAACCTGATGCCATACCAGATGGAGGAAGAACTAGTAGTGATGGTGAACAGGAACCAAAACGCAGATCAACTACTTAGGCAGGTTCGACACCAGAATCAAGCAGAAGAAAATAATCTTGCAGCCATGGTCGAAAGGATAATGACTAGAAATGGTATGAACTTTGGCTTTACCAGGCCAAATTATACTTCACCTATAGTGGATTACATTCTCCAAGCAGAACTACCCCCTAGGATAAAGGTTCCAAAGTTCAGCAAGTTTTTAGGAGATACTACTGAGTCTACTGTCGAACATGTGGCTAGATATTTGATCGAAGCGGGCGAGATTGCAGCTGACGAAAGCCTTAGGATCAAATACTTCCCAAGTTCCCTTACCAAGAATTCCTTCACATGGTTTACTACGTTGCCTCCAAATTCCATATACAATTGGACCCAATTAGAACGTTTGTTTCATGAACAGTTCTACATGGGGCAAACTAAGATTAGTTTGAAAGAGTTGGCTAGCATCAAGCGCAACGTCATTGAGCCAATTGATGATTACCTGAATAGGTTTCGACTTCTTAAAGCCAGGTGCTTTACACAAGTGCCAGAACATGAGTTGGTCGAAATGGCTGCTGGGGGTCTTGATTATTCCATTAGGAAGAAATTAGATACCCAATATCTTAGAGATATGGCCCAACTGGCTGATAGGGTTCGACAGCTAGAAAGGCTAAAAGAAGAAAAGGCCAAATTCAGCAGGGGTAAAAAAGTAGCATTTGTCGAATGCAAGGAAGATGTGGAGAATCTGTATGGTGAACCATCTTGTTTCGACGAAAATGAGGTTGACGTTGCTGAGTTAAAGCAAGGTCCACCTTATGCTTGCAAATTATTAGCCCCTTCAGAAGGAAAAAATCCTGTCGAATCTAACGACAAATTCCCTAAGAAAACATATACTTTCGACGTCACTAAATGTGACGAAATTTTTGATTTGTTAGTTAAAGATGGGCAAATGATAGTGCCTGCTGGTGCTAAAACTCCACCTTTAGAACAAAGAAAGAAAAGAGGTTTTTGTAAGTACCATAATTTTTTGGGTCATAAAACTTCTCAATGTTTTCTTTTCAGGGATTTGGTGCAAAATGCTATCCAGGAAGGAAGGCTGAAGTTTGGGGAAAAAGGCAAAGCCCAGATGAAGATTGACTCTGACCCATTGCAAGTTGCAGAGGCCAACTATACAGAGCCTCATGAGGTTCAGATGGTGGAAGCCACAGGGGGATTCGACGAGTCAATCAACATGGTAGAAGTTACTGAAGACTTTGCCACCAGTTCTGTGATAATTGAGGGTTCTAGTAAGGCTGCAAGTGGCCTAAACGTTGATGGTACCAGTATGATGTTGGTAACCAAAGAAACTGCTGATAAGTTTGTTGAAATGGATAATGCTGCTAAGGTTTTGGATATGACCGTGAGTGGGTGGAAGATAAATGCCAATGAAGGCATTAACATGGTCGAGTTGGCTGAAGAGTCTGATTCTAGCTCAGATAGTATCAACACCAATGAGGCTATGGGCAGAAATGCCCCTAAAGTTCAAGTTGTTAAGGAATTGGAAGATGACATGCTCTTGGTTGGAGAGATGCTGGACATGGATGGTTGTCTGGTGGAAAATTGGATATGTATGGCTGCTGAAAATTTTTTCAAGACATCTCCTGATGTCGAGAGAGTCAATGCTGAGGAGATGGTGGAGGCTGAGAAAGCTGCTTGGGAAAAAGCTTCCCAAAGAGCTGCAAAAGAAGCAGTAGGTGGTGGCTGCTGGGCAAAGACCACTGAAAGTCTGGAAGCCAGCTTCTCCAAGATGCGCCTGAAGGACAGAATGGATGTCAACATGGTCGAAATTACGAATCGAAAAGATGAACAATTGAGTAAGGTAGATGAGCAAGAGAAACTCAACAAAATGGCTTATCCTAAGCCAGAGGAGGCAATCGTGGACTTCTTGCATCGTTGCCAGAAAAAAGGCTCTGGAGTAATGTTGTGTCCCAGGTGCAGCGCCATTTTTGATGAAAAGGCTGCCCACAAGCTGGAAGGTGTCAAGAAGGCTGGCGAAAGCTGGGGGCAGAAGGTGAACAAGGGGCACAAAGGTTTAGACCATAGGCGACTTTCGACAGGGTTAAAAAACCAAGCACCAGGAATTAGGCCAGGTACGTTCAAACCAACTGCGAACGTGCCAACAGGTAGTTGGATCAAACCTGTTGAAGGGAGAGGACAGAAGAAAAAGTGGGAGAAGTTTGATGTGGAGAGAGGTGCGTCATTTGAGTACAGAAAAGAGAATCACACCACAAACAAATCAGCATACATTTCTCAGAACTACAAGGGTAAAAACCCAATGTCTAGATCGCAATGGCGAAGAGAGCAGCGCAGGCGGAAAGCTGTCAGGGAGGCTCAGGTGCACGGAGAGTCAAGCACCAATGTGGCTGGGGCAATGGAGAAGATGCCCATACGACGAAAGTTATTTACTATTCAGCCAGAAAAGAAGGTCGAAGAGGATGAGGATATGACTGATAACTTCGATAATGAGTCAGCGGCTTCCCTAGACATTCTGGTAAATGTGGTGTCAGTGATGCCAAGAGAATTTGGTCAAGTCTCAGAGGTCGAAGACTTAGACCAAACCGCTGAATTGGAAATGATGGCACACAAGCCTGTGTACTATTACATCATGAACAATGGGTGCGTCGAAGAACAGAATGCTTTCTTCGAACGTCCCACAGAGGCAATGAAGGGTCATTTGAAGCCTCTTTACATTACTAGAAAAGTGGAGAACGTCCCTGTCAACAAAATTTTGGTAGACTGTGGTGCGACGGTTAATTTGATGCCAAGATTTTTGTTGAGCAAGATTGGAAAATTTGAGACTGATACTAAACCCCACAACATGGTTCTGTCAAACTATGAAGGCAAAGTTGGTTCCACTCTGGGAGTGATTAAGGTGGATCTCACTGTGGGAACTATTACCAGACCAACAATGTTCATGGTCGTCGAAACAAAGGCTAACTATAATCTACTCTTAGGTAGGGAGTGGATTCATGGGATAGGAGAAGTACCCTCATCTATGCACCAGAGAATCACAATCTGGAGACCAGATGGGATAGTGGAAAACATTGAAGCTGATCAAGGGTACTTCAAGGTGCCTGTTAATCATGTGGACAGTAGGCAATTTGAGAAACATCTGGCGAACATTGCTCCATGACCTCCAGCTGATTTTGAGTTTACACCTGACGAGGAAACGTTTTATTCATTGTACTCACACCCTGTTGAAGTTTTCAGATGGGACAGGGAGGTACCAGGAGGAAGATTGCCATGCTTAGGCACACCTCCAGTAGAGCCCATAGGGTGGGGAGATGAATTCAGTGCTCATAACTGAGTTCGACACTTTGAAAAGAATTTCGGCCTACGTGGCCGAAACAAAACTACAAGCGGCTTTGGAAGCCGCCAATGATTATATGGCTGGTGAAGCCATTTCTGAAGTATATCAAGAAGGTCCTGGTAAGGACTTCGACCCAAAACCTCCAGATAAGGTTGAAACTGGAGGGCAAAGCCAGAGGCTTGACGCCATCTATGAGGATGAGCCTTTGGGATTTGAGAAGGATCCGTTGGCGAATAATATAAAAATGCTAGCACAAGATCCTTTGGAAGAAGTGGACCTCAGTGAGGGGGCAACCAAAAGGCCTACCTACATCAGTTCCAATCTTGATCCCCAGTTGAAAGTCGAAGTAGTTCAGCTGTTGAAAGAATTCAAAGACTGCTTCTCTTGGGATTATGATGAGATGCCTGGTCTGAGCAGGGAGTTAGTCGAACACAAGTTGCCTATGACGCCTGGGAAAAAACCAGTCAAGCAAAATCCAAGACGGTTTGCACCAGAGATACTGTCAAAGATCAAAGAGGAAGTCGAAAGACTGCTTCATTGCAAATTCATTCGCACTGCAAGGTATGTCGAATGGTTGGCTAATATAGTACCTGTTATTAAAAGAATGGGTCTTTGAGAGTTTGCATCGATTTTAGAGATTTAAACTCTGCAACTCCCAAAGATGAATATTCAATGCCAGTAGCAGAAATGTTAATAGATTCTGCAGCAGGACATGAATATCTTAGTATGATGGATGGATATTCTGGCTATAACCAGATATTCATTGCTGAGGAAGATGTTCAAAAAACTGCTTTTAGATGCCCTGGAGCCTTAGGTACCTATGAGTGGGTAGTGATGCCTTTTGGTCTGAAGAACGCTGGCGCTACTTATCAAAGGGCAATGAATTCAATTTTCCACGATTTTATAGACACATTCATGCAAATTTATATTGATGATATTGTTATAAAATCTATTTCTGGGAAAAGTCACATTGACCATCTTCGACAGTCATTTGAAAGGATGAGAAAATATGGTCTTAAAATGAATCCTCTTAAATGTGCTTTTTGTGTGCAGGCAGGGGATTTCTTAGGCTTTGTGGTCCACAAGAAAGGGATTGAAATAAATCAGAATAAAACCAAAGCCATAATAGAGGCGAAAGCGCCATCAACCAAAAAGGAGTTGCAGTCGTTGTTGGGCAAAATCAACTTCTTAAGAAGGTTTATATCCAACCTGAGTGGCAAAACACAAGCTTTTTCGCCATTGCTTCATTTTAACAAAGATGGTTTCGAGTGGGGGCAATTACAGCAGGAAGCCTTCGACAAGATCAAGGAGTACCTAAGCCACCCTCCAATTCTTTCACCACCTTGTAGAAACAAAAGTATGAGATTGTATATAGCTGCATCAGATAAAACTCTAGGGAGCATGTTAGCTCAGGAGGATGAAAATGGAGTCGAAAGAGCCATTTATTACCTTAGTCGAGTTTTAAATGATGCAGAAACTAGGTATAACATGATTGAAAAGTTATGTTTATGCTTGTATTTCTCTTGTACTAAACTGAAGCAATATATAAAACCTGTTGATGTGTATGTTTCGTCTCACTTTGATGTTGTAAAACATATGTTATCTAAACCTATTTTGCATAGTCGAATTGGCAAATGGGCATTAGCATTAACAGAATTTTCCTTAACATATCAACCTTTAAAAGCTGTGAAAGGGCAAATAGTTGCAGACTTTATAGTTGATCACTCCATAAATGAAAATGATTTGAATTACGTCGAATTAAGATCTAGGAAATTATACTTTGACGGATCAAGTCATAAAAATGGAACAGGAGTAGGAATACACATTATTTCTCCTGAAAGAATTCCAACAAAATTCAAGTACAAGGTCGAAGGTCCTTGCTCTAACAATGAGGCTGAATATGAAGCGTTAATTGCTGCCCTTGAAATTTTGTTAGAATTGGGGGCAACTAGAGTCGAAATAATGGGAGATTCAGAATTGATTATAAAACAAATCACAAAGGAATATAAATGTGTTAAAGAAAATCTCATTATGTACTTTGTGATAGCCAATAGACTATTAAAGAAATTTGAGGTAGTAGCCATCCAACACATACCTAGAATAGAGAATCAAGTTGCTAACGACTTGGCCAAAATTGCTTCTGGATACAAGGTGTTGAAAGAAAACCTTCAAGAGGTAATTGAGGCAAGAGGTAAGGTGGTGGCTGTTGGATTATGTCCATCAGAATTAGAAACAACTAAGCTTGGGTGTATAGATGGCGAAAATTTTGAAATTTTTGCCATAGATAATTTAACAGATGAAGATTGGAGGAAGCCCATAGTTGAACATTTGCGAAACCCGACGGCTTCGACAGAACGGAAAATCAGGTATCAAGCTTTGAGCTATGTACTGGTGGGCAATGAATTGTTTAAAAAGACCCCTGAGGGAATCTTATTGAAATGCCTTAGTGAAGCAAAGGCGTATTTGGCACTTTCGACAGTACATAGTGGGGCATGCAGAGCACACCAAGTTGGCCAGAAGATGAAATGGCTGTTGTTTCGACAAGGCATGTATTGGCCCACTATGCTGAAGGATTGCATAGAATTTGCTAAAGGGTGCCAAGAATGTCAAATTCATGCTGGCATACAGCACATCCCTGCAAGTGAATTACATTCCATAGTGAAACCATGGCCTTTCAGAGGATGGGCTTTGGATATAGTGGGAGAGATTCGACCAGCATCTTCAAAGAACCAGCGATATATTTGGGTGGGAATTGATTATTTCACCAAGTGGATTGAGGCAATACCACTGGTAAATGTAGGTCAAGAAGATGTTATGGAGTTCATTCAAAATCACATTATTTATAGGTTTGGTATTCCTGAAACAATTACTACAGATCAGGGATCAGTGTTCACTGGTCGAAAGATGCAGGAATTTGCCAAAGAAATAGGTTTCAAGTTATTAACTTCTACACCTTATTATGCTCAGGCCAATGGGCAAGTCGAAGCTGCCAATAAGGTAGTAATTGGACTAATCAAGAAGCATGTGGGAAAAAGGCCTAGAAGTTGGCACAAGACGTTAGACCAAGTTCTTTGGGCGTGTCGAACATCCCCCAAAGAGGCTACCAACACTACCCCATTTCGACTCACGTTTGGTCATGATGCAGTATTACCTGTTGAGATTTATCTACAGTCTGTAAGAGTTCAAAGACATCATGAAATTCCCTCTGAGAATTATTGGGAAATGATGATGAACGAATTAGTGGATTTGGATGAAGAAAGGCTTAGAGCCTTGGAGTTGCTGAGAAGACAAAAGAAGAGGGTCGAAGAATCCTACAACAAAAAGGTTAAATCTAAATCTTTTGCATGTGGGGAATTGGTTTGGAAGGTGATTTTTCCCATGGACCGAAAGGATAGAACATTGGGCAAGTGGTCCCCTAAGTGGGAAGGACCATTCCAAGTCATACAGGTGTTCTCTAATAGAGCTTATGAAGTGGAAGAGTTAGACAAAGATAAAAGAATCTTGAAAGTAAATGGCAAGTATTTGAAAAAATATAAGCCTATGCTGCAGGAGATTCAAATTAAAACATAAGCTTTATTTAATAAAAGAAATCCAAAATAGGCCAAGTCAGGCTAATATGGCATACAAAGCAAAGAGAGATTAGTACAAGAATTTTTTTTTCTCTCTCAAGGAAAGGTTATTCATAATCTCTCCAATCTATGGATTTGAGGAAGTCCATATAATCTGCATCTGGCTCATCATCAGAATCTTGGGTGCTGGAGCACCCTTTCTTGGAGATCTTCATTTTGGTTTCTCTCTTCTTGGTTAAAGAGGTTGCTCTAATGGAGGCTTTAGGTTGTTGGGGTGCCTCTACCTTCTTTATTTCCTCAATTTCCTTGGCCTTTCCAGCCATCTTCTTGGTTGAGGGTCTCTCTGAATTATTCATGGTTGCTTCTACGCAAAACATGGTCAGATGGAAGAAATTTATAGAGGCTAATGGCTATTTGGATTGGCCAGCCAAACGGTGGAAACAGGTGAGTTATTCTTGGAAGTAGGCCTGAGGGATATGCTATGAGTGTCACTTTAAAGCTAGAGGCTTATGCCTTGGAATTTAAAGCTGGAGGGGTGACTTTCCAAGAAAAAGATAGAATGCCTTAATTGCAAGTTTGACTGATAAAAGATAACAATAAAGAACATCATCATGCAATATAGGTCGAAAACAGTTAAAGGAAAAATAATAATGATTGATTAAATCAATGCCAACAGGCATAAAATTGTCATTACATAAAAGGCCTGAAAAGGCCAAGAAACAAGTAATTATTAAACAAATGACATAAAGGTGTCGAAGGTATCAGAAGGGAAGCCTCGACGCCAACTGAGAAAAAGATTCTATGTGATGTTTGAGGCGAGCGTTGCACAAAGATTCGTCAAGTTTTGCTTCTGCGAGCTCTTTCTCATATCTTTGGGCCGCCTCAATACGATCAATAGCATTCTTCGTTTCTTCAGCTATCTCAGTGTCGTCGAATTGGTGCAAATCACGGTTGCAGTTTTTAGCATTTTCAATTTTAGCTTGTAGCTCCGTGATTTGTTGCTTTCAGGCTTCAATATCCTTCTTGTTGGAGGCTATCTCGTCTTGCTTTTTCCTTTGATCAGCCTCCATACGTTGGATCTCTTCGTACGCCTCTTTTGCACCACACCAGGCTGCACTCTCACAACCAGATGTTCTTTCTATGGTATCCTTGATCGAGGGGAGCAGTTTTATTTCTGCAGCTATTTGGTTTACCACAACAGTTAGCTCTATCAGAAAACCAGAGACATCTGGATTGAGAGTAGTGAGCTCAATCTTTGCAAGGGTGTCCTTCAAGTAAGCAGTTGCAGTTGGATCTGAGACCAGAATTTTGTAAATATCCCCTTTGATGAATTTTTTCTTGATGGCTTGGAGAATTGATTGGGCGAAGTCATCTGGTGCTGAGGTCGAAGAAACAGAGGAAGAACCATACCTTTGCTCAAGAATCAATTTGGTAAACTCACGTGGGTTCGACCACTTGAGTGCTATCAGCGAGTGCCCAGGTAGTGGAGTGACCATAGGCGAAGAAGTATGGTGGGGGTGAGGCTTAGCTTGGTCTTCTTCCTCCTCTGCTGATTCTTCTCCCTCTTCATCTTCTCCTTCTCCCATTTCCTCATCAGATTCCTCAGTAGCTGGTTGCATATTCTCCTGGTCATCAGCTGGTGTGGTTTGATCAGGAGTGGCGTTGTGTGTTTGGATTTCAGGTTCACGCCTTTCTTCTTTAACCATCTGGCCTTTATCCATGGAGGTACCCAGATTGATAGGTGGTGGGCTTGAAGCGTCATCCTCATCAGAGTTAGCTCCCTCAGCTTGTGCGTGCTGAGTTGGGGTTGGAGCTGATGCTGCAGTAGCTGCTGTAGCATGTGGAAAACGTTGATTAATCTCACTCAAACCAGAGCCAATATCAGAAGATGGGTGATAAGTTGGCTCACCTTGGCTGTTGAGAAGCGTGGTGGTGAGGCTTTCTGAAGTTGGGTGAGGAACATAATCGTCAATTGTGGTGGCGGCGAAGTTGCTTGGAGTTGGTCGGGGATCTGGATTGTTGATTATGGGTGCCTAAAGAACACAAGTGGAGATAATGAGAATGAAATAATAAGCGAGGGATGTCAAGCATAATAGAAAAGATAATGGTACGCATACCTGAGCTTGTTCAGCAGCAGGACTTGATTTATCACCCTCATGGTCACCAAGAGGGGTTCTCAAGGCTACCTTGGAGGACTCCTTCTCGACACCACTTGTGGTGGATGCCTTTTCGAGTATTTTGGCCACCTTCGAAGGAGGTGGGCCAGCAGGTCCAGAGGCCTTTGTGGGTTTTTTCCTTTTCCTTGTGAGAACCTCTTCAGGAGATTCATCTGAGGCCTCTGAAGCTGTAACCACAGCTGGGGTATCCTTCTTACCTTTCTTGGAAGGTGTTGGAGGCTTTTGACCAGTCTGAAGA
The DNA here is from genome assembly GCA_022829125.1 of Lathyrus tuberosus. NCBI lineage: Eukaryota > Viridiplantae > Streptophyta > Magnoliopsida > Fabales > Fabaceae > Lathyrus > Lathyrus tuberosus. The sequence continues at coordinate 4,119,147 of JALAZF010000266.1, read as the reverse complement.
GGCAGTGAAAATAAGGAAGAAATTCACAGAGTACAAGTAAAAAACAAAAGGGGTAAAATATACCTGTGTACTCCCTTGTTCTTTGCCACTTTCCAAGGTGGCAGCTCTAGTCGAAGCAGCTTTCCTAGGTACAACTGAAAGATAGCACATAATTGTTACAAGTTAATGATTACATGACTAGTCATAAAGCCATGGAGTAAGGATCTCAAACCTTCATATATTTCAGATTCGACACGAACATCCTGAATTCCTATATGAAGGTGCCTTTTAAAACTGTCTAACGTATGCTTAGTCGAAACCACTCGTTGGGCTTTTGGCTGAGACTGTTGTCGAAGAAGTTTTAAATGCTCCCCACAGACAAACAAATCTGGAAATGGAGGGGCAAGCGCCACTCCAAAATCAGCATTAGGCAGTCGAGGGAACTTTGGAGGAAAAAGTTAAAAAGCTACCTCATAACGTTTCTCACGAGGGACGTTGGGAGGAATTTTTAGTTGATCCAGCTTTTCTAGAAATTTTCTCTTTACAGTAACAGCAGCCTTATGAATGGTTCGACTAAGATCATCTGGTCGATAGATAGTTTCAAAGTATTTTTGAAAAGCCTGTATTTCTTCGATGTGAGTGAACTTACTTTTTTTCGTCTTGTCCTGCACATGGAGAAAAGCTTGGTCAAGTAACGAAGAAAACGTAGCCGCATCAAGAAAGTGCTCATTATAGTGCTTCAACCACCATTGGTGGAAGGATGAAGTGCATAAAAAGGAAGGTTCAAAAAACACAGGGGAGAGGATGCTTATTTTTTCGTTCCTGTTGTTGAGTGTTTCAGAGACGTTCCCCTCATCGAGGTAGGCGGTGTGAAGAATCACTTGACCCTTTTTCTCATATAAGCACTGAGGGAAGCTCTGAGCCAGCCCAAATTGTCGAGAAACCAAGTTGGGTTGGTAGGCAATCAATGCTGATAAACCTCTCCCTAGGTTCAGCCTGTGGATAATAAATCTAGGAATCAAAAAGGCTTCCCAGATGGCAATAGACTCTGGATCAAGGGGTTGGAGAGGATTTGGAAATGTCCTTTGAAACCACTCAGGGCCATAGCTTCGTCGAGCAAAGGGTGCCATACTAGGAGTGAACTCATAGCGTTTGGCGAACATCATTATATAACTGGTGAAAGCCCTTTGAAGGTTTTCACCATCATCAATAGGTGTGAGCTTAGCCAGGCGTGTCCCTTCGACACTCCTCTCCCTGATCTCAGCGGAAGCTTCATCGACTATGCCTTTTCTGGGGAGGCTAGCCTCAAATGTAGCATTGAGCCACAGTTGAAGTAGCCAAAGAGGATCGCTCAAATGCATAGGACCTTGGGCTTCCACATTCTTCAGTCGAGAAGCCCCTTCACTGATAGATTCGTAAAGGTTCGCCAGAATGAGTTCACTCAGGCAGGTCCCTCTGTTGTAGTGGAGTTGGTTCGCCAGGGGCAGGTACTTCTTAGCCTCCTGCAAAGACTTGGTACAAAAAACATACCTTTACAGCCAGACTGTGACGAAAGCAATGTGTTCTTCATCAGACACCTCATCATCTTCTTGTTTGAAGTGGTGCTTGATAAAGAGGGTGTAGGTCAGTTTTGAGCCTGAAATGTTGATGGTATCCTCAGCATCAGCCTCAGGATTGTAGACGAGGCCATCTGGACGAACCCCCGTGATGGCAGCTACGTCGAAAAGGGTTGGAGTGACCATTCCACATGGCAGGTGGAATGTATTATGGGTGCTGTCCCAAAAATATAAAGATGCTGCCAACTTGTTTAAACAATAGGGTATGTTGGTCTTCGACAGCATCAGAAGGTCATAGATCCCTATCTCCTTCCAATGGTCAGCTTTAACTTTTCCATCTTTGCCATCCATTGGTCGAATTCCTTTAAAGGTTTGATGGCTCTCACCAGTCTAGTGCCATCAGTGAGATAGCCAACATTGATCTTGGGTAAAGGAATCTCTTCAGGGGAAGCTCCAGCAGCAGAATTAATTTTAGGGAAACTCTTTTACCCAAATGGTCTGGATCTCCGGTACGATGGGAAAAACTCACTCATCCTCTCGTTGGAAATGTCCACCTCAGCCAAAGGACCAGATAACGCATAAGTTTTATCAGACATAACTAGGGGAATCATTACCTGAGATTGGTAGATGGCTCTTGATTCTGTAGAGGTAGGTTCCAGCAGACAACGACGATTATCTACCAGTTGAGGGCCTGGGATGTTAGCGAACGGTGGGATGGTTTGCTTGAATGGAATGGCTTTGCCCTTTTGGGTCTTCTTTGCTTGAGGATTAATTTGGGAGGATGCCATTGTGGAAGAAGATGAAAAGATGGTGTCTTTGCTGGGTTTGCGTGAAAAACTGAAGAGAAGAAGAGTTGCTTGAGAGTACGAAAAGTGTGGAAAGATCACAAAGTGGCGGAAATGGGTATATATAGATATTTGAAAATCTCAAGGGATTTGGATCCACCGTTGAAGCTGAGGGGTTAGTGGGACACGTGGCTTCCTCCTGAAGGCGTGATGAAAAGTAGCAGTTATGTGCAGACTGTTAACGTCTGTTTTCAAGAAAGGCGTTATGATGAATACGACTGAAAAGACGTTTTAAGGATTTGTCATGATGGCGTGCCGTCAGAGGCGTGGGTTAAAGAAACTGAATAGTTTAGCCATTAGGGAATTAGTGGGATGTTCAGTTAAGGCCATGCAAATAGGCGTCGAAATAAGCATTATATCAAGAAATGGCCTTCCTACCAAGCCTGGCGAAAGGACATTCCTTGGGGGCAATTTGTTAACCCTCAATTTTGACGCTAGACAAAATCAAAGCTATTTTAACGTTAAAAAATTATTTTTAATGTAAAGAAGGCTTCGACCTAACTTTGTGAGAGGCCTGAGTCGAATAGTTGTGTAGAAACCTTAAAAAATGGCTAAGTGTTGAAAGGGTTTTTCGACCATGAGAATGTAGCGCTGCAGTGGTTATATTAAGATTGGAGGGAATTTCCAATATTTGAAATTTAAATAAGAGCAGTTGTGAACGTGGGAACAGTTGAGATCAAGGGGAAGGCGCCAAAATCCACACGTTCGAAGCAGTAACCACCACTGAGTAGTTATGTCCTAGCACTATAAATAGGAGTTGGTTCTATGTAAATGGGGTGTTCATATTTTTGTACAAGTTACTCTAAGACTCTCAAAGTACCCGCGTGTAGAGAAACGAGTTCGTGAGAATGTACGTAATGTAACACCATTTTCTTCATTAATCTAATTTATCTTCAGCATGTTTAAGATTTAGCCATTTACTTTTCATGCCTTTACAGTTTCTTGAACTTTATCTTCCATGCCAAATTTACTTTCAAAGCCATTTAAACTTTCTGCGTTTTTACCTTCGACTGCATTTTTACGTTCAAGCATTTAATCTTCAAGCCTTTACTTTTCAAAGTCTTTCATTTTCAAGAACGTGGAGTTCTCCTTTAAATCCATTGCATTTACTTTCAAAGTCTTTTACTTTCCTGCACTTTACCTTCGACAGCACTTTTATTACCCCAACCTTTACTTTCCAAGAACGTGGAGTTCGTTGCATTTTACTTTCAAAGCTTTTAATCATTCGACGCCTTTAATTTCTGCACCCTTTACTTGCATCACTTTAAATTTCGAGTTTTCACTTTACTTTATTGCCCATAGTCGAACGTGGAGTTCAGTTAGACTTTATTTTCAGCATTGTCGAACGTGGAGTTCAGTTTACATTTTCTTTAATTTACACTTGTCTCTCAAACTTAGCACATGTCCTAGGATTTGTGTGGTCGGTCCTGCAAGTTAAATCAATTTGCGTTTAGATTGATAGACCAGAGGTTGTTTACCAAAATTCACAGTAAACAGAGTTATAGTTAGAACCCTAAGTATAGAAACTTAGGTTAGAAATTGAGTAAAAATGGTGAATTTTGATTTAATGTTGTTTCTATGGTTGAAATTTGAAATGAATTGCATAATATGAACTATGCAAGTGTGAATATGTTGTATTATGAGTGGATAATTGTTTCTATGAGTTATAAGAAAGATTGAATGAATTTGGAGGAATTTGGAAACATGAAAAACCAGAATTTTTCTGTTCTGTAACAGAGTAACCGATTACCCAATTAGAGTAACCGATTAATTTGTGAAAAAAAAATAGTAATCTGTGTAAAATTTACATTGAGTAACCGATTACCCAATTAGGGTAACCGATTACGAAATGTGCCTCTAACTCTCATTTTGATTATGTTTTGAACAGTACAGCTTGAGTAACCGATTACTCATTTAGGGTAACCGATTACCACTGTAAGTTGTTGAAAAATACTTTTTTGAAAATCCATAACTTTTGAACCGTGATTCCGATTGAAGCGTTCTTGATATCAATGGAAAGCTATGTAAATATTCTATCCAATGAAAGTGAAAAATATCAGTTTTGTTTCCCGATTAAATAATCGGAGGAAAATCCAATATGTGTATAAGTATGATTGATTTATTATATGTGTTTATTGTACAATTGTAATATATATTGCCTAATCTATTGTTGTTGAACATGAATGAGAGATATGCATGTTTAAAATATGGAATAGGAAGAGTGAGGAAACCTCAACATGAAACTATATTAGAACCTAGTAGTGTGACTAGGAAGTTATAGATAATCTAGATGGCGATGCTAGTGCGTTCGATGCCTTGTGTGCATCTTCGACGAGTAATGGTCTAGAGGAGAGTGAGACACTAGGATGGAGCATGTGTGTGAACCTTTGTGTTCATTGTGAAAATGCGATTGTGGAATCGTAACCGTTTCCCTTGAGTTGTTGTTTGATGAGCCTTGGGCTCCTCTGAAATGTACGCATGACTACTTGGCAGGTTTGATTCCTGCGTGTTGTACGAATAGCGCCATGGGGTGTATGCTTGTGACGGTATAAGGCCCGTGTGAAGTGACGGTTCATAACGGTAAAAGACCCGTAGAACCCGAATCCATTCGTATGTCAAGTAGGTTACAAGGATCCATGACTCGGGTCGACTTCTAGACGTAGAAGCGAGCGGGAAAAGGGGATGCCTTGGTAAGGTTATCGATTAATGATATTTTGAGTTGGTGAACTCATGAACATGTTTCCATATAGTGATAGATTGTGAACTCAAGGTCATTCCCTTCCCTTTGACTTGAGTTAGGATTGATAGAACCTTGTAAAGCCGAGAGAATCTATAAGATAGGGAACTCACTGAGATTTAATATCTCACCCCATGTTGTTGATTATATTACAGGTGCTTCAGGTTCCACGAAGGGTAAGGATAAAGTCGTTTGATTATCCTTACGTATCTTGGCTTTTTGGGATGGCATGGCTTCCGCTTTTGGAGTTTTATTTTGAGATCATTGTATTGATCTAGTTCTTAGTGTATTGGGACATCTTGTATATATTATGCCTTAGATTTTAGTACTTTGTATTTTGGGCGTGTAATGTATACAATGTGTTAACTAGGAACTTGTGGTATTTCAGTACCAAAACTTGGATTCATATATGATATTTATGCTTTGATGTATGATATTATATATGGGTGTTACAAACACGAATCCAAATTGCTGAAGTAGATGAACAAAAGCAAAAAATATGGTTCACGTCTTAATCAACAAAGGAACATAATTTGCAAACCGAAGCTTCCTCCCCAACAAGCATTCCTAGACACCGAAAATTGTCTTTAGACGGGAGGCGATTGAGTAACAATTTCCAACTGAACACTTAAATTTTTCTGGGAATTTTGAATCTCCAAACCTCTTTCAAGATCCTGTACTTAGTAGAGGACTCAACTAAAGAGTAGGATGCGAGAATAATCGTAGAAACTTCTGGCCGAAAAATAATCCTGAGAAGGCCACTAAATGAAACTATCAACATGATTAAGGGAGGGACAAATGTCCACTAGAATTTGTTCTAGTTCCGTAAGCTGCATCTGTTCTGCTGAACACAGAGAGTTTGAAGTGAGATTCAACTTCCATTGCCACACTGCATTGTTCCAACAGCCCTCATCCTTAACCTTTGCTTCCAGATTGGCGGCTATATGATAGAGGAGAGGAAAGACGGAGGACAATGTCTCATTATCCACCCATTTCACGTTCTAAAAATTGATAAAATTTCCTTGCCCCAATCTACAACAAACCCTGTTAAAAAACCAGTTGCAAAGGGATGGTGGTATGATTCGGAGATTCAACAAATCTCTCCACCAAATTGAATCTATATAAGTCCACAGTCGTAAAGATCGACCAAGAATTTTTGAATGGAGGTCATCATATGTAGAAGACAGGAGGTCCTTCCAAAGGGAGACGAATTTGAAATGATTCTCCAAAGCCATTTACTAAGAAGTGCTTGATTGAAAATACCGACATTCTGAATACCCAAGTCACGCTCCTTCTTGCTCTTGCAAATCAATCCCAACTCACCACCAAGCTTTTCTGTGCACGATATCGCCTCCAAAAAAAACTTTCGTTGAATGCTAATCATCGTCTTAATTATCTTCTTGGGGGCCTATAGAAAGAAAACGGATAAATCAGTACATTGGCAATAACCGGGTTTATCAAAGTAATCCTTCCTCCCTGGGACAACAATTTTCCTTTTCAAATTACCAATCGATTCCTCAACTTAAATACCATATTTTTTAATGAATCAATATACCATAGAAAATACTGTATTTTTTTCACACTTCAATTCGGTCACATTAATTTTTATGAAGTGAATCACCAAAAAAAAATTAATAGTTTATTTTATAAACTTAAAAGAAATTGATATAATCTACATGGTTATATTTATAAAAAAAATAAGACATATATTTATAATTTATAATTATTAAAAACAATATTAGACAAATATTTATTATCAATACATTGAAAAATACAGAATAAATACTTATGATTGATAAGTATATTAGAGACAAATATATATCACCACTACATAAAAAAGTACGACATAAACATTTTTATTAATTAATATAAAACAAAGAATAAAAGTTTTTCACAAAAAATATATATAAAATATATAAGACAAATATTAGCCCTCAATTTTGAAAAATTAATATTTATCTTTGATAAATTAATACTTGAATTAGAAAAACAAATACCCCTCAATTTTGTAAAAGTTAGTTTTGATAATTTAGTGGACATATTCAAATTCATATCAGTTATTACATTAAATTATATTAAAAGTGTATGATTTTCTATCGCAAATAAATCGTCTATTTATTTATATATTTAATTTGAATTACGTGTCAATAGTATATATGTTATTTTCTATAGTCAATTATACTTATAATAAGCCGGACTTGAATAAATATCAATATAATTCAATAAAAGAATAAATATTTTATTATATAGAAATTACTTACAAATTTTTTTCTAAAGTATGAAAATAGTTATTTGTCACAAATACCTAACAAAATTAGACAAATAATGGTAATGGTAAGTATACAAAAATACAAATAAAATATTTATTACTGATATAAAAAAAAAAGGATAAAATTATTAATTAATATAAAAAAATACATGATAAATATATGTTATGATACATAAATAAACACGGCTAAAAAAAATATACAACAACGTCTACGTTACCAATATATATTCAATCAACCAAAGTAATAAGTGATATTTAGGCGTCTACATTCTTTTTAATAATTTTATTAGAAAGACGTCACTTTTAATCATGGTTGAAATTCCAAACGTGGTGAAAAGTGACATCTGGTCATAGGTTCAAATCTTAGCATTAGTATTTCTGATTTTTTACTTATTTTTAAGCTACTTTTTACCACGATTGAAATTTCAACTGTGGTTAAAAGTGGTGTCATGGGTTTGAATCCCAACACTAACATTTATTATTTTTTACTTATTTTAAAGCAATTTTTCACCACGGTTGAAATTTCAACCGTGATGAAAAATAATGTCTCTTTTTTAAAGATATATAAACGCTCTTAGTTCATTCACTTTTTCCTAGATGTACTTAGACAAACTTCATCTTCTTCCTTCAAACTTCTTCCATTTCCGAAATACCATTCCTCTACTAAATCAAACTTGAAAACATCATTTCTTTCATAAACGAAACTCAAAAACATTTCTTTCATTAATGAGTTTCGGAACTCCATCATCTCTTCTCCAAATTGAAAGAGACATGAAAAGCATGAATTCAACTTAGAAACGTTAGTTGTTGTTGTTGTGTCAGGTAAAATTTTCTTGTTTAACGATTTTACTTATTTGCTTTGTTGTTGTCGTCGTCGTCGTTGTTGTTATTTGTGTTGTTGTTTTTGTTGTTTTTATTGTTGTTGTTGACATTGTTGTTGTTGTTGTTGTTGTTGTTGTTGTTGTTATTATTGTTGTTGTTATTGTTCTTCTTGTTGTTGTTAATGTTCTTGTTGTTCTTGTTATTGTTCTTGTAGTTCTTGTTGTCATTGTTGTGTTAAAAATATTTAATAGTATATATTGTGATTAGAGTTATTAATGTAGTCAGGCAAAACATGAGGTAAAAATAAAAAAAAATGCTAAATGACCTTTCACAACAAGTATTTAAAACAACTGTTCACTACGCCAAAAATTATTTTTCGTAGCACAGCAAAGACAACGCTTTCGGCAAAAGTGCTGCTATATGTTTCACTAAAAACAAAAATAAAAAACGAAAGAAAAAAGCGCTGTTATATGGGGGACATAAGACAACGCTTTTGAAAAGCGCTGCTAAAGGGGTAACATAAGGCAGCGCTTATTAAAAGGGCTGCTAAAGGGGTACCATAAGGCAGCGCTTTTAAAAAGCGCTGTTAAATGCCTTTCATTAATCCCACATAAGAAAGCGCTTTTACCCCAAAAGCGCTGCTAAAGCAGTAACATAAGAAAGCGCTTTTTAAAAGCGCTGCCTTAGGTCTTTTAAAATATTAAAATTAAAACATACTCCCTCTATTTTCTTATGACCGTTTCTATTTCTCCATTCACCATAACTCTCAGCTCGCGACACTGTTCATCTTCTCACTTTTTTCTCCAAACGAATGAAACTGTTCATCGTCTCCATTAGCAACCGTCCGCTCGCGACACTGTTCATCGTCTCCCTTTTTCCTCAGTTCGTTGATTTCCCTCTGTCCGCCATTGGTGAGTTTTCTAAGTTTTTTACTCTTTTTTTTTCTGGTTTTCTTTCCATTAATGGAATTTGTTATGAGATAAATTTGATTTGTAGAAGTTATGTGAGATAAATTTGTTGTATTATTAGTTGTTGATGTTAGGTTTTCATTTTTTGGTTTGTAGAAGTTTGTTAGTGATTAATTGGAAATGTGATTAGTAGTTGATTTTTTATTTGATTTGGTATTAGTTGTATTATTAGTTGATTTTTGATTTGATTTTTGATTGTTGATGTTAGTTGATAAATTTGATTTGATATTAGTTGTTGATTTTTGATTTGTATAAAAGTGATTAATTAGTAGAAGTTAGTATATAGTGATTATTGTGTAAAATGTGATTAATTTGTAAAAGTTAGTTTAATGATTAATTAGTAGAAGTTAGTATAGTGATTATTGTGTAAAATGTGATTAATTTGTAAAAGTTAGTTTAATGATTAATTTGTAGAATAGTAGAAGTTAGTTTAATGTGTAAAATTTGTAGAATAGTGATTAATTAGAAAATTCAAGGTAGTTAATAGTGTTGTAGAAGTTAGATTGTTGAGGTTGTTATAGGGCTATTTGTAAAGTTTAAGTGAATATTTATCGGAAAATTTTAAAGATGTAAGAATTTGGTTGTTATTGAAAATGATAATGAAATTAGTATTTTGAGAGTTGATTGAAAATGATAAATAGTGAAACTATACGATGCTATTTGAGAGTTGATTGAAGTTGTTTTTTTTGTGACAATGTTGAGTTGAAACTATACCATGCTATTTGATTTAATGATGATGTTTACTAAATTTGTTTCTTGAAACTTTGACTTGTTCCTCCGATATTTCTTGTTTGTCATATTACATACTAAATTTGTCTTGTTATATGTGGTATACACCATCAGTTACTAACTTACGTTCATTTGCTATAGGGGTTACTTGTGAAGAGTGAATTCGGATCGTTTTCAAGAAACTTACACTTTATGGTTCAGTCCAGAAGTTGCTGACTTCAATATATACAGGTACGTAGTTGTTCTTTTGTTTTTGTTTTGCTTACTTATTAAAATCATAGATAAAAAACTGGATGTCGTCCAATCGATTGTCGAAAGAGTACGAGAATGGGGTATCAGAATTCGTTAAGTTTGTTGTTGAACACGCCAAAGACCCCAGTCGAATCACATGTCCTTGCTTGGGTTGCTGTTTTGGGCGTCAGATTGACGCGGGTCAGATGGAGTCGCATTTAAAGAGGCATGGAATTGATCGAAGTTATACAAGTTGGACACTTCATGGTGAGAAAAGTAACGGGAATGTTGAACTGGGGAATAATAAGACCTTTTCTTCAAACGACAATGCCACAGATACATACGATTGTGATCGAGTCGAAGAGATTGCAGAAGCACTTGAAGAAGATCTTCAGGATTGTCCCAAAATGTTTTAGAGGTTGGTAAGCGATGCAGAGAAACCGTTGTATAAGGGTTGCCCTAAATTCACAAGATTATCTGCGGTATTAAAGTTGTACAACTTAAAGGCGGGTAATGGATGGTCGGATAAAAGTTTTACAAAGTTATTAGCCCTTATGAAAGATATGCTTCCGGAGGATAATGTTCTTCCCAATCGAACATATGAGGCCAAAAAGATGTTGTGCTCTATTGGGATGAGCTATGATAAGATACATGCCTGTCCAAACGATTGCGTTTTGTTTCGAAACTCTCGATATAAGAAAAAGTTGTCTCCAGCAAAAGTCTTGTGGTATTTTCCTATAATTTCGAGATTCAGGCGCATGTTCCGTAGTGAAACCGATGCAAGAAACTTGACTTGGCATGCAGATGAAAGAATTATAGATGGAAACCTTCGCTTGGTATTATCTACTGATGGAATGAACCCACACGGTCTTCAAAGTATCGCACATACCACATGGCCTGTGATTATTATGATTTATAACCTACCTCCATGGCTATGTATGAAGCGTAAGTACATAATGTTATCTATGTTAATTTCTGGGCCTAAACAACCAGTGAATGACATAGATGTATACTTGACACCCTTAATCGAAGATTTAAAGATTTTGTGGGAGAACGGTGTGGAGGTTTATGATGGATATAGGAAAGAAAGTTTCAACTTGAGGGCGATGTTGTTTGGCACAATTAATAATTTTCCAGCATACAGAAATCTATCAGGGTATAGCATAAAAGGTCAATGTGCGTGTCCTATTTGTGAAGATAAAACAGATTGGACGCGATTGGAGTTTGGTCAGAAGAATATATTTTCTCGGTCATCGTAGATTCTTAAATTCTAATCATCACTACCGTGGGTGGAGAAAAGCCTTCAATGGAGAGGCAGAACAAGGTAGAGCTCCACCTATATTGACAGGTGATCAAGTTTTTGAAAAGGTGAAAGATGTGAGTACTCAGTTTGGCAAGTCTTTTGCACATACTCTTGTCAAGAGTGGGTGGAAGAAGAGGTCAATTTTTTTTAATTTCCATATTGGAAGTCGTTGTATCTAAGACATTTTCTTGATGTTATGCATATTGAAAAAAATGTATTTGACAGTGTTATTGGTACGTTACTCAATACACAAGGAAAGTCTAAGGATGGCCTTAAAGCAAGAAATGACTTGATAGCGATGGGGATAAGAACTGAATTAGGACCCTTGAAGAAAGGAAAACGAACATATCTACCACCTGCTGCCTATACTCTATCTAGAAAGGAGAAAAAAAATATTGTGTAAGTTTCTAAGTGAAGTTAAAGTTCCAGATACTCTTCAGATATTAGAAGACTTGTGTTTATGAAAGACCTCAAATTAAAGAGTTTAAAGATGCATGATTGTCATGTTATAATGGAACATTTTCTACCAATAGGTATACGTTCGATTTTGCCAGAAAAAGTAAGACGCATAATAACTAAATTGTGTTTCTTCTTCAGGTCAATTTGTAGTAAGGTGATCGATCATGCGATCTTACCAACATTGTAAAAAGAAATAGTCATTACATTGTGTGAGATTGAAATGTTTTTCCCTCCCTCATTTTTTGATATAATGGTACATCTAGTTGTTCATCTTGTAAAGGAGACACAATTGTGTGGACCAGCTTATATGAGATAGATGTACCCTGCTGAACGGTATATGAAAATATTAAAAGGGTGTGTGAAAAATCGAAGTCGACCAGAGGGTTGTATTGTTGAACGATACATTATTGAAGAAGCGATTGAGTTTTGTACTGAATATCTTTCCAACGTTCAATCCATTGGACTTCCCAAATCTCACATCGTTGAAAAAAAAGAAGGAAAAAAGTTAATTGGAAATAAAATTGTGACCGTATCAAGGGCTGAACGGGAGCAAGTGCATTTGTATGTTCTGCACAATGACAATGAGGTTGAGCCGTATGTTGAAATGCACAAGGATTTTCTCCGAGGTTTAAATCCGAATAGAAATGAAAATTGGATAGTACGAGAGCACAATCGAAGTTTCATACCATGATTTAAGGATCACATTTATTCAAAGTTTTGTGTAGATCCCGCTTCAATAACAGAAAGGTTGAGATGTTTAGCATATGGTCCAAGTTTGCATGTGTTTTCTTATAGCGCATACGCAATTAATGGATACACATTTTATACCAAAGAACAAGATGAGAAAAGTACAATGCAAAATAGTGGTGTCACCTTGGTAGATGAATCAATGCACATTTCAAGTGTGAAGGACTTAAACCCCAAATATGCAAATATGTCATATTTTGGGGTTATCGAGCGCATTTGGGTTCTTAATTATGAGAAGTTTCAGATTCCTATCTTTGGTTGCAAGTGGGTTGAAAATAATAGTGGCATACGAATGGATAAGTCAGGATTTTTGCAAGTGGATCTTAATAGGGTGGGGTACAAACATGAGCCTTTTATTCTAGCCTCTCAAGCTAGACAAGTGTTCTATGTCACTGACCCGACAAGTACGAAATAGTCTATAGTGCTTTTATCTAACAAAGTAATTGATGATAACATTGGAGATCAAGGTGATATTATTGGAGAGAATGCATCATATATTATAAGTGATCAAGATGAGACTGTTGGAGCGAGTGAATCATATATTAGAAATGATCATAATGAGGGAATTTGGATCAATCCATCCATCCGTGTTGTTAAGAGACAAGTAGACCATCTTCCTACCCGGAAAAGAAAGAGACGTTAATAAAGAGGTAATAGTAAACTTATATATTCTGTCATGTATTTTTCATATTTGAGAATGATTATGGATTATGGATTATAGATGATAGATTTATATGTTTGTCATGTGTTTATCATTTCATATTTGATAATGGATCATGGATTTATATGTTTGTCGTGTGTTTGTCATTTCATATTTGATTATGGATTATATTATGTTCAACTGATTATGGATTATGGATTTATATGTGTTTTTCTTTATTATAGGTAAAATGGCTACTAATGAGGAGAACTCGCACGATACTTCCAAGAATGATCCAAAAGAATAAGTTCAAGATGCGGAAGGAGATATTTCAAGAGGAATAACAATCATGAAAGGAGTTATTCGTGCTAGAGACAAGGGAATAAAATACGACGTTCATTGGAATGAAACAGGTCAACTAATTGAGCCTAATGGCACAATGTTGACTAGTTACATTGGTGCACTTGTCCGTTCACTAGTTCCTATTACTTGTGACAATTGGTGAAATCCACAGTTGAAACCCGCCAAAGATAAAATATGGAGTGAGATACAGGTACTATATGTGATGTTATTTGTTATTTTTGACGATTATATTTTTAAATTAATTATACTGACACACTTTATTTGTTATTGTAGAGATCTTTTAACATTGGTGACGAGAAGCAAAAATATTGTCTTCAATTAGCCGGAAAAAGACTTAGAGGGTTCCGAGCATTTTTATCCAACAAGTTTCTGAGGGATGCCCAAGGAAAGTTTGTTGAAGCGGAATGCCCGAAGAAGTATGCGGACTTGATTGCACCCGAAGAATGAGACACTTTTGTCGCCAAACGAAGAACTGAAGAATTCCACGTAATCTTAATTTAATTTATCATGAACATTGTATTATATTCATGTAGTTATTACATGTGTTGTGATATGACTTTTAATTATTTATGTAGGTTGTGAGTGACGTTAATCGTCAAAGAGCCTCGAAACCCGCGTATCCATACAAGAAAGGACGTTTGGGATATGCACGCTTGGAACAAAAAATCGTAAGTATATACAATTGCTATGGTCTTTTTGTATTATTATTCATCCTAATTCTTGACTTAATGTGTAGCTTGCAGAGGAGAAAAGTGAAGAAACATCTCTTCCGGAGCATGTTTTGTGGAAGGCTGCCCGTGTGGGAAAGGATGGAGTTGTTACTGAAGGTGTTCAACAAGTTTTTGAACAATGTGTAAGTATAAAGTTATTTGTTTAATTAGATATAAAGTTCTTGTTTATCTAATATATTTATGGATGGCTCTAATATTGAATTCCAGGAGACTCTATCTTAGTCTTTACCTGCCACAGAAGACCAGGATTGCAGGAGCATACTGAGTCGAGTATTAAATGTTCCTGAGTGTTCTAGTCGCGTGAGGGATAAGGGATTTGGAGTCACTCCGTCTTCCTTTTATAAGCATTCAAAGACAAAAAAATCCTAGCAATAGAGAGGTTATGGAAGTGTTGGAAGAATTGAGAGCTCAAGTTCGTGAACTGCAACAGGATAAAGAAAGATATAAGTCGGAAAGACGCGGTTCAGAATTTAAAGATACTAGTGACAAGGCCAGTATCAATTGTCAACAAAAAATTCCGGAGGTAATAATTATATTTATTAAATTAGTACAGTTTTTTATATTGACATCATTGCACAATAACAATTTCGTATTATTTTTGTTTTGTTTATGGCATTTCACCTTGTCAACTATATTTATCGGCACCGACATATGGAATGGTTGGTAAGAGAAAAATGCATAACACTCCCGGAGACGTCCTTCACACTAAACCGCTCCCTGCTGGATTTTTGAAGGTTTCGATTGATATTTCTTTAGAGCGGGATGCGTTACTACCTATACCTGACGAAGTTTCAGATGCAACATTGGTGGGGGACGCAATAGGGTCGTATGTTGCATGGCCGTCAAACCTCATCGTCATAGATGACTCGGTATGTTGAAAACCATTATTAACCTTTTAGTTTTCAAATGTTTTACTTGCATATAAGTTATGTTATGCTTACTTTTATGCACTTTTTATTTACATGACATTGTTAGACTCCTACAAAATCCAAATCAAAAGATAAACGGATTGGTGTGAAAACTGAGTCAGTTGCATCACAAAAATAGGTACAATGATATATATGCATCGAAAATGTTAATTCTGTTATCTGAATTCAAAAGCTTCATGATTACTAAGTTTATGACTTATACGATTTTTAGATTCCTACACAAGAGATGCAACAAGGGAGCAAGAACAAGAAGCCAGTAGTAGCCAAGGCAAAAAAAACATCTATTTCTCGATTTCGGTTGTGCCTTGAAACAATTGTAGGCACAACGGATTTGATGGAAGGTGGTATACGTGAAATACCTATGGAAGCAGGTATTTTTGGGTTTGCCTATTCAGAAACAATTGCTAAAGAAGACTTTGATCAGATATTTACACATTCTGAATTAGGCGCCGGTGTTATGAATTCATACATCAGGTAATCCATCGATTTTATTTATTTAATTGATCAATTTATTTACTCATTTCAATGAATATTAGAATGTTAAATATTATAACATATTTATTATAATCCATTTTTATTTCAGGTTCTTGTATGAAAAATTGATGCTCCCGCGTCAGTTGACTGAAAGATACTCCTTCTTGTCTCCCAACTGTGTCAATGCAACTTTGATCAATCGAACTACAGATGCGGTCAAAGATCACTTAGTAGGTGAATTTATGACCAACATTGATACAGAGAAGTTGTATCTTTTACCATATAATACTGGCCATGGGTAAGATTTTCATCCTAACTTCTTTTATTATAACCTTTCGCTTTTTTACATTGTGTATAACATTTCCATCTATACATTTGTTTAATTTTACAGTGGACACTGGTTGTTGCTTGCGATTAATCCGATAAAAGAAATAGTCTATTATCTCAATTTGCTAGAGGGTGATCAAACAAAATACCCGGAGATGAAGAACATGATTGATACATAAGTGATGCGATTGTTCTAAATATTCGCGTGTGTATTTCTTTATTTATGTGAGATTGTTCTAAATATTCGTTTATATTATGATAGTTCCATACAAATATTCCGATCACAACGACAAGTTCAGGTACCAAAGAGAAAAGCAAACAACATTACATGGATAAGAGTGGGGGTATGATTTGATATTATAATAGTAATTCTACTTGATAAGACAAGTCATCTATGATACTTATTAATACTTTTTTTCTATGTGTAGTGTTCTCGGCAACGTAATGGTATCGATTGTGGTTATTTTGTCTTGAGATTCATGAAAGAAATTATTCTTTTGGAACACATAGAGATTCCAACCATGGTATGAATTTATATATAAGTTATGATTTATTTTAAGATTTATTATCGGATATTTCATCTAATTAATTACTTTTAACTAAATCATGCATATTATGTAAAATGTAGTATTTTGATGAATTCAAGTGTGCCACCTACACGAAAGACAAATTGGAGGAAATAAAGGAGTATTGGTGTCAATACATGGTTGAAATGAGAATTTGTTAGTTTTAGAAATTGTGTTAGGTTTATGGAAGGTGTTGTATATATAGGTGATGCATATATGGTGTATAAGGTTTCGAATTGGTGTATGGAATTCGTGTTGTATAATTTGTATTGAGATATATACATGTAATGATTATTTTGGTGTTGCATTGTACAAAGGTTTTTACCATTTATGTGTTGAATTTTAATCGTATAAAGGCCTATTGTTGAATTATAATGCTATAAGGCCTATGTGTTGACATATAATGGTATCAAAGACCATGTGATGAATGATTATGAATTCTGATAAACTATACAGGTTTAATAATTGATTTAAAAAAAAGCTTTTAAAAAGCACTTTTATAAAAGACAGCGCTTTCTAAAAAAAGCGCTGCCTAAAGGGGTGTCATGGCGTATATATAAGGCATCACTTTTTAAAGCGCTGCTAAAGGAGGCCCTACGAAAGCACTTTCCAAAGAAAAGTGCTGCCTAAAGGGGGACCTTTAGCAGCGCTTTTCAAAGCGCTGCTAAAGGGGGTTCTACGAAAGCGCTTTTCTTTGAAAAAGTGCTGCCTAAAGGGGGACCTATAGCAGCGCTTTTAAAAGCGCTGCTAAAGGTCCCCCTTTAGGCAGCGCTTTTCTTTGGAAAAACGCTGCTATATGGGGGTCATACGAAAGCGCTTTTAAAAGCGCTGCTAAAGGGGGTCCCATAGGGGGACCTATGACAGCGCTTTTTAAAGGAAAAAAGCGTTGTCTTTACCTTTAGCAGCGCCACCTTTGGCATCGCTTTTAAGCGCTGCTAAAGGCAAAAAAAAGCGCTGCTAAAGGTCTTTTTTGGCGTAGTGGTTGTTTATAGATATCATGCTTTTAAGTTTTCTACCACGGACACTAGACTGTGGTTATAAATAACCTACATATAATCACACCCTACTTAACAACGATTGTTCAATCGTTATTATAAATCTTTCACAACTGTGATTATATGTGTTTTTCGTTGTAGTGGAATCAAAATAATTATTTGTTAATGATAAATATAAAAATAAAGAATAATGAACACATACTTGTCATTCATATTAAAAAAAATTATGCGCAAATATTTATAATTGATTAATATAAAAAAATGAGATAAAAATCTATCGTTGATAAAATTTTAAAAATATAGGACAAATACTTATCATTCATACATAAAACAACACATGACAAATTGATGTCTCTAATATATAAAATAAACACAAGAAAAATATTTGTTACTAAAATATAAAATACACACAAGACACAATTTTTGAATTAAAAATCAATTTTGCTTTAAGTTTTCAAAAGTCACATTGATATAATTTAGCACACATATTTAAAATTAAATCATCATGATTTAACTAGAATACAAATGTCTAGCCATTTAAAAAAAAAACTCATCTTCAACTATTTTTTGTTATTTATTTTCAATTGTATTAATTAAACTTAATGTTATTTTTCACTACTAAATATTTTATTAATTTTAGGGATAATATGTGTGTGGTTCCTCTAAATATAAAAAAAAAAATCCTTTTTAATACTCTAAAATTTTGTTCTTTTAAAGTTTTTCTTCCATACTTTTGGATTGTCTTGTTAACAAAACCTGACGTGACACACACATGGAAGATATTTAGTGACTGGACATACATGTGGAAATGTTCATATTGCAAAGATACTGACACGGAATTTCACGTAGCTAAGATCAACATCATACTTGAACCAAAAAATGGTAGCAAATCCGCAGCTAAAGTCATAGCTAATCCATAACGAATTCAATCTCCAAAATTCAAATAGACAATTCTTTAATTTTTTTTCATCCTTTCATGTTTTTTATGTACGTTTATCATTTTCTAAGCATATATATCACAAAAATTGGATTATTTTTATATGAGATGATATAATATGAGTTTTTTAAAGTCGATTTTCCATGAAAAAGAAACAAAGTAAATCTTAGCTTACGAATGAATTTTGAGCTAATATTTTTTCAGAGACTTCCCGCATAACGCATAACAAGGATCTGGAAAGTCTCATACAATTTCAACAAGTCTCATTTTATTTTGATTTTTAGATTAAAACACATATAAATGTGTTATTTTTTCAAGTGGAAACAAATCATGCTGCGAAAATTTACAGTTCATCTTTATTTGTTGTCATAAAAATCTCCGCTAAAATTTAGATAAAAATGTGAGGTGTAGGTCTACGTTTCTACAGATTTTGGCTCTTGAACACTTGATACTCGAAAAAACATAATAGATTGAGGTATTCGCATAATGTTACGAAACTTTGTAACTCCTTTGTATTTGTTGTCATAAAATCCTTGTATAATAATTCATATTTAATTCATCCCAAATAAAAAAAAATTAATTTTTATAGTAGATATGCATATAAAGTGATAAAATTTCACGAAAAAATCATTAAAGGATGAAAAAAATTTGAAGAATGGTGTGTTTTAGTTTTTGGAGATTGATGCTACATATTATTATGGGAAATGTTACAGCTGAAAGAAAGATTTTTACTTCAGAAATCTAGAGTCAGGTGGATTCGACAGGGTGATAATAATACAAAATATTTTCATAGTCTGCTCAAAACAAGGTATAGGAAGAACAATATCAATTCTGTTACAGTTGGGAACGAGACTTACGAGGACGTGAGTAGTGTGAAGAATGCTATCCTTGAACATTTCAAACAAATGTTCAGCAGGGAGGATATGACAAGACCTGGCCTTGATTTTGAGGGGTTGTCGAGATTATCACAGGAGGATAGCTTAATGTTGGAAAGAAATTTTGAGAGGGATGAAATTTGGGAAGCTGTTCGCAATTGTTCCCCGGATTGAAGCCCCGGTCCCGATGGTTTTACGTTGGGATTTATTCATAAATGCTGGGAGGTTGTCGAAGAGGATTTCTTCAACTGTATCCAAGAATTCTTTTACACTTCAAAGATCTCAAAGGCAATGAGTTCCTCCTTCTTAACTTTGATCCCCAAAGTTGAGAATCCTCAGAACTTGAAGGACTACCGGCCAATTTGTTTGATAGGTTGTGTCTATAAAGTAGTGGCTAAACTGATGGCCGGTAGATTGAGGTTGGTGATTGGAAAACTGATTTTGAAATCTCAGACATCATTCATACCTGGTCGACAGTTGCTTGATGGAGTTTTGGTCCTTAATGAAGTTATAGATGTGGCAAAAAAAACAAAAACAAAGCTGTGTCTTATTCAAGGTGGATTTTTCAAAAGCGTACGACTGCGTGGATTGGGATTATTTGAGAGGTATTTTAGTTGCGATGGGATTCAGTCAGAGGTGGCTAAATTGGCTAGAAGGTGGTGTTTTCACAAATTATATGTTTGTACTAGTCAATGGTAGTCCCACTTCATATTTTAAGGTACAACGTGGATTACGTCAAGGCGATCCACTCTCCCCATTTCTTTTTGCAATAGTAGCTGAGGACATCTTCAAGTCTTTGTCTGACTACATATTTCACAAAATTGTGTGTCAAATGGGAGAATGTTGTAGAGGAAGGAGGTGGCATATTGGAGATAAATGTGTTACTTTTTGGTACCTTATACATTAAAGAAGATGTATATCCTCATTGTATTGGTGAACAAGGTGTGGATTTATTAGAGAAAACAAAAAACTATCCTCCTACTTTAGATTCTAAAGATAATTGTTCTATTTTTTTAAAGAAATTTGTTAAATGGTCAAAACTAAAACTTTGCTATACAAAGTACTCTCATTTCCACCATGGAAATATCTGACCTCTAGGCGAGGGGTTCATTAAAATTTCTGACCCTCAATCTGTTCTAGAAGGCTCCTACGAGCATCTCTTTATCCGGTTGGATGACCTTGATGGTATTCTCATTGAAACAAACATGATATTCTCTCAATGATTTAAAAGGGCTTTGGAAAATGTTGAACAGAATGGTGGTTGCCATCTTTTTGTACTTGCTCGCTGAAAATTTGATGGACCAAATTCTTTACTAGGTCCTGGTATTTGGTTATTGAGAGTCATGGCGGGCTTATGTACCATCTTAGGTTGCATCCTTGATGGTCCTGGTGTGGAGCTTACATTTAAAGGAATTACAGGCCTAAATAATCGACATGTGTGTGGTGTTAAAGGTGACATGCTTCTAAGGGTCACTTCTTCCACTAATTTTGGAACTGAGGTTTTTGCTTGACCATTCATGATATTTAAAGGGGGTTGAATAGGGGGCACCAAGTTGATTGTAAGATAAAAAAGAGGCCCAATCCAGTTTTACCAAGAGCCCAAGGTCGGAGCCAATTATACTTTATAAAAATTTACGATGAGGATAGCCTTGTAATTAGAGGAATTATGTGATTTTTAAGGTTGTTGATAGTGCTTAGATCTAGCTCGTACATATTGTAAAGAAGCTTTGTATATGTGGCTTATAGGTCAATAATGTTCTCCCCTTAGCCCTAAGGTTGAGGTATTTATACATGCTCTTTGGGCATGGGCTAGAGAATGGTTTCCTCGACTACTCTATAAAAGACATGGAGACGAAGGGAGTTATCTTTCCTTAAATTATGAAGAGGATATCCTCAATGACTCTTTCCTATAGTCCGTTGTGATGGGACATGTCATCTCTCACATCTACAAGAGCAAGTAAACTGTGGAAAAAAGGTTTTAGATTGCAGTATTTTTATATGGTTAAAACAATGATTCTGTTGTTTCTATTATTGCTATTGACCAAACTTTGTATTGATGACACATTGCATATAAAATGACATCGTACTTGTATTTTATACTTTTCGTTCCTATTATATATATATATGAAATTCTGGCATATGCAGACAGCAGATGTCCTAACACATGTCAAGACATTGTGGTACATAATCTTTTAAACTTGGAGGCGCAACACCAGACTGATACCTTGAATATCATAACTGCACAATCACAGATGTCATGACATCTGATCCAACATGTTAATCAAGACTGAACTGAAAATAGCAGAATGATAAACAACACAGAATATGATGACCCAGTTCGGTGAAACTCACCTACATCTGGGGGATACCAATCCAGGAAGAAGTAATCACTATCAGTATTATAGTTTTATGCAAACAACCTCAGGTTTACAGAAAGCATCCACGTTAACCTATCACTACCCATTGAAGACTTTATCATTAGAAGTCACATCTAAATGATAAGAGAACCCCCTCTCACTTCCTAAATCACAACCTGTGATTATCTAACAGTTACCACACCATAACTGTGTCTACCCTATTGAAAGACACCCCTTCCAATACAAAGTTCAGCCAAGACTCTTGACTAACAACAATACTCTACTCTTGCTTCATAGCTTTGAGTGAGAACAATTTACAACAACCTATGTCGACCACATAGTATCAAAAGATACATGGATGACTTACAAACTACACAAGAGACTCTCAAAACCCTTATGTTGCACCGACGACTTGTTGTTGTATATCCCCTATTTTTAGGTCTAGCAAGACCTTATTTATAGACTCTTGCAGTATGGGCATGGACTCTTCAATCAGATCCAATCTTCATATTTTAATTCAGCTGCAAGATCTTCTCCACAAAAATAGGAACAAATCTCCAAATAGTTTCCTAAAAAGTCTCCAAGATCCTTTTTATGAAATCCAATCAAATATGTACTTTGTTCCGAATAAATCTTCATGACCTGCGTATAATGATGAGGTATATCCAAAAAGATCTCATCAAATCAAATCAAATACGTCAAGAGATATACAATAACAACACCTGCTGTATCAGACAAAGATGTCGTGACATCTCCTTCGACATCTTGATTACCCATCACATAACAGCAGTACCTGTTGTACCAGATCAAGATGTCATGACATTTGTCATGACACTAATACTATCATGACAGTTGATGATGCTTCAACATCTTACTCGACATCCTGCCAAGAATATTAACACATCTGTACTAATGTCTGATCAACCATGTCAGGACATCTTACCCAACATCTTGTTGTAAACTTGTTTTAGCCAAAATGTAGCCAATCAAAGACCTAACAATCTCCCCCTTTGGCAAATTTTAGCTAAAACAATCTTTGGATAACACAACCAGCTCCCCCTTAAGGAAACAACCAAGGAACACTACTACTACTTACTTCTCCCCCTTTTTAGCCATAATATGCCAAACCAAGCAACTATGCATTTAAGGGCAATCAACCAGAAGCAGGCAAATCAGTAGCAATACTCCCCCTGACGTAGATAACTGGTGCTCCTTTCATTTTCAACTAACTACTCTTCTGCACAAGAGCAATCAGTTTCAAGCATCCTGCTTGAACACACAGTAAAGATCAATCAAATGCCACTGTTTGACTGACCTCAATCTTCTTCAGAACTCCCACAAGATATACTGATCCACTAATGAAATCTGATCTTCAAGTCACATGAACTACTTGCTCCATAGCAAGACATCTTGGATTCACCAAGCCTCTTAGTCATGTAACATCTTCTCAACCCACAGCTCCCGCAAACTGTATGAGATAAACCTTTTTGAAGCATCCATAACTTCCATTACTATAGATCACCTTTATCTTAAGCTGCTGTGACACATCACCAGCTAAGACTTCTGATGTTAAGCTAGATGTCAGAAGATTTTGATATGACATCCAACTGTTGAATTCAGCTCCTCCTTCTGCCACTTAGAAGAACCTCATCCCTTTGCAGAAACAGATTTCCATGCTCTCATAGACTTGATTCAACAACCAAGTTTGAGTAAACAACCTCCATCATGCTTTAAAACTCCAAAGACTTCAAACCTGCCACATCTGAATCTTCAGAATATAAGTAGTCCAAGACTACCCTATAGCAATACCAAAGAATGCCACTTCCCTTAGTAGAGCCATCAGTAAATAGCCAAAGATAACTGCCACATATCCTCGACCTTCACAACCAGAGCAAACACCATGCTCCAACGCACCTAGATCAGAAATAAAATGATCCAAACTGTAACCATCAAGATTATGATGTCTTCATAGTCTTCCATCTCCATCTTCAACAACATCGCCATCTAGACAAGTCATTCACAATACTTTCCAGGAACAGATGCTAAGCCAATAATCCCAGGTCAACACCTAGGAGAATTTTGAGCGAATGCAGAACCCCTCTCATGATTCTCCAAGCCTCCGATGAAAAGATGTTAGAACATCTGACAGAACATCCTCAATCTTGACTTTCAAGGATAATCAATTAAATACACGTGGATTCCACAAGTAGCAATTGATCTTAAATCCTTGTATAATAACCCTTATCCGATTCCAGCATCTTCTGAATATCACCAAGATATTCCTATTCATGATGTCTTCTTCTGTTTGTGCAAGTCGTTAAGATATCAAGGTTGCCCCTTGACTCAAGCTCTTAAGATTCTCTCTGAACGAATCCTAATTACCTCAACTGTGTGAACTCATCCTTAGGGTTGAAAAGTTTGAGTTCTTCCTTGCACGTTTTTGTGGATGGTGAAAATAAATCACCTCCACGGTCTTCACTCTTATGCTTCCTTGAAAACACCTCCTAGTCTGAAGAATAACTAGAAGACTCCAGAACATGACTCGGTTGCCTTGATTGTACTTGATCATTATATCAAGTGTCTTCAACAACTTAGCCAAACAAGAAATCATCAAACCCCTAGAGCATGCGTTTGATAATTCATCTTACCCTTTCTCTTCAATCTGACTTCAGCTTACATGATGACGCCACTCAACCATGTACCAAGTCACATAAGACTCAACCATCACAATATCATCCCTCTGCTCCCGACTTTGGAATGATATGTGACTTCAAACTGGTTGACATCTACTAGAACATAATAAGGTAAGGACAACTACAATCTTCATTCAATTATAACTCTAGAATCCCATACTTCTAGAGCTCTTCAATCAGAACCATATGCAGCGGAACCACCAAGGAAACAGATCCTGCTTGCCCTAATAAGATGCCAGGACATCTTATAAGAAACACTAACAAAAGAACTAGCCGCTTCTTCTGTAGTTGTTGTAGAATCTCCTTAGCAGCATGAACAACCTCCGGGTTGCTCCCTTCGATACAGAATATTCATCTCATCCATTAATACCCTTGAGTATGTTTGAGTTGGTTGATCTGATCTCCAAAACTCCTCCTTGTTTAAACGCCAGAAAGTATCTCCCAAAGATCTCATCCAGAACCAGACAGGATGCCTGCTCTGATACCAATTGAAATTATGGCCTATGCAGACAACAGATGTCCTAACACATGTCAAGACATTGTGCTACATAATCTTTTAAACTTGGAGGCGCAACACCAGACTGATACCTTGAATATCAGAACTGCACAATCACAGATGTCACGACATCTGATCCAACATGTTAATTAAGACTGAACTGAAAATAGCAGAATGATAAACAACACAGAATATGATGACCCAGTTCGGTGCAACTCACCTACATCTGGGGGATACCAATCCAGGAAGAAGTAATCACTATCAGTAGTATAGTTTTATGCAAACAAACTCAGGTTTACAGAAAGCATCCACGCTAACCTATCACTACCCAATGAAGACTTTATCATTAGAAGTCACATCTAAATGATAAGAGAACCCCCTCTCACATCCTAAATCACAACCTGTGATTATCTAACAGTTACCACACCATAAATGTATCTACCCTATTGAAAGACACCCCTTCCAATACA
Source organism: Lathyrus tuberosus (assembly GCA_022829125.1). Lineage (NCBI taxonomy): Eukaryota > Viridiplantae > Streptophyta > Magnoliopsida > Fabales > Fabaceae > Lathyrus > Lathyrus tuberosus. The sequence goes on along the minus strand of JALAZF010000266.1, from coordinate 4,093,649 downwards.
AAGTTCAGCCAAGACTCTTGACTAACAACAATACTCTACTCTTGCTTCATAGCTTCGAGTGAGAATAATTTACAATAACCTATGTCGACCACATAATATCAAAAGATACATGGGTGACTTACAAACTACACAAGAGACTCTCAAAACCCTTATGTTGCATCGACGACTTGTTGTTGTATATCCTCTGTTTTTAGGTCTAACAAGACCTTATTTATAGACTCTTGCAGTATGGGCATGGACTCTTCAATCAGATCCAATCTTCACATTTTAATTCAGCTGCAAGATCTTCTCCACAAAAATAGGAACAAATCTCCAAATAGTTTCCTAAAAAGTCTCCAAGATCGTTTTTATGAAATCCAATCAAATATGCATTTTGTTCCTAATAAATCTCCTTGACCTGCGTATAATGATGAGGTATATCCAAAAAGATCTCATCAAATCAAATCAAATCCGTCAAGAGATATACAATAGCAGCACCTGCTGTATCAGACAAAGATGTCGTGACATCTCCTTCGACATCTTGATTACCCATCACATAACAGTAGTACCTGTTGTACCAGATCAAGATGGCATGACATCTGTCAAGACAGTAATACTGTCATGACAGTTGATGATGCTTTAACATCTTACTCGACATCCTGCCAATTATAACCACATCTGTACTGATGTCTGATCAACCATGTTAGGACATTTTACCCAACATCTTGCTGTAAACTTGTTTGAGCTAAAATGTAGCCAATCAAAGACCTAACAATATATATATATATATATATATATATATATATATATATATATATATATATTGTTCTGGACTGGGCCGAGGCTGCCCAACAGTCGAGCAGGCCCAACCCATACTGCCTAGGGGAGGCCCAATAAGGTAAGGTCCTTCTGCGGACACGCGACTGCCACGTGCTAGTCACAGTCTCGCCGGGCACTCAGGTAGTGTCGGGCACGCTGGACAATATGAGTCGAGGACGTCCCACCTCGCGTGAGATTCGACTCCTCGACAAGCTAGCTTCTCCCCCGCGAGCATGCTACGCGTCCCTCCTCGACGGACATTGTCCCTCCACGCGAGGCCTGCCTTTCCTACGGGCTTCACATCTCCTCGACACATAAGGCTCCTCCCCGCGAGGAGCACCCAACGGTCCACTCCACGTGGACACGTTCCAAGTAACCTCCCACTTCCGAAAGATTCGGTCTACCCTACTTCCGGAAATCTAAGAGCAGTTACTCTAGGGCGAAGACCACGTGCTGGTCTTCACTACTACGCGTAAGCCCTAGCAGTTACTTGGAGTGGGCCTAGTTGATCCAGCTCATTGCAGGTAACCGTTGGCCCCGCGCTGGGGGCTCTCTATAAATACCCTCTCATTTGAGAGGGTCAGGTTAGACACTTTCTTCCTACCATTCTCTTTCTGTATTTGCTGATATTCTGTACACTCTCTCACTTGAGCGTCGGAGTACCCTGCAGGTACACCCCCCCGCCGTCTCTCACCATCACCGGAGCTGCCGTTCCAGACGCCGTTGGCCACTACCTCTGTCTGATCCAGGTACGATCACAATACCATTCTTGTTGACTATTTTTTAATGAATATTCATCTATAACAATCCCTTCAAAAGAAAATAAATATATGAATATATCTAAAATCAATTTATACAAATAACTAATAAATTATATTTGTAAATAATATCTTACACACACATAAAAATTATATTCGTAAATAATATTTTCAAGTTGTTGATGTCCTTTTCTATTATTTTAGAACCTCTATTCATTTTTAGCTATTGCTTCACCATACTAATTTTCTGTCCAATGTCACAAGTAAGAATGCTCTACATCATGGAAAACTGAAAAAACCAACAAACTTTGCCTTGTAGCAGGGATTGATGTGTAAATGTTCATCCAAACAAAACAAGGAAGAAGCATGGTAAATAGAGAAAAGGGGAATGAAAATTCTACAGTCTTCAATGGCCTTCACAAGTGATGGTGTAATTTTGTAAACTTCATGAAATTCCATACCATAAATAAATGTGTGGATTATATTGTCACATATAATTCTATAGAGATTGTAAGTTAAACAATAGTGAATATCATTGCCCCTAAAGCTTAGTAACACGTCATTCGTGAATTCTTAAGAGAAAGAAGAAAAATAGGAAGAATACCGAATCATAGCTTTAAGAAAATAAAAGAAATATAAGTGCGATGAATATAAGTAAGAACATGGATGAATTACAGGGGGCACATAAGAGGATTCATTGGCTAGATGCCATTGTGAGTTAAATTTCCTTCCATTTTTCTATTTGTCAAATACAAAAGAAAAGATAAATTGAATATGTTTTTTTAGAAAAACAAGTGAGTATAAAATATTGAGAAACAAATGTGGAGAAGTTCCACATTGATTAGAAAAATGAAGATTGAACACTTTATAAGTGAGAGAACTCATACTTTTATGTGAATATATGTTGTGTCTCTCTCACAATATATGTTGCTCATAAAAATATGTTCCAAAAAAAATGCCTCCTTCATGACCCTATGAATTGCTGTCTAACATATTTTGGAAAAACACACCGAAAAAACAAAAGATGTACATGTAACGACTTCAAAGTTATTATATTGAATTAAACATGTAAATTAATGTTTATATTTTAAGATGCAAACTGACATTGAATTTTTATATTATTTTAGATAGTTAGTAGATATCAAACACTTGGTTATTTATATATATTGAATGGTTAATAAATATATTAAGATGTTGAAATTCATGAATTACACTTTATCTTCATGAGATTACAAAGAAATAGAATATGAGTTGGAAAACAATACACCTTTTCCCATGCAAATAGACGCCTCATATAACTTAGGCACAAAAAAGAGTGTGAAAAGTCTAACATTTAACAGAAAAGTTCCACAAAAATATAAATAAATAATAAATACAAACTCAATCAAATTGGAAGAATGATACGATGACCCAGTTCATTATTAGTTTTAAATTTAAGATATCATAACATTGAGAAAAATAAATGTTAATTTGGATATCCAAACTCAAAATTGTTGTGTCATTTGGTTTGTTTGTGCATGTGTCATTTGTTTGGAGACACCTAACTTGAATTCTGGTTATATGTGGCGCTATTTATATTTTCTTTTGTTTTTCTGTTGCTGATTTGTTGTGTTGCTTCTTTCTCGGAAGTGGCACTCCTTGTACCTCTTATTTTCAGATGTTTTTTGTACTTTGATTGATAATTTCTCTTTTTTTCTAATATATATATATATATATATATATATATATATATTATTGTCCAACATTACTAATTTTTTGTCATTCTTTAAAATATTTCACAGTCTATTATGATTACTTTTACAATGAATATACTATTTGTTCTTGTTTTGCAATATAGAATATGAGAGTTGAAAACATTAGCGAGATTGGTAAGCAACCATGTATTGAAGTTGCATTATGTCTGTTTTGTTAAGAAATTTTATAAATTAAATTGACAAATAAATAACACAATTGAGGAATAAATATTAACTAAAAACGTGACAATTAGAATGACCATTAAAATAATGTTGTATTTTTCACACATTCTAGACCACTTCCCAAGAAAAAAGTAGAATGAAGGTTAATGTAACAAGAATTGCATGATGCTTTAGCGCGGAGTAAAATCTATTATCTTCTTTAGTAGAAAGTAAAAATACCTCACATTGGTTATATGCATCTTACTGATCCTTGAAGATTTACTTTCATACCTTCTGCGAGGAACCTATATTCATGAATCTCGCATGCTTAACCAATGTTGAAGCATTTTAACTCTACACTAACAACGATGTTATGTTTCTATTAAAGAAATGAAAAACCTTTTTGGAAGACTCTTGATGATCTCTCAGTGGACAATTGGCAAGAGGGTTATAGAATTTGGTGTTGGATGGTAAGATGATTATTAGGTTTTATATATATTTGTAAAGCAAATTTCGGTTTGTCTTATGTGTCAATCACTTAATCACTACTTACTTTTTCTTCCCAAACTTTCTCATGTTTCCTAACTTTCTCCAAATTAGTTCTTATGGGTTAATCTCTTAAACACTACTTACTTTTTCTTCCTAAACTTTCTCACGCTTACTTCATTTTCCACAAATTAGTACTTTTATGAGTTGAATGAGATACTTCATTAATATGTAACCAATTTAATGAAAAAAAATAACAAAATCATAACTTCCTACATATTTCACAAAATATTTATGGTATTAATGTTTTGGATAAGATATATCCTTCCATACAATAGGATAAAGAGGCTTTCGATGTTTATATTAGAAATGACATCTCATCTTATACAAGTATATCTTTTAGATTGGCTCAGTTCATTGAATTCACTTGTTCTCAGTACTCTCGCTACTATTGAATGAATGAGTGTTTTTTTTCTAACTTTGTTTTCTCATTCTGCTCATGTTACTTGTAAAATACGTGCTAAAAACTATGCAGTTTGTAAGAATCTCTGAAAATAAACAAAATAAACATAAAAAATCCATAATGCATTCATACATACATTCATGCATCCTTCAAAATAAAAACTCATTTTGTTGTCTTCCCACAGCACTTCACCCTGAGTCCTCAACACCACTATAACACCAGAACCAATGCTCGAAAAAAAATGGTAGAACAAAAAAAAGAATTAGAGAGAGTGAGCTCCGAGCTCGAGGACCTACTAGGAAGCATGGGTCAAATCATGGAGATGCTGGAAGTTATCAAATCAAAGATGGACACACAAGCAACAGTTGTTTTAGTGATCGCTGGTCCAACGCTTGAACCCCAAACCCCAAGAGTGATACCTTTTACATAGCCTCCTTTTGGTCAACCTTATGGTTTCACACCTCAAGCTGGAGTGGTCCCTAGTGTAGTGCAATTCACTCAACAGATCGTTCCTCTACCAGTAGCCATCGAGGCTCATCCTATGGTCCATAATTTTGCACCACCAACTTTCCATGCACGTGTGCAACCCTACTTCAAAGATAAACAGCATGTTCCAGAAATGTCTGATGAAGAAGAATAAAGGCATGACGATATAAAGGTCATTAAATAAAATGTTCAAATTCTTGAGAAGAGACTGGGGGCAATGTTAGGTGGCCAAGTTTTTGGTGTTGCCACTTGAGAGATATGCCTCGTATCTGGTCTAGTAAATTCCTGCAAAATTCAAGACTTCTGATTTCGATAGATACGAGGGATATGCATGTCCTAAAAGCCATCTTGTTATGTACTACTGGACAATGGCTGCCCCTGTTAAAGACGATAAGCTCGTGATCCACTGCTTTCAAGACAGCTTGTAGGGTGCCCCCTCCAAGGGGGTACCTAAGCCTCAATCAGAGTCGTATCTGATACTTCCAAGGCTTGTCTGATGCTTTCAAAAAGCATTAGAAATACAATATGGATATGCCTCCTAAAAGAATACAAGTGCTGAATATGTCTCAGAAGGACAATGAGTCGTTAAAAGAGTATGTACAACGCTGGAGGGAGATGGCTTCTCAGGTTGAACCACCTTTGGTAGAGAAAGAATTATCCGACTGGTTTAAGGATACCTTACAACCAATTTTCTATGAGAGAATGGTGGGTAGTGTATCCGTGGATTTTTTTTTACTTGGTCGTTGTAGGCATAATAGTTAAGCTCGGTTTGAAGAATGGAAAAATGATAAGTGCTGCTAGAACTTCTAACAACAACAATGCTAAGAAGTTTTTTGGAATTTTTCAGAAAAAGAAGGAAGGCGAGACAAATGTTGTATCATCCAATCAAGGAAGGAGTCAGTCATGGAAAAAACAACAATGACAATTCACTCAACAACAACCAGCATACCCTGTACAGTATGTTCAACAACCATATGTTGCAGCAATTGCGCCAAGTTTTAACCAACTACAAGTACCTATTTATCAACCTATTCATCAAGCACCAGTTTATCCACCCGCTCAGACTGCTCCTGCATATCAACAAGCGCCTGCAACCCCAACATATCATCAACCAAAAGCTCAAACTCCTCGTCAGAATGCGCCAACTCAAAATAGAAGACAATATGTTAAACCCCCTTTCAATCTGATTCCAATGACTTATACTGAGTTATATCCTTCTCTGTTGCGAAAGGGGCTAGTGGTACCTAGACCTTTAGGTCCTCCCCTTGATCCTCTGCCTCCATGGTATAACTCAAACACCCATTGGCTTTTCCATGAGGGCGTACCTGGTCATGATTTAGAAGGATGATACGCTCTGAAGAATATAGTGCGAGAATTGGTTGAAAAGAAGATTCTTTCATTTAGAGATGTGGGGCCGAATGTTAGAAGCAATTCTTTGCCCGCACATGGAGCTGTTAATGCGGTTGATGAAGCGTCTGATGGTGATGTGATTAGATATGTTGCAAATATAAAGACTCCTTTGCTAGTGCTCCATGAAAGGCTGGTTGAAACTGGATTGGTTAGTGTTTTTCATAAGGATTATGTAGAATGTGCCACTCATCCAAAAGGATGCAAGATGGTGCAAAAAGATGTCTAAGACTTGATTAACCAAGGAGTGTTACAAGTTAGTAGTCTCATAAAAAGTGATGAAGCAGCGGTAATTGAGTTGTGTTTCAATTTATCAGAGCCGATTGAGATAACCTACCGAAGAAAGGATAATGTTCAATCGGTTAGTCTTCCATCACCCGTGGTTGTCTGCTTGCCTAGTTCTTTCCCATATGAAAATACCTAGGCAGTACCATGGAAGTATGACATTACTGTCATTGACAAAGAGTCTGAAGAGGCTGGACTAGATAAGATCTTGAAGGTTAATGGTGGTGATGTCACAAAAATCACATGGACGAGCAGAATGACCCGCAGTGGTTAAATTCACACTCCCTAGTTTAATGTGACCTCTCAAGTACCAATAAAGGAAACTACAGCTGCAGTCCCTACTAGGGAGCAAAATATGGTTCAATCAAATGAAGATGTTGAGGTTTTGAATATCATAAAAAAGAGTGATTACAAAGTAGTTGGTCGGCTGCATCAGACGTCGTAAAAAATTTCCATTTTGTCTTTGTTTATGTGTTCCCAAGCTCATAGGAATGCATTATTGAAAGTGCTTACGCAAGCTCATGTCACCCAAGACATAATAGTTGGCCAGTTCGATGGAGTAGTCGCCAATATCACAGCTTGTAACACTTTGAGTTTTAGTGGTGATGAATTTCCAAAGGAAGGACAAAATCATAATCGTGCCTTACATGTCAGTGAAGTGCCAAGAGGACACTTTAGCAAGAGTCTTAATGGTCACAGGGTCCTCTCTCAATGTTCTACCAAAGAGGAAACTTGCCAAATTTGCTTTTCAAGGATCAGAAATGAGACCTAGTGCACTGATTATTAAAGCATTTGATGAGTCTCAGAGGACTGTGATTGGGGAGGTGGAATTGCCAATATTGATTTACCCGAATGTATTCAACATCACTTTTTAGGTCATGGACATCAATCCTGCCTACAACTTCCAATTAGGGCGACCTTGGATACATGTCGTTGGGGCAGTAACCTCCACTTTACATCAGAAATGAATATTTCATAAACAATAAACTGGTAATCGTTTCTGATGGAGATGATCTTATAATTGGCCACCTCTCTTCCATATATTACATCGAGGCTGATGAGGATGCTTTGGAAACCTCTTTCCAAGCTCTTGAGACAGCCAATACTATTTTTGTGGAAGTGAAGGAATCTGTGGAGAAGGTCATCCCGTCGTTTGCATCTGTGAAGAGTACGAAGTCAACCATCGAGAATGGAAGCCTTGAAGGTTGGGGACAATTTATTGATATCAGCATGAGGGTTTCCTAAGAATATAACTTATATGGCATAAATTATTTGCCTAAGCACAGAGGTTACAGGGAAAGAAGAAAAAAGGTTTTCCTGAGCACATAGCGCATAGGGCAATGCATGAAAAGGGTTGTCTTAGCACGGATCTCACAGGGAAATGCATGAAAAGATCTGCCTGAGCACAGAGCTTACAGGGCAATGCATGAAAAGGAGTTTTGTTCGGAGATAAGTGTTTAACTATGAGGAGGTGAATAACTGACATAGGTGGTGATTAACCAAGAGAATGTGATTAATCTTAGAAGTGTATAGATGTGAAAAGGGATAGTGTTTGGTTCAAAGAGAGAAATCAACCTTCTCAAACTATGTGCAGACAACCATGAAAAATTTCGCCACCCAAAACCTCTATGGAAGAATAAAGACTTCTTCGCTCAACTTCCTTTCAAGTTCAATGAAGATGTTAATCCAACCAAGGCCACTCATCCAGGAATAAGTCTATAAGATTACACATTAGCCAGGGAAGAATGCAACCAGCTGCTCAAACAAGGTCTGATAGAACCCACCAAATCAGAATGGGCTTGCCAAGCATTCTATGTGGAAAAGAGATCTGAAAAGTTGAGGGGAAAAAAGAGGCTAGTAATTGATTACAAACCTCTAAATTATTTTCTCAAAGATGTTAAATTTCCTATTCCAAAAGCCTCGTCCTTAAATGTTTTCACCAAAGATGCCCAGATCTATTCTAAGTTCGACCTTAAGTCAAGATTTTGGCAATTGGGTATCAACCATGAGAATCGTTGCAAAATGGCGTTCTGCATTCCTAACGCCCGGTACCAATGGACTGTGTGACCATTTGGGCTTAAGGTAGCTCCATCACTCTTTCAGAGGCCATGACTAGAATTTTTGAGCCCATCCTCAACAGTATTCTCATCTATATTGATGATGTGTTATTATTCCCAAAATATGAAAGAACCCATAAACAATTATTGGGCAATTTATTCAAATATCCCAACAGCATGGAATGACGCTCTCTAAAAAGAAAAGTCAATTGGGACAAACAAAAATTGATTTTTTAGGGATGAATTTATCCCAAGAGAAATATCAACCCCAACCTCATATTGCCCAAGAACTATTAAACTTTCTTGATGAAAATATCACAGTTAAGCAAATCCAACAATTTCTTGGTATAATTAATTATATCCGAGATTTCCTGCCGAAACTGGCAAGATACACGAGTCCTTTATCCCAAATGCTAAAGAAAAAACCTCCACCATGGGGAACAAAGTAAACTGAAGTAATGAAAGCTTTGAAGAAGATCACACAAACTCCTTCTGCCTTGAAAATCCCTGGGAATGACAATAGAATTCTGCAAACCAATACCAGTAATCACTGTTGGGGAGAAGTCCTGATAAAAGAACTTGAAAGAAAAAGATACTATGATGGTCATGCCAGTGGCATATTTAAAGAAGCTGAAAAACACTACCACACCACCTACAAAGAAGCCCTCTCCCTAAAAATGGGAATCCAAAAGTTTGACTTCCACCTAAGAGGCTACCAATTTGAAGTTCAGATTGACAACTCCTCTTTCCATAAGATCCTTGAATTCAAAAATAAGATGCCTCATGATCCTCAAACTCTTAGGCTCAAAGATTGGTTTTCCAGATATGATTTCTCTGTAAAACATATCAAAGGAACCCAAAATGTAATCCCTGACCTACTATCCTGACCTATCAAACCTATCCAGATCATCACAGCCAAACACATTTTCCCTCTAATTCTTATGCTCAAACCACTACCAACCCATGCATCCACAACCAAGAATCTTCCTCCAGGAATAACGATATCCTCTTCATCATCCCAGCTCATGTAGTATGCCAGGAACAATCTCTTCTATTACATGACAAAAATCATAAGGAATAAACTACCAGATCATAGTCCTTATTTCCCAGATACACCTTTTCTCCTACCAATTTTAAAGAACCCAAATGCTAAATTCACAAAAAATCATTTGTGGTATATCTGGTGTTCCACCTGTTTATACTATATGCCTGCTCTTATTCTCACTGAAGCCATGTATCAACATATAATGGATCCTGAGAACCACAAGTCTTTGATTTAACTACTCTTGGATGGTAATCTCCATTACAATGGTGGGGAGATCAATTAAAACCATTCATAGACGAGGTCAAAGAACGGAGATTATATTCAGAAGATATTGGCAAACTCAAGTCTGTTTTCTTTCTACGCAGGCCCTATCTGATAAGTCCTGCAACTAAGCTGCTAAATTGTAAGAGTTATGTTCACCTATGGGAAACCATTAATGAATATCCTCCTAGTCTAAAAATGACAAGGAAATTATTAGAGTATGTTAACTACATTAATCTCTATGATCCAAAGAGCCTCGACAATAGTTCATCTTGCATACATCATGAAAAGTTCAGAAGACCTGAAGTTGGAGAAAGCTCGACTCAAGCCACACAACAGAAACCATATTCTCCAATGGAAGCTGAATTCTCTGAAGGACAAGTGGAAGAAGCTAATATGAGATTAGCGGATCACACTTACATGATGGATGACATCCGCCAGCACGGGTCATCTTGTTTTGGAGATTGCTTTTTTGATGGAAATTTATCCGATCAGAATATGTCCCCCTCTTAACAACTCATTTGCAAAGACTAAATTGACAAGTGTTCTTCAAAGATCACAAGCATGTTTATGAATAGTATTTTTCATCTTTTTGTGCAATAAGACTACAATAATGTAATCTATAAGTGATAAGTGTGTCGGACTTTTGAAAAAGGCATTCATATAGTATTAAAAATGCCATGCTTATAAATAGTGTTGCTTTTGTCCTATTTGTACCTCCTTGGCTATAAAAGGAGAGCTCTTGTAACATATCTTCTTCAAGAAATCACAAATAAACTCTCTTGTGTGCTTAAGAACAAACATGTTATAAAAATATTTCCTTTCACCCTAAAAACTTTAGTTATTGTATTCATATCATAATTCCCCCATAGGTGCAAGTATGCTCTAGACCTGCCTCTAAATGGGGATCTTGTGTATAAGAAAATATCTGACCATTGATCCATACTACGGTCCTTACTGTTATGAAATTTCAGTTTTAATTGTTAGTCTGTTGTTATGCATATGGTTGGCTATTTGATGACGATACAGCTATGGCTGGGTTTCATGATATGTAAGGCTCCCGGATAGTGTGGTATCAGAGCCTGTACAAAAAGAAGGGGCGCATATGGTATGAATATAATAAAGAGAGTGAGTAAGGAAGAAAATCACTTAAACATGGAAACACCAGGACCAAACAGTATACCTATTACTACTACTTCTTCTTTATCACTTTTTAAACTCTGTAAAAAGACTAATTCTCACACAATAAAAACCTTATTAAGTACCCTCATGTTCCAGAAGATGCTCAAATTGCCAAAACAATACCGCCTCTATTAAGTCCTTACAACATTTTCAAAAGACAAAGAAGTGTTACCAGATCCATCCAAAATCTTATCTCTACAAATCACCCTCATATGAAAGAATACGTCTAGTCATCTAGACTAGATCAATCCAGCCTAAGGGCTACAAACCAGGAGCAGTTCGTAGATCTAGAGATTCCCTAGTATCTTATAAACCGCTAGAAGACTGAAGGATATACATACTTACACTTTGGGGGCGTCAGACTCGTCCTTTCTCTTCATGGAAGGAAGAACCAACCTGTCTTTTGCAAAATGGCTCTACTGGACTCCAGCTACCTCCACTATGAAAATGTTGTGATAGGAACTGTTCTAACTACACTTCATGCAGGAAGTATTATCCTCACCATCTTCCCAAACTATAATGTGCGTCTTAATGATAATGTTTTATCCACTAGACTGAAAGTACAGGTCCAGATCACCAGATCTGACCAAGTGCCAGAAGCCATGTCAACTACCTTCCATCACCAAATAATATACTGCTTACAAAATCACTCGATAGATCTTCCTCTCTCAGGATTCTGTTCTGATTCACTATTAGTGGTCACCAACAGAGAAGAAGACATACCCTCCATAGTTCAGATTCCGAGAAGGATCACAAGGGAAGAATTAACTCAGCTAATTCCCGTTGAATGGATAACCAACTACTAGAGACTCCATGTTGACAAAAGAACTATCAAATCTTAAGAGGATACTTTTAGGAGATTCGTTGACAAGACGGTCAAGACGATTTTTAAGAAGCCAGACGAAGGGTCGAGCTCAATATCTTCGATCTTCCAAAAAATGATGATCCAACCCGTTCTCAAAGAAGACTGATGTCCTGTCTATGCTGTTATAATAGAGGGAAAACCTATCTACATTGATAAAATAGATGGCCACTTCATTTGGGATGTTGATCCAACAAGATGTGACCCAGATTGTGACTGATGGATGCACGATAATGATATTGACTGAGATATCATTCTTCCCAAAACAAAGAAAAAAGGGAAGGTGTAAACCCTCTCCACATCCTCAAAAGAGATCTGATCCAGACAATGGTCCATGGTTAGGAATCCATGGAAAAAAGAAACCCCTATGTATCTACGAGGAAGGACTTAAAATTCTCAAGAAAGAAGGGTTGTTACCCCCTGATGATCTGACTCTTATTACATGGTCACAAACAGACCATTGTAAACCGCTACATCCTCCAACTATTGTACATCCAATTCCTTGCTTTATGTATTCAACCACAACTCCGGAGTACGACCGACAATTTCCTGCTTTGGAAAGAAAGATGGATCTAATTATAGGCAGAACATCCAAACCCTTCATTCATCCGAGTGAAGTCCAACCTGGTGGGAAATTTAAACCTTTAATTCAAGCTGAAGAAGTTATGAATTGGAAATCTGAAAACATGGTTTCTCAAAATGAAATTCTCCAAAACCTTGACAAAATGGTAGATAAGATTCCTGAAAAAATAGACGAAACATATGAAGATCTCAAGGTTTTATCCCAAAAAATGAAAAAACATTACAGAAGTTTGAAAGCCCAAGTATCCAAGCTAGATCAGGATTTGCGGCAGATGTTAGAAGAGAGAACTTTTGGTAAAACATTTTACCAAAAGGAAAGAGAAATCAGAAGTCTACAAGGCCAAGTAAAAGAGATAGATGATTTCTTAAGATCCTCTCGTGAAAGAAAGCCCAAGCCTGTTGAAAACTCTTTTTTTGTCCCTCTTGCATTTTCTACATATTTCAAACGACTATAATGGCCTTCTCCTTTCTACCCTACCTATGTTTCATCACCACCAGACCAGGTCAAATACATACCTATAGCTTACAGACCAAAATCTTCCAGAACTACCACTACCTCAACCTCCAAGACAAAGGGGAAAGCTGCTTGCTTGAGTGCTTCATCCTCAGACTCTCAGATATCCCTACAAATCCTCCTCAAAAAATAAAAAAGGAAGAAGAAATTCCTGATAAACGTTTCCAAGCCATGACAATCACAACAAATTATGAATCTTCCCGGAAAAATTACTCTGAATCATCAAAACAAAAGGGAGATGAGTCCTCCTCAGATGGTGACAATGACTCTGATCAAGAATCAACTTTTGATCAAACACCGAGATCTTTATCAACTAAATCAGAATCCGAAGACAACTATATCCTAAGATTCTTCATGGCAAATATAAAAGAGAAAGAATCCTTTTTTGAAGAAGAATCCCCTGAAGAAACTCTAGTCCCTGAAAGGACTAAACCAAATGGCGGTTCTTGGTTCACCTTTAATGATATACCACCTAGTCGTTGGAGAAAGGGACTACTTGAATTTGGAGCTTGGCTTGGGGTTATTCACCGAGAATTTATCGGTGATATGGATATATTTGATAGGAAAAGCGGACAAAAATTCTTCGAGATGAAGTGTTGTTCTCTCAAAACAAAGGACCTCGACAAACACTATCATAGGATGGCACAGAGATATTATGTCCTTAATGGATACAATGACCCTAGTCTCAAGAATAACTATGTATCCTCTCTACCACAAGAACTTTAGCCAAAAATTCATAGGATGTTAGCCATAGCTCAAAAGGATATTAAAACCACGAGTCTTGGCCAGATTCACTAGGTGACATTAGAAGCACTTGAAAAGCTTTGCAGTTTTCATCATCAATTTTCAAAAGTTATAGAACAAAAGTCAAAGTTCAACCAAGCATGTAAGAAGCCCTACCTGGAGATTAAGTGTAAAGACAAAAGGTGTAGTTGTCCAACAAAAAAGTAACATAAAAAATACACCAAATTTTACTGGACCTTCAAGGGAAAGAAAAGAAAGAATATGAAGTTCTTTAGAAGAAAGCCTTTCAGAGGAAAGTGGAAAAATCAGAGATGCTTTATTTGTGGAAAGAATGGGCATTTCTCAAAAGAATTTCCTAATAATACCCATAAAGCCACAAAACTGATTAACTCTCTTCAGCCTCTAGAAGGAGACTTAGAATCTTTGTATTCTGAACAAAGCTCTATTGATGAAGAAATAATTTTTTCCCTTCAAGACTCTTCGTCTGATGAAGCATCATTTTTGGAGTCAAAAGATGACAGATATCTCCTTGTTTACTCCTTCTAATAGATAAGGAGTTCTCTTCCTACTACACCACTTCCTTGTCTTGAAGTTCAAGTCCTCGCAACACAGTTTTCCCGTTCGAAGAAAGTTATATCTTATATGGACACTGGGCCCCATATTACAATGATGAATCCCAACATTCTCCCAGCAGAGTCATGGGTGACACATGCAACATACTTTATAGCAGCAGATGGAAAAGTTTTCAAGACAAATACTTTATGTCAAAACCTTCAAAATTGGGGATAAATAATTGATTATTTATGGTTCCTAATTGATTAGTCTTAGGACCTAATCGATTAGGTAATCAATTTTTCCCATGGATCGTTTCCTCTTTTGAACCATCCTTTGGCCTATAAATAGTCCCCTTCACTTTTTCATATACAGAAACATGAGATATCTTAATTTCCCCTCTCTCTCTCTCTCTATATATATATATATATATAATGTTATAATTTTCTCACATATTTTTAGCCATAGCGATTTGATAAAAATTTCTTGTGTTTAGTGAGGAAGTTGTTCTAGAAAGGGGTATTATTTTAAATTTCCAAAGAGTTATTTTTAACCTTGGGTGAATTGTTCTTCCGTAGGAAGTGTTTGTTTGGGTTTGGAGCTAAACCCGTTAAAAGATCTTTTTGGGGGATTTAGTGTTAAGTCTCTGTTTAGTTTGTGAGTTCTGTCACATACGGAAAAACTCTCCATTTGGGTTCTTGAAGAATAACCTGGGAAAAATCTTTACAATGGTTTGAGATTATCCTGATATAAAATCTCTCTCATTTTCTATGTTCAACCATTGTAAAAGCTCAATATGTTTGAGATTAACATGGTAAAAATCTCGATTCGATTCGTGGTCAGCCCGTGTAAAACCTCGGTTCAGTTCGGAGGATAGCTAGTTGAAACTCCACATTGGTTTGAGATAAGTCCATACAAAATCTTTGCTTGTCTTATAGACTAACTGCTCGAAGCTTTGTTAGTTATTTGGCGTGGCGACTAACCGCTTCATTCCATTGTTCGGTGTTTTGTTGGAAGTAAACGTGAAGCTTTATTTTTCCTTGGATAAGGGGTTTCAAGGGTTTAACTTTATAAAAGCTTTCAACCATTATAGGATATTCTTAAGATCAATTATTAGGGAGAGGGGTAGGCCACTTCATTTAGGTTGAACCTCTATAAATTTTCCATGTCATCTATCTTCCCTTAACTTTTTTACTTTTTGCATATTTTCTTTATCTTAATTTTCCGCTGTATATTTAAACATTTTTAAAAAAATGTCTTTAATCTCTAATTTAGAAAATAATTTTATTTTAAAATAAGGTTTTTCAAACCCTACAATTCACCTCCTCTTGTGTGTGGAGTTACAGGTTTAACAAGTAGCATCAGAGACTAACTCATGTTCAAAGAGAAATCGTCTCAAGAGGAGGTTGACTTCTAACACTATTTTTAGCAATAGGTTTTTTCTAAACACACCTCCAACATTTATTAGTGATAGGTTTGAACTATGGAAAGCTACATTCAAAATCTTCATTCAAAGAATTTCCTCTGGACCATTGAGGAAAAGAGAAAGTTTGAAATTGATTTCAAAACAAATAATTTCCTAGTTATGTATTTAGATGACATTCACATTTTCTATGTTCATAATTGTAAAGGATGAGAAGAGGTAGCTTCATCAAGTGGATCATTCTAGACAATAAATGAGAAGAAATCCTCTACTAATAACATAACTCCAATAAGAATGAGAAACCTCAAAGAGTCAACCTCAGGTATAACCCTCAAAGAATATTCGTCTAACAAAGAAGAAGAAAAAGAAGTTTGTCTAAAAGTATCTTACGAAGAAGATGATCATGAGGTAACAAAGTTACCATATAAGTAGTTGTCTAAATTAAGTGCTAAGTTAATAAAGGAAAATGATGATATTTAAAGTATAACTTAGACATTAATGATTACCTTGAGTTTCTAGAAAAAAGTAATGAAACACTTAAGCACGAAATAACTAATATTTGAAACCTAGCTGGAACATGTGATACTTCTGTCTTAATGAAAAAGGAGGTAACAAATTTTCATGAAACCCTAAGTAAATTTACTAATGGGAAAGAAAACATTGACTTAATTCTTTAAAGTTAATGACCTTCCTTAAATAAAATCGAATTAGGGTTTAAGTCTGATAGAACACATATTAAAGAATTAAATAGGAATAAAGTGAATTATAAATGTTCTAACTGCAACATTTTGGCCATTTAAATCCATTTTGTTTTGATGAATTAAGAAGGTCAAAAGGTAATAACCATAGCCCTTTTAAAACTGCTAATGCACTGGAACACAAGAAAATTTGAGTATCAAAGGTTAAATCCTAGTATGTTTTGAAGGGATAGTTTACAACTTTAATAAAGACGTAACACACATTAAATGAAGTTGTGCAAAGCAGAGAGTATACTTTCGAGTATACAGTAGTTTGATTTGAAGTCTATGATCCAAGTAACTTTGCTTATGGTGTAAGTCAATGATCGTGATCAAAGCAACTGTTCACTGAGGATGATCAACGAACCTCGTAGTAGGTTGAGAAGATAAATCTATAGTTGACATATCTATCTCATGTTTTTAACCAACTCTTTTATCCAACGATCCGTAGAGAATAATGTATGACATTATTTTGTCGTTCCCTCGAAAGGGGGGAGCTTCTATCAAGGAAGGCTACTTAGTAATAAGTGTTTGTCAATAAAAGAGTACTAACAAGTTGGTCAAGAGTGCAAAAGGAAGAAAGACAAGTAAAAATTCAACATAAGTCCTAAATATTCTAAAAAGCTAAAAACACCCAAAATAATCGATTAGGATCATGCCCTAAACAGTAGATGATTTAAAAATTCAAAATTTTTAATTTTGGAGCACCAAATGAATAATTATAAGCTTTGAAATATAATTAAATGAATAGTCTCAGCATCCTACTATCTGAATTAAGTGCTCCTAATTGATTAGAATCTTTATCTAATCGATTAGGTAATGTGTAAAAATAGAGGTATGTTTTGTCATATTTCTCATCTTATTCCTCCATCTCCATTTCATTACATTAGCGTTATTAGAGCTTTTTCATCTCTTCATCATCACCGAATGGCACCCAAAAGAGAACGCACCTCCCAAGTGATGGACATATGACTTCACACATAAGAGAGGGGGTGAATTTTGTGTTTAAGAAAATCTTGGATTTGAAAAACTTTTCGGATTAAAATCATAGTTAGAAAAAAGTTTTAGAAAAATTCTAGTGTTATGTAGCGAAAAATAAATTGCAGAAGATAAAATGCGAAAATGTAAAGAGATTAGGGAAGAGAGGAACACCAAGAATTATACAGGTTCAGTAAAAAAAATGACTTAGTCTTGTCCCTAAGAATTGATCTTGAAAGTATCCAATAAACTTAAGAGCTTTTAGTAGGATAAACTTGCGAACCCCCTTTTACAAGGAAAAAAAGAAGTTTATGGCTAACTTCCACCCAAACAGTAAACACGGGAGAAAAGTGATGAGTCTTCCTTCAAAATGATGGATCAAAGCGGCTAGCCTTCTTTCCACAAGAATCTTTCAATAGTTAGTCTTCAAGCTTCAAACAAACTTTGTGAGCTTTTAACACCGGGATGAGCTCTAGAACCTAAACCTTAGTTTTATACCAGACTAACCAATAACCTATGAAATTTTACCATCGGGTTGATCTTGAAAGAAACCAACTTTTAACATAGGTCTAAGCTTTAACGTAAACTTGAATTTATCACGGTCTAACCAAGAACCTATGAGATTTTATGATCGAATAATCTCAGACCTAAACAAGAGACATATCATAAAAATCTCAAACCTAAGCTTTTTATGGGTTTAGCTTCAAACCCATGCAAACAATCCCTAAGTGGATAAAATGTTCAATCAAGGTTTAAACAGGACTTCTTTGGTGAACTTACAAAACTACCCTTCCAGAATTAAAACTTTCTCACTCGCAAAATGACTTTCTTAAAAAACACTTCGGATAAACTTTAAGTGAGAGAAAGTAAACAAAAGAAATTTTAGAGAATGGGTGAGCATTGAGAAATGAAATCACGTTTCTGGATGTTAAAAAGAGTGGAAATGGATCTCTATTTATAGGTCAGAGGTTGACACACAAAAGAAAGAATTTTATGGTTTTTTATGCCTTGTCAATCTTTTGGCAACATATACCAATTGATTGATTGCCTTCAAATTAATCGATTACTTGGTTCATAAAGGAAAGTAAAGATATCTAGCTGATATCAGTCATTAAGGCACTGTCCTAATCAGTTTCGGCGCAATTTTGAGCTTCTTCAATCGATTTTCATAAGGCGTCAATCGATTGGCAAGAGCAAAAACTTGCCCATATCTTTTCTAACAATTCCTAACTTATCTAACATGACTTTAAAGTATTTCTGAAAATATTTTCTTGAGAATAATAAGTTTGAAAACAGATTTATGTGTATGTGTGATATTTAGCCATGCACTTTTATGAGAATTCTCTTATGTTTTACAATATTTTCACTCAGAATAATCGAGTAGGGCTTTCTTATACTTCAAGACATTGTCAGATGCTTTCTTTGTGTTGGAAAAATAACAAAACAAAAAATTACACACGCGGAAGCATACTCACAAAAAGAAAAAGAATTAAAAAAATACAAACAAAAACCCATAAAATCATACTTCAACTTGTAATTTTTACATTGACAAAATTACAAACCCTCCCATAAAATTGCAATTTAAAAAAAAAACTGTAAACCCTCCAAATTACAATTTTGAACGTAAAAATTGTAAACTCTCTCTCAATTACAATTGTTGGACGAAAAATTTGCAAACTTTCTCTCAATTATAATTTCTGGATGGAAAAATTGCAAACCCTCTCTCAACTACAAGTTTTAGACAGAAAAATTGTAAACTCTCTCAAACAAACTATTTTTTAATGGCAAATAGGAAACCCTCTCAACAAACTATTTTTGAACGGAAAAATAGAAACCCTCTCAACAAACTATTTTTGAACGAAAAAAATAAGAAATTCTCTCAACAAACTATTTTTAAACGGAAAAATAGAAAACTCTCTCTTAACATACAATTATCCAAATCCTCAATACATTCAAAAGCTTGCATTTTGTTTTTGTGTAAAAAACTAAAACCAAAAGTGTGAATGAAAAATTTTAGGAGAATCATACTTAAAAAAAAAATATTTTAAGCATATAAAAACGAAATTTTAGATATTTAAGAAGGACCACCAACATATTTAATCCTTTATTGTTTGCATAAAATCACAATAATGATATTATTGACTATTTTTTCTAATGAATATTCATTTATTACAATCCCTTCAAAAGCAAATAAATAGATGAATATAACTTAAATCAATTTATATAAATAACTAAAAAATTGTATTCATAAATAATATCTTATACACACATAAATTATATTGTTGTTGTTGTCCTCCTCCTTTTCTATTATTTTGAAACCTCTTTTCATTCTTAGTTATTGCTTTACCATACTAACTTTCAGTTCAATGTTACAAGTGAGAATGCTTTATGTCAGGGAAAATGGAAAAAACTAACAAACCTTGCCTTGTAGTAGGGAAAGATGTGTACATGTTCATTCAAACAAAGCAAGGAAGAAGCATAGTAGATAGAGAAAAGGAGAATGAAAATTCTACACTCGTTAATGGCCTTGACAAGTGATAGTGTAATTTTGTCACCTCCCCGAAATTCCCTACCATCAATAAATGTGTGGACTCCACATTCACATAGAATTGTATAGAGGTTGTAAATTAAATAATATTGAGTATCATTGTCCCTAAAGTTTAATAACACCTCATTCATGAATCCCTAAGAGAAAGAAGAGAAATACGAAAAATACACCGAAAAAACAAAAGATATATATATATATATATATATATAACGACTTCAAAGTTCTTGTATTGAATTAAATATGTATATGAATGTTTATATTTTAAGATGCAAACTTGACATTAAATTTTCATATCAAATCGGGAGAATGTAGTAATGATCCTAGTTCAGTGTAATCCTTAAAGTTAAGATACCGTAACATTGAGAAAACAATGTTCATTTGGGTATCCAAACTCAAAACTGTTTGTATTTAACAAAGAATTGTAATTAAATTTTGGAGATGTCAGAAATTAATATTTATTATCTTTATAAATTGTTGTCCAACACTACTAAAACTCATTTTCTTCATTCTTAAAAATATTTCAGTCTATTATGATTATTTTTAAAATAAACGTAGTAATTATTCTTGTTTCGCAATAGAGAATATGATGGTTAAAAAAATTAGCGAAATTGGTAAGCCACTATGTATTGATGTTGCATTATGTCTGTTTTGGTGGAAATTTTATAAATTAAAGTGACAAATAAATAACACAATTGAGGAATAAATATTAAAGTGACAAATAAATAACTCAATTGAGGAATAAATATTAACTAAAAATGTGATAGTCAAAATGACAATTAAAACAATATTGTCTGTTTTACACATTATATACCAGAATTATTGGTTCGAAAAATAAAAGTAGAATGAAGGTTAATGTAACTAGAATTGAATGAGGCTTTATTGCAGAATAAAATCTGTTTTCGTTTTTAGTAGAGAGTGAAAATACCTCCCATTAGTAATGCATCTTACCGATCCTTAAAGATTTATCTGTAAGGAACCTATATTTATGAATCTTGTATGCTTAACTAATGTTGAGGCATTTTAACTCTACACTAACAACGATGTTATGTTTTCATTAAAGAAATAAAAAACCTTTTTTTCAAGACTCTTGATGATATCTCATTAGATAAATGGCAGGAGGGTTATAGAATTTGGTGTTGGATGGTAAGATGATTATTAGGTTTTATATTTTCTCCATTTTTCTATATCTATATATACTTGTAAAGAAATTTGCAGTTTGTTCACTTAACCACGACTTACTTTTTCTTCCCAAACTTTCTCATGCTTCATAACTTTCTCCTTAATTAGTTCTTATGTGTTAATCTCTTAAACACTACTTACTTTTTCTTCCTAAACTTTCTCTTGCATCCTAAACTTTCTATTAATAAGCTGAATGAGATACTTCATTAATATGTAACCAATTTAATGAAAAAAAATCATAACTTCCTACATATTCACAGAATATTTATGGTATTAATGATTTGGATAAGATATCTCTTTAATTTGTAACATACAATAGGATAAGGAGTGTTTTGATATTTATATTAAAAATCCTCCAATTTGCCAATGACACTATTTTAATGAGAGAACCTTTTTGAAACAATCTTTGGGCGCTTAAGGCCATCCTCCGCGGTTTTGAGATTATTTCCGGGTTGCGGGTCAATTTAAACAAGAGTAAGCTTTTGGGTGTGAATTTGAATCAGAATTTTATTCACGCAACATCGTCTTTTCTCAATTGTGAGATCGGGTCGTCACCTTTTATGTTTCTTGGTATTCCGGTGGGTATTAATCCAAGGAGAAGCGAAGTTGGGAAACCTTTGGTCTCAAAGCTTAAAAGAAGGCTAGGAGGATGGCATAATAGACATCTTTCGATTGGGGGGAGAGTCGTTCTTTTAAATTCCATCTTGTCAACTATTCCGATTTTTTTCTTCTCTTTCTATAAGGCTCCAAAAACTATTATTATTGAAATTATTAAGCTTCAAAGAGCTTTTCTATGGGGTGGGGATGAGTTGAAGAGGAAGTTTAATTGGATAAGTTGGGAGAAAGTGTGTCAACCAAAGAAAGAGGGGGGCCTAGGAGTGAAACATTGTGGAAATTTCAATCTCGCTCTCCTTAGCAAATGGAAGTGGAGGATTTTGAATGAGGAGAACTCTTTTTGGACTAACATTCTTTCTTGCAGGTACGGTGACACTAAAAGAGCTATGTGTCTAGCGACTTCTTTCCATTCCCGGAGTAAAGTGTCTCTTTGGTGGAGGGATCTTTGTGCGGTTGGTCATGATCCAAATTGGTTCACGTTGTCTTTTTCATACTTAAATCTTTTCCTATGGCATACATTATGAGAGATGATTCCCAAAATATTACCTGATATTTAATGATAGCTTCCACAATGTCAACTTCAATCTCTCCTTCCACAATGTTGGGCGCGACAAATTCAATAGCAGCTCCATTTGAAGGGATTCTATTACCATTATTACATCAACCTATAACTTGGGTGTGTGCTCCTTCAGGTTTTCCTTCATTTCAGACTCAAGGTTCTCCACCACGAGAGTAACGGGAAATTTCACTTTTAGGGTATCCTTCTTCTCATCACAACTCTTCACTGAGTTGGATTCAGTACCCACGGTTGAGCCTCTCTTAGAGTCATCTTTCCTAATACTTTGTTGCAAGAGGGTGGTTAGAATCGATGGTGACGATGCCCTGTTCCTCTTAGGCCTCCCTCTCCCTTGACTCATATTCGATTATTATCTGGTCTTAAAACACACCAGGAAGGTCTCTAGTCCAAGAACTAGGAGTTTAAACCATCAGGGTAGAGTTCAGAGACGGCAACCACAACTTGGACGCTTGAATAAGCTTCACCGGAGAAACGAGCAGTTGGCCAGAAAACGCAAGAGGGTGCAGAGAGAGAGAGAGGAATTTTATGACATTTTTTTTATATATTTTAAGGATGTCATTCAAAAAATTATTCAAATGTATAAAAGTCATTCTAATTATAATTTTTATTTGTTATTTTATAAAATATAAGTCATTTAAAAAAGTGTTCAAATGTATAAAAGTGTATACAATATTAATATTTATCATTAAAATATTAGTTAAATTTACTATTTTTAAATATCATCAACAAAATGTCAAGAACAATGATATTGCATCCACTATAATTTTATCGTATTTTTTTACGATTGTTTTTCTAAATAAATGTTACTTTAAAATTTGTTAGAAAATGTTATTCATATATCCAGAACAATGTCATGCTACAATTCAATTATTTAAATACATTGTTTTTAAAAATATTTTCTATATGAATAAAAGTAAAAAGTAAAAATATTCTAAATTAAAAATTTGTTTATAAAATACACTGTTTATAAATTTTACATGTGATTTTTTTTTTTGAGTTTAATTACTCTGAACTGACAGTGTAAAAAGTTTTACACTGTCAATACATCTCCATCATCCGTTTGGGTTACTTTACAGATTATTAAATTAAAAGTCAAATTCTTCTTTACATCCAACGGTTATAATTAACTGACAGTGTAAAATCCTTTTACACTGTTAGTTCATTTCAATTAATTCCTTTTTTATTTATTTATAGAAATGAGTTATTAAAGAAAGACTTAATACCCTTTTTGGTCCTCTAACTATAGGGGTAGGTCCAATTAGATCCTCTTTCTTTTAAAAGTTTCAAATTGGTCCCATACGTTATTAAATAGGTTCGTAGTGATCCTTTCCGTTAATTACAGGCTAACGGTGTTAAAAATGATGATGTGGAATCTGACTTGGATGGTGTGTGTAGCACAGTCAGCGTCTTCTTGTTCGTTGAATCTGAAACTCTATAAATCCACCCCCAATTCCAAACCCTAGGTTACAAAATCCCCAAAATTTACCAAATTGAAAGGAAAACCCTCTTCCAATAATGAGTTCTGGGCTGATTGAATTCACTCCTTTTCATTGAGTACCATCCAATGCAATGCAATGCTTCGGTTCTCTGCTCTATAAGGCATTTTGAAGTTCGAACCAATATGAAACAACTTTATTTGTTTTTCAGCTTCCAAAGATTATGGAGTTGGTAGGACTAGGGTACACTGGATGGTTTGTTTACCGGTACCTTTTGTTTAAGGTATGCCAAATGCATATTCATTCATCAATATGCTAATGCTTTATAAATTTACGTAACTGTATTGGTGTTTTCTGGAATATGAGAAATTGAAGAATTTCCAACGTAGCATGATTACCACCAATTCAACTAGTAAAATACATTTGTAATTGTTATTTTGTATGTATCTCCAAACATAAATTTTTCACATTTTATGACAGACCATATAAGAATGTCAATGTGTACTTTCTTATATGATGACATAACTATTGTTGTATACAGTCTAGCACAAAGGAACTAGCTACGGATATTGAGGCACTGAAAAAGAAAATTGCCGGAACCGAATAGAACTGTATTAGTAGCAAGTCATGTTGATGTTCCTTGCTTATCATTTGTTTGTTTTGTTGTATGTCTTGTTATATGAGAGGCATTTGTATCCCTTCTTGATATAGAATAGAATTTGCTCAATCTCTATCACTTTTGTTAATAACCATTTGCTGTTTTACCTTACAGAGAATCAATTTTTGTCATGGCATAACAGAAGAACACAACACACTATGTTGGTGTCGTGTCTCGTGATTAACTAATAGACATAAGTTACTCTTACTTTAATGGTTGCAGCAATTTGTGAAACAACTTGAGGGAGATTGTATGGAAGGGCCTGTGTTACATATTGTAGTTGGTTGAAGGCTTGAAGAACACTAACAAATGGAAGATTGTATGGAAGGGCCTGTGTTACATACTGTTATTTGTCTTAGTGGTTATCAAGTTATGAAAATTAGGTCTAGTTTTTGTTGATCTTATGTAGTTGAGATGTAGTTGAGTTGTATTTTGTTGGTCTGATGTACCAAGTTTATCATTAATGAAAAATGTTTGGTTTACTTTGTTGGTCTGATGTTAGGGTTCTTGCCATAATTTTATTACAATTTGTTTCCTCAATTTGTTGCCTTAATTTGTTGCTTATCAGTTTGTGTTCCACATCTTCATAACAGGTTTTGAATCTTAATATGATAACATTTCATAACATGTATTGAACCATAAGTTGATAACAGTCATAACAGGTTTTGAACCTTAATTTGATAACATTAATTTGATAGCATTCATAACAGGTGTTGAACCTTAATTTTATAACATTCACAACATGTATTGAACCATAAGTTGATAACATTATATAAACCAGAATTACATATACCAGAAGTTGATAACAGAAGTTGATAGCATTATATAAACCAGAAGTTGACAGCATTACATAAACCAGAAGTTGATAGCATTAAGTAGAGTTACACAAAATATCATTCAAAATGAACAGTTATGACAAAAGACAGCATGACACAACACAACCTAAGCTACAGACTCTAAGAGGATTTCTGTTGGATGTTCCCTTTAGTAGGAGTTGTCCTCCTTGTTGTTGGACCCACTGAGCTAACTGAGCTGCCATTGATGCCTTTTTTCATCATTGATTTTCTTTAATTCTAGCTTGCCATAACCCTTGACAGTTCTTCTGTACACATTTTAGAGGAAGGTTTGGTTGAAGTTTGCATTGACTGACCATTTGAATCTGATGTAGCTGCAAAACAAACAGGAATATAAAGACTATAAATATCAATTTCATTATACTGTAACAACTTGATCACAATCTTATTTTTCCATGGATTAAAATCCTAGTTTTTTTTACAGGTCCCATAGCTTCAAAGTGTTATCATTGGAAGCATACACAACTATTTGTGCATCTATAATTGGTACACGATTGACCATCCAAGGAGTGAATTCAATATGGAGACATGAAGTTCCTCAGAAATGTTATGTTTGGTCTGATGCCTGCCCTGATGCACTTGCTTGAGTAGTCTGTGGTACCTACCCTTCTTGTAATACTCTGGAACAAAATCATCAATATTAAGAACTCTAGACTTCATTGAAGCAATTCCATGGACACATGGCAGACCTGTCAACCAAAAATTTCATAAATAGGAACATAAGAACCCTAGTTTTCGAAAGGGGCAAAAAACCCTAGACTAAAGATTACACATTGCATGCAGACTATAACATCAGAAACGAAATCGTTACTAACATCGTTTGGATTTCGTCTGCATGCAATGTGTAATCTTTAGTCTAGGGTTTTTTGCCCCTTTCGAAAACTAGGGTTCTTATGTTCCTATTTATGAAATTTTCGGTTGACAGGTCTGCCATGTGTCCATGGAATTGCTTCAATGAAGTCTAGAGTTCTTAATATTGATGATTTTGTTCCAGAGTATTACAAGAAGGGTAGGTACCACAGACTACTCAAGCAAGTGCATCAGGGCAGGCATCAGACCAAACATAACATTTCTGAGGAACTTCATGTCTCCATATTGAATTCACTCCTTGGATGGTCAATCGTGTACCAATTATAGATGCACAAATAGTTGTGTATGCTTCCAATGATAACACTTTGAAGCTATGGGACCTGTAAAAAAAACTAGGATTTTAATCCATGGAAAAATAAGATTGTGATCAAGTTGTTACAGTATAATGAAATTGATATTTATAGTCTTTATATTCCTGTTTGTTTTGCAGCTACATCAGATTCAAATGGTCAGTCAATGCAAACTTCAACCAAACCTTCCTCTAAAATGTGTACAGAAGAACTGTCAAGGGTTATGGCAAGCTAGAATTAAAGAAAATCAATGATGAAAAGAAGGCATCAATGGCAGCTCAGTTAGCTCAGTGGGTCCAACAACAAGGAGGACAACTCCTACTAAAAGGAACATCCAACAGAAATCCTCTTAGAGTCTGTAGCTTAGGTTGTGTTGTGTCATGCTGTCTTTTGTCATAACTGTTCATTTTGAATGATATTTTGTGTAACTCTACTTAATGCTATCAACTTCTGGTTTATGTAATGCTGTCAACTTCTGGTTTATATAATGCTATCAACTTCTGTTATCAACTTCTGGTATATGTAATTCTGGTTTATATAATGTTATCAACTTATGGTTCAATACATGTTGTGAATGTTATCAAATTAAGGTTCAACACCTGTTATGAATGCTATCAAATTAATGTTATCAAATTAAGGTTCAAAACCTGTTATGACTGTTATCAACTTATGGTTCAATACATGTTATGAAATGTTATCATATTAAGATTCAAAACCTGTTATGAAGATGTGGAACACAAACTGATAAGCAACAAATTAAGGCAACAAATTGAGGAAACAAATTGTAATAAAATTATGGCAAGAACCCTAACATCAGACCAACAAAGTAAACCAAACATTTTTCATTAATGATAAACTTGGTACATCAGACCAACAAAATACAACTCAACTACATCTCAACTACATAAGATCAACAAAAACTAGACCTAATTTTCATAACTTGATAACCACTAAGACAAACAACAGTATGTAACACAGGCCTTTCCATACAATCTTCCATTTGTTAGTGTTCTCCAAGCCTTCAACCAACTACAATATGTAACACAGGCCCTTCCATACAATCTCCCTCAAGTTGTTTCACAAATTGCTGCAACCATTAAAGTAAGAGTAACTTATGTCTATTAGTTAATCACGAGACACGACACCAACATAGTGTGTTGTGTTCTTCTGTTATGCCATGACAAAAATTGATTCTCTGTAAGGTAAAACAGCAAATGGTTATTAACAAAAGTGATAGAGATTGAGCAAATTCTATTCTATATCAAGAAGGGATACAAATGCCTCTCATATAACAAGACATACAGTAAAACAAACAAATGATAAGCAAGGAACATCAACATGACTTGCTACTAATACAGTTCTATTCGGTTCCGGCAATTTTCTTTTTCAGTGCCTCAATATCCGTAGCTAGTTCCTTTGTGCTAGACTGTATACAACAACAATTATGTCATCATATAAGAAAGTACACATTGACATTCTTATATGGTCTGTCATAAAATGTGAAAAATTTATGTTTGGAGATACATACAAAATAACAATTACAAATGTATTTTACTAGTTGAATTGGTGGTAATCATGCTACGTTGGAAATTCTTCAATTTCTCATATTCCAGAAAACACCAATACAGTTATGTAAATTTATAAAGCATTAGCATATTGATGAATGAATATGCATTTGGCATACCTTAAACAAAAGGTACCGGTAAACAAACCATCCAGTGTACCCTAGTCCTACCAACTCCATAATCTTTGGAAGCTGAAAAACAAATAAAGTTGTTTCATATTGGTTCGAACTTCAAAATGCCTTATAGAGCAGAGAACCGAAGCATTGCATTGCATTGGATGGTACTCAATGAAAAGGAGTGAATTCAATCAGCCCAGAACTCATTATTGGAAGAGGGTTTTCCTTTCAATTTGGTAAATTTTGGGGATTTTGTAACCTAGGGTTTGGAATTGGGGGTGGATTTATAGAGTTTCAGATTCAACGAACAAGAAGACGCTGACTGTGCTACACACACCATCCAAGTCAGATTCCACATCATCATTTTTAACACCGTTAGCCTGTAATTAACGGAAAGGATCACTACGAACCTATTTAATAACGTATGGGACCAATTTGAAACTTTTAAAAGAAAGAGGATCTAATTGGACCTACCCCTATAGTTAGAGGACCAAAAAGGGTATTAAGCCTTAAAACAACTGTTGTTTATAGATATTGCACTTTTTCAGTTTTCTACCATGGGTACTGGACTGTGGTTATAAATAACATACATATCATCACACCCTACTTAAAAACGATTGTTCAATTGTTATTATAAGTCTTTCAAAGCTGTGATTATATGTGTTTTTTGTTGTAGTGAAATCAGAATAATTATTTTTCAATGATAAATATAAAAATAAATAGTAATGAACACATATTTGTCATTCATATATTAAAAAAATAATGCACAAACATTTATATTTGATTAATATAAAAAAAGAATGAGATAAAAATCTTTGTTTGGTAAGTGTGCCTATCCCCCACTTTACTACACAAAGCTAAAAAACCACATTTACCCTTGCACTCTACCCTAACCCTATAACTCTCATTCTTAACAAACTTTATCTCTCTCCCATTTAACATTGACCACTCCCTAATAGCATCTTTAAATTCAGATAGAGAATTGAATTTCATACCTAATTTGAATTGAAAGTCCTTGTTGAGCAGCTCACCTCTAAACTTCTCAAACTTTGGCTTGTAATGTTTCTCCTCCATATCACTTTCATCAGGGTCAGAACTATCAAATTCCTCACTATCATACTCCACCTCTTTACTTCTAAAGTTACTTGGATTCCTTTGTGAACAAGATCCCAACACATGTTTAGGTACTTTGACAATGACTTTGGACCCCTTCTTAATGGGTGTCATCTTCTTTGGATCCTTTGATGCCCTAACCTTGAATCTCAATGACTTACCTTTTACATGAACCCTACTTCCTCAAGTACCACTTCATCATTTTGTTCCTCTACTTCATCACGTGCTCTCTCTTCTTCACTGTCGTCAAATCTTATGCCTTCATACCTACTATCTTCTTCACTGCAGTCACTAAAAACATCAACATTCATGTTCGACACCTTAGTCATCATGTCTTTAATACCGTGTTCTACCCAAATATAACCATCCACATTACAAGACATGCTGTGAGAGACAATGTCTTCAGCTTGAACATCATCAACAACATGAGTAAACCCTTCGTCCACTTGTGGGATGTTCCTCCATAGCCTGAAACCTTCGTAACCCCACTCTCTAACCAAACTAACAGCTTCAAAGAAACTCCACTTATCAAAGTCTTGACCTTCGACAATTGTTTCACTCCCTCCCCGGTAAAAGATGTGACCTTGATGCACAAAGTTTCCACCATGATGGAAAATGACACCAAAAACACCCATTTCTGCAAATACCATTGAACCCAGCAATGAATAACAATGAAGATCTAAATACAGTAACTCATCAACAAAATCAATAAAAATCATACTTTTTTAGTGTCTACTGATGCAATTCCTACAACCAATCGAAGAAGTCTACAGCGCGAAGACTAGAAGAAGGATTCTGAACAATTTTTCAAACTCAAAGCAAGAACCCTAATTGTTAGGGTCGGAAATGAGAAAAGTGAAATGTGTTAGTTTTTACTAAGTTGATGTTTTTCACTTAGGGGTATTTTGGTCAATCCGTTTCATCATTAACCCATGTGGCAATTCAAATTAAAAGAAAATATGAAAAAAAAGACACATAAGCATTTTGGGTGATGTGGCGTGTTAAAGGTCTTCCATGAAATTATTTAGAAATGTTAGTGTATTTTATACAAATTTTTTTTATAGGGGGATTTTTCGAACCTCGCCTATATGGCAGGGGTGAAAATGACTATTAACCCAAATTTTAAAAATATAAGACAAATATTTATCGTTCATACATAAAACAACACATGACAAATTAGTGTTTCTAATATATAAAATAAACTCAAGAAAAGTATTTATTACTAAAATATAAAATATACACAGGACACAGTTTTTGAATTAAAAATCAATTTTGCTTTAAATTTTCAAAAGTCACATTGATATAATTTGACACACATTTAAAATTAAATCATGATGATTTAACTAGAATACAAATGTCTAGCCATTTAACAAAAAACTCATCTTCAACTATTTTTCGTTATTTATTTTCAATTGTATTGACTATTAATTAAACTTGTCGCACCCTAATTTTTGACCCTAAGATCTCACCTCTTTATGCATCATCTTGCATGTCTGCATGTTTTATTACTAACAAGTTTGTGCAGGTACGTTGATTTCAAGTGTATTAGTTCTCCCAGTCAAAGCTATTCAAGGCCTGACTAATGGGTTCTAATTTCAGTAGTCCTAGAGTTTCCACTGGATTTGGGCTTCGCTTCTATATTCTTTCTTCATTCTTGGGCCGTTCTGGGATCAATGCTTCGAATATATGTTGGATGGATTTTCTGGCTATATCACATTAAAAGTCAAGATCGATTTTCGGTTTCTTATAGATCAAATTGGTGTTGCGATTTATCCTTGAGTACATGGCGCATTGATCTCAAACTTGAGTTTTATTGGACCTTGAATGCATTATGGTTATAAATTGATTTTGGGTCATGGTCTATATTTTGTCAACTTAGCTGCAATGTGGTGTTTCAAAAAATTTTGGGCGCATTATTCTTTAAAGAGGTTTTGGTCATATTGTTAAAAAACTCTCCATGATTACAAGTTCAAGTATAAAAGTCATTCACCATTCCGTGATTCAAATTCAAGTCACCATTGCAAGTTACAAGTGCAAAGAGATTTTCATGTGGTTAAGGACCTAGAGGATTAAGTTTCATCAAGAATTGGTCTTTCAAAATTTGGGTCATGAAGATTTCACTACAAGAGGTTTATGTCAAGTTATTAGGTGGGTCGGAAGAACAATGCCAAGTTCAAAACCAATTCCGTAAATTAAAGAGTTCAACATTATTTCCATGCTTCAAAGTCCAAAATTTCAAATTAAAGAATGGTTTCTAACATGAGCCGATACAGAAACTAGTGTACCTACGCATCTTGATGAAAAGAACACCAAGTACCAATTGCCCCAGATGATTTTCCAACATACAATTGAGTTTTCAAACACATGTGTCGGCGGTCATGTTCAGTTCCGCAACACTTATCAATCAAACATCTTCAAGCGTGTAAATTACAGACGGAATGTCAAGCATAGAATTTTTGTGTCATAAGAATGAACACGCTGGGATGCTCTAAAAAAAAGGGTCCCTACTATTTTAATCCTAAGTTACAAATATTACAAGATAGTTACAATCAATTTCCAACAAGCATCTTTGAAGCTTCTGTCGGCAATAGCGGTGCGACCAAGTTAGGGGTAAACCTCGTCAATTCTAACAACAACGTCCTAAGTGTTTGCATTTGGCCAAAAGCTACCACCACTTGCTTGCAGTACAACCATGACGCAGATTACAATTCCACGCAGCAATTAGAATTTGTTTCCTACCTACGATCTACCGCTACAGACCGCATTGACCTTTACTCCTAAGGCCAACATGAGTCCTCATAAGATTGCAATTGATAATGAGCCTGCAAGAATACCATTACTATAAAGGTTAATAGTACAAACAAGTACGAAATATTTCTTAAGGATTGTACAAACCTTTACTAATTAAAGTCTAACATCAAAACCCCTAAAGCAATCCAAAGTGCGTATGCCTTAAATCATAGAAACAAAACCGAAACAGAAACTATTCATCACCGTAAATCGCCAAATCATTTGAAAATTACAAGTAAAGGAGGTTAAGTTTGAAATTGTGTCAAAAAACCCGCATACGAAGTCGAAAGAGCTCCTCTCGTGTTCATGCTATGGACTCCTTGCAACACAATGCTTACGTATGGATTCACAAGTGGTAAATCACTTACCCACAACACAAGTCACCCTGTAGTTCAAGCCAAATGCTAGCATCTCCTACAAGTCTCCCAGCTATTAATCAATAATCGAAGCGACAAACAAAAGAAAAGAGTCACAAATTTCAAACAAATCCAACATTGCTTTTTCACAAAATTATTCTTACTAACTCTTTGAATATAGCACACCTTGTTGGAAATTGATGAATGGCAATCCTACATAGCAAGCAAGAGAACTCCTCTGCCCCTACTACCTGTGCACACAAATATGCATGTTCCTGACAGTTACCTTACCAAAACTTGGAAAAATATTTCTAACTTTTGGAAAGACATGATTGTAAGCACTCATCTTAGAGTTTATCATCACACCTTTTCACATTAAAGATGACAGAAGAACAATATCAGATTAAGGAACATCTTCAATGGCTGATGATACTTCTGTACCAGAAATGGCTGGAAAGTATCAGAAGCACGTCAAAGCATTGCGTCCTCTTTAGGAATTTTCTCACTTCCCTGAAACACATTAGTTTTTTGACATGATGAACCGAAAAAAAAAAGAATTTTACCCAAAGCATCAATGTAAAAGTTTCCAAAAAAAGAAGGAGAAGAAATAGCAATGTCGTTGAAAACTCTTTAAAAGCGAGGAGAATCGGATCCGTTAGATGCTGCTGTTCAAAACAGTACGAAGAATTTTCCGACATAATCAGAATTGAATCCTCATCAATTATTGACAAGCATTTCATTCCAAATCAATACATAGTTAAAACATTTCAATCATTCATAAGCCCAATTGAGGTACCTTCCAAAACAATCGTAACGGAAAAGGAAGTTAATCATGAAGTCTCAGCAGCAAATCAAAGCGATTCAATACCAATTCAAATAGGTTCCAATCAGTTCAAATGTGTTTTAGGAAAAAAGGCAAGAGTTTGAATACTTTCCAAAACAGTCTTCTAAACAACGATTTCAACGGTTGTAATAGGCCTCAGATATTATGAATCGGAAATCTTTTTCATCGTTTTCAAATTGAAAGTTAAGGGCAATATCGTAAATAGGTACCGCCAGCAAAACTTCCCAAAACCGAAATTGGACAAGATTCAAAATTATCAAAGTTTGGGATCGCATTTTTGAAGCAGATCAGGCAACCGTTATTCCCTTCCAAATTAGACATCAGACCAAATCAAAAACTTGAAACATTTGAAATCATGTCTTCAATACAGCAGTAAAGAGATTTCCAAAACAGACTCATCATTGGCCATCTATAAAAGGGACCTATTCTCATTAGAAAAGGGGACAAAAAAAGGAGATATCACATAAAACCCTAAGCCTCAATCACACGTAAAATACATTCCCGACGGCATCCAAAAAATTCCAGTGTACCCTACCCAAAATCACGCAGGAAACTTGGAGATCAGAAGAATGGGAGTTCCTCATCATCTCTCCGGAAAACATTAGCTGGCAAGCACACGAAGCAGACAAGTCTTAACACAAAGGCAAACCAAATCGCAGCAGGTAAAGAAGAAAGAGAACTTCCCTCGACGAAGCCACCGGAGCCATCCTCGCCATTCCGCCACCGTTTCCTTTTTCGCTTCCATTTTATCATCATTTGTAATTTGTAAATCATCCAAATATAGTGAAAACCGGGGTAAAAGGGTTGTGTGGGGTGGGGTTTTGCTTTGTTGCTTTGTTCGTTTGCGGATCGAGAGAGAGATCGAGAGAGAAGGTGAGAGGATGAGAGGTGATAGCGGCGGCTAGGGTTTCTCAACCTTTTTTTTTTTCATTCCGTTGAGAGAAGAAAGAGAGGGACGAGAGAGAGGCTGAGAGAGGGATGAGAGAAGAGGACGCTCATTTCACTCTTTTTTTTCTTTTTGTTTTTCGCTTCAACGAATTAATCACATGCTCACCACACATGCACAACACCTAATCCCTCCGTTTAATTAATATTAATTATTTTAATTTAACCTTTTTTATTTAACAAATTCATCACATTTAAAATTAAATCTAACCCTTTTTATCTAATATAGAACCTTTTTTTAATAAAAGAACACTTTTTAATAAAAATCTTTAAAATATTAATATTAATTTTTTTTTTTATAATAAAAACTTTATTAACTTTTTAGTATAACTTTAAGATTAAATAATTAAACCTTTTAATAAGAAAACTCTTTTTCTAATTAACCTTTTAATATGACTTTAAAACAAAAATAACAATAACTTTTTTAAGTAATTAAAACCTTTTGTTAAAATAATTAAATCTTTTTATTAATAAAAAACCTTTAACTTCTTCAAAATTAAAGATAATTATTTCCTTTTACTAAGAGAATAGAACTAAGGTCTTTCATAATTAAAACCTTTAAAATAATCCTTAATGTCTTATCTCTTAAAATGATAAAACTTTCTCTTCATTAAAATATTAAAACCCTTATTAATTAATAAACTTCTTAATAACTTTTTTGATAAAACTTTAAAACCAAATAATTAACTTAAAACCTTTTAAGAAACGCTAACTAAAAAATAATCCTTAACATAATCCTCACATCAATACACCTTAAGAACAAACTCGTTAGATCCGTCTCGCGTTTGAGTGAATCGCATGTTGTGTGCTATTTTATGATTGATATTTTTGCTTACCGTTGCTTGATGTATGCATACTTATTTCTTGTTCTAAACCTTTCAAAAATAATTAAAACTCTCGATCCAACGTCGAGCCAATTTTCCACCCATATAAGTCGATCGCCTTCGGGCATCGCATTCGACCTGTTGATCACAAGACACAAGTCTAGCATCATTTTGCTAGCACTCTCGCCTAAATAACAATAATTTAATCGCATTAATATCCAAGGGAAAATCCCATGCATGATAACCATGTTATTGTGCATGGTGCACATCATTTGCATCATGATCGACACCTTAAGATAAGTTAGGACTATTAGATAACTTAGGATAGATTTCCTAGGTTAGTCCCCCCTTAATTTTGATTTTTTTTAATCAAACTTTAGCCCACCTAATTCTCCACACAAGAGAATTAGATGTTAATCATCTCAAAGAAGGGACATACAATCCTATACCCACAAAATACAAACATTTTCAAAATTGTGGTGGTTTTCTTAAGATGATGACGCATCTTCTTTTCCTAGACCTTTAAACATTTAATATCCTTAATAAGGAACTACAAGTGCTCTGATTCCCTCCTGACAGGATATGTAGGCACAAGATGCGATATCTTGTCGAGCACACTTAGGAATAAAAATAATAAATCACCTACCCTTAAACCCTTAGCAAAACAGATAACAAATAACATAAAATAAAATCAAGAGATTCCTGTAGAGTACTACAGATATCTAGGATGCTAACACTTTTCCTAGGTATAACCAACCCCCGAACTTAGAATCTTAGTGCATTTGCATTGCATTGTGGGTATTCGGTTTTTTCTCCCTTCCCTTGGATAAAATCAAAGACCGGTGGTGACATTAAAAATGCGATCCTAGTTAACAAATAACTATGGTATCCAATTTTCACCGCGACAAAACTTAATGTTATTTTTCAATACTAAATATTTTATTAATTTTAGAGATAATATGTGTGTGGTTCCTCTAAATATATAAAAATTCATTTTTAATACCCCAAAATTTTGTTCTCTTAAAGTTTTTCTTCCATACTTTTGGGTTGTCTTGTTAACAAAATCTGACGTGGCATACAAATGGAAGATGTTTAGTGATTGGACATATATGTGGAAATGTTCATGTTGTAAAGATACTTACATGGAATGCCACGTAACTAAGATCAACATCATATTTGAACCAAAAAATAGTAGCAAATTCGCAGTTAAAATCGTAGCTAATCCGTAACAAATTCAATCTCCAAAATTCAAATACACAATTCTTCAATTTTTTTCATCCTTTCATAGTTTTTTCATGTACTTTTATCATTTTCTAAGCATATCTATCACAAAGATTGGAGTTTTTTTTACATGAGATGAATAAAATATGAGTTTTTTAAAGTCAATTTTCCGTGAAAAAGAAACAAAGTAAACCTTAGCTTACGAATGAATTTTGAGCTAATATCTTTTAGAAGCTTCCCGCATAACGCATAAAATGGATCTGAAAAGTTTCATACCATTTCAAACAAGTCTCTTTTTATTTTGATTTTTAGATTAAAACACATATAAATGTGTTTTTTTAGGTGGAAACAAATCATGCTGCGAAAATTTATAGTTCATCTTTATTTGTTGTCATAGAGATCTTCGCTAAAATTTAGATAAAAATGTGAAGTGTAGGTCTACGTTTCTACTGTTTTTGCCTCTTGAACACTTGATACTCGAAAAAACATAATAGATTGAGGTATTCGCATAGTGTCACTACTAAAAAATTCGCGCTTAGTGACCGAATTAGAGACCGAAAAAACCTAAAAATCGGTCACTAAAACGTTTAGCGACCAATAACACAATTACCAAAAACTTAAAATAAAACAAAAGTTTTGTCTTTAGCAATAATCGAACCAATACACTTTCCTTTATGAGGCTTTCGGGTGTCCACTACGCCATTTGGTTTTTGTTGTATAATTTACATTTGAAATGTATATATTATTAATGAAAAAGAACTTTCAAATATTATTTAAAATATTCTTACACTAAGTGTCTTGAAAATTACATTTTATCCTAATTAATAAATTTGAATGAGTTAATTATTTATATAAATATATGTTTTATTTGTTAAAACAATAAAAATGTAAAAGTTTGACTAAAAAATAAAAAAAATAAAAGGAGAAAATTGGGAGGAAAGTAACTTAATAATGAAGAAAAACAAAAAAAAACAATTAGTGACCGAAATTTCGATCACTGAATTTTTTTTGAATTAATTTATATAAAAACCATTATTTAAGACTGAAAATTATGGTCACAAAATATCAGTCGCTAATTCGGTGGCTAATTTTATTTAGTGACCAATTTAGTGACTTTTACAATTTTACTAACATGATTTCTAATTTTGGTGGCTAATTCGGTTACTATAGTGACAAAAAATTTTCAGTCACTAATTCGGTCACTAAAAACGATTTTTCTAGTAGTGTGTTACGAAACTGTGTAACTCCTTTGTATTTGTTGTCATAAAATCCTTGTAAAAAAATTCATATTTAATTCATTCCAAATAAAAAAATCAATTTTTATAATAGATATGCATATAAAGTGATAAAATTTCATGAAAAAAATCATTAAAGGATTGGCGTGTTTTAGTTATTGGAGATTGAATTTGCTACATATTACCTACGACTTTAACTACATATTTTCTATGATTTAAAGGTTCAAGCATGATGTTGATATTAGTTACATGGCATGTCACGTCGACATCTTTGCCACATTGACATTTCCACGTGTACGCTTTGTCACAAAGTATCTTTCATGTGGCATGTCACATTAACTTCTTTTAACAGGAGAGACCAAAGGTGTGGTGTGGATAAAAATATATATTAGAAAGACAATTGTTTGAAGAAATTATTGTTAGAGACTAAAAATAAATTTTTATATATTTAAGAGAGCACAAATATATTTAACGCTTAATTTTATATTGTTAAACTCTTAATATAACACTAATGTTGGACAAGAAACCCGTGCGAAAGCTTGGGTACTTGCCTAGTTACATATTAAAAAAAATCTCATTAGTTTTCAATACTTTTTGTTTCTATTATATAGCTTTATATATGATACTTTGTGGTATATATATTGTTAGCATGAAATCACAATGTCATATACTCTTTGAATCACTAGTTAACCTGATCTTATACAAGAATTAAAATTAAAGAATGTTAAATTTGTTTTTTTTATATATAAAAAATCTTATTAGTTAGTTATAAATCTATTTAAATTGTTTCAAGATTTTTCCTATGAAAGTATAGTATGTCAAACATCTAAAGTTATAGAATTTAAACCTAATATTTTTCTACTTCTACCTCATACTTCTGATTCATGGTTTCTTCTTCCTACACTTTAAACATGACTCCTAACCTTTAACCAGTTCAACCCTGGTCAAATAATCCTTCAATGCTTCTCTATTTATTTTAGTTACACTCACTTAACTTCTGTTTGTATTCCAAACTCCATTGATTTTACAACACTCACTAACGAGTACTTCTTTATTCCTTGTGAAATTTTATGAAATTGTAATGCAAATGCAATTATGAGTATTCACTCCTTAAAGGACATCTTCAAGTCTTTGTCTGACTACATATTTCAGAAAATTGTGTGTCAAATGGGACAATGTTATAGAGGAAGGAGGTGGCATATTGGAGATAAATGTGTTGCTTTTTTGCACCTCAGACATTAAAGAAGATGTATATCCTCATTGCATTGGTGAACAAGGTGTGCAATTATTAGAGAAAACAAAAATTTATCCTCCTACTTTAGATTCTAAAGATAATTGTTCTATTTTTTTGAAGAAATTTGTTAAACGATCAAAACCGAAACCTTTCTATACAAGGTACTCTCATTTCCACCATGGAAAAATATGACCTCTAGGTGAGGGGTTCATTAAAATTCCTGACCCTCAATATGTTCTAGGAGGCTTCTACGAGCATCTCTTGATCCGGGTGGATAACCTTGATAGTCAACTCATTGAAATTGACATGATATTCTCTCAATGATTCAGAAGGGCTTCGGAAAATGTTGAACATAATGGTGGTTGCCATCCTTTTGTGGTTCCTGGCTGAAAATTTGATGGACCAAATTCTTTAGGTCTTGGTAATTGGTTACTGAGAGTCATGGTGGGCTCATGTACCATCTTAGGTTGCATCCTTGATGGTACTGGTTTGGAGCTTGCATTAAAGGAATCAGAGGCCTAAATAATCGACATTTGTGTGGTGTTGGAGGTGACATGCTTCTAAGGGTCACTTCTTCCACCAATTTTGGAACTGAGGTTTTTGCTCAACCATTCACCATATTTAAAGGGGGTGAAGAGGGGAACACCAAGTTGATTGTAAGATAAAAAAAGAGGTCCAATCCAGTTTTACCAGGAGCCCAAGGTAGGGGCCAATTATACTTTATAAAAATGTACGATGAGGATAACCTTGTATTTAGAGGAATTATGTGATTTTGATGGTTGTTGATAATGCTTAGATCTAGCTCGCACATATTGCAGAAAAGATTTGTATATGTGGCTTATAGGTAAATAATATTTTCCTCTTAGCCCTAAGGTTGAGGTATTTATATAGGCTCTTTGGGCCTAGACTAGAGAATGGTTTCCTCGGCTACTCTATAAAAGACATGGAGACGAAGAGAGTTATCTTTCCTTAAATTCTGAAGATGATATCCTCAATGACTCTTTCCTCTAGTCTGTTGTAATGGAACATGTCATCTCTCACATCTACTAGGCAAGTAAACAGTGGAAAAAAGGTTTTAGATTGCAGTATTTTTATATGGTTAAAATAATGATTATATTGTTTCTATTATTGCTATTGACCAAACTTTGTATTGATGACATATTACATATAAAATGACATCGTACTTGTTTTTAATACTTCTCGTTTCTATTTTAGTGTGTGTGTGTGTGTGTGTGTGCGTGTGTGTGTGTCTGTGTGTGTGTGTGTGTGTGTGTGCGTGTGCATGTGCGTGTGTGTGTGTGTGAGTGATACTTTTGTATATTTATTGTTTGCATAAAACCACAATACCGTTCTTATTGACAATTTTTTAATGAATATTCATCTATAACAATCCCTTCAAAAGAAAAAAAATATGAATATATCTAAAATCAATTTATACAAATAACTTATAAATTATATTCGTAAATAATATCTTACACACACACATATAAATTATATTCGTAAATAATATTTTCAAGTTGTTGATGTCCTTTTCTGTTATTTGGAACCTCTCTTCATTCTTAGCTATTGCTTCACCATACTAACTTTCAGTCCAGTGTCACAAGTGAGTATGCTCTACATCATTGAAAACAGAAGAAGAAAAAAAACTTTGCCTTGTAGCAAGGAATGATGTGTTCATGTTTATCCAAACAAAGAAAGGAAGAAGCATAGTAGATAGAGAAAAGGGGAATGAAAATTCTACACTCTTCAATGGCCTTCACAAGTGATGATGTAATTTTGTAAACTCCATGCAATTCCGTACGGTCAATAAATGTGTGGACTCCACTGTCATATATAATTCTATAGAGGTTGTAAGTTAAATAATAGTGAGTAAGAAGAGTTTTGGGAGAGGAGATTGGGTGATAGGTTGAGACTTTAACTCTATTGCCTTCAAAGAAGAGAGGAAAGGTATAGGTCATATTGGAGGTTCCAAAGAGATGGAGGATTTCAGAAGGTTCTTCTTCGAATTGGACTGTGTTGATGTGTCGTGTGAAGGAGGAAAATACACCTGGTTCAATAAAGCAGGGA
The DNA here is from genome assembly GCA_022829125.1 of Lathyrus tuberosus. Lineage (NCBI taxonomy): Eukaryota > Viridiplantae > Streptophyta > Magnoliopsida > Fabales > Fabaceae > Lathyrus > Lathyrus tuberosus. The sequence continues at coordinate 4,052,797 of JALAZF010000266.1, read as the reverse complement.
ATTCGATGAGCAGATTGGATAGGTTCTTACTTTCAGAAAAGTTGATGGAAGATTGGAAGATCAGTAGTCAATCTATTGGGAAACGTGATATTTCTGATCATTGTCCAGTGTGGCTGAAGACAAATAAGCTAGACTAGGGGCCTAAACCGTTTCGCTTCAATAAGGTCACTGACAGAGGTGACTATGTTCTAAAAACTAAACTTCGAAGATTGAAAAACAACCTCAGAAAGTGGAGTCGTGATGTTTATGGGTGGATCGACGTCAAAATTGAGGAAGCCCTCAAAGACCTCAATGATTTAGATGAAGAGGCTAGCAGGTTAGGGTTTAAAAGTTTTGAAGAGTTGGCCAGTAAAAGATCAGTAGCTTCTAAAGAGGTTTGGAGATCTTGGAACTTGAAAGAAGATCTGTTGAGACTCAAAGCCAGAGATCTTTGGTTAAAAGAAGGTGACAACAATTCCAGGTTCTTCCACTCTGCAGTCAGAAGGAGAAGAAGAAGGAACAGTATTTGGCATGTCAATACGGAATGGGGGAAGGTTGAAGTCGTTAAGGGAGTGAAGGCTGAAATAAGTAAGTATTTTGAGGAGAATTTTAAGGAAGCGTATATCAACCGTCATTCTTCTGAAGATCTAAACTTGAAGGCTTTATCAGAAGCAGACAAAAGTGATTTAGAAGCAGAGTTCACTTCAGAAGAGATAAAGGAGGCTATTTGGGGCTGCAATGGAGGGAAGAGCCCAGGGCCCGATGATTTTACATTTCCATTTTTTCAAGGTTGTTGGGAGATAGTCAAAGTTGATGTCTGCAGGTTCGTTCTAGATTTCTTTGATAATCATGTTTTGACTAAAGAAGCGTCTGCCTCTTTCCTTGCTCTTGTTCATAAAGTTAAAAACCCTCAATCCCTTAAGGACTATAGGCCTGTATGTCTTGTGAACTGTTACAAAAAAATATTGTCTAAATTGCTTGCTGGTAGACTAAGGAAGGTTGTTAACACTCTTGTGTCTGAGGAACAAACGACTTTTGTGCCTGGTAGATGCATTTTTACGGTGTTTTAGTGGCTAATGAAATCATAGATTTAGCTAAAAGAAGTAGGAAGAGTTGTATGATGATTAAGTTAGACTTCGAGAGGGCTTATGATTGTGTTTCGTGGAGTTTTCTCAAAACTTTGTGTTCTAAGATGAATTTTGGAGGGAAATGGGTGTCTTGGATTGAGTCTCTGGTGTGCAGAGGTGTCGCTCCCAGGATTTTCATCCAGGTACAAACGTGAAAGTGGCGCGGAACACAGAGTCGCCAGCAATGTACATTTATCCCAAGAGAGGGAAAGGGAACACCACATAAACCTGAGGAAGAGGGAAAGGAATGGTCATCGCAACCATAGCCTGGGTTCGGGAGTCGGTTATGCGAGGGGAAGATGTTAACACCCCACGCATCCATCGTACCCGATAGGATCCACGCTTGTTGTCTATTCTAAAGGTGAGTTATCCTAACATCTATGGCTGTACTGACACGGGGAAGGGAAAAACAAAGACAGACTCGGTAGGACGTCGTCGTCCTAGGCCTATGTACCCCCTTTGTGCAATGGGGAATTCAGAGTCAACGAGTTCAGACCAAGTTCTTTTTGTGTTTTTTATGAGCGACGTTAAGTTCGCGTCCGGCTGTTAGGGTCGATGCCTGTTTGCGACTCAGACGGAAAGTAACGTGCCCTTTTTGAAAATAGCCTTAAGTTTGACAATCCCGCAGGATAAAAAGGTTTGAAGTTTGTTTATGTTTTTTAGGACAGAAGTGACTTGAGTTAGTTCATGACTCAACTTGAACCAAAGTCTATGACACGGGAACGAATGCGTCGCATGGTCATCCCCAATGGGACGTATGCTCAACACTCTAGAAGAGAGAAGGGGGACCCCTCAATCTTCACTTCCTATGTTTAAGGCTTGTGTGCAAGGCAAGTTGACCTTATTAAGTATCTTAGAAGTGTTATGAGATGAGAAGAGGGACTCAAAAGAAAAGAAAAACACTACGGGGAAAATCTATCCTAATGTTATCATGCAAAGATGGCCCTAAGGGGAGGTTTGGAGGGAGACTATCCTATGGAATTTAGTCCTAATGTTATCATGCAAAGGTGGCCCTAAAGGGAGGTTTGACAACAACCTAAGCCTAAATAAAAGAAAAGATGAGAGAAAGAAAGAGTGAGGGTGGACATGGATAACTATCCACACCCTCAAATAACTTACCTCAGCCCCTGCATAAAAGGTTAGTACAAAACAGACATAAATGACAATAAGACAAATGAAACCCAAGCAAGTCACAAACCAAAGAGAAAAGGTTACAAACCAAATGAAACTCATCCAAGTCAGAATGTGGATGACCTAAACATGTGCCTAAACATGCTATGCAAGTGTCACATGAGGCATACAAACAAGTATCCAAGCATTAGGAATCATTAGAAGAAGGAAGAGGAAGCATGTAGATGAAACATGTTCAAGTATGCAAGATGAAACATGAATGACATATGATGTGAATGCAAAGCTCCAAAGTCAAAAACATACATCAAATGAAATGCAAATGAATGATATGGCATGGCATACATAAACCAAACATAAATCATGAAGAGACACAGATGAGAAGAAGTGAGAAAATAAGTCAAACAGAGGCATGTAAATCAAGCATTGAACATGTGCACACAATATGCAACAACCTCACACCAATGTCATATAATTGCAATCAAATGACCTATAATAATTCAAACATGGTTCATGAAGTCAAAGAAACAATCCCAAAACAATGGCACAAGTGCCTTCTCAACAAATAATCAGACATGATCAAAGATATGCATACAAGAAGACCTCAAACAAAAAGCAATCAAACAATTAGCAAAACATCTTTTAAAATTACCAAATTAAAACTCAAAACACCTCAACTAGTGGTAAACAATATGTCAAAATTTCATGCCAAAATTCAAAAGATAATTCACTCAAATAATCATGCAAAGATCAAGTAAGAAACATGGTTCAATATGAAAATAAAGGGACTAAAATGCAACATTAAATAATCCTAAAAATATAATAAAAATGTTTTAGTGAAGTTCAATGTATTGGTGAAACAACACAAAAAGAATGGACTCAAAATGTTTTATGGATGATGAGAAATAAATTCTACAAGTTATAGCATGCATATATGGAATAAACTCAAAAGAAATTAACCAAATAATTAATTCAGATGCTAAAAATAAAATAAAATAATAAAATAAAATTTTAGAAAATTTTATAAAACTCTAAATATGCTTCATGATTTTTTTATGGTTTTTTAATGCAAAAAACTATTTTTAAAAATTAAAAATGAAATGCAATAATTAATTGAAAATAAAAGAAAACAAAATAGCCAAGGGGGTATGAATAGCAGCCAAACACATTGGAAATGAACATGGGCCCTAAAGGAGGGGGTGTGGATATCAAGCCCACACACCAAAACCCATCAGTGAAAAAAAAAATAAAATAAAAAAGAAGAACACGTGGACTTCAGTCAACCAACAGACTCAATCATGGCCACAAGATCAATCCTACGCTTCCCACCAAGTCAACAAAATAAAAAAAACATCATGATTAAAGGTTCAGATCAAAAGCACATGGTAATTATGAAACACACGCACACAACAAATTACCCAGAATTATAAAAAGGAAACACGTGGGGAACACACCCTATCATTAATGCGTTGGCATTATAATAGCCATCAGATTGCATCAACGTTCCAGATCAAATGAAAGTTAACATGATGGCTGGCTCAGATTAGAGGTTCACAATAGTAATTGTGGGATGGCAAACACATAACTAAATAAAATAAAACATATTTTAAATGAGGTGGCATAATGTGGACCACACGATCAAGCAAATGGACGGTGGGATTTCATCCCCTACCTTGGAAACCCTAGCCCCACCGGAGATCAGACCAGACGCCGGAGCCCTAGCTCCGGTCGTCTTCTCTGGCAACCTGCAACCCCAAAAAACCCAGAACATGCAAACGAATATACCCTCTTGACCAGAATTTAACAAGGATCAATAATATCACATTAGAAATCACAAACAATCAACATAAAAGGAGAATCGAATGAAAAAAGTTATGGTTCAAAACTTTAAAACTCATCATACAACCAATCTAAACGTCCAAACTAAAAAAAAAATATATAGGCATCATCAGTGACAACCACAAATCATTATGCACATCTAAAACTTGAGTTTTAATATCACGATAAATGCACTAACCTGAGATCACGCAACTTGTATCCTTGTTGTTAGCTTCAAACGATGGATTATTTGCGTTCTATGGATACCAAGGATGAAGATTGTGAAGGAATTTCGCCCAAAGCCTTTGTGGATTGTGAGATTCGAAGGAGAGAAGGATTAGGGTTGAAACTTGGATTCTCCATAAAATAACGTGCCTCCTCTCTAATCTGTGCATGAGTAAGCTTAAATACATTAGGTTATTCCACTGATTAACATTTAGGTCTTAATAATTCCTTGGTTAATGAGTTTTGGGTAATTTGGCAAATTTGCATTTTGAATCACACACCCCCCTCCATGCGTGTACACCCATGTATTCTATGATGGATCACTTATTTGTCAATTGCTAATCACACCTGAATTGGATTTGGGCCTTGAAACATCTTGCTTCATGAGTTTTGATGCTTCTTGCAATTTTGCATAATGTGAAATAAGTGATGAATTTGTCATGGAATCCCATGGTTCAAAGGCCAAAAATGATCCTTATGGAATGTACTTTGATGTTAGAATATGACTTTAAGCAATAGAATCAATTATAGGTCCATATGTCCCAAAATGCAAAAGGTGTAAGAATGGAACCATGAGAAAACCCTAAAAACCACCTTGCCTTCTTTTGATCATAACTTGAGTTTCACAAATGATATGGAGACCATCTAGTACTTGTTGGAAAGGGGAGAAAAATATCTTCAACTTTCATGTTTGAGAAAAATTCATTTGAATATTCCTTGATGATGAAAAGTCAAGTCGAAAGTAGTGTAAAAACTTGCCCAAAATGGAAACTTTCAAATTATAGGTCATTTCCATATTTAGTAACTTTTGTACCAACCCTTGATTCTTGATAAATGGTATGAAACTTGACCCTTGAAGACCATATGAGGATGTGAGACCTTGAAAACTTTGAAGAGAACTTCAAAATTCCACAGTTGACTTCCCCTCTCACTGTTGACTTTTTCCCAATTCTCCTGATTTGCAATCAATTGATCAATTGAACCTCTTAATCTCTTGGACAATACAAGGACCCTTGCTTGACCCTTTGAAGAACACCTTCTCCTCTTGAACTGCCTCAGGCACCCTGACCCCATGCTAAGAACCAATGATATGCACACATAATAATGCAAAAATGAAATGAAACATAAGTCAGTTAGTACTAAAGGTAGGAGAGCAAATTTTGGGGTGCTACAACTGCCCCTATTCAATCAACTTGGTCCTGAAGGTATGATAGTGACGGCTCTCAGAAATTCCAGGATACACGGGGATTGAATACCGAAAGAGCCCCGGAAATTTGTTAATGGTGAGAATAACGAAATGGAGCGTGCTGAAAAATAAGGAGTACGACCTCAACCATACCCACAAAAATAAGACGAATACGACCTCAATCGTACCCACAAAGGAAGACTGACCTCAATCACTCCCACAAAGAAAAAAGACGAACACGACCTCAATCGTGCCCGCAAAGGAAGACTGACCTCAATCACTCTAACCACAAGGAAAATATGAATACGACCTCAATCGCACCCACAAAACGAATACGACCTCAATCGTACCCGCAAAGGAAGACTGACCTCAATCACTCTACCCACCAAGAAAGGATGAATACGACCTCGATCGTACCCACAAAGGAAGACTGACCTCAATCACTCTACCCACCAAGAAAATATGAATACGACCTCAATCGCACCCACAAAACGAATACAACCTCAATCGTACCCGCAAAGGAAGGGACGAATACAACCTCGATCGTACCCACAAAGGAAGACTGACCTCAATCACTCTACCCACCAAGAAAATATGAATACGACCTCAATCGCACCCACAAAACGAATACAACCTCAATTGTACCCGCAAAGGAAGACTGACCTCAATCACTCTACCCACAAGGAAAATATGAATACGACCTCAATCGCACCCACAAAACGAATACGACCTCAATCGTACCCGCAAAGGAAAGGACGAATACGACCTCGATCGTACCCATAAAGGAAAATATGAATACGACCTCAATCGCACCCACAAAACGAATACGACCTCAATCGTACCCGCAAAGGAAAGGACGAATACGACCTCGATCGTACCGACAAAGGAAGACTGACCTCAATCACTCTACCCACCAAGAAAATATGAATACGACCTCAATCGCACCCACAAAACGAATACAACCTCAATTGTACCCGCAAAGGAAGACTGACCTCAATCACTCTACCCACAAGGAAAATATGAATACGACCTCAATCGTACCCACAAAACGAATACGACCTCAATCGTACCCGCAAAGGAAGACTGACCTTAATCACTCTACCCACAAGGAAAATATGAATACGACCTCAATCGCACCCACAAAACGAATACAACCTCAATCGTACCCGCAAAGGAAGACTGACCTCAATCACTCTACCCACAAGGAAAATATGAATACAGCCTCAATCGCACCCACAAAACGAATACGACCTCAATCGTACCTGCAAAGGATAACCAACATAAAGTGGACTTCGCTGGGGATAACGTGAAACAAAACTTCAGGTTTATACCACCCCTATTGAGAAAGGGAAACTGGTAAACAAAATATGTCAAGCGAGAACTGACTACCAGGTGAGAACTGGATTTCACAAAAGAGAAAGGCCAAACAAAGGAAAACTTCTAACGGACTCACGATCCACAGATAAGATGACTCCGCTGGGGAAAGGAGAAGTCTAAATAAAAGACTCTGTCGTGGAGCACAAGTGTGAGGAACGCATCCCTCCAAAATATCCTGAGTTATGCCATCTCTGCTGAAAAAGCGAACTGGCAAGGAAAGTATCAAACCTGGTTTATGCTTCGAATGCAAATGTTTGAATTTTGCCGTAATGCTCCACACGAAGTGGAAATGCTACGCGTTTGAGGATGCAATGCAAATGCTTATGATATGCAAAAGGGGTCCCTCCAGCAAAATAAATGCTGGAGAGAAAAGACCAATTCAGCTGGGGATGACAAAAATAAATTGTCCTCTGAATCCATGAACTCTGCTGAGAAGGATCACGCTGACCGACCCTTTGGATCAACAACTTCTACTGGGGATGAAATCCCAAAAGAACATCCACACTACCGGGGATTACACCTGTCCTTTACTGAAGGTAACATCCAAAACCTGATATTTCTCCTCTGCTGGGGGAGTTGAGAATGAATGTCGATAACGGAATCGGCGATCTGTTACTGAAAATTGCTAATATCCAATTGGGCTCAGAACCTGCTGGGGGATGGCAGCCCATAATACCATCCTGCTTGGGGACAACAGTCCATAGTACCATCCCGCTTGGGGATACTGCTGATCTTAGCCTGCTGATGGGGAGAATGACTTTAACCTCGCCTTGTCGGGGGTTAGAACATAACGTTGTCGGTGAGAGCACACTCCCTGACTGGATAGGGAAAATGGACATACTGACTCCGTGGGGAAACAACGTCTCGATCCAAAGAACATATTCCCTAAGTCTCCTACTGGGGATAGTCTGCTCTGCTGAGAAAGGTGCAATCTCAATGCTGGGGAGAGCAAACCTACTGGGGGAGTACAATGTTGTTGCCCTGCAAGTCAAATAACAACAAATAGAATATGCCACAACATGACTATCTCAATTACCATACACCACAGCTAACGCCTAAGCAATTTCTACTGTTTTTTCGTTATGTTCTGCAAAGCTCGAAATTTTATATGCAATGTTTTATCAAAATATCGGACGTTTTTGCAAACAGAACAGTAAAAGTAAAATAGACAATGGGAAGCTCTTTGAGTGAAATGAAAATTTTATTGAGAAAAACGGCCTGTAAATAGGCATTTACAATTGGAAGCAATTCCTAAAAAGAGGTAATTGCGCAAAAGCAAAAAGAAAATACATATGTCGGTAATGCGGGAACAGATATCCACCATGATTCAACTCAGCTATGACCCATATGTCCTGCTTATCCACCAATATCTTGACCTTTGAAGAGACTAAGTGTACTGATTCCTTTCTTTCAGAATTTCCAGGTATTGAAAGTGCTCACAGATCGAACGCAGACCATAGCCTTTCGCTTATAAATCCCTAACTTTTGCCTGGATCGCCCTTTTTGGGTTTTCAATCCACCGGGATACCCATTCTTGCCAAAGTTGCTTTTACCAGTTTTTTACTTTGCGGGTTTACATGTTTCTTTTTTACATTTTATCCCTAATTTTTGCCCGAACCTTTTCCTTTTTATGGTTCGCCAGGATGCCCTTTTTTGCCTGGACTTTCTTTTTATGTCCAGCGGGTCTCTTTTATGCGAAGTATATTTTGACTACGTCTGCGTTCACAGGGGATGTAAAATCTTTGCCATCCATAGTTGAAAGTAGTAAGGCTCCACCAGAGAAAACCTTTCTAACTACATATGGCCCCTCGTAGTTTGGAGTCCATTTGCCCCTGTGATCTGTCTGAGGAGGAAGGATCCTTTTCAAAACCAATTCACCTGTCTGAAAACTCCGAGGACGCACTTTCTGGTCAAAGGCGTTCTTCATCCTGCTTTGATACAACCGACCATGTGCGATGGCTGCCAATCTCTTTTCTTTAATAAGGTTCAACTGATCCAACCTGGAACGCACCCATTCAGCTTCATCAAGCTTCACATCTGCCAGAATTCTCAAAGACGGAATCTCGACGTCTAAGGGTAAAACTGCTTCCATACCATATACCAATGAGAAAGGGGTTGCCCCAGTTGACGTACGCACCGAAGTATGGTAACCATGTAGGGCATAAGGTAGCATCTCATGCCAGTCTTTATACGTTACCACCATCTTCTGCACAATCTTCTTGATATTCTTATTCGCTGCCTCAACAGCGCCATTCATCTTCGGACGATATGGAGAAGAATTGTGATGCTCGATCTTGAAACTCTGACATAGTTCCTTCATCATCTTATTGTTCAAATTCGAGCCATTATCGGTAATGATTCTCTCCGGGACCCCATAACGACAGATGATGTCCTTCTTTATAAACCGGGTTATCACTTGCTTGGTGACGTTGGCGTACGAGGCTGCCTCCACCCACTTTGTGAAATAGTCAATGGCAACTAAAATGAAATGATGCCCATTGGAAGCAGTGGGCTCAATCTTTCCAATCATATCTATGCCCCACATTGCAAAAGGCCAAGGAGATGATAACACGTTTAGAGGCGTAGGCGGTACATGCATCCTATCTGCATAAATCTAGCATTTATGGCACTTTTGGGCGTACTTGAAACATTCAGACTCCATAGTCATCTAGTAATATCCTGCCCTCAACAACTTTCTAGCCATGGTGTGTCCACTGGAATGAGTACCGAAAAAACCCTCGTGAACTTCCTCCATCAACAAACCTACCTCGTGTTCATCAACACAATGAAGCAAGACCATATCGAAGTTCCTCTTATATAACACATCATCTTTGTTCAGAAAGAAGTTTCCTGCCAACCTTCTCAGAGTCTTCTTATCCTTGGTGGAGGCACCCTCTGGATACTCCTGTTTCTTCATAAAGACCTTAATATCATGATACCACGGTTTGGCATCAGACACATCTTCAATTGCAAACACAAAAGCTGGTATATCCAGACGCATGATTCTAATCGACGGAGTTTCATTCCAACGGTTCACCTTATACATGGATGCCAATGTCGCCAACGCATCAGCCATCTGATTCTCAGCTCGGGGCACATGATGAAAATCCACCCTATCAAAGAAAGGTAACAACCTTCTGGCATAGTTGTTATAAGGTACCAAATTTACCTGACGAGTCTCCCATTCTCCTATAATCTGGTTAACTACCAACGCGGAATCACCATAGACATAGAGGGTCTTAATTCTTAAATCAATTGCTTCTTCTAACCCCATGATGCATACTTCATACTCCGCCTCGTTGTTGGTACACACGAACGCTAACCGAGCAGTGAAGGGTATATGAGAACCCTTTGAGGTTGTAATGATTGCCCCAATTCCATTACCATATGAGTTGACAGCCCCATCAAAAATCATCTTCCATTGAGACCCAATCTCAGGTCCTTCATCAGGCAGAGGCTCTTCACAATCTTTCATTTTCAGAAACATAACATGCTCGTCTGGAAACTCAAACTTCATTGGCTGATAATCCTCGACCGGCTGTTCAGCAAGATATTCTGACAGAACACTTCCCTTAATGGCCTTCTGGGAAACATACTGATTACTGAATATCGTATTCTTTCAAAACCATCTGCCAATGGGCTATCCTTCTAGAAAGTGCTTGCTTCTCAAACACGTACTTAATCGGATCCATCTTCGAAATCAACAAGGTTGTGTGGTTTAACATATACTGCCTCAGGCGCTTGGCTGCCCAAGTGAGTGCACAACATGTCTTTTCCAACATAGAGTATCTTGATTCACAATCAGTGAACTTCTTACTCAGGTAATAAATGGCGTGCTCTTTCCTACCTGTCTCGTCGTGTTGACCGAGCACACAACCCATTGAGTTCTCAAGAACCGTAAGGTACATAATTAATGGTCTCCCTAGCACCGGTGGCATAAGGACGGGAGGTTCCTACAAATATTCCTTTATCTTTTCAAACACCTCTCGACAATTTTCATTCCACCTGACCTCTTGATCCTTTCTTAACAACTTGAAAATTGGTTCACACGTGGCTGTCAGATGAGAGATGAACCTAGCAATGTAATTCAACCTCCCCAAGAAACCACGAACCTCTTTCTCTGTTCTTGGCTCAGGCATCTCCTGTATGGCTCTTATATTTGCAGGATCAACCTCGATACCTCTTTCACTAACAATGAATCCTAGCAATTTACCAGACCTCACACCGAAACTGCACTTGTTCGGATTCAACCTCAGTCTGAACTTCCTCAACCTTTCAAACAGCTTCTGGAGGTTCACCGGGTGTTCTTCCTCTGTCTGTGACTTCGCAATCATGTCATCAACATAGACTTCGATCTCCTTATGAATCATATTGATCGGAGAGGACCAGAAGGAGATCGTCGCGGCCTTCGTGTAGGACAAGAGTTGATGCTCGTAGGAAAGGAAAAGGGGTGGAGGTACCTGCAAGGTACTCCGATGCCAAAGTAAGTATTTGGTCAAAAGAAAAGGGAAAGCAAGTAAGAGAAGTCAAGTATATGATTTTCGATACCTACCCCTCTCAAGGGAGGGGTTTTTATAGGTATATTGTTGGCGAACAAAGTGTCTGATCGACTAATGAGGTGTTGCCAGATGGAGGGTGAAGCGCGTGGTCTTTCTAACTATTTTCATGATATCCGGGGAGGCAGTTGGTCGCGTGAACCACTCTGCGCGTGGAGGGTACATGCCCAACGACTATATTGTGCCCAACGGCTATATCGTGCCTATTGGGCCTGTTCGCCAAATATGATGGATTGGGCCTGGCTCTTAAGGGCAGGAAGCCTTGCCCGGTCCAGAACAGGAGCCCCCCAAGTCGTTGCTCTGTTGGAGAGCAATGACTTTAGGCAGCTGCGACTTCGACCGTACTGTCGGGGAGGTGGATGCTCGCTTGGAATGTTCCTTTCGTGCCCGACCAGATGTGGTCGTCAGCTATTAGCGCGAAACGTCTATCAGGGTTTGCAGCGTCCTCGGAGAAATGGGAGTTTTTGGCGAGCATCTCTGCACGAATGTGTTCACCTTGACGAAGAGACTTGCTCGTGGGGGCCCAGGGTTAGTGTATTTTCTGCGCTGAACCAGGCGAAGAGTTTTTGTGACACGTGGTGAGTATTTATGGCCTTTGTCAGTCCTAGGGGCGTATAAGCTATGATGACTTTCACGATTCCCCACGATCAAATGGTTATAAAAAGGTGGGGGAAGGTTTCATTTTCATAATTTCACAAGTTTTTTACTTTTTGCTCTCGTTTGCTCTGCAATTAGTCTTCGCCGGAGCATCTCTTCGCCACCGTCAACTTCTTCTTTTACTTGTAAGTTCGTTCTTCCCTTTCTGCATATTTTTATAGGTTTTCCGGTTGAAGTTCATCTTTTCCGGTTGAACTTCATGTGTTCTTTGATGAACATATGAATTCCAGGAAATTTTGTGAAGAACATGATGAATTTTAGGAATTTCTAGAATTTTGTAGAAATTGTTAGCGTAGATCCTTGTAGAATCTGGTTAGGTGTAGAATTTAGTTTTTAGTCGGGCACTAGGCCTGTTAGGAGTTTTAGCGTGATTTTGGGACGAACATGCGTCCTCGTATGTGCATCTGCGAGTTCTGGTCGCGGAGACCTCACCTAGCTATTGGTAGGTAATTTATACGGGCACGTGGTTGTCCTCGGATTCGTTAACACCCTTTCATTTGATTAGTGGTGGAAGGGTGGATGTGATCGCGGATGTCGAATTCACTTCTCTTCCTCTGCTTTTCAGGTGAAAATGGCAGAACCCCGCGATGAAGTTGTGCCCGACGCATAGGAAGTACAAGAGGGGCCTAGTGTGTTCGCCGATTACTCGAATATCAAGGTTGCAGGAGGGGACCTTGACTGGCTTGGACATGAGCCTTTGTCTTTTCGATCAACCTTCTCCGCCGAGGAGATACGGGACTTCGACTTGTTGGAGAGACGCGGCGAGGACGCTCCACGGGCATGGAAAGCATTTCGCCCCGGGGAGTACGATAGAATCTGTTCCTCGTACCCGGGATTGCGCTTCCCTATGTACGAATTTGTGTTTACGGAGGCCAAGATGCATCTCCCTTTCACTGACTTCCAATCCTCCCTGTTCACCCATTTGGCCTTGTGCCCGTCCCAGCTTCACCCAAACGCCTTGGCTTTTATAAGGGCTTTTGAGTTAGTGTGTCGTTATCTCAATATCGGGGCGACCACAGATCTCTTCTTCTGCCTCTTCCAAATTCAGCGGAGCACGGCGGGGTCAAAACATAGTTGGGTATCGTTTAAGCAACAGGGTAGGTTGTTCTGGCCGTATTCTGATTCAATACGCAATTTCAAGGACAGGTTTCTGATCGTGAAGCCTATAACCGAAGAGGCGAAGAGGAGCATCTCGACCATTGAGAGGGTGATGGTGGATGGTCGGGAAAGGGATGATGTGGTCTCCATCTTTCCTTTGGAATGGGTCTACACCCATTTTAAGCGCCGAACTGATCAGTTCCTGGTGAAGCATGAGCAGCTTTGCCCGACGGATAAGGAGTCGTATAGGATCCTCCATGCTTACGTGGAAAGCTTTACTCCGGCCTTCGTCGTTGATCGGGACGGGAATCAGTTAGTTGGGGAGGGTGGACCTGCCCGAGCAGCTAGATATATTAATGTTAAAGCTCTCCTTGAGTGTGATAACGACGACGACGCTATGAGTTTGCTTGGTATGCTCCACTGTTTGGTTTTGTTTCTTTAAATTCTTTTGATTGACTTGACGTGTGTGTTCGCAGGTATGATGGCTGACATGCGAGAGCATCTGATGAGGTCGCAGGCTGCGAAGGTTCACAAGAAAGCGACCACAGGTGCCAAGACCGGGGTGCCCAAGCAGACAGTGATGAAGAGTTTTGCAGCTGGATCTACCCCCGTCCCGGAGAGAGCCTCGACACCGCTGACCCCGGAGGGTTCCCTTAAAAGGAAGAGAGATACCGTTGAGGATGAAAATGATGACGAGAAGACCCTGAAGTCGCGGGCTGACTTGATCGGCAGGATTAGAGTCCTAGGTGAGGACAATCTGAAAGCTACTGAGTTCGGCTTCAATGCTGCAAAGGAGCAGATGGTGGCCCTTAGTTCAACAGAGTGGTGGACGGTCAAGTTGTTCCTGCCGAAGAGGAGAGCGAAGTCGCAGAATAGGACTTTGTTGTTTTTAGCATGTTTTGTGGGCATGCGTGCCCTTATCAATTTGTATTTATCAATGTGTATGGGCGCTGCCCCTTTTTCTTGTATTTATGACATTATCCGATCAAGGCCGGTACTTTAATATACTTGGATTGTGAATGTTTTATCATGGACTTTGCTCTTTTTGTTTATATGTGTGCGTGTGTCCCCGGCTAGGCGTAAAACCTACCGAGGAGGGAGAAGTGGTTCCGCCCATGATGAGGCTAGGACTTCGTTTGAGGTACTAATCTCATAGGCTTAGACTGTTCCCATCGCGAGCTGGGTGTCCTGCCTGAATGGTGAGGCAACGACGGAGCTCGGTTGAGGTATCCCCGTTGTGCGCAGGATCTGCTCGTACAATGAGCAGAAGCTGGCCGGCGTTGTAATACGTGTCGCGCTTCACCAGGGCACGATACGATGGTCGCGCAGCTCTACCTGTTTTGGGGTGACTATGTCGGCGACTTGTCTGTCCTTGTGGTTAAGGACTTAGCTATAGTACTGCTTGAGTTTTTCAGCATTCCATGGTCGAGCAAGTTGTTTTTCGTCCAGTGTTTCCAAGTAATATGCTCCCGTGCCCGTTTTGGACTTGACCCTATAGGGTCCTTCCCAATTCGCCGCCAGTTTCCCTTCGCGAGAATCCTTCTGGTTTCTGTGCAGGACCAGACTGCCTACGGGGAAGTCGCGCTTTATGACTCTGGCGCCATGTCGCATCGTTATTTGTTGGAGAGCCCTGATCTTATTTCTTCGACCAGATCGAGTTCCTCGCGTAGAGCCTCATCGTTCATCTCTTCGTAGAGGGGAGCTTCTGTCCTTCTAGAGGGCTCCCTTATCTCCACCGGTATTACCGCCTCTGTTCCATACGCTAGTCGGAAAGGGGTTTCCCCGGTGGTGGAGTGAGGTGTTGTCCTGTACGCCCAGAGGACGCTGTGGAGCTCCTCGACCCATCTTTTCTTGTCCTCGCCTATCCTTCGTTTTAATCCGTGTAGGATTACTCTGTTCGCGGCCTCCGCTTGCCCGTTGGTTTGGGGATGCTCGACAGAAGTAAAGTGTCGTTTCGTTCCCAATTTGGCGACGAAGTCTTGGAATTTTCTGTCCGTGAACTGGGTTCTGTTGTCGGTCACGAGGGCCTGGGGTACCCCGAATCTGGCGAGGACGTTTCTTTTGTAGAAACGCAATATGTTGAAGGCTGTGATCTTGGCGAGCGCTTCGGCTTCAATCCATTTTGTTAAATAGTCGACGTCCACGATTAGGAATTTATTTTGATAAGATCCCATTGTAAAGGGGCCTAGGATGTCCATCCCCCACCAGGCGAAGGGCCACGGCGAGGAGAGGGTCTTTAACTTGTTGGGTGGTGCCAAATGCATGTCCCCGTGGCACTGGCAGCGGTCGCATTTTTGCACATGTTCTTTGGCGTCGTGCTGTATGGTCGGCCAGTAATATCCCGCGCGCAAAGCTTTTCGAGCCAGGGATCTTCCCCCTAGGTGTTGGCGTTGATGCCCTCGTGAATTTCTTGTAAGATCCCGGGGACCTGGGCCTCGTCGACACATTTCAACAGGGGGATGGAGAATCCTCGTCGATATAACTTGTCCTCGATCAGTACGTACGAGCAGGCTCTCTGCTTAGTCACACTGGCCTCCTTACTGTCTTCGGGAAGTTCCCCTTTGGTGAGATAATTGTATACTGGGGTCATCCAACAATGGGGCTCTCCGATGACGTTAACATCTGGCAGGTCGGGCTTTGTAATGCTCGGGCTAGCCAGTATCTCTTGTATGATGGATTTGTTTCCACTTTTTTCCTGGTGCTGGCTAGTTTAGAGAGGATGTCTGCTCGGGTATTCTGTTCGCGCGGGACGTGCTGAACTTCCCATGCTTCAAACTCCGTCATTTTTTCTTTCACCAAGGCCAAGTATTCGGCGAGTTGGTCGTTCTTTGCTTGGAATTCTCCTCGTACTTGAGACGCCACGAGTTGGGAATCAGTGCAGATTTTTATTTTCTTCGCGCCGACGTCTTTGGCGAGTCGTAATCCTGCGAGGAAGGCCTCATACTCGGCTTGATTGTTGGATGTTTTGAAGGAAAGGATCAGGGATACTTCGATCAGGGTCCCTTCCTCGTTTTCGAGGATAATTCCTGCCCCGCTGCCCGAGGGGCTGGACGCGCCATCCACGTAAATGATCCATTCATGTGTCCCTCCCGGAGGGGACGAATCCGGAGTCATTTCTGCCACGAAGTCGGCCAGGACCTGTGCCTTGAGGGCTTTTCTCCCTTCGTAGTGAATGTCGAACTCGGCCAGTTCAAGGGACCATTTTAGCATCCTGCCCGCCATATCTAGTCGGCTTAACAGCTGCCTAATTGGCTGGTCGGTCCTGACGACGATAGTGTGTGCCAGGAAATAATATCTGAGTCTCCTCGCGGAAATTATGAGAGCAAGGGCCACTCGTTCTATTTGCGTGTACCTGACTTCGGGTCCTTGTAGGGCTTTACTGGTGAAATAGATGGGTTTCTGCCCGTCAGTAGTCTCATGAATGAGTGCTGCACTTACTGCTTCGTTGGCCACGGAGAGGTACAAGTATATGGTTTCCCCGCGGTCTGGTCGGGACAATACTGGTGGTTCGGACAGAGCTTGTTTGAAATGGGCGAGGACCTGCTCGCACTCGTCCGTCCATTCAAAATTTTCCTCCTTCCTGAGTAATTTGAAAAAGGGCAGGGCGTGCTGGGCGGACTTGCTTACGAAGCGAGCAAGGGACGCGAGCATCCCGTTGAGGGATTGTATCGCCTTCTTCGACCGCGGCGTGGGGAATTCCACGAGTGCCCGACATTTGTCTGGGTTTGCTTCTATTCCTCTTTCGGTGAGGTAAAATTCGAGGAATTTTCCTGCTCGCACACCGAAGGTGCATTTTTCTGGATTAAAACGCATTTTACATTTTCGAGCTTGGTCGAACACCTTACGCAAGTGGGTGGTATGGTCGGATTCCTCTTTGGATTTCACGATCATATCGTCCATGTATACCTTGAGCATGTCGCCGATTTCTGATCGGAATACTTTGTTCATCATGCGTTGGTATGTGGCCCCGACATTCTTTAGTCCAAAGGGCATTACGTTATAGTAATAATTCCCTGAGGAGGTCATGAATGCCGTGTATCTCTTGTCCTCGTCTGCCATTGGGATTTGGTTGTATCCCGAATAAGCGTCCATGAAGGACAAGAGCTTGAATCCTGTGGAATTATCTATGAGTTTATCAATGCTCGGTAGTGGGTAAGCGTCTTTCGATCAAGCCCGATTGAGATCGGTGTAGTCAATGCACATGCGCCACTTTCCATTACTTTTCTTTACAAGTACAATATTTGAGAGCCAGGTCATATACCTGGCCTCGGAAATAAATTTTGCCTCTAAGAGGTCTTGTACAAGTTTTTCGGCAGCCTATGCCTTTTCCTCGGATTGTTCCTTCGTCGTTGGGCAATGGAACGGGCAGCTGGATTGATGGTCAAGTGGTGACACGCAGTTTCTGGATCAAGGTCGGGCATATCCGCTGCACTCCAGGCGAACAGATCGGCGTTGTCGTCAAGGCATATCTTCAACTCCTTCTTTACCTCGTCGGGGAGACCAGCGCCTATCTTCACTCCCCTGTTGGGGTTGTTGCTGAAGGTGATGATCTCGAATTCCCCATCTGGAACTGGTCGTAGAAGGGTAGGAGACTGGGAGCTTGTCACTCCTAATTTCTTGTCCTCGTCCCGATCTTCATTTCCATCTTCAGTAATCCTGCTGTCGAGGTCGATGGTGTGTACGGGAAGCGTGGGCTTTTTCTCTGGCTGGCCATCTTCGGCTGGAACCTCGCCTTCTCTGGTGCGCTTTGCCGACTTTGCTGTTGTCGCGATTTGGTTCTGCCCCTTGGTTGTGGCCTCGAAGCATCTGCGGGCAGCCTCGATGTCACCGTGCAGAGTTGCAACGTGTCCCTTCTCAGTATAGTACTTGAGCTTGAGGTGGACCGTCGAGGGGACAACAACGAGTTCAGCTAGAGCTGGTCTGTAGAGGATGCACTGATAGAGCGACGGGCAGAGGAATGTGGGAGTTCGGCGATCCTCCGGGGAGTTCTTCTCTGTAGAACGTGATCGACTGTGAACGCCCTTTACCCTTGCCGATCGTGTACAACTGGTTGGGGCTGCTGTCTATTAGCTGTTCAAACTTTCGTTTGACGGATCCTATCGTGAGCTCATGGTACCCCCCACATGAGATAACCCTGGCCGTAGGAAAAGCTTCCCAGGTGCTGTGTATGAATGTCTGGGAAGTCGAGTCGAGATGGTCAGGAACGAGGAAGTCCTCTGGTCGGCTGATGGACATTGCGACCTGCGGGGGAGGACTGGAGGGGGTTGATTCTGCTTCTTTCTTCGGATCAGATGTGTCTCGTCGGGAGGACTCTCCCTTCTTCACGTATTGCTTCAGGTGACCCTCTTTGATGAGGATCTCTATGGTATCCTTGAGGTGCACTCAATCTTCCGTCACGTGCCGGTGACTACGGTGGAAACGACAGTATTTGCTTTTGTCGACGTTTCCTTTTGACGTGGTTGGTTTAGGGAACCTGATGCCTCCTTGTTTGAATTCGGTGTTGATACAGTCGGAGAAAATACGCTCACGTGAGGTAGTGAGCACAGTGTATTCATTGAATAGGCCAGCTGGCCCTTTGCCTTCATGGGGACGCTCCTCCCGTCGCTTCTCCTTCCCCTTACAGGATGGCTCTGGCTCCTCCTTTTTGGGTGCTCGGGGTGCTTCCCGATCTCTTGCGTCCCGGGCACGGTATGCGGCTTCTTTTTCCTCGTAGCGGATGTAATCTTTGGCCATGTGGAGAAGCTCTGTCAGCGTTCGAGGAGCTTTGATCCTGACAGATTTACGGAAGTCGCTCTTCGGTCGTAGTCTTTTCTCGAGGAGGTACTTCTTCATGTGATCGGAAGTTCTGACTTCCACTGCCTCCTTATTAAATCTCTCGATGTACTCCCACAGGGGTTCTTCCCTGCCTTGTATGATGGCTTCTAACGTTGCCTCCGTCTTTGGATGTCGTCGGGAGGCTGTGAAATGGTGGGTGAATTGGCCTTTGAGGTCGCGCCAGGAGGAGATGGATCCTCGAGGGAGTCTTTTGAACCATGTCATCGCACCTTTCCTCAAGGTGATGGGGAATATTTTGCACCGGATGGCTCCGGAGACACCATGGTACTGGAGCATAGCTTCGATGTTCTCTAGGTGCTCGTGAGGATCTGACGTGCCATCGTACGTCGCTAGTGTGGGAGGTTTTTCTAACCCGCGGGGGATCCGGGTGTCCACAATGTTTCTCGTGAATGGGCCTTGAGCTTCGTCGTCACTGCTAGAGCTGTGAGAGAATGATGGAGAAAGACTGTGGTCGCGGCTTTGACTGCGGCGAGGAGAGTGCCGCGGGTACGCCTATGCTCGTATTTGTCCGAATGTCGATGTCTTTTGGAAACAGGGGAGTGCCTAGTTTTCCTAGGAGAACGACGACGTCGGCGAGCAAGGTCGGGTGTTGGGCTCCCTGACTTGAACGTTCCTTGACCGGGGAAGGACTATCACGTCTCCGCTTTGAGTGAACTCGCGGAGGCGGGGAGAGGTTCAGCGTCTCCGAAGTGTGATGCTCTTGAAGGGCGTGCTCGAGGGCACTGATCTTTTCTCCCTGCTGGATGATGAAATGATTGGAGTTGTTCAAAGAGGCGATGAGCGTTGCGGTGGTCGGATCAGCGCCTTGAGGAACCGAAATGGGTTCGAAGGAAAGTTCCACAGCTTGTGCTCGTGGTCTTTGTTCGTCGGGCTTTGGGGAAGCCGGTCTACCGTTGCGCTAGACGTTTTCGGATGGGATGTTCCCGACGAAAGCATCCTTGTCGACATTGGCAGCGGCGGCCACAGGTTCTTGGATGTCACTCTTAACGAAAGCCATGATGATCTGGGATTTTGGAGAGAGATGAAAGCTTTGGTCTTTTGGTGAAAAGATGAGGGATCTTGATTCAAAAAGATGGGGAAGCGAAGTTTCCCACAGACGACGCCACTGATCGGAGAGGACCAGAAGGAGATCGTCACGGCCTTTGTGTAGGACAAGAGTTGATGCTCGTAGGAAAGGAAAAGGGGTGGAGGTACCTGCAAGGTACTCCGATGCCAAAGTAAGTATTTGGTCAAAAGAAAGGGGAAAGCAAGTAAGAGAAGTCAAGTATATGATTTTCGAATCCTGCCCCTCTCAAGAGAGGGGTTTTTATAGGGAGATTGTTGGCGAATAAAGTGCCTGATTAACTAATGAAGTGTTGCCAGATGGAGGGTGAAGCGCGTGGTCTTTCTAACTGTTTCCGCGATATCCGGGGAGGCAGTTGGTCGCGTGAACCACTCAGCGCGTGGAGGGTACATGCCCAACGACTATATTGTGCCCAACGGCTATATTGTGCCTATTGGGCCTGTTCGCCAAATATGATGGATTGGGCCTGGCCCTTAAGGGCAGGAAGCCTTGCCCGGTCCAGAACACATATCATGAAAGAGAGTCACCATTTCCCGCTGATAGGTTGCCCCAGCATTCTTCAATCCAAAGGGCATTACCTTGTAGCAAAATGTTCCCCACGGTGTTATGAACGTAGTCTTCTCCATGTCCTCTGGGGCCATTTTGATTTGGTTATACCCAGAGAAGCCATCCATGAAGGAAAACACAGAATATTGAGCAGTATTGTCCACCAACACGTCAATGTGAGGGAGCGGGAAATCATCCTTCGGGCTCGCCCTATTCAAATCTCGGTAATCAACACACATCCTGACCTTCCCATTCTTCTTAGGTACAGGTATGATATTAGCAACCCACTGAGGATAATTTGTCACAGCAAGAAATCCGGCGTCCAACTGTTTCTGAACCTCTTCTTTGATCTTGACAGCCATATCTGGTTTCGTCCTTCTCAGTTTCTGCTTGACTGGAGTACAACCCTCTTTAAGTAGCAACCGATGTGCAACAATGTCAGTATCAAGCCCGGGCATAGCTTGGTAAGACCAGGCGAAGATATCCACATACTCTCGAAGCAACTCAACCAATCTTCCTTTGACAGTGTCTTCCAAGGCAGTCCCAACCCTTACTTCTCGTTTAACATCCTCGGCTCCCAGATTAATAGTCTCAACTTCCTCCTGATAAAGTAGAATAACCATTTCCTCTTGTTTCAGTAGCCTGGCTAATTCTTCTGGTAAGTCATAGTCTTCGTCAGTCTCTTCTTCGGCCTGATAGATGGGATTGTCGAAGTCATATCGAGCCATAGCTAAGTCACGAGGGGTGGAATCTGAACAAAGAAACCTGCATGATGGATGTTTTATGTTTATTATGAGTGCAACAAACAAGAAAACACATTACCATTTTGATGTGGGTTAATGCAAAAAGTAAAAAAACAGAAAAACAGGGATCAAAATATTTGAATGAAAAAAACGTCCTTTATTGATGATAAAAGTAGCAAATAAAACATCCAAGCCCTACAAATAAATATCACTACGTCTTGGGCAGAACGTAGGATTTAACATAACAGAAAACAAAAGTAAATTACTCCGGGCGGGTCACTTGGATGACTTTCTCGGAAGACCAGTTGCCTAAACTCTGACCAGGGGTGCAGGGACGGATCCATGTCACAGTCACTATCTCCTTCATCCTCAATAGCATTAACCTGATTAAAGAAAACCCCAGCACTTGTGAACCGAATCGGGCCAGTATACTTGGGAGGCTCTTGAGCTCGTTGGGGTGGCTTGTACCCTAGTCCATGGGTATCCTGCTTTATTTGAACGTCAATGACACTGTCCCACTTCTGAGAACCGCCAGCTTCAACTATAGTGCGCGCCTCTTTGAAAGAGGACATCGGAACCTCTGGTTGTCTGACGACTTCGGGTTGGGCAACCACCTCAGGCTGACTGACTGCCTTTGGGGGTTCCTCGGGAATTTTCACAGCTTCAAAGGCTTGGCACAAAGTTTCCTGTACTTCACCATCTACCTCTACATACTTGAAGGTCGATAGGTGACTTACCATGATTTCTTCCTCACCACAAACTGTCACAACGTGTCCATCCGCCATATACTTCAACTTCTGATGCAGCGTAGATGTTACTGCCCCAGCACTATGGATCCAAGGGCGACCCAACAAACAACTATAGGCAGGTTGAATATCCATTATGTAAAAGGTGGTGTTGAAAATCTCAGGACCCACCTTGATCGGCAGAACTAACTCTCCAAAAACTGACCTCTTGGAACCATCAAAAGCACGTACCACCAAGTCACTCGGTGTAGAAATCAACCCACGAGTATCTAACTTCATCAAAGCCTTCTTCGGCAGCACATTCAAAGATGACCCAGTGTCAACTAACACATGTGACATTAAGGAACCACGACATTCCACTGAAATATGCAGAGCGTTATTGTGATTCCTCCCAACCGGAGTCAGATCTAAATCGGTGAAACCCAGACCATTACCAGCATTCACATGAGCCACGACCCCTTCTAACTGATTGACAGATATTTCCTGCGGTACATAGGCCATATTCAAAACCTTCAGCAATGCATTTCGGTGCGCCTCAGAGCACAACAGTAAAGATAGGATGGAAATCTTCGATGGAGTTTGGTGAAGTTGATCAACAATTTTGTAATCGCTTTTCCTGATCAATCTCATAAACTCTTCTACCTCTTCTGAGAAAGTATCCCCAACCTGCTTTGTCATAGAATGATTTGCTTCCTGCCTTTGTACAGACTCATCCATCATCTGTTTACCTTTGTCTTGCTTCGAACTGCCACCTTGATCCTCAGACGGAATAAAGACTCTACCACTCCTAGTGATAGCCCCTGCTTCAACAAGATTTTCAACCCCTGTACTCGCAGCCGATGTTTTTACCAATTCTTGCTTCTTACCATCAACAAATACCTCAGCCCCATAGTTCCACGGGATGGCCTTAGTACTCTCATACGGGACTGGCCCAGGGATAGTGATAATGACCGGCGCTGGTCTCGCCGGCGCTGATATAGTTATTGTCTTGAATGGAACCGTTATTGTGGCAATATCAACCCTTCTGTCAGTAGTTTTTCTCTGCTTACAACCCCTGTCAAACTGTAATATCCCTTCATTGATCATTCTCTAGACACCGGCTTTCAATAAATCACAACCGTCGGTTGCACCACACACCCTGCACAACCTTTATCACAACCAGGAAATACCCCTCCCTTCAACAGTCTCTCCTTCACCACACCCAATGGAGTTTGAACCTCGTTCACATCTGAAATCAAATCCAAGTCTTCGCAGTCTTTAATAATAGCATTAACCCTTGGCCCACCGTGATTCGGCATCGGGTTCTGATTCACATTTGGAGCATCGTTGGAGAAATTGATGGCTTTTAAATCCACCAAATCTTGAACCTGATGCTTAAAAGCTTTACAGTTCTCAATATAATGTCCGGGCGCCCCGGAATGAAACTCACAGTGGGCGTTGGCGTCGTAACCGGGAGGTGGATTGCCAGTGGGTGGAGCCAATGTCCTCTTCTGAATTAATTGTAACTGTCACAAGTGCTGAAATAACTGAGAGTAGGGAAGAGGTGGAGTGTCAAAATGCCTATCCCGCCTAGACAGAGGCTGCGATCTGCGAGGAGCCTGATTTTGTTATTGAGACACTGCTGGCTGCTGAGGTACTGCTGGGATGGTTACAGAAGCCACCTGCTGATTGAAGTTCTGACGAGGTCCTTCTCTACCACGATTTGAAAACACAGAGTTTGTATCTCCCTCTTTCTTCTTGTAACCACTAGCATACGGCTTCTTACCTCATCCAGATGAGGACCCATCACCGCTTGATATTTTTCCCGCCTTAATTCCACTTTCCACCATTTCTCCTACTAAGATGAGATCAGCAAACTTTCCAGTCATACACGGTACCAGCTTTTCATAGTAATGACCCTGCAAGGTGGCCATAAATATACCTATAATTTCACGTTCCAACATGGGAGACTGAACCCTTGCTGCCAATTCACGCCACCTCTGGGCGTACTCCTTGAAACTCTCATTGTTCCTCTGTGATAAGTTCTGCAGCTGTGTTCTGTTAGGAGCCATGTCAGTGTTATATTGATAGTGTCTAGTTGCATATCTTTCCTTTCTAGTTGCATATACCACTCCAGGGATGCCCCAGATAGGCTATCCTGGAAGCAATGCATCATCAATTTTTCATTCTTCGCATGCGCAGCCATTTTACTCGCGTATGCCTTGACGTGAGTCCTTGGGCAAGACATACCATTATACTTCTCGAAAGTGGGAGTCTGAAACTTGTGCGGGATAACAACGCCTGGAACCAGCCCCAAATCCTCTAGATCCATACCCACATAATCCTGATTCACAACACCCCTTAGTTGTTCCTCAATCAACCTGAATCTCTGATCATTGTCAATTTCGGGACCAGCATCCCCACCTGGCACAGAGAATGCATCTTCCTGAAGATCATCATACTGACGGCCATGAATTGTACAGACACTGTTACCTCCCCCCACTAAAGTGGGAACCATAACATTTTCTCCTCCGCCCGGAGGGATCACAACACCAGCAACAGGAATACCTCCGCCCGGAGGGCCATTCTGAACATTATTACCAGTAACACCAGTATGAACTCCTCCATGAAGGACACCCTCTTCATCAATTCTCGAAATCAGTGGCTGAACGAGAGTCCTTAACTGCTCTTGGCCTTGAGCAACCCCTTGCATTAAATCCATGAATTGGTTCATGCGAGTCCGCATCTCAGTCATCTCATTTTGTACCTGATCCATGAGTCTCTTCTGATTTTGTCTGGTAGAATACCGGTGAATGTGTTGATCCGTAATCCTGCGCTGAGATGAGAACAAGATAAGAACACCAGAGATAAACACCTGTTATGCAAAATGATCATGAATATGCAAATGCAAATGAACATGTTTGAATATTCGCAGGGCGATCCACCCCTTGATTCCAGTTTAACAACAAGATAGAATGGAACTTCTGCTCATGTATTAAGAAAAACCAGAGGATAACCAATTGTCAACAATCACAAACCAAAATAATAAGTCTGAACATAATAATCATAGATCCCAACCAACAAGCCTGGTGGTGATCCAAATACAATAAAAGAAAATAGAAAACTATGGCATGTCATCAAAGTCCACAAGTGCCAATCCCCCCATCCATCATGCTCTTTGCTCCAGTCTTGAATTTCCTTGAACAGCTTTTTGGTGTTGGGATGCTTCGGTCTCTGAATTAGTTCTTGAATGAGGACATCTCTCCTATGCATGATCCCTTTCAAGTATCGACAATGCAACTCCCAAGCGTCTTCTCCAGAAACACCATCCATGCTAGGACCCTCATTTCTAGGTCTCTTCACTTCAGCTTGGATCTTCAGTTCCTCTATGGAGGCTATGGCTTCACTACAACAAAAAGGACTTATAACATCTCACCTTAGACAGCGCTTTATTACAAAAGCGCTGCTATAGGTCAAAAACACGGAATCTATTAATTTAATAAAGGAAAAGCGCAAAAAAATATAAGACCTTAGACAGCGCTTTAGTGAAAAGCGCTGTCTAAGGCCTTTTAAATTTTTAAAAAAATTTAATGGAAAATATTAGACAGCGCTTTCCTTAAAAGCGCTGTCTAAGGCCTTTTAAATTTAAAAAAAATATAAGACCTTAGACAGCTTGTCTTTGGAATACCCCTGATAGGATCTCAGCGTCTTTTTTCTTGAGCTTTAACTTCAATTGATCAATCTGAGCTAGATAATCGTCTTCCTTTCGCTTATTATCAGCCATTGCAGTGTCTCGGTGAGCATTGAACTTGTGAATTTTTAATAAAGCCTCGGCCAATTCCTCCTTCTTAGACTTGAGAACCTTACTGATACCCTCTAGAGCTTGCTTCATCCTTTGTCTGGCTGTGACCTTGTCAGCTAGGTCCTTTTCTGCCTTAGCGAGAAGCTCTGTCTTCAACTCGGCGATATGAACAGCTTCACCCCGCTCATGTTTCAACTGGTAAATCTCTCTTTGTAGCTCACTGTTTTCTTCTCGCAGCTTTTCCTTTTCAGCCCACAACTTGTTAAACTTCTCTATTTCAACTGTGGTAGGAGGCTCAATCAGCAAGGGGTAAGATGGTGGTTCTTTGGAGAATGGCAAAAGCTCTTTCTCTACCCTTTTCTGAATCCAATCTTCATACGCAGGAAATGTTCTGTTGTTGCTCTTCCCAAAAGAAATCTTCCCCTTCTTATGACGATCTTCCCAAGTAATTGCAGCTTCTTTTAACAGTTCTGGATTGATTTCCCCACTCAGATATAGAGATTCTTGGACATCCTCGTCTTTTGGTGGCTCCTTCAAGGCATACCCGAATTGCCTAATAGGAAGAATGAGGTTGTAGTTAATTCCCCATTTCCTTCCTATTAGAGGCACATTTGGGAGACCCCCACAACTAATCATGATATCTTGGCCCAACAAGTCATGGTTAACCCAAATTAGATTATCTGCCCTCAAGCCCATCAATCTTTTGGACCACTCCAAAGTTCCTTGAGTATCTACAAATGCCCCAGATTTGGGAAGACGATCAGCAAGCCATTTGTAGAAGACTGGTGCACAAAAATAAAGGGGTCCTCCCCTCCTCTTCTCGTTCTTATAATGCACTGAATAATACAGATCTCTAAGCAAAGTAGGTACCGGATTCTTCATGGTAAATATCCAGACAGCGTACATGTCCAAAAAATCCTTCATATTTGGAAACAACACCGTTCCATAGACACACATAGCCAAGATGGCGTTGAAAACTGACCAACATCTAGCCTTAGCATACACAGCAGCCTGTTCTACCAAAAATTTCACATGAAAGCCTTTACACCCTCCCTTACTGGCAACGTTATTCTTCAACAAAGACAAATCCAAATGCAAAGCCTCGGAGACCTTTCCCAAATCAGGAAGTTCTTTAGAAGGATAGAAAGGAGCCTCTTCTTTAATGGAAACATCCAGAATGAGAGCAAATTCCTCCAATGTCGGAGCCAAAAGATAATCAGTGAATAGAAAACAATGCAGGTGAGGGTCATAGAATTGCACCAGAGTGTGCAAAGCCCTATACTCGTATTCAGTGATGTTGCGAGCAAAATTCAGAATTCTTCCATACTCTCCTCTAAAGTGTGCCAATACCCCAGGTTCTGCCATAGACACAATCTTGTGAACAGGATCCATAATAAGTGATGGGAACTTGTACACTATGATGTTCTTTTTCTTCTCAGTACTCATCCTTAATAGTCTTCAAAAACCAGAATCAAAGTTAGGATGCAACCCTGCAAATGAATAAACATGTTAGGATGCAAAATGATGATGCAAATGCACACATGGGATCAAGGATGCCACACAGACTGGACAACTGCTGCACTGAACAACTGTATAATCTCAAAGGGTCTGCCCAAATACCCAGAATACCAGAATAACCATAGTACCACACTGATAAATCTGCTGATCAGAAAACCAGGTATGTTGAAGGTCAAGGTTACCTGCAAACCTGTAAACACCCTGCCCTCTCACATGTGGCTACTAGAAAGCCGAGGATCCTCAATATCACGGGCTCTTAGGTCGAGAAATGATGATACGTTCACCATTTATGGTTTGGCATCATCATGAATCGAGGAGGCCTCAACTGATTCCCCTCAAAAGAAAACATCCCATGGTAAGTCCTCAGTTTCGGCACTGAGGTCGAGAAGCAATAATACATTCATCCCTCGGGGTACAGTACTATCGCCAATCGAGGAGTGCTTCCACCGATTCTTTTCCAAAAGGAAACCCTATAACAAGTTCCCAGCATTGGGTCCTCGGATCGACATGTGTAATGGGTTTGACATTTCTGGTCTGCCATTATCACGTCTCGGGAGGAGTGCCGTTACTGAGTCCTCGGGAATGGACGCCAGAGTCGACAGTTTTCCAAGTTACATTCCATCATCTGCACCAATGCGCAGGATAGAACATTACCAAAGAAAACCTCGTCTGGATGTGGAGTTTTCATGTATATTACGTCTGGCCAAATGCCACACAAGTCACACTACTTGCCACGCTAATCCTACGTGTATGCTCAAGCCTGGGTATTGGGCTTATCTCTCAGAACTCCCAACCCGCCAAACAGAAAAACAGTGCAGCAGCTGATAATAATATGCAATGCAGTAAATGCGGTAAAAATAAAATACGACAAATAAAGCAAAACAAAAAACAAAAACACCCAAAGAGAACAAAAACAAACAAGCGCTAGGACAAACTCGCTAAAGGGGATGAACCAGCATAGGTCAACCAGAGTCCCCAGCAGAGTCACCAGCTGTCGCTCCCAGGATTTTCATCTAGGTACAAACGAGAAAGTGGCGCGGAACACAGAGTCACCAGCAATGTATATTTATCCCAAGAGAGGGAAAGGGAACACCACATAAACCCGAGGAAGAGGGAAAGGAATGGTCATCGCAACCATAACCTGGGTTCGGGAGTCGGTTATGCGAGGAGAAGGTGTTAGCACCCCACGCATCCATCGTACCCGATGGGATCCATGCTTGTTGTCTATTCTAAGGGTGAGTTATCCTAACATCTATGGCTGTACTGACACGGGGAAGGGAAAAACAAAGACAGACTCGGTAGGACGTCGTCGTCCTAGGCCTACGTACCCCCTTTGTGCAATGGGGAATTCAGAGTCAACGTAGTTCGGACCAAGTTCTTTTTGTGTTTTTTATGAGCGACGTTAAGTTCGCGTCCGGCAGTTAGGGTCGATGCCTGTTTGCGACTCAGACGGAAAGTAACATGCCCTTTTTGAAAATAGCCTTAAGTTTGACAATCCCGCAGGATAAAAGGTTTGAAGTTTGTTTGTGTTTTTTAGGACAGAAGTGACTTGAGTTAGTTCATGACTCAACTTGAACCAAAGTCTATGACACGGGAACGAATGCGTCGCATGGTCGTCCCCAATGGGACGTATGCTCAACACTCTAGAAGAGAGAAGGGGGACCCCTCAATCTTCACTTCCTATGTTTAAGGCTTGTGTGCAAGGCAAGTTGACCTTATTAAGTATCTTAGAAGTGTTATGAGATGAGATGAGGGACTCAAAAGAAAATAAAAACACTACGGGGAAAATCTATCCTAATGTTATCATGCAAAGATGGCCCTAAGGGGAGGTTTGGAGGGAGACTATCCTATGGAATTTAGTCCTAATGTTATCATGCAAAGGTGGCCCTAAAGGGAGGTTTGACAGCAACCTAAGCCTAAATAAAAGAAAAGATGAGAGAAATAAAGAGTGAGGGTGGACATGGATAACTATCCACACCCTCAAATAACTTACCTCAGCCCCTGCATAAAAGGTTAGTACAAAACAGACATAAATGACAATAAGACAAATGAAACCCAAGCAAGTCACAAACCAAAGAGAAAAGGTTACAAACCAAATGAAAATCATCCAAGTCAGAATGTGGATGACCTAAACATGTGCCTAAACATGCTATGCAAGTGTCACATGAGGCATACAAACAAGTATCCAAGCATTAGGAATCATTAGAAGAAGGAAGAGGAAGCATGTAGATGAAACATGTTCAAGTATGCAAGATGAAACATGAATGACATGTGATGTGAATGCAAATCTCCAAAGTCAGAAACATACATCAAATGAAATGCAAATGAATGATATGGCATGGTATACATAAACCAAACATAAATCATGAAGAGACACAGATGAGAAGAAGTGAGAAAATAAGTCAAACAGAGGCATGTAAATCAAGCATTGAACATGTGCACACAATATGCAACAACCTCACACCAATGACATATAATTACAATCAAATGACCTATAATAATTCAAACATGGTTCATGAAGTCAAAGAAACAATCCCAAAACAATGGCACAAGTGTCTTCTCAACAAATAATCAAACATGATCAAAGATATGCATACAAGAAGACCTCAAACAAAAAGCAATCAAACAATTAGCAAAACATCTTTTAAAATTACCAAATTAAAACTCAAAACACCTCAACCAGTGGTAAAAAATATGTCAAAAGCTCATGCCAAAATTCAAAAGATAAGTCACTCAAATAATCATGCAAAGATCAAGTAAGAAACATGGTTCAATATGCAAAATAAAGGGACTAAAATGCAACATGAAACGATCCTAAAAATATGAGAAAAATGTTTTAGTGAACTTCAATGTGTTGGTGAAACAACGCAAAAATAATGGACTCAAAATGTTTTATGGATGATGAGAAATAAATTCTACAAGTTATGGCATGCATATATGGAATAAACTCAAAAGAAATTAACCAAATAATTAATTCAGATGCTAAAAATAAAATAAAATAATAAAATAAAATTTGAGAAAATTTTATTAAACTCTAAATATTCTTCATGATTTTTTTTATGGTTTTTTAATGCACAAAACTATTTTTAAAAATTAAAAATGAAATGCAATAATTAATTGAAAATAAAAAGAAAACAAAATAGCCAGGGGGTATGAATAGCAGCCAAACACGTTGGAAATGAACATGGGCCCCAAAGGAGGGGGTGTGGATATCAAGCCCACACACCAAAACCCATCAGTGAAACATAAAATAAAAAAAAAAGAACACGTGGACTTCAGTCAACCAACAGACTCAATCATGACCACAAGATCAATCCTACGCTTCCCACCAAGTCAACAAAATAAAAAAAACATCATGATTAAAGGTTCAGATCAAAAGCACATGGTAATTATGAAACACACGCACACAGAAAATTACTCAGAATTAAAAAAAGGAAACACGTGGGGAACACACCCTATCATTAATGCGTTGGCATTATAATAGCCATCAGATTGCATCAACGTTCCAGATCAAATGAAATTTAACATGATGGCTGGCTCAGATTAGAGGTTCACAATAGTAATCGTGGGATGGCAAACACATAACTAAATAAAATAAAACAGATTTTAAATGAGGTGGTGTAATGTGGACCACACGATCAAGCAAATGGACGGTGGGATTTCATCCCCTACCTTGGAAACCCTAGCCCCACCGGAGATCAGACTAGACGCCGGAGCCCTAGCTCCGGTCGTCTTCTCCGGCAACCTGCAACCCCAAAAAACCCAGAACGTGCAAACGAATATACCCTCTTGACCAGAATTTAACAAGGATCAATAATATCACATTAGAAATCACAAACAATCAACATACAAGGAGAATCGAATGAAAAAAGTTATGGTTCAAAACTTTAAAACTCATCATACAACCAATCTAAACGTCCAAACTCAAAACAAAATATATAGGCATCATCAGTGACAACCACAGATCATTATGCACATCTAAAACTTGAGTTTTAAGATCACGATAAATGCACTAACCTGAGATCACGCAACCTGTATCCTTGCTGTTAGCTTCAAACGATGGATGATTTGCGTTCTATGGATACCAAGGATGAAGATTGTGAAGGAATTTCGCCCAAAGCCTTTGTGGATTGTGAGATTCGAAGGAGAGAAGGATTAGGGTTGAAACTTGGATTCTCCACAAAATAAAGTGCCTCCTCTCTAATCAGTGCATGAGTAAGCTTAAATACATTAGGTTATTCCACTGATTAGCATTTAGGTCTTAATAATTCCTTGGTTAATGAGTTTTGGGTAATTTGGCAAATTTTCATTTTGAATCACACACCCCCTCCATGCGTGTACACCCATGCATTCTATGAAGGATCACTTATTTGTCAATTTCTAATCACACCTGAATTGGATTTGGGCCTTGAAACATCTTGCTTCATGAGTTTTGATGCTTCTTGCAATTTTGCATAATGTGAAATAAGTGATGAATTTGTCATGGAATCCCTTGGTTCAAAGGCCAAAAATGATACTTATGGAATGTACTTTGATGTTAGAATATGACTTGAAGCAATAGAATCAATTATAGGTCCATATGTCCCAAAATGCAAAAGGTGTAAGAATGGAACCATGAGAAAACCCTAAAAACCACCTTGCCTTCTTTTGATCATAACTTGAGTTTCACAAATGATATGGAGACCATCTAGTACTTGTTGGAAAGGGGAGAAAAAGATCTTCAACTTTCATGTTTGAGAAAAATTCATTTGAAGCTTCCTTGATGATGAAAAGTCAAGTTGAAAGTAGTGTAAAAACTTGCCTAAAATGGAAACTTTCAAATTATAGGTCATTTCCATATTTAGTAACTTTTGTACCAACCCTTGATTCTTGATAAATGGTATGAAACTTGACCCTTGAAGACCATATGAGGATGTGAGACCTTGAAAACCTTGAAGAGAACCTCAAAATTCCACAGTTGACTTCCCCTGTCACTGTTGACTTTTTCCCAATTCTCCTGATTTGCAATCAATTGACCAATTGAACCTCTTAATCTCTTGGACAATACAAGGACCCTTGCTTTACCCTTTGAAGAACACCTTCTCCTCTTGAACTGCCTCAGGCACCCTGACCCCATGCTAAGAACCAATGATATGCACACATAATAATGCAAAAATGAAATGAAACATAAGCCAGTTAGTACTAAAGGTAGGAGAGCAAATTTTGGGGTGCTACAAGAGGTACTATGTATGTTCTGGTGAATGGTAGTGCATCAAAAGACTTTGTGGTTGGTAAAGGATTGCGCCAAGGGGACCCCCTGTCCCTTTTCCTTTTCATCTTTGTTATGGATGTGCTTACAAAATTGTTTAAGAAGGCTGAGTCAGTTGGTTTATATAAAGGATTCAAGGTTAGCTCAAGTGTGAAGATTATTTTAGCCCAATTTGCCGATGATACTATGGTGATGGGGGAGGCTAGCTGGAATAACTTATGGTGTGTCAAGGTAATTCTTCAAGGATTTGAGATGATCTCTGGCCTTAAAGTAAATTTCTACAAGAGTAGGTTAGGTGGTGTTAACTTGTGTTCTGAATTTCTGTTGTCTGCTTCTTCTTTTCTTAATTGTGATGTCCTAAAGCTTCCCTGCTCTTTCCTTGGGGTATTCATTGGAGATAGCCCTAGGAAAAGGTATCTTTGGAAGGGTATTATTGATAAAATTAGGATTAGACTTGCTACAAAGGATAATCTGGCTAAAAGGCATATTATATTTTCTGATGATGATTTGGGATGTAGATTATGCAGGCATCAAGAAGAGTCGGTGAATCATGTGTTCTTGGAATGCCGTATAATAGTAGAAGTGTGGAAAGGAATTGAGAAATGGTTGGGGTTAGACAGGTCAGAAAAGGATAAATGTATTGATTCCTTGTTGAATTTCGAAGGATTAATCAAGAAGAAGACGGGAAATGTTAAAGGTTTATCTATATGGGCTGTGACTATGTGGTTATTTTGGTACAATAGGAACTGTGCTATATTTGATGACAAGGCTAAATCAGTTCAGGACCTTTTGAATTTTGTTATGCTTTTCAGTTGGAAGTGGTTTTCTTTAGTTTATCCACATGCTAAATTTTCGTTTTACGACTGGTTTACAGTCCCTTGTGTCTGTTTGAATTGATGTTCTTTGTGTAAGGGTTGTTGCACCCCTTGTGCAGCTTTTAATCAATTTCATTGCCTTTTGAAAAAAAATTGCCCCTAAAGCTTAGTAACACCTCATTCGTGAATTCGTAAGAGAAAGAGGAAGAATAAGGGATCATAGCTTTAAAAAAATAAAAGAAATATAAGTGAGATGAATATAAGTAAGAGCATGGATGAATCACAGGGGCACATAAGAGGATTCATTGGCTAGAGGCCATTGTGAATTAAATTTCCTTCCAATTTTCTATCTACAAAATATAAAAGAAAAGATAAATCAATTTTTTTTAGAAAAACAAGTGTGGGCATAAAATATTGAGAAACAAATGTGGAGAAGCTCCGTATTGATTAGAAAAATGAAGATTAAGCACTTTATAAGTGAGAGAACTCACACTTTTATGTGAATAAATGTTGTGTCTTTCTCACAACATATGTTGCTCATAAAGAAATGTTCAAAAAAATGCTCCTTCATAACCCCACGACTTGATGACTAACATCTTTTGGAAAACACACACCAAAAAAACAAATGATGTACATGTAACGATTTCAAAGTTCTTATATTGAATTAAATATATAAATAAATGTTTATATTTTAAGATGCAAACTTGACATCAAATTTTTAGATCAATTTAGTTAGTTAGTGAAATTCTGGTATCAGATGCGTGATGTTAAGGTGTGATGTCACAACAACACACTCTGCTATATGAACAAGGTAAAAGCAACAGTAAATAACTCAAAGAATTGCTCACCCAATTTAGTTAAACAACTTACTCTGGGGGCTACCAAGCCAGGGATGAATTTCACTATCAGTAGAATTAATTTACAGACTCAACAACCCAGTTGACATCTCCTAAACTTAATCACTACTTAATGAACCTTCTACCTAAGAGACCACTTAGGTATGAGAACACTACTCAATCCCTAAATCACTTCAATGATATAATTCAAAGATCACACACTTTGAAAAACACAACTTGATTCTGCTTCACAGCTTTGATCAAGAACAACTCAAAACAACAACACCAATTCACACTAGAATGGTTTACAACACATACACGAAGACACAAACGACTCTCAGTCTTTAGCTCTCTTTCTTCGTTTTTTTTCTTCAGGATTGATGCGCTTTATATAGCTATTTGATTTGGGCTTGGACCTGCTACAATATCTGACCTGATTTGTTATTTAAAACTGAATCTTCAAATTAGATTTTCTCTCAAAATCTTCTTAAATCTTCAGCCTTTAAACACTCCTACAAATCTGCATCAAATCTGTTTGCAACAGAAAATATCTCCTCCAAGATATTCGCATCCAATAACTCTAACATCTCTCCCAAAATCCAGCTAATACGCTTAACCCTAAAAACATCTTAAACCTGATGTTTTAATGATCTGCATATCTGATGTCATGACATCGCATGTGACATCAGACTTCAAAACTTCAACAACTTAAACACTTAACATTATCCAATGTTAAGACTCAATGTTAAGACGTCACCCATATGACATCAACATTGAACAACTTTGTTTTACCAAAATTCTAGCCAATCCAAGAACTAACAATCTCCCCCTTTGGCTAATTTTGGCTAAAACAATCTCTGCAACATCAGAGACATCAGCAGCGGATAAAAATTGAAAAATGTTAAAAACTCCTAGCAGCACTCTTTCAAAACAGCTCCTACTTCAAAATGCTGCACATACTCCATCGGCTCAGCAAAGGGTCAAGCTCCCCCTCAAAACCAGAACCAGCATAAACAGTTGTTCAACATGCACACTCCCCCTCAACATCTGCACCACACCAGAACTGAGATAGGTCACACTCTACACACAAAGGCTAGGCTAACTCTCCCCCTTTTTAGCCACAATTGGACAATCACCAAACACAATGTCCTGACATAATAAATGACACAGTCAAACACCAAGCTTTCCCCAAAACAAGTTCCAACACCTTGACTGGTCAGGCGATACAAACAATGCTCCTTGTTTGCATTATAAAAACAAGCCTTCTTTCTTCTAGCAGCACCACACAGCAACCAAGAATGAGCCAGTCAAACTCCAAAGATGCAGCAAAGAACCTCAAGCAGGAGGACAAGAAACCAGATCCACTGAAGAAGAAGAGCAAAACACAGACAACAACTGGAACTTCTTCAGGAGCAACAAGAACAGGCAAAACATCTGAGACAAGGATGAAGACCATCAAGAAACCTCCAGTGCAACAATATGATTCCGATGAAGGAGATGGTGATGAGGACTGGATTACATTTAAAAACTCAGAAGGTTGGGACAGATTGAATGAGAAGAAGAAACAAAACTCTATGTTTAAAGCTTTAGATAAACTAATACTTCCAATCTTGTAAACTTTCTGCAGTTGAATAATTGTTATCTTTAATCACACACATAAGACAACTGCATCCTAACACATCTTCCAACCAATCCTTATATATGCAACTCCCCAATTTTAAACTATCAAATTGGTTTGCATCTAAGAACTCAGTACAAATATCTGCTAATTGCTTTTCAGTAGCCACATGTTCCAAAGCCACCTTATCTTCAACCAAGTCATTTATATCAATATGCTTTACCTTACTGTTTTGAATAGGATTCTTGGAGATACTCATATCACAGTGCAATGTCATAACATCTTGCTTGACATTGTTTTTAGTCAACAGGTGCTTCATCAAAACAAGTTGAGAGCAACTACTCCCTGCTGCTATGTACTTTGCATTACCATAACCTATAAGCTCAGTCCCTGATCCATGATTGTAATTCTTCTTAGATCTATTCTCATAAAGAGACTTCTCTAGTCCATCAAAAATAGTTGTTTTATGATTAATGAGGACCAATTTTGCAGTAGCCATCTTGAGAACGATGACATAATTAATACCAATACGCCCAGCATATAATTTTCCCTTTAGGAACCAAATTTTTGCGGATATGTCTGTATCCTTCAACTCACATTCATCTCTCTCACTTCTTCTATCAGCAATATCAACAGAATTGAATTCATTGACAAGTCTCTCATAGCACTTGTAAAAACTAGGACTAGTTTCCATCAGCCTAGCAAACTTAATCATATTCAAAGCATCTTTACCAAATTCTTTTTCCAGATTAAGCCCTCTTTGAAAAACATACTTCCACCTTTTAATGAAATGCAAAGGAATGTTATCTAGTGAAGCCTTTTGAATTTTCTCAGAAGTTCTAACAACAACAACTTTCTTCATATGAGAGATGTCCTTTTGAGGTGACTCAATAGCTTTCCCTTTCCTTGATTTCAGTCTTTTAGCAACCCCAGGAACTACTTTTGCAATCAGCTCATTGTCAGACAGATCAACCACTTCAACATTCTTCTTTATTTTAAGGCTAGGAGATGTTTCAACCTTAACTCCAACATCTCCATCTTCCAAAACAGAGATTGCCAACCTGTGATGGTTGTCTTGCGAGTTATCAATCTGCTTATCACTTGCTTCCAAAACTTCTTAAGATCACCACTACCAGCACCCATATCTTCAGAGAAATCGTCATTACTCTTCATATCTGAGTGATCATCCTCTATGACCTTAGGTTCCTCAAGATTTCCTGTGAACAATTGCATAACACTAGGTTGTTTGGTGATCCTTCTGATGTCACAGTCAGATGTCATAACATCATCCTCAACATCACTTGATGAGCTGAACTCTTGAGGTACCCATTGATAGCAATTATCTCTGGATCTGACTCCTTTCATAACTACCTCATTCTTCTCATTAGTCACCAAACACTCATCCTTGGTGTAGCTGACCTTGTGTCCTTCATCACAAAGCTGACTTATGCTAATCAAATTAGCACTCAAACCTTTGACAAGAAGCACATTGTCAAGATCAGGTCCATCATGACACTTCACTTTTCCACCACTTTTTACCACCCATTCTCTCCATTTCCAAAAGTAACATCAATTGAGGAGCAAGAATTGACATCCACCAATTGGTTTTTGAATCCAGTCATGTGCTTTGAACAACCACTGTCAAAGTACCATCCATCCTTAGCAGAGTGTCTATCTGAAATGTGAGCCAATAGACATGTAACCTCAGCTTTAGGAACCCACTGTTTAACAACCTTGGGCCTGTTATCCTTCTGTCCAGGTTGAGGGATAGACTTGGGATAACCATGAAGCTTGAAGCAAGAAAATTGCATATGGCCAAATCTTCCACAATAGAAGCACCTTACTCTTTCTTCTCTGAAGTTGTTAAACTTCCTGCCACCTTGATGATGAAACTGCTGCGGCTGCCATCCATAGTACTGGTGCTGCTTTCTTCCATAGTTTGCCTGTCTCATGTAGTGAGGATTCTGTCTCTTAGGCTGTTTTCTATGGTGATGTGGCTTCCTTCTTCCATAATAATGAGGCACAACATTATTATATTCAAAGCCATACGTATTTCCCTGATGTTGAGACATCTGATGAAACATGTTAAACCTAGGAGCCTGCATACTCCTATGGTATTGAGGAGGCATAAACTGCCTAGCTCCATAAGTATGTGCCTTCCCTTGATGAGGACCATGAGCATACCTTTTCCCAACATTTTGTGGCTGTTGATGAGCAACCTGCTTGGGTTTAGGATTGTGTCTCTTTTTGTTATGGTGAGACATTGTTTGAGACATGTCCTTTTTGGTTCCTGAAGTACTAGCTTCACTAGAGACCTTCTCCTCAGCAACAAATCCTAATCCAGTCTTGTCTCCAGCTACCCTTTCTGCCTGAAGGATCTTATCAAGAGTATTAGATCCACTGTTCAACATTCTCACAGATTTTGTCATTTGATCAAGTTGAGATTTAACCAATAAGACTTCATTTTCAAGATCAGCTTTAACAGTCTCAAGCTGGATTATTCTTTTCTTTTGTTTCTCACTTTCTTGACAAATCTCTGCACTCCTCAGGCATAACTCTTGATAGGATGCTGATAACTCCTCAAAAGTCAATTCCTCATCACTAGATTCTCCATCAGAAATACATGTTCCTGTCAATGCCCTAACATGCTTGGCAGACTCTTCTTCACTTTCACTGTCAGTATCAGACCAGGAAACAGCCATGCCCTTTTTCTGCTTCTTAAGGAATGTAGGACATTCTTTCTTGACATGACCATAGCCTTCACATTCAAAGCATCGAACTCCTTTGTCTTGACCATTCTTCTCTTCATCCTTCTCTTTTGACTTGTTGATGTCAGAGGAGATGTTCTTAACATTAGGTTTGTAGTTTCTATTCATCCTCTTAAACACCTTGTTAAACTGTCTTCCCATCAGAACAATAGCTTGAGACAGCTCCTCCTGAGACTCAGCACCATTCCCTTTCGTCTCTTCTTGAGTATTGGATACCAAGGCAATACTCTTGGTATTCTTTTCAGGTTCCTCCTCATTCAACCCTGACTCAAAAGTTTGAAGAGATCCAATAAGCTCATCAACCCTTATTTTGCTGATGTCTTGAGCTTCTTAAATTGCAGTCACCTTCATCTTATACCTCTTGGGAAGGGATCTAAGGATTTTCCTCACCAGCTTTTCTTCAGTCATCTTCTCTCCAAGAGCACTAGAGGCATTAGACAGCTCAAGAATACTCATATGAAAGTCATGAATAGTTTCATCTTCCTTCATCTTTAGACTTTCAAACTTTGATGTCAGAAGTTGAAGTCTTGACATCTTAACCTTTGAAGTTCCTTCATGAGTAGTCTTTAAAATGTCCCAAGCATTCTTTGCCACTTCACAAGTGTTTACCAACCTGAAGATATTTTTATCAATCCCATTAAAGATGGCATTCAAGGCCTTAGAATTGCCAAGTGCTAGCTCATCCTCTTCCTTGGTCCACTCTTCTTCAGGTTTCAGCTTGGTGTTTCCTTCTTTATCAGTAATAACAGGGTGCTTCCACTCTTTCATAATAGCCTTCCAAGCCCTGCTGTCTTAAGACTTCAAGAAGGTAACCATCCTTGGTTTCCAATAGTCATAATTAGAGGCATCTAGAATAGGGGGTTTATTCACAAATCCACCAACTTCCTTGTCCATCTTTACCAGAAAGTATCAACCCTAGATCTCACCCAGATGCAGAGCAGGATGCCTGCTCTGATACTAATTGAAATTCTAGTATCAGATGTGTGATGTTAAGGTGTGATGTCACAACAACACACTCTGCTATATGAACAAGGTAAAAGCAACAATAAATAACTCAAAGAATTGTTCACCCAGTTCAGTTAAACAACTTACTCTGGGGACTACCAAGTCAGGGATGAATTTCACTATCAGTAGAATTAATTTACAGACTCAACAACCCAGTTGACATCTCCTAAACTTAATCACTACTTAATGAACCTTCTACCTAAGAGACCACTTAGGTATGAGAACACTACTTAATCCCTAAATCACTTCAGTGATATAATTCAAAGATCACACACTTTGAAAAACACAACTTGATTCTGCATCACAGCTTTGATCAAGAATAACTCAAAACAACAACACCAATTCACACTAGAATGGTTTACAACACATACACGAAGACACAAACGACTCTCAGTCTTTAGCTCTCTTTCTTCGTTTTTTTCCCTTCAGGATTAATGCGCTTTATATAGCTATTTGATTTGGGCTTGGACCTGCTACAATATCTGACCTGATTTGTTATTTAAAACTGAATCTTCAAAACAGATTTTCTCTCAAAATCGTCTTAAATCTTCAGCCTTTAAACACTCCTACAAATCTGCATCAAATCTGTTTGTAACAGAAAATATCTCCTCCAAGATATTCGCATCCAATAACTCTAACAGCTCTACCAAAATCCAGCTAATACGCTTAACCCTAAAAACATCTTAAACCTGATGTTTTAATGATCTGCATATCTGATGTCATGACATCGCATGTGACATCAGACTTCAAAACTTCAACAACTTAAACACTTAACATTATCCAATGTTAAGACTCAATGTTAAGACATCACCCATGTGACATCAACATTGAACAACTTTGTTTTACCAAAATTCTAGTCAATCCAAGAACTAACCGTTAGTATATATCAAATTTTTGGTTAATTATATATATTGAGTAGTTAATCAATATATTAAGATGTTGAAATTCATGAATTACAATTTATCTTCATGAGATTACAAAGAAATAGAAGATAAGTTGGCAAACAACACACATTCCCATGCAAAAAGAAGCTTCGTACAACCTATGCACAAAAACGAGAGTGTGAAAATATTCACACCATTCTAACATTTAACAGAAAAGTTCCACAAAAATAAAAAATAAATAAATAAATACAAACTCATGTAATCAAATTGGGAGAATGTTAGATGATCCAGGTCATTATTAGCTTTAAATTTAAGATAGCATAACAT
This sequence comes from Lathyrus tuberosus, assembly GCA_022829125.1. NCBI lineage: Eukaryota > Viridiplantae > Streptophyta > Magnoliopsida > Fabales > Fabaceae > Lathyrus > Lathyrus tuberosus. The sequence continues at coordinate 4,011,913 of JALAZF010000266.1, read as the reverse complement.
TGAGAAAAATAAATGTTAATTTGGGTATCCAAACTCAGAGTTGTTGTGTCATTTGGGTTGTTTGTGCATGTGTCATTGATTTGGAAAGATCTAGTTTTGTCTGAATTCTGATTATATGTGACGCTTTTTAAGTTTCTTTTGCTTTTCTGTTGTTGATTTATTTTGTTGTGTTGCTTCTTTCTCGGAAGTGGTACTCCTTGTACCTCTTATTTTAGATGTTCCTTGTACTTTGGCTGATAATTTCTCTTTTTTCTAATATATATATATATATATATATATATATATATATATATATATATATATATATATATTTTTTTATATTTATATATTACTAAAACTCTTTTAAATATAATATTAAATTTTTTAAATATAATATTAATATTTTAATAAAATTAATATATTTTTATTTAAATTTTAATGAGTTTTTTAGATGAAAAATTATTTAGTTAAATTATTAGAACTAATTTCTATTAATATTTATTTTTCATCGATTATAAAATCAATCCATTTACCTGCTCTTCTCATCACGTTTTTAAAAAATCATCTAAAAATATTATAAATATTATTGAATCAAAGTAAAAAAAAAGGTTGGACTAAAATAAATATTCTAATTGATAAATTAGAATATTCTAAATAAATAGTAAGAGTCATTGAACTTAAGTTACTTAATAAATATTTTAAATAAATATTATTGTTTAACTATTATAAAAAAATAATTTAAAAAAATTATTAAATCAAAGTAGAAAAAAAATTTGAAAAAAAGTTGAGGCCCTAGGCGGTGGCCTCGCTCGCCTACCCTAGGGCCGGGTATGTTTGTCATTCTTTAAAATATTTCATAGTCTATTATGATTACTTTTAAAATGAACATATTATTTGTTCTTGTTTCGCAATATAGAATATGAGGGTTAAAAACATTAGCGAGATTGGTAGGCAACCAAGTATTGAAGTTGCATTGTGTTTGTTTTGTTGAAAATTTTGTAAATTAAATTGACAAATAAATAACACAATTGAGGAATAAATATTAACTAAAAACGTGACAATCAAAATGATTATTAAAATAATGTGGTATTTTTCACACATTCTAGACCAAAATTATTGGTTCAAAAAAAAAAGTAGAATGAAGGTTAATGTAATACGAAATGCATGAGGCTTTACCGCAGAGTGAAATCTATTATCATCTTTAGTAAAAAGTGAAAATACCTCACATTGGTTATATCAACTTACTGATTCTTGAAGATTTACTTTCATACCTTCTACGAGGAATCCTATATTCACGAATCTTACATGCTTAACCAATGTTGAAGCATTTTAACTCTACACTAACAACGATGTTATGTTTATCAAAATCCTTTTTGCAAGACTCTTGATGATTTCTCATTGGACAAATGGCGGGAGGGTTATAGAATTTGGTGTTGGATGGCAAGATGGAATCTGCTTCGACTTTTCTGCCATGCAACACCAGTACTAAAATAAATATTCTAACTGGGCTATGGAATCTGCTTCGACTTTTATGCCATGCAAAACCGAGTCTCTTCCTTTCATTTTAAAGGTGGGTTGCAGCCCTAGAAAAATTCACTTTTGGAAAGAAGTGATCAACATCATCAAAAACAGAATGTCATCTTGGAAAGGCCGTTTTCTTTTTCTTGGAGGTCGGGTCTTGTTGATCAATTTTGTCTTGAATTCTATTCCTATATATACTCTTTCTTTTTATAAGACATCGGCTAAGGTTTTGAGTACTATTATGAGCTTGTTGAGCAACTTTCTTTGGAGAGGTTTAGGTGATAAGAAGGTTGTTCATTGGGTGAGTTGAGAGCGGATTTTCAAGACGAAGGAAGAAGGAGGCATTGGCATTATCAACCTTGAAGCTTTCAACAAAGCTTTACTCATGAAGTGGAAGTGGCGTATCATCAACGATAGGAACGCGATTTGGAGAGGCTTGATAAACCACAAATATATGCAGCCCGAAGTGAAGATGTACATTAGCAATCCTACTTCAATCAACCGCGGAGATTCAATTTGGTGGCGTGATCTGTTGTTAATCGACTCGCTGCAAGATTCAGGCAATAATTGTTTTGCAGAGAACACTCGAAGTAGACTTGGTAATGGCAAGTTTACGTCTTTTTGGTACAGCTTTTGGGCTGACAAAAAGCAGTTGAAGGATGCTTTCCCTGTTGCTTTTGCGCAGACTATTTCTCTTTTTTGCAGGGTTGCAGACACTGGGAGCTGGGAGGAAGACTATTGGAGTTGGAATAATCATGTTACAGGGACCCTTGATGTAGATGATTGTACTGTTGTTGCTGCTTTTTTGGAGGATTGGAAAGAGGATAACAACTTGGATAAAGAAGCGTTAGACACGATTGCTTGGCTGCCTGATAAATCCCATTCTTTCTCTGTGCGCTCAGGTTACATGATGATGAGAAACAAGTTTTCCTCCATCAGTATTTCGCAGAGGGAGAGATTAGCTTTGAAGGTGTTGTGGAACATTAAGGCTCTGTCGAACATTTTATTATTTGGTTGGCGTTGGATCCTTAATCGTCTTCCCACGAGCGACCAATTATTTAAGAGGAATATCTTGGCTCATGACAGAGACAAATGTTGTGTTCTTTGTTTTAAGGAGGATGAGACAAAACTCAACTTTTTTGGCATTTGCACTTTCAGTAGTAGAATTTGGAAAGCTATTATTGGTTGGTTTGATAAGAGCCTCAACATGAGATGGGAGGAATTAGCTGAATTTCCCTTTACGGTAAACTGATCCTTGGGGAAGGAGTTGCAAAGGATGGTCAGCGTCATTTGGTTGGCTGCTTTGTGGATAATTTGGACATACCACAATGGAATCATCTTCAAAGGATCATGCTCTACCTTTGAAGAATGTTGAATGAAAACAAAATTTTTATCTTGGGAATGATTTTGTTTAGCCAATCTTCTGCTTTCTTCTTCTAGTTTCTTTGATTGGAGTTCCAATCCTTTGTATTGCATCTCAAACTCCTGATGTTCTTTGTTTTGTAAGGGTTTCGAGTACCCCTTGTACTCGTTGTGTTTAATCAATTTCGTTGCTTATTAAAAATAAATATATATGACACTTTTTGATATATATTGTTAACAAGCAATCACAATGTCATACCCATTGAATAGCTAGATAGCCTAATCTTATGTATTAGTTAAAATTAAAGAACGTTAAATTTGTTTTTTATAAAAAATATTATTAGTTAGGTATAAATCTATTTAAATTCTTTCAAGATTTTGCCAGTATATCAAATAACTAAACTCATAAAACTTAAACCTAATATTTTTCTACTTCTACCTCATACTCTAATTAATGGTTTCATCTTCCTACACTTTAAATGTAACTCCCAACCTTGAACTAGAAAAATTATTATTTACTTCTTTACAAGCATTAGTTGATCTAGTGGTAATTGACGTTGGATTTGTTATGAAGGACTACGATTTAATCCCCCGCAACTGCGATAAGAAGGGAGCTAGAACCACTTGATACCAAAACTAACCCCTGAAATAAATTAGTCAGTCTAGTGGGTCGAGTACTGATGGTGTGAAAAAAACAATGCATCTTTGAAGGAATGTTATGCAGTTTTATGCAAATGCAATTATGAATATTCACTCCTTAAAGGACATCTTCAAGTCTTTGTCTGACCACATATTTCACAAAATTGTATGCCAAATAGGAGAATGTGCTAGAGGAAGTGAAATTCTGGTACCAGATATGTGATGTTACGTGTGATGTCACAACAACACACTCTGCAATGGACAATGTAAAACAACAGAAGAGTACACAAATAGTTGTTCACCCAGTTCAGTTAAACAACTTACTCTGCGGGCTACCAAGCCAGGAAGGAATTTCACTATCAGTAGTATTAATTTACAGACTCAACAACCCAGTTGACATCTCCTAAACTTAATCACTACTTAATGAACTTTCTACCTAAGAGACCACTTAGGTATGAGACCACTACTCACTTCCTTAAGCACCTCAAAGATCACACTTTGAGATACACCTTGATCCTGCTTACAAGCTTTGATCAAGTAACAACACTCTCTTGCTTCACAGCTCTAAGAGAGTGCACTTTGCAACTCACCAATTCAACCTAGAATGGCTTACAAAAACTCGTACAAAGACAATGAATGACCCTCAGTCTATGCTCTCTATCTTCTGTACTTTCTTCAAAGGATTGATCGCTTTATATAGCTATTTAATCTGGTCTTGGACCTGCTACAATATCTGACTTGATTTGTTATTTAAAACTGAATCTTCGACAGATTATCTCTCTCAAAATCTTCTTAAATCTTCAGCCTTTAAACACTCATACAAATCTGCATCAAATCTGTTTGTAACAGAAAATATCTCCTCCAAGATATTCGCATCCAATTACTCTGCCAGCTCTACCAAAATCCAGCTAAAACGCTTAACCCTAAAAACATCTCAAACCTGATGTTTTACTGATCTGGTATAGTGATGTCAAGACATCGCATGTGACATCACACTCCAAAACATCAACAACTTAAACAACTAACATTGACCAATGTTAAGACTCAATGTTAAGACATCACCCATGTGACATCAACATTGAACAACTTTGTTTTACCAAAATTCTAGCCAATCCAAGACCTAACAGGAAGGATATGTCATATTGGAGATAAATGCGTCACGTTTTGGTACCTCATGTATGAAAGAAGATGAATATATTCATTGTGATCGTGAAGGCTGGATCAGATCCTTTTGAAGTGGGCCACTAAGAACGTTTGAGATGTTGGGCGTATGGAGAGGAGGAGGGGGTGTACCTGCAAGGCACTCCGACGCTCAAGTAAGAAAGGGTCAGAGAAAAGGTGCAAGTACAAAGTATTAGTTCGTAGGGTGAATATTGGATACCTGACCCTCTCAAGTGAGAGGGTTTATATAATGCCGCCAAACGCGTGGCCAACGGTCCTATTTTCGGGGCGAAATAATCGTTTTCCCAAAGAATAGGTAATTGCCCAAAACTAGCCGTTATGTCGGGCATAGGCATGGTTTCGGGCACCTGCCCTCAGCCGTTCGGGGAGTGCAGAAGCCGTGCGGAACGGGCAGCATTTCCGGGGAGGAGTGATGCAGTCCTTGCTCGGTTGGAGGGGCAGAAAGGTAACTTTTTCCCTTTGTGGATTGGACTTAGGCAATTGGGCCGTTCTGGGAGAAGAAGCAGATTGGGCCATGCCTAGTCATTGGTCCAGTCCAGAATAGGAGCCCCAGAAGTCGTTGCTCCCGAGCCTGGGAGTGATGACTTAAGGACAGCTCGTTGCTTCGGGGAGCTAGCGTGAAGTCGTCGTTTGGTGATGGGGAAGAGTCTCGTGGTGCCCGTAGTCCCTGGTGTCTGTGGCATTCATGACCGTGACCGTATTGCCCGTCGTGCGCGGAGACTAACGGTGAGTCAGAATTGGAAACGTTAGGGCGCCACGTGTGCCTAGAGCTCCGTGTAGTAGTTACTAGGCAATGATGGCAAGTTAATAGCCATCATGACCTACGAGCGTGTGCCACCGCACGTGCCCTCTGTATAAAAGGGGGAAACTCGTTCCATTTTGAACTTTTTGCTCTGATCTCTCTTCGTCTTTTTCAGAATTCCTGCCCGTCACCGTCGTCTGCTATTCCGGCCACCACATCAACTTCCGGGGAACTGTGTTTCATCTTCTAAATCAAGTAAGTTTGCTTATTCTGTGCTCTTTTACCCATTTTGACAGTTGTTCGTAGTCTTGCATGCGGTTAGGTTTAGGTTTAGGAGATGAAATAGACTGATTTCCGGTGATTGTTGGTGGTGGACGGTGGTTGTGCCATTTTCCACTTCTGATGCGTCGCCGGGCTTTTTAGTATGTTTTAGTGAGGAGGGCGGTTTACGGTGTCGTTGTGACGATGATGCATGTGTAAGCGTTGTGATTTTTCGTCTTCTGTGTTGGTGATGAATTATCCGGTCGAATACTCCTAGATTCCGGTGAAGCTTTGTGGTTTCCGGCGAAGCTTCAAGCGGAAAGTGGGTATGAGCGCGGGGAAGCTCCTCGCCTAGGGATGACTTGTCTCGAGCGTCTCTTCGCGGGGAGGTTTCTGAGTTTTTCTTTTGATGTTAGGGCTTAGGTCGGGGACGTTGTCCTCAGCCATTTACGCTCCCTTTCACTTGACTAGCGGTGGAAGGGTGGATTTGATCTATTGTCAAATCACTTTTTTCTCTACTTTCAGGTGATCGATATGGCGACGAGGCCAGATGGAGAAATCATCTTGGACTCATCGGAGGAAGAGGCGAGTTCCTCAAACAGCAGTAGCTCGACGACTTCAAGTATCCCCAGCGAGGCCGGGGAAGAAGAGGAAATGGAAGATATGGAAGAGGATGTCGTCGAGGATTCGCGGAGGAGTGGGAGGTGGCTGAACCAGTCGAGCACGGGTCCACCTTTTCCACGTATTTAGGGGATGTTTTTACAGAAGTTGGGCCAGAGGGGGAGTGGAGGGTGCACTTTCCGTCCGAGGACGATCGGGTCTGCACGGATTTCGGGGATCGCTTCACTATGTACGAATATGCCTTTAAAGAGCTGGGGTTGAGATTTCCGTTCACTGATTTTCAGTAATTAGTGTTTGTGCACTTGAAGTTGGCCCCTATCCCGCTGCACCCGAACTCACTGGCCTTTATACGGGCGTTTGAGTTGACCTGTGATTTTTTGAAGATAGGGGCTACTCATCCCTTGTTCTTCACAGTCTTCCACCTTCAACGGCAGCTGTCGGGCAGGAAGTACGGTTGGGTTTCGTTGAAGCAGCCTCACAAGCTGTTCAAGCCTTTCTCTGAATCGATACGGACGTTCAAGGAGAGGTACTACATTATTGAGCCCGTATCGAAAGCCACCCAGGACAATATTTAGCTTTGGGAGATCGAGGTCGACGAGGAGGGAAATGAGCTACGCGACGAGGCTGGGAAGTTTATCGGGGAGAGAGTGTACAAGTTCCCCATCCACTGGGGACCTAGCCATTTCACCAAAAAGCCTGACGATTACGTTCTTCAGCCGCACGAGTTAGACGGGCAGGATACCGTTGCGTATGAGACGCTGGTGAAGTATGTTAACTCCTTCCTGCTCGCTCAATGCGGGATGAAGAAGGGTGAACCAATCTTCGAGGAGGATGGTAGTCAGAGGGTTGAATACCGCTTTATTAATACCAAGGTACTCCTGGAGTGCAAAACTCCTGCGGAAGCCCAGAAGCTGCTCGGTAGTATTAGTTATTTTAATTTGCCCGAACTATTTTCTTTTCTCGTATCTAACATGCTCGTGTTCTGTTTGTGCAGGTGAGATGCCTCAGGCCCATGAGAGGATGGTGAAAAATGCTCTTGCGAGGAATAAACCCGGCACGGCTCCTACGAAGTCTCGATTTACCAATGCACGTGCTCCCAGTCCTGCTCAGTCTGCTGCGGGGACCTCTTCTCCCACTCCTGCTCCCCGTGGATCTCCCCTGCCTTTGGCTTCACGAACCAAGCGGCTGAGGGCCAACGACGTCGTGGATCTCAGCAGGGCCCCAGAGAAAGGGAGGTTCGAGCTTCCCCCTTGCATACTCCATAGAAGATTCTTTGAGGGGAACTCCTTGATCGTGCCGCAGGCAGAATCCCTTTGGCTGGAAAGTATGGACCGCCCGAGCAAGAGGGCGTTGGTGGCCCAAGATGCCTCTGCACTGGTCAGAGTTCTGGAAATGGTGGCCATATATGCTGAAGGGGATTCTGTAACTGAGTCTGAACTCAGGGCTGCTCGGGCTACCATGGCATCTCTCACGGAAGAGGTGAAGAGTGCTGACGATGCCTGAAAGAAGGATGATGAGGAGGAGGCCAGGCTGAAAAGGAGAATTCTATGCTGGCAGTGGAGAAGTAGGCGGCTGAGGAGCTGGTCCAGCAGCTGAGGGCGGTCAATGCCCCGGGAGAAGATGAACCCCAGGATGTGAAGGAACTGAAGACAAGGTCCGAGCTAGTTGCCCGTATATTGGTGGCCGAGGATGATAATATCGTCATTGCGGACGAATCCTTTAAGAATGTCGTGTCCTAACTGCGGGTGGTGATCCCCGGGCTTGACATTTCTACTGAGGGTACTCATTACCTGGCGCATATTGAAGATGGCCGGATCGCTATGCCTGACACCCTTCTTGAAGAGAATGTCGAGGATCAGCCCGCGGAGAACCAAGAGCCTCAGCCCGAGCCTGCCGATAAGATGGTGAGTGAGGGATTTTCTTTTTGTTGTTGTAATTTGTCCGGCCTGCGTGTCGTGAATTTGTTGTAACCTATTTTGGGGGCGTGGCCCCCAGTCTATGTAATCCAGTACAATCACGGTCCTAGTGGCCACTTCTCATACTTAAATTATGTGTCCGGTCTTGGTGGCCGGTTCTGTTCTTTGCATGGTTTTACTTGTTTTTATTTTCTGCTAAGTGTTGTATTCATGCTCGTTGTGAATGAATGCTTGCCCGTGATAGGGAATATTTGACTTATGTGAAGTTTCAGGGGATTGCTCGTTGTAGATGTGTTCGGAAGTGAGGGGTACTGGTCGAACGGCCGGGGAATACTGTAACGCCCGATTATTTAATTATTTATTTAATTAAATAATTTTGAATATTTTCCGTTTGAATTGTTGAAGTTGTGTGATATCGATTTAAGTTGTGTTAATTGTTGTGGAATTGTTTAGTTGAATTAAGTGGTAGAAATTAGAATAATACTAGACTATATTAATTGGGCCTATTTAGTTAGTTGGAAGTAGTAGAAAAGGGGGTGTAAGAACTTAAGCCCAATAAGATTATAGTATTATTTTTAATGGTTGTTAGTTATCAGAATAGAGATTGAAAAGAAAGAGTGGCAGTTAGAAATACAAAGAGGAAACAAGGGTTCTATGAAGAAAAGAGGAACGTGGGAGTTGTAGGCTAGAGGCAAGCGAAATCCTATCGAGAATTTAGAGAGCGGCCTTCAATCCAAGGTAAGGGTGGGGTTATGACTCTATAATTGGGTTGATGGTGAATGATATGTGGGATTAGATTTGTAGGATTGCCTTGTGTATGTTGTCTGTGTGTGTTGATTATATTGTCTGAGTATGCTGATTTCGTAATTGATACCGAAAATTGATAATTGGTTGATGCTGTTGAAATTAGTCATGGATAATTGATATAGGTTAATGTGAGTATAATCACAACCCTAAATTATGTGTATTGAGATGGTGGAAAGGTTGGTTTGTGATCGATCAGAAAGAGAAATTTGGTAGAATAAGGAAACAGAGACGAACAGAATTGAGAAGGATTGAACAAGCAATGTGACAACCGTCTGGCCTGTGTGCCGACCGTCACACCCCTGAGACGACCGTCACCCCCTTGTTACGACCGTCACACACACAAATTCATGAAAATGGGACGATGGTCACACGGGTCTGCGCATTTTTTTTCCGTTTCTGCGTTGTGGTTTCTGTCTGCTATATGTCTGGCATAATTGAACTCAGTAAATATTTTTGCATAAACATAATTAATTTGAGAATCAATATAATTAACAACAGTAATTCATTGAGTGAGAATCACTGTAGGTATATAAGTAATAGTATTAATAATATGGCAGTGGCAGTGACCAACTAGTAGGATAATAATATAGCAGTAGCCGTGATGAATTAGTGGGATAAAGCAGTTAGTATATATATAGCAGAAGATTAATTAACTGTTTCAATCGAAAACTGCCGAATGACTTTTGTGTTGGATTGTAGTATATTTTGGTTGTCTAGTTGTGTTGTGCCTTTGGTTGAGAATTTGCGTGTTGCATGTGATGTTGTGTCTTGTTGGAGTGCCTCTAAATTATGGGCAAGAATAAGTTGTAGGCCTATGGCCAATGTTGAATTGTTGTGGTGCTGATTTTAATGATTGTCGTTGATTAATTTGATAATTGAGTTGAGTCGCATTGCATAGCATATCAAGTTGGAGCTGATGCTCGTTAAGTTGGCCTGGATTGGAAAAATATTAAGTTGAAGGCTTATGCCTTGTTGACGTCAATATTAATTGAAAATTTCTAAGTTGGGAGTTCTGCTCCAATGGTACCACATGCATATTACGAGTTGCATCTCAAGTTGCATAATTGTGTTGTTATGTTGTTTATTATGTTGATCTGTGTTGATTGTGAGTTGTGAAGTGGTGATTGTTTATAGTCTAATCTAATATGTTATTTATCATATATTCGATTATATTGTCCGATATCTCACCCCTTCTGTGTATGGTGATGGTTTATACGCCATCTTGCAGGTAATCCGGAGTGAAGGCTGTCTACCTTCGTTAGTTCAATTCGGTGTCGTCGCTCTGATACGTAACACTCGGGGGGATGAACGCTTGTTTCTTTTATTGTTGCTGAATTTTTAAGTTGTTTCCTTTGAAGATTATTACTTCAACGATGTTTTAAGTTGGATAAAGTTGTTATGTCATTTAAGTTGAAGTTCGTGCCTCCGCTGCTTAATTATAAAAGTTGTTTTGGTTTACAAAGACTAAATTATGTTGTTATCATTTCACCCAAGCTTGTAGTGTTATGTATCTATGTTAAAAGGCGATTAAATGTTGTTGTTGTAAGTTGTGAATGTCGCATCCTATTCGTATGTTGAAATTTTGTAACTCTGATTTTATTAATATTCGTCGGGTAGAAATGGGGTGTTACATTAGTGGTATCAGAGCAGGTCGGTCTGTCCGGCCAAGTTGTCGAGTCATAGTTGTTTGACAATCGAGTATTATTAACTAGTTCTAACCTTTGTTTATGTTGTCGTGACAAGTTGAGATGGTTGGAAGGAACGATGCTGCAATTGCTGCTGCGATGCAAGCAATGGGTCAGGCTTTGCAGAATCAGCCGAACGCTGACGAGAATGCTGGATCTCGTAGTTTGGCAACTTTTCAGAGGGAGAATCCGCCTACCTTCAAGGGCAAGTATGATCCTGATGGAGCGTTGGATTGGTTGAAAGAGATGGAGAGAATCTTCCGTGTGATGGACTGCACTCCAGTGTAGAAGGTTCGATATGGGACTCACATGCTAGCAGTCGAGGCTGATGACTGGTGGCTAGAGACTCGTCAGAGGTTGGAAACTGCAGGTGAAGGTATCACTTGGGATGTGTTCCGAAGAGAGTTCTTGAGGAAGTATTATCCAGAGGATGTTCGTGGTAAGAAGAAAATCGAGTTTCTTGAGCTGAAGCAAGGAAACATGTCGGTTACTGATTATGCTGCAAAGTTTGTTGAATTGGCTAACTTTTATCCGCACTATAACGATGATAATGCTGAGCTTTCAAAATGCATCAAGTTTGAGAGTGGGTTGCGCCCAGAGATCAAGAAGGCAGTTGGATATCAGAAGATTCGTGTTTTTGCTGATTTGATTGATAGTTGCAGAATTTTTGAAGAGGATAACAATGCTCATTATAAGATCATTAATGAGAGGAAGAGCAAGCACCAACAGAATCGTGGCAAGCCTTATGATGCTCCAGCTGGAAAAGGTAAACAGAAAGTGGCTGATGGCAAGAGGACTAGTGGGGGAGATGCTCCTGTTGGCATAACTTGTTTCAAATGTGGGAAACCTGGCCATAAGAGTAATGTGTGTACTACTGAGGTGAAGAGGTGTTTCCGTTGTGGTAAGATTGGGCATGCCATATCTGAGTGCAAGCATAAAGAGATGATTTGTTTCAACTGTGGTGAAGAAGGACACATTGGTAGTCAGTGTCAGAAACCAAAGAAGGCGTAAACCGGTGGGAAAGTGTTCGCTTTGGCTGGGACTCAGACAACTACGGAGGACAGACTCATCAGAGGTACATGTTTCATTAATAGTACTCCTTTAATCACTATGATTGATACTGGTGCTACTCATTATTTTATTGCTGCTGAATGTGTTGAAAGATTGGGTCTTGTGTTGTCTTCTATGAAAGAAGAAATGGTCGTCGAGATTCCGGCTAAGGGATCGGTGACTACTTCTCTAGTGTGTTTAAAGTGTCCTTTGACAATCTTCGACAGAGACTTTACTGTTGATTTGGTGTGTTTGCCGTTATCTAGGATGAATGTAATCTTGGGTATGAACTGGTTAGAATATAACTATGTTCATATCAATTGTTATAGCAAGTCAGTGAGATTTTCTACTCCTGAAGAGGAAGAAGCTGGTTGGTTGTCTTTTAGGGAGTTACAACTGTTGATGCAAGAAGGAGCTCAGATGTTCTCAGTGATGGCGTCGTTATCTGTTGAGAGCCGAGCTGTAATTGAGGAAGTGCAAGTGGTGCGTGAATTTCCTGAAGTTTTCCCTGATGAAATTCCTGATGTGCCTCCAGAAAGAGAAGTGGAATTTGCAATTGACCTTGTACCTGGTACCAGACCTGTGTCTATGGCACCATACAGGATGTCTGCATCTGAAATGTCAGAATTAAAGAAACAATTGGAGGAATTGCTTGAAAAGAAGTTTGTGAGGCCAAGTGTATCGCCGTGGGGAGCTTCAGTGTTGTTAGTAAAGAAGAAAGATGGAAGTATGAGGCTCTGTGTTGATTATAGACAATTAAATAAAGTGACGATTAAGAACAAGTATCTGCTTTCGAGAATAGATGACTTGATGGATCAATTGGTAGGTGCTCGTGTATTCAGCAAGATTGATTTGAGGTCAGGCTATCATCAGATTAAAGTGAAGGATGAAGATATTCAGAAGACGGCTTTCAGAACGCGTTATGGACATGATGAGTATTTAGTGATGCCTTTCGGTGTTACTAATGCGCCGGGAGTATTCATGGAGTACATGAACCGTATCTTTCATACTTATTTGGATCGGTTTGTGGTGGTGTTTATTGATGATATATTAATTTACTCTAAATCGGAAGAAGAGCGTGCAGAACACTTAAGACTAGTATTGCAAGTTTTGAAAGAGAAGAAGTTATATGCAAAGCTGTCCAAATGTGAATTTTGGTTAAAGGAAGTTAGTTTTCTTGGTCATGTCATTTCGGGTAGTGGAATTGTTGTGGATCCATCTAAAGTATATGATGTGTTGCAATGGGAAACTCCAAAGTCGGCTACCGAGATTAGAAGCTTTTTGGGACTAGCCGGTTATTACCGAAGGTTTATCGAAGGATTTTCTAAGTTAGCACTTCCGTTGACTAAGTTGACTTGTAAAGGTAAAGCTTTTGTGTGGGACATTCAATGCGAAGAAAGTTTCACGGAATTGAAGAAGAGATTGACATCGGCTCCGGTTTTGACATTACCTAATCCAGGAGAACCTTTTGTGGTATATTGTGATGCTTCTAAGATGGGTTTAGGTGGTGTGCTTATGCAGAGTGATAAGGTAGTTGCTTATGCGTCGAGGCAGTTGAGGACTCATGAAAAGAACTACCCTACGCATGATTTAGAACTCGCTGCAGTTGTTTTTGTGCTGAAGATTTGGAGGCATTATCTTTATGGTTCGAGATTTGAAGTGTTTAGTGACCATAAGAGCTTAAAGTATTTGTTTGATCAGAAGGAATTGAATATGAGACAGTGAAGATGGTTGGAATTATTAAAAGATTATGATTTTGGTTTGAACTATCATCCAAGTAAAGCTAATGTTGTGGCTGACGCCCTAAGTCGGAAAACTTTGCATGTGTCGGCGATGATGGTTAAAGAATTGGAATTAATTAAGCAATTCAGAGATATGAGCTTAGTTTGCGAAGTGACACTGCAGAGTGTGATGTTGCAGATGCTGAAGATTAACAATGATTTTCTGGATAGTATCAAGGAAGCTCAGAAGTTAGACTTGAAACTAGTAGATTCGATGGTTGGAATCGATCAATCTGAGAATGATGATTTCAAGTTAGATGCGCAAGGTGTGTTAAGATTCCGAAATCGAATTTGTATTCCTGATGAGGCAGAGATGAAGAAAGTAATTCTCGAGGAAAGTCATAGGAGCAATTTGAGTATTCATCCGGGAGCTACAAAGATGTATAAGGACTTGAAGAAATTGTTTTGGTGGCCTGGAATGAAGCGTGATGTAGCTCGTTTTGTGTATGCATGTTTAACTTGTCAGAAGTCGAAAGTTGAACATCAGAAGCCTGCAGGGTTGATGCAACCGTTAGAAGTTCCAGAATGGAAATGGGATAGCATTTCAATGGACTTTGTGACGGGATTACCTAATACTTCAAGAGGACACGATTCAATTTGGGTGATTGTTGATAGGCTTACGAAGTCGGCTCATTTTATTCCTATTAACATCAGTTTTCCAGTATCAAAGTTGGCAGAGATTTATACTAGCGTAATTGTAAAGCTGCATGGTGTTCCTTTGTGTATTGTGTCTGATAGAGATCCGAGGTTTACTTCTGATTTTTGGAAGCGTTTGCAAGAGGCGTTGGGTTCTAAGTTGAGGTTGAGTTCGGCGTATCACCCTCAGATGGATGGTCAAACGGAGAGGACTATTCAGTAGTTGGAGGATTTGTTTAGAACTTGTGTTCTTGAGCAGGGAGGTTCGTGGTATACTTATCTTCCATTGATCGAGTTCACTTATAATAACAATTACCATTCCAGTATCGGGATGGCACCTTTTGAAGCGTTATATGGTCGGAGGTGTAGGACTCCTTTATGTTGGCATGAATTTGGATAAAGTGTAGTGCTTGGACCTGAAATCGTTCGAGAGACTACTGAGAAGGTGAAGTTGATCCGAGAAAAGATGAAGTCTTCCCAAAGTAGGCAGAAGAGTTATCATGACAAGCGAAGGAAAGACTTAGAATTTCAAGCAGGTGACCATGTGTTTTTAAGAGTTACACCTGTGATAGGTGTTGGGCGTGCATTGAAGTCTAAGAAGCTCACTCCTCGTTTTATTGGTTCGTATCAGATTTTGGACAGAGTTGGAAATGTTGCTTATAGAGTGGCTTTACCGCCTAATCTGTTGAATTTGCATGATGTATTTCATGTGTCACAACTCCGGAAGTATGTTCTAGATCCCTCTCATGTGATTCATATGGATGATGTGCAAGTACGGGATAATCTTACTGTGGAAACGATGCCTGTACGAATTGCGGAACGTGAGATGAAGATTCTAAGAGGCAAGGAGATTGCGTTGGTGAAAGTTGGCTGGTTAGGAGCTGCCGGAGAAAGCATGACTTGGGAGCTGGAAAGCAAGATGAAGGAATCCTATCCCGAGTTATTCGAATCAGGTAAATTTTCAAGGACGAAAATATTCTAAGTGCGGGAGAGTTGTAACGCCCGATTATTTAATTATTTATTTAATTAAATAATTTTGAATATTTTCCATTTGAATTGTTGAAGTTGTGTGATATCGATTTAAGTTGTGTTAATTGTTGTGGAATTGTTTAGTTGAATTAAGTGGTAGAAATTAGAATAATACTAGACTATATTAATTGGGCCTATTTAATTGGTTGGAAGTAGAAGAAAAGGGGGTGTAAGAACTTAAGCCCAATAAGATTATAGTATTATTTTTAATGGTTGTTAGTTATCATAATAGAGATTGAAAAGAAAGAGTGGCAGTTAGAAATACAAAGAGGAAACGAGGGTTCTGTGAAGAAAAGAGGAACGTGGGAGTTGCAGGCTAGAGGCAAGCGAAATCCTATCAAGAATTTAGAGAGTGACCTTCAATCCAAGGTAAGGGTGGGATTCTGACACTATAATTGGGTTGATGGTGAATGATATGTGGGATTAGATTTGTAGGATTGCCTTGTGTATGTTGTCTGTGTGTGTTGATTATATTGTCTGAGTATGTTGATTTCGTAATTGATACCGAAAATCGATAATTGGTTGATGCTGTTGATATTAGTCGTGGATAATTGATATAGATTAATGTGAGTATAATCACGGCCCTAAATTATGTGTATTAAGATGGTGGAAAGGTTAGTTTGTGATCGATCAGAAAGAGAAATTTGGTAGAATAAGGAAACAGAGACGAACAGAATTGAGAAGGATTGAACAAGCGATGTGACAACCGTCTGGCCTATGTGCCGGCCGTCACACCCCTGAGACGACTGTCACCCCCTTGTTACGACCGTCACACACACAAAGTCATGAAAATGTGACGATGGTCACACGGGTCTGCGCATTTTTTTTCCGTTTCTGCGTTGTGGTTTCTGTCTGCTATATGTCTGGCATAATTGAACTCAGTAAATATTTTTGCATAAACATAATTAATTTGAGAATCAGTATAATTAACAACAGTAATTCATTGAGTGAGAATCACTGTAGGTATATAAGTAATAGTATTAATAATATGGCAGTGGCAGTGACCAACTAGTAGGATAATAATATAGCAGTAGCCGTGATGAATTAGTGGGATAAAGCAGTTAGTATATATATAGCAGAAGATTAATTAACTGTTTCAATCGAAAACTGCCGAATGACTTTTGTGTTGGATTGTAGTATATTTTGGTTGTCTAGTTGTGTTGTGCCTTTGGTTGAGAATTTGCGTGTTGCATGTGATGTTGTGTCTTGTTGGAGTGCCTCTAAATTATGGGCAAGAATAAGTTGTAGGCCTATGGCCAATGTTGAATTGTTGTGGTGCTGATTTTAATGATTGTCGTTGATTAATTTGATAATTGAGTTGAGTCGCATTGCATAGCATATCAAGTTGGAGCTGATGCTCGTTAAGTTGGCCTGGATTGGAAAAATATTAAGTTGAAGGCTTATGCCTTGTTGACGTCAATATTAATTGAAAATTTCTAAGTTGGGAGTTCTGCTCCAATGGTACCACATGCATATTACGAGTCGCATCTCAAGTTGTATAATTGTGTTGTTATGTTGTTTATTATGTTGATCTGTGTTGATTGTGAGTTGTGAAGTGGTGATTGTTTATAGTCTAATCTAATATGTTACTTATCATATATTCGATTATATTGTCCGATATCTCACCCCTTCTGTGTATGGTGATGGTTTATACGCCATCTTGCAGGTAATCCGGAGTGAAGGCTGTCTACCTTCGTTAGTTCAATTCGGTGTCGTCGCTCTGATACGTAACACTCGGGGGGATGAACGCTTGTTGCTTTTCGTATTGTTGCTGAATTTTTAAGTTGTTTTCTTTGAAGATTATTACTTCGACGATGTTTTAAGTTGGATAAAGTTGTTATGTCATTTAAGTTGAAGTTCGTGCCTCCGTTGCTTAATTATAAAAGTTGTTTTGGTTTACAAAGACTAAATTATGTTGTTATCATTTCACCCAAGCTTGTAGTGTTATGTATCTATGTTAAAAGGCGATTAAATGTTGTTGCTGTAAGTTGTGAATGTGGCATCCTATTCGTATGTTGAAATTTCATAACTCTGATTTTATTAATATTCGTCGGGTAGAAATGAGGTGTTACAAATACCCTGGCGGGGGTGCGGAGCTCAGGTCGCGTTTGAGGCCTGAGTTCGCAGCGTGAACGTCCCATCGCGAGCTGGGGTTCTGCCAGTCGTGGTACTTTGACGACGGCGATGCTCGATTGAGGACCGCTATCGAGCAGATGCTTAGCTCGTTATTGAGCGGGGTTCTGCTTTATTGGTATGCGACGCTTGTACCTAGACGTGCATAGTGGTCGGTAACTGACGTTCGTCGTCGCGACGGGTCGAACCGAGAATTAGGGCCTTAGCTATAGTATTGTTTTAGCTTTTCGGCGTTCCATAGTCGAGCAAGTTCTTCCCTGTTGAGATGTTTTAGGTAATAGGCCCCATTCTCCATTTTTGCTCAGACACGATATAGTCCTTCCCAGTTGGCGGCTAGTTTGCCCTCGCGAGAGTCTTCGTGTTTCTCCTTAGAACAAGGCTTCCCACGTCAAACTTTCGTCGTATCACCTTGGCGTTGTGTCTGTTGGTAATTTTTTGTTTTAGTGAGGCTTCGCGGAGGGCTGCCCCAGTTCGGATTTCCTTAATGAGGTCGAGTTCTTCTCTTAATGATTCGTCGTTCATCTCCTCGTCTAGGGGCGACTCTGTTCGCCTGGAGGGTACGTGAAATTCGACGGGGATTACAGCCTCGGTCCCGTATGCTAGACGGAAAGGTGTTTGCCCAGTTGTAGAGTGTGGAGTTGTGGGGTATGCCCATAACACACTGTGCAGCTCCTAGACCCAAAACTTCTTTGTTTCGTCCAGCCTTCGTTTGAGGCCTCGAAGGATGACCCGATTAGCTGCTTCAGCCTGCCCGTTTGTTTGAGGGTGCTCGACGGACGCGAAGTTTTGCTTCGTCCCTAGTTGGGCGACGAAGTCTTGAAACCTCATGTCCGTGAATTGTGTCCCGTTGTCCGTTACTATCGCTTGGGGGATGCCGAAATGTGGGAGGATGTTTCCTTTGTAGAAGTGTAGTATATTGAGGGCAGTTATTTTGGCTAGAGCCTCCGCTTTAATCCATTTTGTGAAGTAGTCTACGCCCACTATTAGGTATTTGTTCTGATTTGATCCTACTACGAAGGGTCCTAGGATGTCTAGGCCCCACCAGGCAAATGGCCACGGGGATGACATAACCTTGAGCTCGTTAGGTGGATCCAGGTGCATGTCCCCGTGCCGTTGGCATTTATCGTATTTCTTCACGTGTTCTTTAGCGTCGCGCTGCATGGTCGGCCAGTAATATCCAGCTCCGAGGGCCTTTCGGGCAAGGGACCTTCCGCCGAGATGTTGGGCGTTGATTCCTTCATGGATTTCACGCAAGATGTGTGCGACCATTTCTTCCTTAACACACTTGAGCAGCGGGATGGAGAATCCTCGCCTGTAGAGTTATCTTCGACCAGGACGTAGGAGCAAGCTCTTCTCCTAACTACGCTGGCCTCTTTTAGGTCGGACGAAAGTTTGTCTTTAGTGAGATAGTTATAGACAGGGGTCATCCAGCAGTGGTTGTCGCCGATCACCTGTACGTCGAGGGTTGGGGAGGCCCTCTCGATACTGGGTTGAGGAAGTACCTCCTGTATGACGGACTTGTTTCTGCCTTTCTTCTTTGTGCTGACTAGCTTGGATAAAATGTCTGCCCAGACATTATGTTTGCGGGGAACATGTCTTACCTCCACTGCCGCAAACTTCGTCATTTCATTTTTGACCAGTGCTAAGTATTCAGTTAGGTTGTCATTTTTGGCTTGATATTCTCCTCGAACCTGAAGGGCCGCGAGTTGTGTATCTGTGCAAATGATGACTTCTTCTGCGCCCAGGTCCTCGGCTAGACGTAACCCAGCGAGGAAGGCTTCGTACTCAGCCTGGTTGTTAGAGGTTGGGAAAGACAAGGTGAGCGACACTTCAACGATGATTCCTTCGTTGCTTTCCAGTATGATGCCCGCACCGCTTCCTGCCAAGCTAGAGGCACCGTCCGCAAAAATGGTCCATTTGCACGCTTCGCTCGCAGGGGAGTCTGCGAACGTTATTTCTGCGACAAAGTCGGCCAGAGCCTTGGCCTTGAGGGCTTTCCTGCTTTCATATTGGATGTCAAATTCGAATAGTTCAAGCGACCATTTGAGCATTCGACCGACCATATCTGGTCGTCCCAGCAGCTGCTTTATGGGTTGATCTGTTCGAACCACGATCGTGTGGGCTAGGAAGTAGGGTCTTAATCTTCTGGCTGCATTGATGAGGGCCAAAGCCACTTTTTCTATCTGTTAGTACCTTAACTCTGGTCCTCATAGTGCTTTGCTCGTGAAATATATGGGCTTCTGTCCGTCAGGTGTTACGCGGATGAGAGCGGCGCTCACTGCTTCGGTTGCTACGGTGAGGTATAGGTACAAATTTTGCCATTGTTCGAGTGAGAGAGGACTAGTGGCTCTGAGAGCGCCTGTTTCAGATGGAGAAGAGCCTTGTCGTATTCCTCGGTCCATTCGAATGCTGCCTCCTTGCAGAGGAGTTTGAAGAATGGTAAGGCGTGCTGGACAGATTTGGCCACGAAACGAGATAGTGACGCGAGCATCCCGTTGAGGGACTGGATAGATTTCTTTGACTTGGGCGTTGGAAACTCGGAGAATGCTCGGAACTTATCGGGATTGGCTTCGATTCCTCGCTCCGTTAAATAGAAGCCAAGGAATTTGCCTGCTCGGACACCGAACGTGCACTTTTCTGGGTTAAAACGCATTTTGTATTTTCTGGCCTGTTCGAAGACATTCCTTAAATGGGCAGTGTGATCGGTTTCCTCGTGGGATTTTATGATCATGTCGTCTATATAGACTTCAAGCATGTCGCCTATCTCTCCCCGGAACACCTTGTTCATCATTCTTTGATAGGTCGCTCCGGCGTTCTTCAGGCCGAAGGACATTACATTGTAGTAATAATTGCCTGATTCGGTCATGAAGGCCGTGTATTTTTTGTCGGCCATCACCATTGGAATTTGATTATAGCCTGAGTAGGTGTCCATGAACGATAAAAGTTTAAAACCAGCAGAATTATCAACAAGTTTATCAATATTGGGGAGGGGATAGGCATCCTTTGGGCATGCCTTATTAAGATCGGTGTAATTAATGCACATTCTCCATTTGCCATTAGATTTCTTTACAAGTACAACGTTGGACAGCCAAGTGGTGTACTTAGCCTCCGAGATAAATTTGGCCTCGAGGAGGTCCCTTACATCTTTTTCTACAGCCTCCATTTTCTCTGGAGACTGCTTTCTCCTACGTTGTGCTATGGCCTTGACGACCGGGTCAATCGTCAGTTGGTGGCAGGCGTCGGACGGGTCCAAGTCGGGCATCTCGGCGGTGCTCCAGGCGAAGAGGTTGGCGTTCTCACGGAGGCATGCTTTGAGCTGCTTCCTCGCGATGTCGGGAAGGTCTGCTCCAATCTTCACTCCCCGCTGAGGGTCGTCGCCGAAAAAAATGAGCTCGAAGTTGCCATCCGGGATTGGGCGCATCGGATGAGAGCTGCTGCTGGACGAGGTAGACGAGTTGGCTAAAGCTGCTCGGTCCTCCTGTTGGTCTTCTTCGGGGAAGTGGCTGTCGAGGTCGATGGATCGACCTGAGGCAGAGGCTTGGCTTCCTCGGAGCTGCTGGGCAAGGCTGGCTTGCTTGATACCTTTGGCTTGGATGCGATGGCGTTGAGCCCTTTTGTGGCTGCTTCGAAACACCGTCGTGCAGCTTCGATGTCGCCATGGAGGGTGGCGACCATGCCTTTTGAAGTGTAATACTTCATCTTGAGGTGGACTATTGAAGGCACAGCTACCAACTCGGCCAGAGTTGGTCTTCCGAATATGCACTGGTAAAGCGATGGGCAGTCGATTACCAGAAATTGTACCTTGATGGATCTGGTCGTCTCAGCTGATCCAAAGGTGACGATTAGTTCGACGTATCCCCATGGCTTGGTCACTGATCTGTTAAATCCCTGTAAATCAGAACCCACATAGGGGGTAAGGTGTGATTCGTCCAGCTGAAGTGTTGAAAACAGCTGGGAGTAAATAATGTCGACCGAGCTGCCCTGGTCGACAAGGATTCTGCGAACATCGAAGTTCGCCATTCGGGCTCTGGCGAGCAAAGGTATGCTCGAGTTTGGAGATCCCCCGAGGAGCTCTTCCCGGTAGAAGGAGATGGGGATAGAGCACTTTTGGGCCTGATCGAGCGTGGTCACCTTATTGGAGCTTGTGTTGATCAGATGCTCAAATTTTTGTTTCACGGAGCCCACCGTGACTTTGTTGAAGAAACCGCCAGAGATAACCATGGCGGAGGGAAACTTCTCCCACGGGCTGTGGGCCGCGAAATAATCAGGGGCGTTGAGCTTGTCCGGGACGTAGAAGTCCTCTGGTCACGATATGGACATAGCGACCTAGATGTTGGCCTCCTCCGATGAGGGTACCTCTTCCTCTATTTTCTTGGACTCCTGGGCGTCCTGCCGAGGAGTGTCCTTCTTCTTCGTGAACTGTTTTAGGTGGCCGTCCCTGATCAGTATCTCGATAACATCCTTCAGATGGATGCAGTCTTTAGTAGAGTGGTCGTGACTCTTGTGGAAACGGCAGTACTTCGATTTGTCGGCATTGGGTTTGGAAGACAGTTGTTTGGGGAAGTGGACCCCTACCTGCTTGAATTCTGAATTCGCACACTCGGACAGTATCTTCTCCCTGGAGACGGTCAGGGGGTATAGTCGTGGAATCGCCCGAAGGGTCCCTTGTTGTCGCGGGAGTCCCGAGGACGGTCCTCGCGTCTCCTTTCATTTCGACGAGATGTTGAGGCTTCCTCGCCTCTGGAGGCCCGAGCGTTCTCCTGATGGAGTGACGCTCGGACGTTGCTGGCCGCAACCTTCTCTTCGTACTGAATGTGCGATTGGCCTTTGAGGAGGAGGGCATCTACGTTCCTCGGAGGTGCGAGGCCGACGACCTTAGAAAACTCAGAGCCCGGGCGGAGTCCTTGCTCGAGCAGAAACTTTTTCATCTCGTCCGTTGTAGGGTCATGTACTGCTTCTTTGTTGAACCTCTCGATATATGCGCGGAGAGGTTCGTCCTTTCCTTGGATTATGGCTCTAAGGGAGGCCTCAGTCTTGGGGTGACTGCGAGAAGCTGTGAAATTCCGTGAGAACATTCTGCCCAGTAGCCTCCATGAGGTAATGGACTCCTCGGGCAGCTGCTTGTACCACGTCATCGCCCCTTTTCGGAGCGTGGTCGGAAATAGCCGGCACTTGATGGTGCCCCGTATGCCACGGTAGTCCAATAGCGCATCGATGTTCTCGATGTGCACGTCGCGGTCAGTAGTCCCGTCATATGTGCCTAGTGACGGGGGCTTCTCCAGGCCCTTAGGGAGACGGGTAGCCAAGATTTCTTGGGAAAATGGGTCGCGAGGCTCATCGTCGCTGCTGGAACTGGTGAATGACGGGGACCGAAGGGTCCGCTCGCGGCAGCGGTTCCTTCGGGGAGAAGGTGATTGGGCCCGGCCTTTAGACTTGACCGAGGATGACTGCTCGTTCCTTCGGGTCCTCTTGTGTCCGGGAGAGTGCTGGTTACTCGGGGAAACCTGGTTACGCTTCCGGACGACGCGATGGTCAGGTTCTTGGCGCAGTCTTCGGTCGATATCTCTCCGGGGCTACGGGCTCCTAGATCGTCACTGGTTCCTCCTCGGAGGAGGGGATCTTGGACGGTTAGACTCTTCTAACGCCCCGATCCTTTCGTTCTGCTGTAGGATCAGGGTGTTGGTTTTATTGATCGCCTCCAGGAGAGCCGCCACGGCCGGGTCGGCGTTGGGCGGAACAGGAATGGGTTGGATGTCCAGCGAAGGCTGATCGTTGTTGCGGTCAGCAAAGGTAGGGGAAGGAGAAGCTGTGGACCCGTCCCTCAGAAAATGGGCATCTCGGAGAAGAGATGATGGGCCGTCAATGTCAGTCTTGTTGACGGGGAGGACAGCGGTTTGGAGAGCACCTTTGGCGTGATTTTGAGAGGCCATGATGATGGTCTTGAAATTTGCTTTGATCTTCGGTTTCCAGGGAAAGAAAGATGGGGAGAACAATGATTCCCACAGATGGCGTCACTGATCGTGAAGGCTGGATCAGATCCTGTTGAAGTGGGCCACCAAGAACTTCTGAGATGCTGGGCGTATGGAGAGGAGGA
This sequence comes from Lathyrus tuberosus, assembly GCA_022829125.1. NCBI lineage: Eukaryota > Viridiplantae > Streptophyta > Magnoliopsida > Fabales > Fabaceae > Lathyrus > Lathyrus tuberosus. The sequence continues at coordinate 3,988,475 of JALAZF010000266.1, read as the reverse complement.
GGGGGTGTACCTGCAAGGCACTCCGACGCTCAAGTAAGAAAGGGTCAGAGAAAAGGGGCAAGTACAAAGTATTAGTTCGTAGGGTGAATATTGGATACCTTAACCTCTCAAGTGAGAGGGTTTATATAATTCCCCCAAGCGTGTGGCCAACGGTCCTATTTTCAGGGCGAAATAACCGTTTTCCTGAAGAATAGGTAACTGCCCAAAACTAGCCGTTATGTCAGGCATAGGCATGGTTTCGGGCACCTGCCCTCAACCATTCGTGGAGTGCAAAAGCCGTACAGAACGGGCAGCATTTCCGGGGAGGAGTGATGCAGTCCTTGCTCGGTTGGAGGGACAGAAAGGTAACTTTTTCCCCTTTGTGGATTGGATTTAGGCAATTGGGCCCTTCTGGGAGCAGAAGCCGATTGGACCATGCCTAGTCATTGGTCCAGTCCATAAAACATTGCATTGGTGAACAAGGTGTGGGTTTATTAGAGAAAACAAAATTTATCCTCCTACTTTAGATTCTAAAGATAATTGTTCAATTTTTTTGAAGACATTTTTTAATGGGTCATAACTGAAACCCTTCTATACAAAATGCTCTCATATTCTTCATAAGAAGTGCATTAACAAGTGGATTCATCAATGCTTCAATCGCTCATATTCTTATTTTTTTTTCCAATGTGTGTCGCTCCCAGGATTTTCATCCAGGTACAAACGCGAGAGTGGCACGGAAAAAACAGAGTCGCCAGCCGTGTAAATTTATCCCAAGAGAGGGAAAGGGAACATCGCATAAACCTGAGGAAGAGGGAAAGGAATGGTCATCGCAACCATAACCTGGGTTCGGGAGTCGGTTACGCGAGGGGAAGGTGCTAGCATCGTCCATCGTACTCGATGGGATCCACGCTTGTTGTCTATTCTAAGGGTGAGTTATCCTATCATCTATGGCTGCTCTAAAACGGGGAAGGGGAAACTAAGACAGACTCGGTAGGACGTCGACGTCCTAGGCCTACGTACCCCCTTTGTGCAATGGGGAATTCAGAGTCAACGTAGTTCGGACCAAGTTCTTTTTGTGTTTTTTATGAGCGACGTTAAGTTCGCGTCCGGCAGTTAGGGTCGATGCCTGTTTGCGTCTCAGACGGAAAGTAATGTGCCCTTTGTGAAAATAGCCTTTAGTTTGACAATCCCGCAGGATCAAAAGGTTTGAAGTTTGTTTGTATTTTTTAGGACAGAAGTGACTTGAGTTAGTTCGTAACTCAACTTGAACCAAAGTCTATAACACGGGAGCGAATGCGTCGCATGGTCGCCCCCAATGGGACGTATGCTCAACACTCTAGAAGAGAGAAGGGGGACCCCTCAATCTTCATTTCCTATGTTTAAGGCTCGTGTGCAAGGCAAGTTGACCTTATTAAGTATCTTAGAGATGTTATGAGATGAGAAGAGGGACTCAAAAGAAAAGAAAAACACTACGGGGAAAATCTATCCTAATGTTATCATGCAATGATGGCCCTAAGGGGAGGTTTGACAACAACCTAAGCCTAAAGAAAAGAAAAGATAAGAGAAAGAAAGGATGAGAGTGGACATGGATACTTATCCACACCCCTAAATAACTTACCTCAGCCCCTGCATAAAAGGTTAGTACAAAACAGACGTGAATAACAATAAGACTAATGAAACCCAAGCAATGACATATAATGGCAATCAAGTGACCAATAACAATCCAAACATGGTTGCTGAAATCAAAGAAGCAATCCCAAATGATGGCACAAGTGCCTTCTCAAACAAATACTCAGGCATGATCAAGGATGTGCATACAAGAAGATCTCACACAAAGAGCAAACACATAATTAGTAAAACACCTTCTAAAATCACCAAATTAATTATCAACATACCTCATCCAGAAGTAAACAACATGTCCAAAACTCATGCCAAAATTCAAAATAAAAGTCACTCAAACAATCATGCAAAGTTCAGATAAGAAACATGACTCAATATGCAGAAAAGGAGGACTAAAATGCAATATGAAATGGTTTTAAAAATGAGAGAAAAATATTTTAATGAATTTCAATGTGTTGATAAAATAATGCAAAAAGAATGGGCTCTAAATGTTATGTATACTATGAGAACAAAATTCTACAATGCAATGTGTGCAAAATAAAACAAATTCAAAAGGAAATTAAACAAATAATTAATTCAGCCACTAAAAATAAAATGAAAATGGAAAATAAAATTTGGGAAAATTTTATAAAATTATAATTATGGTTCATGAATATTTGGGAATTTTTTTTAATGCAATTATCTATTTTTAAAAAATCAAAATGAAATGCAATAGTTAATTAAAATAAATACAAGGAAATAAACATGGCGGGGGGTGTTTAGTAGCCCAAATACGTTGAAAGTGAAATGGCCTGGAAGAGAGGGGTGTGAATAGAAGGCCCAGATCTTAAATCCATCAACAAAAATAAAATAAAAAAATACAAATACAATGCAACCCCAGTCAACCCAATTGACTCACCAGGACCCTCAGATCAATCTCACGCTCACCACTTAGTCAACACAATCACCAAGTAGTCATGATTAACGGTCCAGATCACAAGACACACCACAATAATGATACGCACGCACACACACATAATTACTCAGTATACCGTAGAACCCCACGTGCGCAGCATGTGACCTCATTAATTTGTTGGCACAATGTCAACCACACGATTAAATCAACGCTCCAGATTAAACAAAAGTTAACAAGATAAGTGGCTATGATCTAAGGCTCACCATAATAAGCATGGAAAAACACACACACGATCATTAAATTAAAATTAGAAAAATAAAAAACGTGGCAGCGTGACAACCCTTGGATCAACCACATCAACCGCTGAGGATTCATCTTCTTCGTTGAAACCCTTGGCCGGCCGGAGACCTTACCAGACGCCGGAGCCCTAGCTCCGGTCCTCATCTCCGGTGAGCACCATCCTAAAAAAACTCCAGAAATTGCAAATGCGTATACCATCTTGTCCATATTTCAATGAGGATTAATAATATCACATCAAAAATCACAAATAAACAATGCATAAGGAGATTCGAATGAAAAAGGTTAGGGTTCAAAAATTTTAAACACACGATACAACCAATATACGCGTCCAAACTCAAGAAAAACTACATCAGAATGATTAGCAACAATCACAGATTATTATGCGCATCAAAAAGAGGAGTTTTAGGAACATGCAAATTGCACTAACCTGAGATTATGCAGACTGTATCCCTTGCTATTAGCTTCAAGTGATTGACGATTTTTGCTCTATAGATGCCAAGGATGAAGTTTGTGGAAGAAGTTTTGGAAGAACCCTTGTAGATTGTGAGATTCGAAGGAATGATCTTTTTTAGGGTTCACTTGAAAACTCTACCAAAAATAACGTGTTTCTCTAACCCTAGCATGAGTTAGCTTAAATAGATTAGGTTAATCCACTGATGATCACTTGGACCTTGGTAATTCCCCACTTAATGAGTTTTAGGTAATTTTGGAAATTTGAATAATGTGAAATACACCATCCTCCATGCATGTATATCCAAACCCTTGATGATGGATCACTTATTTAACAATTGCTAATCACACCTGAATTTGATTTGGGCCTTGAAATGTATTGGTTCATGAGTTTTCAATAATTGGGCAATTTTGCATAATGGAACATAAGTGATGAATAAACCATGGATCCACTTGATTCAAAGGCCAAAAATAGTCCTTATGGATTGTACTTTGATGTTAGAATGTGCCTTGAAGCAATGGAATTAATTATAGGTCACTATGTCCCAAAGTGCAAAAGTTGTGAAAATGGAAACCCTAAAAACCACCTTGCCTTCTTTTGGTCATAACTTGAGTTTCACAAATGATATGGAGACCCACTAGTACTTGTTGGAAAGGGGAGAAAAAGATCTTCAACTTTCATGTTTGAGGAAAATTAATTTGAAGCTTCTTTGATGATGAAAATTCAAGTTGAATGTAGTGTAAGAACTTGCCCAAAAAGGAAACTTTCAAGTTATAGGTCATTTCCATATTTAGTAACTTTTGTACCAACCCTTGATTCTTGATAAATGGTATGAAACTTGATTCTTGAGGACCATATGAGGATGTGAAACCTTGAAAACCTTGAAGAGAACCTCAAAATTTCACAGTTGACTTCCCCTCTCACTGTTGACTTTTCCCAATTCTCCTGATTCCCAATCCATTGGCCAATTGAACTTCTCATGAACCAAACTGATGGACAGTCTTCCATTCCTAGATACTTAGGGACCCAAGGAATACCATGGAATCAAGTCTTGCCCAAGAAATCAGAAATAAATTGACTTTATAGCAAACCCTAATTTGGGTACCCTCAGTCTAGGAGGAAATAGCACAGTCTCCAAATTCAAATTCCTCTGAATATGATGTGTATCCTCTCCAACAAAGATAAGATATGCCATTTGGTTATGATAAAAACCCAAGGAACTTGCCCATTGGAGCAATAAACCCAAGAATCTCAAAACCCTAATTTCTGCACTGGTTAGGAGAGAGTGATCCACAATACAAGAACTCTTGCTTGACTCTTTGAAGAGCATCTTCTCCTCTTGAGCTTCCTCAAGCACCTTGACCCCATGCTAAAAACCAATGATATGCACACATGATAATGCAAAATGAAATGAAACATAAACTAGTTAGTACTAAAGGTAGGAGAGCAAATTTTGGGGTGCTACAGCTGCCCCTATTCAATCAACTTGATCATGAGGGTATGATAGCGATGGCTTTCAGACAATCGGGATGCACGGAGATTGAATACCAAAGAACCCAGAAATTTGCAATCCTCAAAAGAAGGACGACTCCACTGGAGAATCAGCCACAAATGTTGTACAAAACGGACGAGTTCTAGCTATGCTGGGTATAAAGTGAAACAAACTCTCCCAGGTTATGTCATCTCTGCTGATAAAGAGAACTGACAAAAGGAAATCTTCAAAAGATTGCTATCTCTGCTGATAAAGAGAACTAGCAAAACAAATGCCATCCCTGCTGATAAACGGAACTGACGAAGAAAATCTTCAAAGGATTGCTATCTCTGCTGATAAAGAGAACTAGCAAAATAAATGCCATCCCTGCTGATAAAGGGAACTGACGAAGAAAATCTTCAAAAGATTGTTATCTCTGCTGATAAAGAGAACTAGTAACATAAGTGCCATCCCTGCTGATAAAGGGAATTGACGAAGAAAATCTTCAAAGGATTGCTATCTCTGCTGATAAAGAGAACTAGCAAAATAAATGCCATCCCTGCTGATCAAGGGAACTGACGAAGAAATCTTCAAAGGATTGTTATCTCTGCTGATAAAGAGAACTAGCAAAAAAATTTTCCATCCCTGCTGATAAAGGGAACTAACGAAAGAAAATCTTCAAAAGATTGTTATCTCTGCTGATAAAGAGAACTAGCAAAAAAAATGCCATCCCTGCTGATAAAGGAAACTGACGAAAGAAAATCTTCAAAAGATTGCTATCTCTGTTGATAAAGAGAACTAGCAAAATAAATGCCATCCCAGCTGATAAAGGGAACTGACGAAGAAAATCTTCAAAGGATTGCTATCTCTGCTGATAAAGAGACCTAGCAAAAAAAATGCCATCCCTGCTGATAAAGGGAACTGACGAAGAAATCTTCAAAGGAGTGTTATCTCTGCTGATAAAGAGAACTAGCAAAAAAAATGCCATCCCTGCTGATAAAGGGAACTGACGAAAGAAAATCTTCAAAAGATTGCTATCTCTGTTGATAAAGAGAACTAGCAAAAAAATGCCATCCCTGCTGATAAAGGGAACTGACGAAAGAAAATCTTCAAAAGATTGCTATCTCTGCTGATAAAGAGAACTAGCAAAATAAATGCCATCCCTGCTGATAAAGGAAACTGACGAAAGAAAATCTTCAAAAGATTGCTATCTCTGTTGATAAAGAGAACTAGCAAAATAAATGCCATCCCTGCTGATAAAGGGAACTGACGAAGAAAATCTTCAAAGGATTGCTATCTCTGCTGATAAAGAGACCTAGCAAAATAAATGCCATCCCTGCTGATAAAGGGAACTGACGAAGAAATCTTCAAAGGATTGTTATCTCTGCTGATAAAGAGAACTAGCAAAAAAAATGCCATCCCTGCTGATAAAGGGAACTGACGAAAGAAAATCTTCAAAAGATTGTTATCTCTGCTGATAAAGAGAACTAGCAAAAAAAATGCCATCCCTGCTGATAAAGGGAACTGACGAAAGAAAATCTTCAAAAGATTGCTATCTCTGCTGATAAAGAGAACTAGCAAAATAAATGGCATCCCTGCTGATAAAGGGAACTGACGAAAGAAAATCTTTAAAAGATTGCTATCTCTGCTGATAAAGAGAACTAGCAACATAAATGCCATCCCTGCTGATAAAGCGAACTGACGAAGGAAAATCTTCAAAAGATTGCTATCGCTGCTGATAAAGAGAACTAGCAACATAAATGCCATCCCTGCTGATAAAGGGAACTGACGAAGGAAAATCTTCAAAAGATTGCTATCTCTGCTGATAAAGAGAACTAGCAAAATAAATGTCATCCCTGCTGATAATGGGAAATTGGCCAGCAAAATATGTCAAGTAAGAACTGACTACCAAGTGAGAACGGGATTTCACAAAAGAGAGGGGCCAAACAAAGGCAAACTCCCAACCGACTCAAAATCCACAGGCAAGATGACTCCGCTGGGGAAGGAGAAGTCTAAATAAAAGATTCTACCGGGGAGCACAAGTATGAGGAACGCGTCCCTCCAGGATCTCCTGAGTCATGCCATCTCTGCTGAGAAAGAGAACTGGCAAAGAAAGTATCAATCCTGGCTTATGCTTCAAATGCAAATGTTTGAATTTTGGCGTAATGCTCCATACGAAATGGAAATGCTACGCGTTTGAGGATGCAATGCGAATGCTTATGATATGCAAAAAGGGTCCCTCCAGCAAAATAAATGCCGGAGAGAAAAGTTCAATTCCGCTGGGGATGACAAAAATAAATTGTCCTTTGAATCCAGGAACTCTGCTGTGAAGGACCACACTGACCGACTCTTTGGATCCACAACTTCTGCCGGGGATGAAATCCAAAGCATATACACTCTACCGGGGATTGCATATGTCCTTTACTGAATGTGACATCGAACCTGAGATTCCTCCTCTGCTGGGGGAGTTGAGAACGAATGCCAATAACAGAATCGGAAGTCTGTTACTGAGGGTTGCCAATAACAGATGGGCCTAGGACCTGCTGGGGATGCCAGCCCATAATACCATCATGCTCGGGGAAAACAATCCATAATACAATCCTGCTTGGGGATACTGCTGAACTTAGCTTGCTGATGGGGATAGTGACTTTACTCCCCTCTTGCTGGGGACTAGAATATGACATCGTCGGTGAAAGTACACTTCCTGACTGGCTGGGGAAAGTGAACACCTGATTCTGTGGGGAGACAACGTCCTGACCCAGAGAACCAATTCCCCGAGTCTCCTGCTGGGGAAAGTCTGCTTTGCTGAGGAAAGTGCAATCTCAATGCTGGGGAGAGAAAACTGCTGGGGAAGTACAATCCTGTTGCCATCCAACCTGACCTGTCTCCACGGTCGTAAACGGTCCTTTGAACTTTCCACTTGCCCCAGACCACCAGGTCTAATGGAAGAAATCATCTCAAGAGGATTTTATAGAGGGTCGGGCGTTCGCACTTCCCCAGGGTCTTCGAACTCTTGGAGAGATTTATCAGATCTCGACATAACTGCCCCAGACTTCATAACCCATGAAGTACATTACCTCGAAAGGATTTGTAATGACTTGAGAATACTCTGTCCCAATATTCTGAACTTCGAAGAGGTGTTTTCCATTAACCATTTTCAGGAGTGGACAATCTCTCACGCTCTGGAGGTGGCCTGCCCCAATTCTTGAAGGAACTTTTTCCCCTGACTGATCTTACAGAGATTTGTCAAATCGACCTGATTGCCCCTGTTTGGCTGCTTTAGGGAGAGTTTTCAGCGTGACTGCTTCAGATTAGCTGCATCTTATCACCATTTATCGGGAACCCCCAATCTGCGCACAGTCTCTTAGCCACATACCCCTTGACCTGATTGTCCTTCAGAGTTTTCATCATCTCAACTTGGCGTAATCGAGCTTCTCGACTGTCGTTCATCGTGTAAGCTTCTTGGATATCAAACACATGCAAACAGAAAATGTTTATTATGAGAATGACAATTCTAATACAACACCCATGTTAACCTTGAAGCTTTATTGAAAATGCGTCGCCAAGCCTTGTGAACGAATCACTAGCTGGGATGCGACCTGGATTTTTGAATGGCAAAACAATGCGCACATGCGATACCAACAAATCTTATTAGCACAACTCATAGGAGTCAGGAACGCTATCCTGTTGAAGTACGCTTTCGGAATAAACCCTGTTTCAATTAGGACTTTTAAGGGTTGTAACGTGGTCTGGTTCACGGTTTCAGAAAAGGATTTATGGCTCAAAATTTATCGGTGCCCACCCACTCTTCGTGATGTTCTCCAGTCCTATGTTCAGTTAATCTGACACAAACGCTCATCTCTCAAAAGGTTTACGATCTTTAAGGAACCCATGCAACTAATGGTTTGACACCTAAGGAGGCTTTGGAGTGACAGTCATCCCTTTTGTGTCTGTAATCACACGAATTTGTTCTTATCGAGGATTTTCTCTGGTAATGCTTTTCGCTTTTTCTTTCTTTTGCTCTTTTTCTGATCCCTAATTTTTTCCTGGACTGACTCTTTTGAATTTTTCGATTTTGAAGTCCAGCGGGATGCCCTAACTTTTGCCTAAGTCGCTTGTTTTCAAGTTTCGACTTAACGGGCTTTCTCTCTCTTTTTTTTTATTCCCCTTTTTGAACAAAGCGTGTGACATTGGTTGTCTTACTTGCTTGAAAGGGTTGTGACTGCCTCACTCCTTGATTGTTGATGGATAACCATTGTGGTTTCACATCTCTTGACCTTTTGACGGTGGGATAGAAGGTAATGGATCCTCAGATGCACACTCTCCTTGAAATTTGAACGCTCGGTCAAACTAACTGACACCTACCCTGCCCCTGGGTTAAGTATGAGGGTTTTTTCGTATGAAAGAAGCTCCTACCCCAAGGCTCAAAGGGGGTAACGAGGGTCTATCTCCCTTATGTCTCCAGTGTTTAGGGGTTTGAAACAATGCCTGTACATCCTCAACAGGGTTCTATCCTTGAACATACAACCAGAGATTATGCATTTTCGTCTCATCATCCTCCCTCAAGAATTCTAAACAAGAAAATTGGTATTGCAGTGCATATAAACATTTAAGAGTGGACACGAATGGATTACTTCAAGTAAAACATACTCATTGCATTAATATCATCATTAAAAAACAAACGAGTCTTACATGCATACGATGCTTTAACAAGAAATGAAAAACTAAAAATGAAAATGCAGTAAAGAAGCTGAAGATTACCATTGCTGAGGAAGCTTAATTTTGTCTGGACGTACTTGCAGACTGAGTGTTCATTTGAGAAAGGAGGCTTCCATTGATGTACATATCATCTTCAGTGAATACAATGATCTCTGAGTCTACCAGGTCTTGCACCTTGTGCTTGAACGCGTTGCAGTTTTCAATTGAATGACCCAGTGTGTCTGAGTGATACTCGCATCTAGCATCCAGGTCATAGTCAGGAGGAATGGGGTCAGGGACAGGCTTGGCATCCCTTAGTTGAACCAAAGAACTTTCAGGTAGACGGGCAAGAACATGGCTGTGAAGAACAGGGAGTGGATCAAACCTTCTCTCAGGCCTTCGTGATCTTTGTTGTCTCTTTCCAGAGCAGTTCTCTTGTTGACCCTGATTCGAGCGCATAATCTTTTCAGACACTTTTCTCTTCAGACCTGGTTGAGGCGTAGGCAGCATTTGCAGATGTGGGGATTCTAAGACCAAGGACTGCAAGAAATGCCCCTGACCTGATGTGGCTTTGGGAGAAGCAACGGGGATACCCACTTCTTTTTCAACAGCTAGAGTGGGACCACCTTGTATGCTTACACCGCTCGGTGTGAATTCAATTTTCCTCGAATCAATCAAATCCTGGACAGCGTGCTGAAGGGCCCTACATTTCTCCACAGTATGCCCTGGTGCCCCAGAATGGAAATCACAATGGGCTCTTGCATTGTAGCTAGGTGGGGGATTACCAGTGAGAGGAGCCAAAGTCCTTTTCTGTACCAGTTGCAACTGAAGGAGATGCTGCAACAGTTTAGAATATGGCATAGGGAGCGGATGAAAAATTCTTTCAGGCTGCTTCGGTCTCTGTGCACACTTTTTATTCTTAGGCTTATCTTGGGAGACACGACCTGGTTGCGGTTGGGAAAGTCCTGGAACTTCACCTTGTGGAAGAGATTCACGAGGCAATTCACGATCAAATCCCAAAGAGATGGGAGGAGTAAGGACCTCTGTTGTGGAAGCGAGCACATGACTGTTTTCCTTCTTTAACACTGTTTTCAAAACTTCCGTGACCAAACCCAACTGAGCCTTCATCTGATTGACCTCCTCCTTCAGCATCTTCTGCTCCTAGGACATGACCAGCATGTCTTCCCCTAATTGCCTCATCTGAACCTTCATTTCAAGCATTTCTGCCCGGAGTTGTTCCATGGCTATCCTCTGGTTATCGCAGACTGAGTAGAGTACCGATGAACTGGCTGATCAATTCTGAGATGCGGAGGAGAACAAAAATAAGAACACCAGAGATAAACACCTGTTATGCAAAATGATTATGAATATGCAAATGCAAATGAACATGTTCGAATATTCGCAAGGGCGATCCACCCCTTGATTCCAGTTTAACAACAAGATAGAATGGAACTTCTGCTCATATATTAAGAAAACCAGAGGAAAACCAGATGTCAATAATCACAATCCAAAATAATAGGTCTGAACAAATAATCATAGATCCCAACCAACAAGCCTGGCGGTGGTCCAAATAATGCAAGAAAATAGAAAACTACGGCATGTCATCAAAGTCCACAAGTGTCAATCCCCCCCCATCTATTATGTTTTCTGCTCCAGTCTTGAATTTCCTTGAACAACTTTTTGGTGTCGGGATGCTTCGGTCTCTGAATTAGCTCTTGAATGAGAACGTCTCTCCTATGCATGATCCCTTCCAAGTATCGACAACGCAACTCCCAAGCGTCTTCTCCAGAAACACCATCCATGCTAGGTCCCTCATTTCTAGGTCTCTTCACTTCAGCTTGGATCTTCAGTTCCTCTATGGAGGCTATGGCTTCATTGAGTCGACCTTCGACTACTTGTCTCTGGAATATCCCTGATAGGATCTCAGCGTCTTTCTTCTTGAGCTTCAACTTCAACTGATCAATCTGATCTAGATAATCGTCTTCCTTTCTCTTATTCTCAGCCATTGCAGTGTCTCGGTGATCATTGAACCTGTGAATTTTCAACAAAGCCTTGTCCAATTCCTCCTTCTTAGACTCGAGAACCTTACTGATACCATCTAAAGCTTGTTTCATCCTTTGTCTGGCTGCGACCTTGTCAGCTAGCTCCTTTTCTGTCTTAGCGAGAAGCTCTGTCTTCAACTTGGCGATATGAACAGCTTCACCCCGCTCATGTTTCAACTGATAAATCTCTCTTTGTAGCTCACTGTTTTCTTCTCGCAGCTTTTCTTTTTCAGCCCACAACTTGTTAAACTTCTCTATCTCAACTGTGGTAGGAGGCTCAATCAGCAAGGGGTAAGATGGTGGTTCTTTGGAGAATGGCAGAAGCTCCTCCTCTACCCTTTTCTGAATCCAATCTTCATACGCAGGAAATGTTCTGTTGTTGCTCTTCCCAAAATAAGTCTTCCCCTTCTTATGACGATCTCCCCAAGTATTTGCAGCTTCTTTTAATAGTTCTGGATTGGTTTCCCCATTCAGATATAAAGATTCTCTGACCTCCGTCTCTTGGTGGCTCTTTCAAGGCATACCCGAATTGTCTAATAGCAAGAATAGGGTTGTAGTTAATCCTCCCTTTCCTTCCTATTAGAGGCACATTTGGGAGACCTCCACAACTAATCATGATATCTCGGCCCAACAAGTCACGGTTAACCCAAATTAGATTATCTGCCCTCAAGCCCATCAATCTTTTGGACCAATCCAATGTTCCTTGAGTATCTACAAATGCCCCAGATTTGGGAAGACGATCAGCAAACCATTTGTAGAAGACTGGAGCACAAAAATAAAGGGGTCCTCCCCTCCTCTTCTCGTTCTTATAATGCACTGAATAATACAGATCTCCAAGCAAAGTAGGTACCAGATTCTTCATGGTAAATATCCGGACAGCGTGCATGTCCACAAAATCCTTCACATTTGGAAATAACACCGTTCCATAGACACACATAGCCAAGACGGCGTTGAAAACTGACCAACATCTAGCCTTAGCATACACAGCAGCCTGTTCTATCAAAAATTTCACATGAAAGCCTTTACACCCTCCCTTGCTGGCAACGTTATTTTTCAACAAAGTCAAATCCAAATGCAAAGCCTCGGAAACCTTTCCCAAATCAGGAAGTTCTTTAAAAGGATAGAAAAGAGCTTCTTCTTTAATAGCAACATCCAGAATGAGAGAAAATTCCTCCAATGTCGGAGCCAAGAGATAATCAGTGAATAGGAAAAAACGCAGGTGAGGGTCATAGAATTGCACCAGAGTGTACAAAGCCCTATACTCGTATTCAGTGATGTTGCGAGCAGAATCCAGAATTCTTCCATACTCTCCTCTAAAGTCTGCCAATACCCCATGTTCTGCCATAGACACAATCTGGTGAACAGGATCCAGAATAAGTGATGGGAACTTGTACATTATGATGTTCTTTTTATTCTCAGTACTCATCCTTAATAGTCTTCAAAAACCGGAATCAAAGTTAGGATGCAACCCTGCAAATGAATAAACATGTTAGGATGCAGAAATGATGATGCAAATGAACACATGGGATCAAGGATGCCACACAGACTGGACAACTGTTGCACTGAACAACTGTATAATCTCAAAGGTCTGCCCAAACACCCAGAATACCAACATAACCATAGTACCACATTGATAAATCTGCTGATCAGAAAACCGGGTATGTTGAAGGTCAAGGTTACCTGCAAACCTGTAAACACCCTGCCCTCTCACATATGGGTACTAGAAAGCCGAGGATCCTCAATATCACGGGCTCTCAGGTCGAGAAATGATGATACGTTCACCATTTCTGGTTTGGCATCATCACCATTCGAGGAGGCCTCAACTGATTCCCCTAAAAAAGAAAACATCCTATGGAAAGTCCTCGGCTTCGGCACTGAGGTCGAGAAGCAACAGTACATTCACCCCTTGGGGTACAGTACTATCGCTAAACGAGGAGCGCTTCCACTGATTCTTTTCCAAAAGGAAACCCTATAGCAAGTTCCCAGCATTGGGTCCTCGGATCGACATGTGTAATGGGTTTGCCATTTCTGGTCTGCCATTATCACGTCTCGGGAGGAGTGTCGTTACTGAGTCCTCGGGAATGGTCGCCAGAGTCGACAGTTCTCCAAGTTACATTCAATCATCTGCACCAATGCGCAGGATAGAACATTACTAAAGAAAACCTCGTCTGGATGTGGAGTTTTCGTGTATACTATGTCTGGCCAAATGCCACACGAGTCACACTACTTGCCACGCTAATCCTACATGTACGCTCAAGCCTGGGTATTGGGCTTATCTCTCAGAACTCCCAACCCGCCAAACAGAAGAACAGTGCAGCAGATGATAATAATATGCAAAGCAGTAAATGCGGTAAAAATAAAATACAACAAATAAAGCAAAACAAAAAAAAACAAAAACACCCAAAGAGAACAAAGACAAGCAAGCGCTAGGATTGACTCGCTTAGGGATGGACCAGCATAGGTCAACCAGATTCCCCAGTAGAGTCGCCAGCTGTCGCTCCCAGGATTTTCATCCAGGTACAAACGTGAGAGTGGCACGGAAAAAACAGAGTCGCCAGCCGTGTAAATTTATCCCAAGAGAGGGAAAGGGAACACCGCATAAACCAGAGGAAGAGGGAAAGAAATGGTCATCGCAACCATAACCTGGGTTCGGGAGTCGGTTACGCGAGGGGAAGGTGCTAGCACCCCACGCGTCCATCGTACTCGATGGGATCCACGCTTGTTGTCTATTCTAAGGGTGAGTTATCCTATCATCTATGGCTGCTCTAAAACGGGGAAGGGGAAACTAAGAAAGACTTGGTAGGACGTCGACGTCCTAGGCCTACGTACCCCCTTTGTGCAATGGGGAATTCAGAGTCAACGTAGTTCGGACCAAGTTCTTTTTGTGTTTTTTATGAGCGACGTTAAGTTCGCGTCCGACAGTTAGGGTCGATGCCTGTTTGCGTCTCAGACGGAAAGTAATGTGCCCTTTGTGAAAATAGCCTTTAGTTTGACAATCCCGCAGGATCAAAAGGTTTGAAGTTTGTTTGTATTTTTTAGGACAGAAGTGACTTGAGTTAGTTCGTAACTCAACTTGAACCAAAGTCTATAACACGGGAGCGAATGCGTCGCATGGTCGCCCCCAATGGGACGTATGCTCAACACTCTAGAAGAGAGAAGGGGGACCCCTCAATCTTCATTTCCTATGTTTAAGGCTCGTGTGCAAGGCAAGTTGACCTTATTAAGTATCTTAGAGATGTTATGAGATGAGAAGAGGGACTCAAAAGAAAAGAAAAACACTACGGGGAAAATCTATCCTAATGTTATCATGCAAAGATGGCCCTAAGGGGAGGTTTGACAAAAATCTAAGCCTAAAAAAAAGAAAAGATGAGAGAAAGAAAGGATGAGAGTGGACATGGATACTTATCCACACCCCTAAATAACTTACCTCAGCCCCTGCATAAAAGGTTAGTACAAAACAGACGTGAATAACAATAAGACTAATGAAACCCAAGCAATGAAATTTAATGGCAATCAAGTGACCAATAACAATCCAAACATGGTTGCT
Source organism: Lathyrus tuberosus (assembly GCA_022829125.1). Classification (NCBI taxonomy): domain Eukaryota; kingdom Viridiplantae; phylum Streptophyta; class Magnoliopsida; order Fabales; family Fabaceae; genus Lathyrus; species Lathyrus tuberosus. The sequence goes on along the minus strand of JALAZF010000266.1, from coordinate 3,973,472 downwards.
GAAATCAAAGAAGCAATCCCAAATGATGGCACAAGTGCCTTCTCAAACAAATACTCAGGCATGATCAAGGATGTGCATACAAGAAGATCTCACACAAAGAGCAAACACATAATTAGTAAAACACCTTCTAAAATCACCAAATTAATTATCAACATACCTCAACCAGAAGTAAACAACATGTCCAAAACTCATGCCAAAATTCAAAATAAAAGTCACTCAAACAATCATGCAAAGTTCAGATAAGAAACATGACTCAATATGCAAAAAAGGAGGACTAAAATGCAATATGAAATGATTTTAAAAATGAGAGAAAAATATTTTAATAAACTTCAATATGTTGATAAAATAATGCAAAAAGAATGGGCTCTAAATGTTATGTATGCTATGAGAACAAAATTCTACAATGCAATGTGTGCAAAATAAAACAAATTCAAAAGGAAATTAAACAAATAATTAATTCAGCCACTAAAAATAAAATGAAAATGGAAAATAAAATTTGGGAAAATTTTATAAAATTATTAATATGGTTCATGAATTTTTGGGAATTAATTTTAATGCAATTATCTATTTTTAAAAAATCAAAATGAAATGCAATAATTAATTAAAATAAAAACAAGGAAATAAACATGGGGGGTGTGTTTAGTAGCCCAAATACGTTGAAAGTGAAATGGGCTGGAAGGGAGGGGTGTGAATAGAAGGCCCAGATCTTAAATCCATCAGCAAAAATAAAATAAAAAAATACAAATACAATGCAACCCCCGTCAACCCAATTGACTCACCAGGACCCTCAGATCAATCTCACGCTCACCATTTAGTCAACACAATCACCAAGTAGTCATGATTAACGGTCCAGATCACAAGACACACCACAATAATGATACGCACACACACACATAATTACTCAGCATACCGTAGAACCCCACGTGCGCAGCATGTGACCTCATTAATTTGTTGGCACAATGTCAACCACACGATTAAATCAACGCTCCAGATTAAACAAAAGTTAACAAGATAAGTGGCTATGATCTAAGGCTCACCATAATAAGCATGGAAAAACACACACACGATCATTAAATTAAAATCAGAAAAATAAAAAACGTGGCAGCGTGACAACCCTTGGATCAACCACATCAACGGCCGAGGATTCATCTTCTTCATTGAAACCCTTGGCCGGCCGGAGACCTTACCAGACGCCGGAGCCCTAGCTCCGGTCGTCATCTCCGGTGAGCACCATCCTAAAAAAACTCCAGAAATTGCAAAAGCGTATACCATCTTGTCCAGATTTCAATGAGGATTAATAATATCACATCAAAAATCACAAATAAACAATGCATAAGGAGATTCGAATGAAAAAGGTTAGGGTTCAAAAACTTTAAACACACGATACAACCAATATACGCGTCCAAACTCAAGAAAAACTACATCAGAATGATTAGCAACAATCACAGATTATTATGCGCATCAAAAAGAGGAGTTTTAGGAACAAGCAAATTGCACTAACTTGAGATTATGCAGACTGTATCCCTTGCTATTAGCTTCAAGTGATGGACGATTTGTGCTCTATATATGCCAAGGATGAAGTTTGTGGAAGAAGTTTTGGAAGAACCCTTGTAGATTGTGAGATTCGAAGGAATGATCTTTTTTAGGGTTCACTTGAAAACTCTACCAAAAATAACGTGTTTCTCTAACCCTAGCATGCGTTAGCTTAAATAGATTAGGTTAATCCACTGATGATCACTTGGGCCTTGGTAATTCCCCACTTAATGAGTTTTGGGTAATTTTGGAAATTTGAATAATGTGAAATACACCCTCCTCCATGCATGTATATCCAAACCCTTGATGATGGATCACTTATTTAACAATTGCTAATCACACATGAATTTGATTTGGGCCTTGAAATGTATTGGTTCATGAGTTTTCAATAATTGGGCAATTTTGCATAATGGAACATAAGTGATGAATAAACCATGGATCCACTTGATTCAAAGGTCAAAAATAGTCCTTATGGATTGTACTTTGATGTTAGAATGTGCCTTGAAGCAATGGAATTAATTATAGGTCACTATGTCCCAAAGTGCAAAAGTTGTGAAAATGGAAACCCTAAAAACCACCTTGCCTTCTTTTGGTCATAACTTGAGTTTCACAAATGATATGGAGACCCACTAGTACTTGTTGGAAAGGGGAGAAAAAGATCTTCAACTTTCATGTTTGAGGAAAATGAATTTGAAGCTTCTTTGATGATGAAAAGTCAAGTTGAATGTAGTGTAAGAACTTGCCCAAAAAGGAAACTTTCAAATTATAGGTCATTTCCATATTTAGTAACTTTTGTACTAACCCTTGATTCTTGATAAATGGTATGAAACTTGATTCTTGAGGACCATATGAGGATGTGAAACCTTGAAAACCTTGAAGAGAACCTCAAAATTTCACAATTGACTTCCCCTATCACTGTTGACTTTTCCCAATTCTCCTGATTCCCAATCCATTGACCAATTGAACTTCTCATGAATCAAACTGATGGACAATCTTCCATTCCTAGATACTTAGGGACCCAAGGAATACCATGGAATCAAGTCTTGCCCAAGAAATCAGAAATAAACTGACTTTATAGCAAACCCTAATTTTGGTACCCTCAGTCTAGGGGGAAATAACACAGTCTCCAAATTCAAATTCCTCTGAATATGATGTGTATCCTCTCCAACAAAGATAAGATATGCCATTTGGTGATGATAAAAACCCAAGGAGCTTGCCCATTGGAGCAATAAACCCAAGAATCTCAAAACCCTAATTTCTACACTGGTTAGGAGAGAGTGATCCACAATACAAGAACTCTTGCTTGACTCTTTGAATAGCATCTTCTCCTCTTAAGCTGCCTCAAGCACCTTGACCCTATGCTAAGAACCAATGATATGCACACATGATAATGCAAAATGAAATGAAACATAAACCAGTTAGTACTAAAGGTAGGAGAGCAAATTTTGGGGTGCTACAATGTGCATTAAAGGAAGATTCTCCAATATCACGAAACATGTCTTCTTAACGGTCATCCATATATTCATCTTTATCAACTTCGTGACTTTGTGATGCAGGATTTTGATTTTTTCCACCTCACGGTGCCAGTCCATATTGTATAATTTTGACATATACCATCATAACACAGATGATGGATAATCTCATCTTTTATACCTTTCTTTATATTCCCGCAATTAACACAAGGACAATAAAATATACCATTATTGTCAGGAAGATTTTGATCAGCATATTCAAGGAATTCAAGAACTTCTTTCTCATATACCGGACCTAATATATCAGCTTTCATGCAACTACAATCCATAATAAATTATGAAATTTATATCAAAACAATATTGTGAATGACACAAAAAAATCTAAACCTAAAGCATGTCGAAAAACTAAAGCATATTCAGTACAATAATACAACTCTAAATCTTAAGCATATGGATAAAGCATATGAACTTTGCAAGAAACAGACCACAAAATCCGACAACAAAACATGAAGTATATTCAATACAATAATACAACTCTAAATCTTAAGCATATGGATAAAGCATATGAGCTTTTCAAGAAACAGACCACAAAATCAAACAAGAATGAAGATGGTGAAGATTATCAAGAATTAGGAAGATGAGGAAGAGAGTGAAGTTTGCACGAAACATACCGTACTTCGAAGAGACCAAAAAATGAAGACAATGAAGATTATCAAGAATGAAGATTCAGATGAACGAAGATTGTGAAGATGAAGATTTCTCTATCGCTATCGTTGTCGTCTCTGATTTGATGGTTCGCTGGTTCGTTTAGGACATGTTGTAAAGGAAATAATGAATCTGTTTTGTTTTAAATTTATCAGGAAAAACTTTATTCACGGTTGATATTTACAACCGCAGTGAAATGTAGATATTATTACAACAGTTGTAGACTAAAACCTTGGTTAAATAGTGTTCAATTTTTTATTTATTTCTGAACTTAAGTGACACACGCTTTTTGTAATAGAAAAAATGGAAAAAAAATGTATTTGCTACGATTCGAAGCTTGTAACTATTACGTTATCACCATGGTTGTTTATATCAACCGTGATTAAATAACTTTCAAAAAATAAAAAACATATCAGGCGCATCCAGTTTGCGATATTACAATGGTAGAATGCATAACCGTAGTAGAATTAGTGTCACCGAAGGCGTAAAATCAAAATACCATTTTTATTGTCTATTTTTTTTAGTGAATATTCATCTATAACAATCCCTTCAAAAGAAAATAAATATATGAATATATGTTAAATCAATTTATACAAATAACTAATAAATTATATTCGTAAATAATATCTTATACACACAAATTATATTCATAAATAATATTTTCATGTTGTTGTTGTCCTTTTCTGTTATTTTGGAACCTCTCTTCATTCTTAACTATTACTTCACCGTACTAACTTTCAGTTTAATGTCACAAGTGAAAATGCTCTACGTCATGGAAATTGGAAAAAACCAACAAACTTTCCTTGTAGCAGGGAATGATGTGTACATATTCATCCAAACATAGCAAGGAAGAAGTATAGTAGATAGAGAAAAGGGGAATGCAAATTCTACACTCTTCAATGGCCTTGACAATTGATGGTGTAATTTTATCACCTCCATGAAATTCCCTACCATCAATAAATGTGTGGACTTCACTGTCACAAAAAACTCTATAGAGGTTGTAAGTTAAACAATAGTGAGTATCATTGCCCATAAAGTTTAGAAACACTTCATTCATGAATCCGTAAGAGAAAGAAGAGAAAGTGGAAGAATAACGGATCATAAGTTTAAGAAAATAAAACAAATAGAAGTGAGATGAATATAAATAAGATCATGGAAGAATCAGAGGGGCATTTAAAAGGATTCATTGTCTAGAGGCCATTGTGAGTTAAGCTTCCTTTCAATTTTCTATATACCAAATACAAAAGAAAAGATAAATCAATTTTTTATTTTTAGAAAAACAAGTGTTAGTACAAAATGTTGAGAAACAAGTGTCGGGAAGTTTCACATTGAACAAAAAATGAAGATTGAGCATTTTGTAAGTGAGAGAACTCACACTTTTATATGAATATGTGTTGTGTCTCTCTTGCAATATATATTGCTCATAAAGAAATGTTCCAAAAGCATGCTCCTTCATGATCCCTCGTATTGATGACTGACATATTTTAGAAAAACACACCAAAACGACTTCAAAGTTCTTATATTGAATTAAATATGTAAATGAATGTTTATATTTTAAAATGCAAACTTGACATCAAATTTTTATATCAATTTAGATAGTTAGTAGATATCAGACATGTGGTTATGTATATGTTGAATAGTTAATAAATATATTAAGATGTTGAAATTCATGAATTACAATTTATCTTCATGAGATTACAAAGAAATAGAAGATAAGTTGGCAAATAATACACCTTCCCATGCAAATAGAAGCCTCATACAACCTATGTACAAAAAAAAAAAAGAGGGTGAAAGTATTCACACCAGTCTAACATTTAATAGAAAAGTTTCACAAAAATAATAATAAATAAATAAATACAAACGCATGTCATCAAATTGGAAGAATGTTACAATGATCCAGTTCATTATTAGTCTTAAAGTTAAGATATCATAACATTGGGAAAAATAAATGTTCATTTGGGTATCCAAACTCAAAATTGTTGTGTCTTTTAGTTTGTTTGTGCATGTGTCATTAGTTTGGAGAGATTTAACTTTGTCTAGATTCCAATATTATGTGGCGATATTTGTAGTTTCTTTTTCTTTTTTGTTGCTGAATTATAACACCCCATTTAAGTATTTAGCCATTTTATGATTTATTGTGTGTTGTTTGTGATTTTATTGACTTAATTAGGGGTATGTGTGTAGGGCGGGTGTGAGAACTTAGTAGAATGACTTAATCAGAATTAAAGGTTATGACAACATGGTAATAATAATATAATAATGAGACATTTTATTAATGTTAATATTAGTTGTATTAATATTAATATTATTATTATTATGATTATTAATATTAGTATTATTATAATTATTAACATTATTATTATTATTATGATTATTAAAGTATTATGATTATTATTATTATTATTAGGAGAGATTAGTGGAGAGGTTAGAAGTCAGTTTACTGCTACATGAAAAGAGAAAGAGGAAAGAAGAGAAAGAGAGCTAAGGCAAGGGAACAAGAGGATTTTCCACCAGTTTTGAAGGATCAAAGCTTGAATTTCAGGTAAGGGGGGAGAATGGGATTCGATATGGGTGATTTGAACATGAGAGGGTAGTGAGGGGTCCTTTCCCTCTTAGGTTCTGTGTATTTTCTTCTCCTTCTTGATTGGTTGCATGATTGTATGATGATTATTGTGAATTCGTAGGTATGTGATGTCTGCTATGAATTTGTGTTGGATGCTGATGTTGTTGTGAAATTCGTGTGGAATGTATGTTGTTGTTGTGTTGAACATTATACCAGATCTGAAAATTGGGATTTTTATGGGGTTAACGAACATAGGTTTTAATGACAGAAAATGTTGAAAATTTGATGAAACAATGAAGTAGAATTAGGACTGTGAAATTGTACTGAGTTAAAGATGGTTTTTGTCCTGATTTAGAAGCTTGAAAGTGCTTTAATGGGGGAAATTCCGCACTTAAGTGAAATCAGGGATTTTGGCATGCTCACTGGTCATACGCGTATGGGGGAGGCCATACGCGTATGAGGGACACCCCCAGAGGCCATACGCGTCTGGTACGCGCCTTATCCCGAGGCCAGCACGGCCCTCTGCCTATACGCGTAGGGTACGCGTAAGAGAGGCCAGGCAGTACACGTATTAGTGAGGCAATACGCATATGGGAAGACTGAAGGGTTTTGAAATAGGCTATGACCTCTTGTGATACGCGTATGGCACCAGGTAATACGCGTATGGCATAGGAAACTGAGATGCCATACGCGTAGTGTACGCAGGCCTGGGGCGAGGGGATTGAGTCCATATGTGTATGGGCATGTTCATACGCGTATGGGCAGGGCTGTGGTGAAAATTTCCCATTTTTGTGATTTCCGTCCCGATTTCGCGTGATATGCAAATTCTGTTGATCCGTAAGACTAAGATGGTATAATTGGACATAGGAGAAACTAGTAATAACATTAAGTAGGATAAAATGTGGGTTTTTATGAGAATGTCTAGTTGAGACGTGTTGGGTGTGTGAGCCAAGATTGTCGTGTGTGGACGGTCTTGTGCTACTGTGGTAATTCTGGAGAGAATTACAGTGAGCATGTGGCTCGAGTGTGATCATTGAGGATCGTGAATTATGCTTGGATAATAATTTTATTGTGCTTAATTTTGTGTCATGCATTCATGTCATGTTATGTGGAGATGAGCTAGGTAGAAATCTATGATGGGTGCCTAGTTTCGTCTGGACTCCGTGTGGGAGTCGAGTGGAGATAAGTTATAGTTTAGAGGAACGTATACGACTTATCCGGATTCCGACAGAAATCGGATTCTAGGGTGAACCGTATGTGATTGTGATGGTAATGCATGCATTGTGTCGTGTCAATTGAGTCACATTGCATATATATGATTGAATGTGGGTTGTGTTATGCCGAATGATGATGTGGCACTTGTATGTGCGTGGTAAATCTATGATTGGTGTGTTTTGTGTGTTAACTACTCCTTAACATGTATTTTTCACCGTGTATTTATTGAATGTAGTTCTCACTCCTTTTCTGTTTATTGTTTTGTGCTCCTTGGAGAGTACATATGATCAGGTACCTGAGTAGTGCTTGGAGCATTGTGTTGCTATTTGATCGAGTCTTACGAGTCACTCTGATATGTAACACGGGAAAGGATGGGGATTTTGTATTTTAATTATTTTATTTGACGTTGTATTTGTTACGTATCTGTTTTGATTATTGATATGGAACCACGTGTTATGTGGAGTTTTTGATGTAATTGAAGCTTTAATGCTAAACCTTTGATTTAATTCCGCTGTAGAGTAAAAGCATTTGTTTTATTTATGAATAAGACATGAGGTGACTTGATACTTCATGATGTGTTTTTCGTAATGTGACATCCTACGTGTATTAACTCCGATTTATTTCCTTAACATTTTCGTATTTTTAATTTTGATACGAACGGGAAGAGTATGGTGTTACAATTTGTCGTATTGTGTTGCTTCTTTTCCGGAAGAGGTACTCCTTGTACCTCTTATTTTCGAATGGTCCTTGTATTTTGGCCGACAATTTCTCGTTTTTTCTAATATATATATATATATATAAACTTAAAATTGTTTATATTTATTATCTTTAGAAATTGTTGTCCAACATTACTAAACTCATTTTCGTCATTCTTTAAAATACTTTATAGTCTATTATGATTACTTTTAAAATGAACATACTATTTGTTCTTTTTCGCAATATAGAATATGAGGGTAAAAAACATTAGTGAGATTGGTAAGCAACTATGTATTTAAGTTGCATTGTGTTTGTTTTGTTGGAAATTTTATAAATTAAATTGATAAATAAATAACACAATCGAGGAATAAATATTAACTAAAAACGTGACATTCAAAATGAATATTAAAATAATGTTGTCTGTTTCACACATTCTAGACAAAAATTATGTGTTCCCAAAAAAGTAGAATGAAGGTTAATGTAACAAGAATTGCATTAGGCTTTAGTGCGGAGTAAAATCCATTATCATCTTTAGTAGAGAGTGAAAATACCTCAAATTGTTTATATGCATCTTATTGATTCTTAAAGATTTACTTTCATACTCTCTGCAAGGAACTTATATTCATGAATCTTGCGTGCTTAACCAATGTTAAGGCATTCTAACTCTACCCTAACAACGATGTTATGTTTCCATTAAAGAAATCAAAAATACTTTTGCAAGACTCTTGAGGATCTCTCATGTCGAAAAATGGTGTGAGGGTTGTAGAATTTAGTGTTGGAGGGTAAGAGGATTATTGGGTTTTATAGTTTCTCCATCTATCTAAATCCATATATTTTTTCAAAAATATTTTTGCAAGACTCTTTAGGATCTCTCATCGTGACTATCTTCTTATTCCACAAATTAGTGTTTGTGTCCATGTCTTAAGCATTACTTACTTTTTCTTCCAAAACTTTCGCATGCATGGTACCTGGAATTGAATGAGATACTCCATTAATAACGTCCTCCATATTTCACAAATTATTTATAATATTAATGATTCAAATGAGATATCTCCTTTATTTGTAACATACAATAGGATAAGGAGTCTTTTATTTTTGCTATTAATGCGCGCCCTTTTGCTTTTGATGTTTAGAAGAAATGACATCTCATCTTATGTGTAGCACCCCGAAATTTGTCCTACCTTTTTCTAACTTTTTCTGGCTTATGTTTCTTTTTTTCATTTGCATCTCATTTAAGTCTTAACTCATAATCATGCATTGCATTGAGTTCTCGAGACGTCGGATCACGGTATCCTTGTGGCTAAGGACTTCTCTTATTTTAAGCAGCAAGCATTAGAGTGCCTCAACAGTTATTTTGCTCGGTAATTTGGTACCAGATCATTCTTTTTGCAACAGGGTATTTTGAGAGTTCACAGCTTATTCCAGACATTTTTAATATTTTCGAATTTTCATTCATCTGACTGTATCTCCACTCTGCATCATCTAAATAGCATAAAATAGTGCTTTCCATCTCGCATACCGCCTAAAATATTGGTCGGAATAATTTCTCGGAAATTTACAGACAGAGTGGTCAAATTGAATTTCAGCGGCGCTTAAAATCAGGGGACGGAAAATTTTAAAATCGAACTTGCAGACGTCAATTATATTATTCTACGGTTCGCGTAGTTTAACTCGGCGTGTTCGTTTTAATTTTTCGTCATATTTTGATCAATTTGAACATTTTTACGGATCAAAATTTATTTTCAAATCTGACCAAATGCTGTATTTTTTCGAATCACATATTTCGTACTAATCATTTTAGTGTACTCGGTTTATTTTTTCGATCACTAGGGCATTCGATTTTTATTTGATGTTTGTTTATTTTACTTTTTTATTAATATTGTTTAGAATAGATAAATAGGATAATTAGTATTTTTATTTTTATTTTAAATATTTATTTTTATTTTTTATTGTTTTTCATAAATAAATAGGATTTTTAGTTTCTGTTTTAAATTTATTTTAATTGAATTGTTTAAATTTTATTTTAGTATTAGTTATTTGAGCTTTAAAATGGGCATTAGGGATATTATTAACAATTTAGAGATAACTCTAATTTAATCCCTATATATTGTTGTTACTGTCGAAGAAAAAGAGGGGAGGACGGATACACGACGCGGCTTAGAAATATTACATTTTATCGGATGCAGTTTCAGTTTATATACACACAAATAGTACTCCGTTAAGGTGAGACGATATATCATGTATATACTTTACATGCTTGCAGGCACATAGTTATGCTTGTAAATGGTTTAATATATATATAGTGCACTGCTATGATAAATGATTGGTTTCTAAACGTTTTGTTTAAATATATATAATATAATCAAAATATTTTGTTTCAATATTATATATATAATCTCATATTTTGTTTTAATATGTATATATAATCTGAATTTATTTTTTAATTTTAATTTTACTAGATTATTTTGATATCGAATCGTGTTGATACGCTAGTTGCATATTAGTGTGCATGATGCGTGGCATTTGTTTTGGTTCGATTCGGTTGCGATGATCGCACTTCGCGTTAGCAACATTATTGTTTTAAATTTTTTTTTTTTTAAATTTTTTTTTCTATGCACTAAATAATTTAGATCCTCACGATTTAGATCCAGTTGCGATGATCGCGTTTTCGCGATAGCAATATTGTTGAGGTTTTTACCAAAGTTAAATTTCTCTTTTTTTGAGTTGCCTTTTTTTTGTTATATTTAGATCCGTACAATTCGGATCCGGTTGCGATGACCGGGTTTTCGCGATAGCAATATTGTTGAGGTTTTTTTATCAAAGTTAAATTTCTCTTTTTTTTGAGTCGCCTTTTTTCGTTATATTTAGATCCGTACAATTCGGATCCGGTTGCGATGACCGCGTTTTCGCGATAGCAAAGTTGTTGAGATTTTTTTTATTTTCTTTTTTTGTAATATTATTTGAATAATTTCCTTTTGAATTTATTTCATGCATGCATACCTAATTTGTTTATTTTATTTCTCTGCATCCATAAAATATTTCCAATCCATTCACTCACTAACATCCTAAAATGCATCCAAATATTTTTAAATCATTTTTAATTATTATTTCATATTGCATTCTGGTCCTTTCCTTTTGCACACTGAACCCCACTCCTCCCCTGAGCTTTGCCCAATTGTTTGAATGACTAACCCTTTGAACTTTTGCAGGGATTTTTTATATTTGGTTTACCTCTGGTTGAATAATATTGATGTCTAATTTGGGAATTTTAGGAGTTATTTCTCTAATTATTTGATTGGCTTTCACTTGAGATCTTCTTGTATGCCTATTTCTGACTACATCTGATTATCTGTTTGAAAGGCACATGTGCCATTTGCTTTGGGGTTGTTCCTTTGATATTTGAGTTCATGTTTGGATTATTATCATTGTTGATTGCCATTGCTTGATTCTCATCTGCTTTGATATTATTTATGTCTGTTCCTCACTAACCTTTTATGCAGGGACTAAGGTAAGTTCTTTAAGGGTATGGATAGTTATCCATAGTCACCCTTACCCTCTTCCTTCCCTCATCTTTTCTTTCCTTTAGGTTTAGGTTGTCGTCAAACCTCACTAACCGTAGGTCACCCATGCATGATAACATTAGGACTCTTAGTTCCCTTTAGAGTTACCCTTGTGTCTTCTCTCTTCTCATCTCAAAATGTCTTTAAAACACTTAATAAGAATAAGGTGTATTGCGCACGAGCCTTAAGTATGGGGAAAGAGATGAGGGGCTTCCTCTCATCTTTCTAGAGTGCTTAGCAGGCGCCCTGTCTTGGGACGATGCGTTAAGTATTCGCCCCTGTGCCCTAGACTTTGGTGCAATGCAACTTAAGAACTAACTTAAGCCACTTCTGTCCTAAAAAATACAAACCAACTTCAAACCTTTTTGTCCTTCGGGACCTTCAACTTAAAGGCTATTTTCAAAAAGGGCACGTTACTTTCCGTCTGAGACGCAAACAGGCATCGACCCTAATTGCCGGACGCGAACTTAACGTCGCTCATAAAAAACACAAAAATAACTTGGTCCGAACTACGTTGACTCTGAATTCCCCATTGCACAAAGGGGGTACGTAGGCCTAGGACGTTGACGTCCTACCGAGTTTGTCTTAGTTTTTCCCTCCCCCGTCTTAGTACAGCCATAGATGATAGGATAACTCACCCTTAGATTAGACAACAAGCGTGGATCCCATCGAGTACGATGGACGCGTGGGGTGCTAGCACCTTCCCCTCGCGTAACCGACTCCCGAACCCAGGTTATGGTTGCGATGACCATTCCTTTCCCCCTTCCTCAGGTTTATGCGGTGTTCCCTTTCCCTCTCTTGGGATAAATTTACACGGCTGGCGACTCTGTTTTTCCGCGCCACTCTCGCGTTTGTACCTGGATGAAAATCCTGGGAGCGACAGCTGGCGACTCTGCTGGGGACTCCGGTTGACCTATGCTGGTCCATCCCTAAGCGAGTCAATCCTAGCGCTTACTTGTCTTTGTTCTCTTTGGGTGTTTTGTTTTTGTTTTGCTTTATGTGTTGTATTTTATTTTTATTTTTACCGCATTTTCTGCATTTCATTTTTTATTACTGTCATGCTGCTGTGCTGTGCTGGCTGTCTTTGTTTTGCAGGTTGGGTGGGTCTGAGAGATAAGCTCAATACTCAGGCTTAAGTATACCCTAGGACTAGAGTGGAAAGTAGTGGGACCTACGTGCCCGCTTGGTACGTTTGTGTGTTCACGAAATTCACAACCTGACGAGGCTATCTTGGGACGCATTCTAACGTGTGTGTCTTACGCATGTTGGGATGTCGATCTAGAGAGTTGTCGACTCTGGTGACCGGTCATTGAGGACCTTAGTGGAAACATCCCTCTTTAGTGGTGACAGTGGCAGACCACATCCTGTGGCAAACCCATTCGCACCCGAGGGCCGGCTTTGGAACTCGCATAGGATGGCCCCTACGTTTTAAAGAGAATCAGTGGAGGCACTCCTCGATTGACGATAGTACTGTACCCCGAGGGATGAATGTACTATTGTTTCTCGACCTCAGTGCCAAAGCTGAGGACCTTCCATTTTGGAGAATCATTTGAGGCCTCCTCGATTGATGATGATGATGCCAAACCAGAAATGGTGAACGTATCATCATTTCTCGACCTGAGAGCCCGGGATACTGAACATCCTAGTACCCACACGTGAGAGGGGATGGGCGTTTACAGGTTTGCAGGTAACCTTGACCTTCAACATACCCGATTTTCTGATCAGCAGGTTATTCTGGTATTCTGGGTATTTGGGCAGATCTTTGAGATGGTTCAGTTTGTTCAGTGCAGCAGTTGTCCAGTCTGTGTGGCATCCTTGATCCCATGTGTGCATTTGCATCATCATTTTGCATCCCAACATGTTTATTCGTTTGTAGGGTTGCGTCCTAACTTTGATTATGGTTTTTGAAATTAAACTGGAATCAAGGGGTGGATCGCCTTGCGAATTTTTAAACATGTTCATTTGCATTCGCATATCCATAATCATTTTGCATAACAGGTGTTTATCTCTGGCGTTCTTACTTGGTTCTCTTCCACTGCACCAGATTGCAGATCAGCACATTCACCGGTATTCTACCAGACAGAATCAGAAAAGACCCATGGATCAACTACAAAATGAGATGACTGAGATGCGGACTCGCATGAACCAATTCATGGATTTGATGCAAGGGGTTGCGCAAGGCCAAGAGCAGTTAAGAACTGTTGTCTAACCACTAATTGCAAGGATTGATAACGAAGTTGTCCTTCAGGGAGGAGTCCATACTGATGTTACTGGTACTAGTGTGCATAATGGCCCTTCGGGCGGAGGTATTCCTGTTTCTGGTGTTGTGATTCCTCCAGGCGGAGGAGAAAGTATTGTGGTTCCCCTTGCAGCGGGAGGAGGTAATGGCGCTGGCGCAATTCATGGTCGTCAGTATGATGATGTTCAAGATGATGCATTTTCTCTGCCAGGTGGGGATGCTGGTCCCCAGATTGACAATGATCAGAGGATCAGGTTGATTGAGGAACAGCTAAGGGGTGTTGTGAATCAGGATGCTTTGGGTATGGATCTAGAGGATTTGGGGCTGGTTCCAGGCGTTGTTATCCCACACAAGTTCCAGATCCCTACTTTTGAGAAGTATAATGGTATGACTTGTCTGAGGACCCACGTGAGGGCATACGCAAGCAAAATGGCTGCGTATGCAAAGAATGAAAAGCTGATGATGCATTGCTTCCAGGATAGCCTATCTGGGGCATCCCTGGAGTGGTACATACAACTAGAAAGGAAGGATGTGCGTAGTTGGAGAGATCTGGCAGGGGGCATTTATTAGACACTACCAATATAACACTGATATGGCTCCTAACCGAACACAGCTACAGAACTTATCACAGAAGAACAATGAGAGTTTCAAAGAGTATGCCCAGAGGTGGCATGAACTGGCAGCTAGGGTTCAGCCTCCCATGTTGGAACGTGAAATGATAACTATGTTTATGGCCACCTTGCAGGGTCATTACTATGAAAAACTGGTACCGTGTATGACTGGAAAGTTTGCTGATTTGATCTTGGTAGGAGAGATGGTAGAAAGCGGAATTAAGGCAAGGAAAATATCAGGCGGTGATGGGTCCTCATCTGGAGGAAGTAAGAAACCTTATGCTGGGTCCTCCAAGGGAAAGGAAGGAGAAACTAGTGATGTGTATGTTCCCCCTGCTGTTCAACGGTCTGTTCAAAATCAGCGACCTTACGCTCCTCAGCAACAGAGGCAACAAAGATCGCGAAGGCCTGCGAGAAGTTTCGATCCACTCCCTATTCCTCACAGTGATGTTCTTGCCCGTCTACTTGAGAGTTCTCTGGTTGAACTAAGGGATGCCAAGCCTGTTCCTGACCCTATTCCTCCTGATTATGATCTGGATGCCAGATGTGAATATCACTCAGATACACCAGGTCATTCAATTGAAAACTGCAACGTGTTCAAGCACAAGGTGCAAGACCTGGTAGACTCAAAGATCATTGCATTCACTGAAGATGATATGTACATTAATTGAAGCCTCCCTTCTCGAGTAAGCACTCAGTCTGCAAGTACGTCCAGGCAGAATCAAGCTTCCTCAGCAATGGCAGTCTTCAGCTTCTTTACTGCATTTTCATTTGTAATTTTTCATTTCTTGTTAAAGCATTGTATGCATATAAGACTTATTTGTTTTTATGATGATATTAATGCAATGAGTATGTTTTTCTTGAAGTAATCCATTCGTTTTCACTCTTAAATGTTTATATGCACTGCAATACCAATTTTCTTGCTTAGAGCTCTTGAGGGAGGATGACGAAATAAGAACGCAGGTTTCTAATGGTACGCTTTTGGATAGAACCCTGTTGAGGATGTACAGGCATTGTTTCAAACCCCTAAACACTGGAGATATAAGGGAGATAGACCCTCGTTAACCCCTTTGAGCCTTGAAGTAGGAGTTTCTTTCGTATGGAAAAGCCCTCATACTTAACCCAGGGGCAGGGTAGGCGTCAGTTAGTTTGACCGAGCGTTCAAATTCCAAGGAGAGTGTGCATCCAAGGAACCATTACCTTCTATCCCACCGTCAAGAGGTCAAGAGACGTGAAACCATAATGGTTATCCATCAACAACCAAGGAGTGAGGTAGTCACAACCCTTTCAAGCAAGTAAGACAACCAGTGTCACACGTTTTGTCCAAAAGGGGGAATAAAAAAGGAAAAGCCCGCTAAGTCGAAACTTGGAAACAAGCGACTTAGGCAAAAGTTAGGGCATCCCGCTGGACTTAAAAATCGAAAAACTCAGAAGAGCCAGTCCAGGCAAGAATTAGGGATCAAAAAAAGAAAAAGGCAAAAGAAAAAGCGTTACAACAGAAAATCCTCGATAAGAACAAATTCGTGTGATTACGGGCACAAAAGATAAAAAGGGGCGACCGTCATTCCAAAACCTCCTTAGGTGTCAAACCATTAGTGGTGTAGGTTCCTTAAAGATCATAAACCTTCTGAGAGATGAGCGTTTGGGTCAGATTAACTGAACATAGGACTGGAGAACATCACAAAGAGTGGGTGGGCACCGATAAATTTTGAGCCATAAATCCTTTTTCTGAAACCGTGAACCAGACCACGTTACAACCCTTAAAAGTCCTAATTGAAACAGGGTTCAGTCCGAAAGCGTACTCCAACCGGATGGCGTTCCTGACTCCTATGAGTTGTGCTAATAAGATTTGTTGGTATTGCATGTGCGCATTGTTTTTGTCATTCAAAAATCAAGGTCGCATCCCAGCAAGTGATTCATTCACAAGGCTCGGCGACGCATTTTCAATAAAAACTTCAAGGTTAACATGAGTGTTGCATTAGGATTATCATTCTCATAAATAACTTGTTCTGTTTGCATACATGTGCCTAAACATCAATGGCAGCTTACACAGTGAAAGTCAGTCAAGAAACTTGATCCTGCCAAGTTGGGATGCTTGGAAATTCTGAAGGACAAACATGTCAAAGGGCAGGTTGCTCTCCCCAGTAAGTCGTGTTAAGGTGTAGCCGATCTGGGGCAGTCACGTCGAGAAATCTCTCCGAAGTTCAGTTATTCTGGGACATTCATTCTAAGATCAGGGTCCAAGATACTAAAGCAGAGAATTTTCAAGTCATTACGATCCCTTTCAAGGTGATGTACGTCATGGATCATGAAGAATGGGGCAGTTATGTCGAGATATGATAAATCTCTCCAAGAGTTTGAAGACCCTGGGGCAGTACGAACGCCCGACCTTCTATAAAATCCTCTTGAGATGATTCCTTCCATTAGACTTGGTGGTCTGGGGCAAGTAGAAAAGTTCAAAGGGGCATTTATTAGATGGCAACAGCATTGTACTCCCCCAGCAGTTTGCTCTCCCCAGCATTGAGATTGCAACTTTCCTTAGCAGAACAGACCCTCCACAGCAGGAGACTTGGAAAATATTTTCCCCGGATCAAGACGTCATTTCCCCACAGAATCAGGGTGTTCACCTCCCCCATCCAGTCAGGAAGCGTGCTTTCGCCGACGATGTCATATTCTAATCCCCAGCCAGGTGGGAGTAAAGTCATTCTCCCCATCAGTAGGCTAAGTTCAGAGTATCCCCAAGCAGGATGATTATGGGCTGGCATCCCCCAGCAGGTCTTAAGCCCAATTGCTATTGGCAATCCTCCATAACAAACTTTCGGTTCTGTTATTGGCGCTCATTCTCAACTCCCCCAGCAAAGGAGAAATCTCAGGTTTTGGATGTTACCTTCGGTGAAAGACAGGTGTGGCCCCCGGTAGCTCTTTCGGGATTTCATCCCCAGCAGAAGTCGTTGATCCAAAGAGTCGATCAATATGACCCTTCTCAGCAGAGTTCCTGGATTCAGAGGACAATTTATTTTTGTCATCCCCAGCTGAATTGGTCTCTCCAACATTTATTTTGCTGGAGGGGCCCGTTGCATATCATCATCACTGCATTGCATCCTCAAAATGCGTAGCATTTCCATTTCGTATGGAGCATTACGCCATAGAAAAAATTCAAACATGCATCGAAGCATAAGCCAGATTTGGTACCTTGTGCGAAAGCCCAGATCAACCCTCAATACAGTGATCCCAACCTTAGAGCTGACGCTTATCTTCCCCAACTTCAAAGTTGTTGTATACCTTTTCTCGACCTCAGAGTTGATGAAATATCCTTTCTTCCCCAATTTCAAAGTTGTTGTATACCTTTTCTCGACCTCGGAGTTAATGAAACATCTCTTTCTTCCCCAACCTCAGAGTTGACGCCCTCCTTTACCAGCTTCAAAGTTGTCGTGATTCTTTTCTTGACCTCAGAGTTAATGAAATATCCTTTCCCTTTTAACAACTTCAAAGTTGTCATGTACCTTTTCTCAGCCTCAGGGTTGATGAATATTCCCCTTTCTTCTCCAACCTCAGAGTTGTTGCATGTCTTTTCTCGACCTCAGAGTTGATGAACAACCCATTCCTCCCCAACTTCAAAGTTGTCGTATACCTTTTTACCAATCTCAGCGTCGATGAATATCCTTTTCTTTACCAACTTAAAAGTTGTTGTATATCTTCTCTCCAACCTCAGAGTTGAAGCCTTTCGTCCCCAACCTCAGAGTTGTCGTATCTCCTTTCCTCCCCAACCTCAGAGTTGTCGTACCTCATTTCTTCCAACCTCAGAGTTGTCATACCTCTTCTTCCCCAACTTCAAAGTTGTCGGACACCTTTGCTCAACTTCAGAGTTGATGAATACTCCCTTTTGTCCAACCTCAGGGTTGACGCCCCTTTTACCGACTTCAAAGTTGACGTATATCCTTCTTCTAACCTCAGAGTTGAAGTTATGTTTTTTCTCAACCTCAGAGTTGATGTCTACCTTTTCCTCAAACATTCAAAGTTGGTGTTTAATCCAGATTGTCCTCAACCTCAGAGTTGATGGTCTACCTTCTTATCCCCAGCGAAGTCATCTTTGTAGGACCGTTGATTCTACAAACCTCCGGTTGTAGGTCCACATTCGGCTGGCAATCACTATGTCATTTCTCTCCCCACAGTTTGCAAATTTTCGGGTTCTTTGGTATTTAATCTCCGTGCATCCCGAATGTCTGAGAGCCGTCGCTATCATACCTTCAGGACCAAGTTGATTGAATAGGGGCAGCTGTAGCACCCCGAAATTTGCCCTACCTTTTTATAACTTTTTCTGGCTTATGTTTCTTTTTTTCATTTGCATCTCATTTAGGTCTTAACTCATAATCATGCATTGCATTGAGCTCTCGAGACGTCGGATCACGGTATCCTTGTGGCTAAGGACTTCTCTTATTTTAAGCAGCAAGCATTAGAGTGCCCCAACAGTTATTTTGCTCGATAATTTGGTACCAGATCATTCTTTTTGCAACAGGGTATTTTGAGAGTTCACAGCTTATTCCAGGCATTTTTAATATTTTCGTATTTTCATTCATCTGACTGTATCTCCACTCTGCATCATCTAAATAGCATAAAATAGTGTTTTCCATCTCGCATACCGCCTAAAATATTGGTTAGAATAATTTCTTAGAAATTTACAGACAGAGTGGTCAAATTGAATTTCAGCGGCGCTTAAAATCAGGGGACGGAAAATTTTAAAATCAAACTTGCAGACGTCAATTATATTATTCTATGGTTCGCATAGTTTAACTCGGCGTGTTCGTTTTAATTTTTCGTCATATTTTGATCAATTTGAACATTTTTACGGATCAAAATTTATTTTAAAATCTGACCAAATGCTGTATTTTTTTGAGTCACATATTTCGTACTAATCATTTTAGTGTACTCGGTTTATTTTTTCATCACTAGGGCATTCGATTTTTATTTGATGTTTGTTTATTTTACTTTTTTACTAATATTGTTTAGAATAGATAAATAGGATAATTAGTATTTTTATTTTTATTTTAAATATTTATTTTTATTTTTTATTGTTTTTCATAAATAAATAGGATTTTTAGTTTCTGTTTTAAATTTATTTTAATTGAATTGTTTAAATTTTATTTTAGTATTAGTTATTTGGGCTTTAAAATGGGCATTAGGGATATTATTGACAATTTAGAGATAACCCTAATTTAGTCCCTATATATTGTTGTTACTGTCGAAGAAAAAGAGGGGAGGACGGATACACGACGCGGCTTAGAAATATTACATTTTATCCGATGCAGTTTCAGTTTATATACACATAAATAGTACTCTGTTAAGGTGAGACGATATATCATGTATATACTTTACATACTTGCAGGCACATAGTTATGCTTGTAAATGGTTTAATATATATATAATGCACTGCTATGATAAATGATTGGTTTCTAAACGTTTTGTTTAAATATATATAATATAATCAAAATATTTTGTTTCAATATTATATATATAATCTCATATTTTGTTTTAATATGTATATATAATCTGAATTTATTTTTTAATTTTTATTTTACTAGATTATTTTGATATCGAATCGTGTCGATACGCTAGTTGCATATTAGTGTGCATGATGCGTGGCATTTGTTTTGGTTCGATTCGGTTGCGATGATTGCACTTCGCGTTAGCAACATTATTGTTTTAAAAAAAAAAAATTTTAAATTTATTTTTCATTGCACTAAAAAATTTAGATCCTCCTGATTTATATCCAGTTGCGATGACCGCGTTTTCGCGATAGCAATATTGTTGAGGTTTTTACCAAAGTTAAATTTCTCTTTTTTTGAGTTGCCTTTTTTTTGTTATATTTAGATCCGTACAATTCGGATCCGGTTGCGATGACCGGGTTTTCGCGATAGCAATATTGTTGAGGTTTTTTTATCAAAGTTAAATTTCTCTTTTTTTTGAGTCGCCTTTTTTCGTTATATTTAGATCCGTACAATTCGGATCCGGTTGCGATGACCGCATTTTCGCGATAGCAAAGTTGTTGAGATTTTTTTTATTTTCTTTTTTTGTAATATTATTTGAATAATTTCCTTTTGAATTTATTTCATGCATGCATACCTAATTTGTTTATTTTATTTCTCTGCATCCATAAAATATTTCCAATCCATTCACTCACTAACATCCTAAAATGCATCCAAATATTTTTAAATCATTTTTAATTATTATTTCATATTGCATTCTGGTCCTTTCCTTTTGCACACTGAACCCCACTCCTCCCCTGAGCTTTGCCCAATTGTTTGAATGACTAACCCTTTGAACTTTTGCAGGGATTTTTGATATTTGGTTTACCTCTGGTTGAATAATATTGATGTCTAATTTGGGAATTTTAGGAGTTATTTCTCTAATTATTTGATTGGCTTTCACTTGAGATCTTCTTGTATGCCTATTTCTGACTACATCTGATTATCTGTTTGAAAGGCACATGTGCCATTTGCTTTGGGGTTGTTCCTTTGATCTTTGAGTTCATGTTTGGATTATTATCATTGTTGATTGCCATTGCTTGATTCTCATCTGCTTTGATATTATTTATGTCTGTTCCTCACTAACCTTTTATGCAGGGACTAAGGTAAGTTCTTTAAGGGTATGGATAGTTATCCATAGTCACCCTTACCCTCTTCCTTCCCTCATCTTTTCTTTCCTTTAGGTTTAGGTTGTCGTCAAACCTCACTAACCGTAGGTCACCCATGCATGATAACATTAGGACTCTTAGTTCCCTTTAGAGTTACCCTTGTGTCTTCTCTCTTCTCATCTCAAAATGTCTTTAAAACACTTAATAAGAATAAGGTGTATTGCGCACGACCCTTAAGTATGGGGAATGAGAAATGAGGGGCTTCCTCTCATCTTTCTAGAGTGCTTAGCGAGCGTCCTGTCTTGGGACGATGCATTAAGTATTCGCCCCTGTGCCCTAGACTTTGGTGCAATGCAACTTAAGAACTAACTTAAGCCACTTCTGTCCTAAAAAATACAAACCGACTTCAAACCTTTTTGTCCTTCGGGACCTTCAACTTAAAGGCTATTTTCAAAAAAGGCACGTTACTTTCCGTCTGAGAGGCAAACAGGCATCGACCCTAACTGCCGGACGCGAACTTAACGTCGCTCATAAAAAACACAAAAAGAACTTGGTCCGAACTACGTTGACTCTGAATTCCCCATTGCACAAAGGGGGTATGTAGGCCTAGGACGTTGACGTCCTACCGAGTCTGTCTTAGTTTTTCCCTCCCCCGTCTTAGTACAGCCATAGATGATAGGATAACTCACCCTTAGATTAGACAACAAGCGTGGATCCCATCAAGTACGATGGACGCGTGGGGTGCTAGCACCTTCCCCTCGCGTAACCGACTCCCGAACCCAGGTTATGGTTGCGATGACCATTCCTTTCCCCCTTCCTCAGGTTTATGTGGTGTTCCTTTTCCCTCTCTTGGGATAAATTTACACGGCTGGCGACTCTGTGTTTCCACGCCACTCTCGCGTTTGTACCTGGATGAAAATCCTGGGAGCGACATTATGCAAGTACATCTCTTAGATTAAATTATTTTTTTCAACTTTTATTCAAATAGTTTTTTTCTTTTTTAAAGATAATAGATGAAACAATCCACTATATTTGTTTGAGGTTTTAATAATGTTTCTTTTTATGTGAGGTTGAAAATAAAATTTTCTTTTTGTGAATGGAGAAGAGACAATCTACTTCAAATTTTGATTTGCATTATTTTTATATGGTTATAACAATGATTCTATTTTTTTTTTGTTTTTACTTTTCACACTCTGGTTCCTAGAGAAAAGGGGCCCTAGTAATCCAGAGCATTTTTATATGGTTATAACAATGATTCTATTTTTTTTTTACTTTTCGCACTCTGGTTCCTAGGGAAAAGGGGCCCTAGTAATCCAGAGCTCGTGCCGAGAGGTACTGACACTGGCCAAGTATTGTTCCCACTAGGAATCGAACTCGGTATTCTCCGAACCTTCGTTCCTTAGCAGGAGCTCGTTTACCACTCGAGCCCAAATGCTTGGTTAACAATAATTCTATTTTTTTATACGAATATGCATTATCCCGGCCTTATATATTAATTAAAATTAAAGAATGTTAAATTTGTTTTTTTTATAAAATCTATTAGTCAGTTATAAATATTTTTAAATTCTTTCAAGATTTTGCCGCTAAAAAAAGTATAGCAGTTATAAAACTTAAACCTTTTTTTTTTACTTTTACCTCATACTTCTGATGCATGGTTTCATCTTCCTATGCAATGGAATTATCAAAAGGAGTACAAGGAGTACTCAAAATCTTTACACAAGGAGAAACAGAATTGTTACATTTGTTTTAAATAGTTTACAGGAGAAATAAACCAATCATAATAATCACAAGATTTAGCTAAGATGGAGTCTAAAACAATCCATCTCCAAGAGTGAAATTAAATAGAATTGATTAGATCTTTAACATTAAAAACCCCTCCTTTAAAAATGAGATTATTTATGCCTATCCAAATTGACTAAACAGTAGTTGCCCAAATGATACTCCCCAACTTCTTTCCAATCTCCTTCCTCATCGATCTTCCAAAGCAAATATAAGAATCTAGACAATTAGAATTAAGAATCATCTCAATGCCCAACCACCTTTCTACACCCTTCCACACATTCACGACATAATCGTAAATCAGAAATAAACGAAACGAGGCTTCTTAAGCACTGCTACATAAAACACAATTAGAAATTTTATCTCCATGAAAGATATCTCTCTTCATCAATTGGTCATTCGTGGCTAACCTATTCAAGAAAAGTCTCCAAAAGAAAATCTGGACTTTTTGAAGGTATCTTGGAACACCACGGATCCTTCAAATCTGCTGCTAAATTGTCTTCAATAACGCAAGGCTGAAAATCCTGAAAGAGAAAATCATAGCAGGAACTGACAAAAAAAACCAAGAGAGTCTTTTGATAACCATTCGAACATATCCATAACAGACGCATTAAGCGCAAAATCTTCCAAAAAATAAACTAACTCCTGTTGCTCCCTCCACTGATCCGAACCAGAAGGGAAAGATGGAAAAGATAAATGTCAGCTTCAATGTGACCCACACTAAAACCCCATGTCAGCCACAGTACACTTAGGATACGGTGAAAGAAGAAACGGAGTGGGAAAAGCCTCCTTGAAAGATTGGTTTGTCGTCTAATTTAAATGCCAAAAATAAATGTTCTTTCCATCTTCCAAAGTGCAAAGTAAGTTGTCTAAAAAAAAATTAGTAGATTTGTCTGAATCGTAACCCAAAGAAATAATGTCTCCACCAAATCGAATTTGATTTTCAACCTATGACCCCATCGTTGTTCAACACTGCCAAAGCCAAGCTAGAAGAGGAATACATATGCTCAATGACTCCCTTCTATAAAGCCTTTCTATTCATGATGAATATCCACTTCCACTTCAAAAGGAATAATTTTTTTTAAAGATGCAATATCTTTAATCCCTAAACCTTTATTTTCTTTAGGCAAAGAAACTGACTTCCAGCTAACCTAATGAACGTGCTTATGATTTGAGGATCCTCCATAAAGAAAATTGCTTTGAATTTTAATAATATCCTTGATGATAACAAGAGGAGCCTTATAAAAATTACAACATGAAAAATAGAATAGCGTTCAGAACCACGTTGATTAACACCACTATCCCGCCTACAAGCAAACTTTTCCCTCTCCACACTGCTAATCTTCTCCTTAAGTTGCCATAACCTATTTCCACATCTTGGCTTTCCTCGCACTATCTCCCACTAATATTCCCAGAAATTTGAAAGGAAAAGGGTTGACCTCACAATGCAAAAAAGACTGAAGCAACTTGTAAAAACACCGGATTCAAATTAACTCCATAAATACTACTCCTAAAAAGTTCACCCGCAAACCCGAAACCAATTCGAAACCTCTATGTAAGGCCTTAATGTACCAAAGTTTATCCCAATTACTTTGACCAACTAAAAGAGTGTGATCCGTAAACTGAATAATGTTGTAGGAAACTTCTTCATTTACCTTGAACCCTCTAAACAATCTCGAATCCACCGCATTCTTCATTAATCTATTAAGGCCTTCCCTTAAAATGATAAAGAGGAAAAAAGACAAAGGATCTCCTTGCCTCATCCATTTACCCACCACAAAATCCTTGGTAGTACGACCGTTAATGAGTACAGACATGGAGCCATTGAAAATGAGGGCCTCCATCCACACTTTCCACGTATCACTGAAGTTCAACTTGTTAAGCAAAACCCTTAAGAAATCCTATCTAAAGCAATCGTAAGCTCTCTCAAAATCAATCTTAAAGCCCATACAATCCCTTCTCGACCTTTTAAGAAGAATTCTGAGATAGTTAAAAGGATCTATAAACTATGGAATTCTATTTCGAAGAGACTCTGAAAGCAAAGAAGATATGGTTACTTGCTATTCAGATGTTGATTAGTGTGGAGATAAGGAAGATTGAAGAAGCACAACTAGTTATTTATTTTAAGTATTTGGTGCCTCAATCTCATAGTGCTCGAAAAAGGAACCTATGGTGGCATTATCATCGTTTGAGGATGAATTTATAGTAGGGTCCTATATTGTGTGTCAAGTAATCTAGATTAAATACGTGTTGGAAAAGATTGAGGTCTGTTCTGGACTGGGCAGGCGCTGTGCCCCCAGAGGGGCAAGGCCCAATCCAATCCAGCCTTTGGACAGGCCCAATAGCCAGAAACTAGCCGTTGGGCAGAAATTAGCCGTTAGGCAGAAACTAGTCATTAGGCATGTCCCCCTCACGTGCAAAGTAGTTCACGCGACCAACTGCCTCCCCGGATATCACGGAAACAGTTAGTCCGAGTCTAAAGGGCTACGCGCCCTGCCCTCCATTTGGCAATCCCTCATTGGCAGACCAGGCGCTTTGTTCGCTATGGATCCACCTATAAATACCCCCTCGCTTGAGAGGGACAGGTATCAAATATCCAATACTTAAAATCTCTTACTTCCTCTCTCTCTTTTTTGACCAAACACTTACTTTGGCATCGGAGTACCTTGCAGGTACCTCCACCCCTTTTCCTCCCCTACAGACATCATCACCTGTCCTACGTGAAGGCCACGACGATCCAGTCTGATTCACTCCGATCAAGGTCGAAGTAAAGAAACACTGGTGCTGCAGATCGACAACAAGTCAGCCATAAATCTTATGAAGAATCCAGTTTTGCATGGAAGGAGTAAGCACATCGAAGCTAGATTTTACTTCTTAAAGGAGAATGTAAATCGAGGTGAACTTGAAGTAAGACATTGCTCAAGTGAAACACGATTGACAAACATTTTCACCAAAGGGTTGAAGATCGACTGATTCCTAAATTTGAAAAAGAAATTAGGAATAGTTCAGATCGACTATGATTAGCGTATGTTCGACAACTTGGATTATAGGGAGGTATGTTAAGATATAAGTAATTGTTTCGGACTAGACCAATGGATAGGCATGGCCCAATCCACTCCTTCTCCCAGAACGGCCCAATTGCCTAAGCCCAGTCAGCAAGGGGCATAATTTACCTTTCTTCCCTCCAACCGGGCATATGTGGACGGATGAACTCCCAGGGTCATCCGCTCCTCCCCGGTATGCTTGCCCGTCACGCACGACTTCACTACCCAGGAACAGTCATGGGTATCTACTCGGAACTATGCCTTTGCCCGATGTAACGGCTAGTTTTGGGCACCCTGCCCGACATAAGGACTAGTTTTTGGTAGTTACCTATTCTTTGGGAAACAGTTAGTTCACCCCGAAAATAGGGACCGTTGGCCACGTGCTGGGGGCATTATATAAACCCTCTCGCTTTAGAGGGTCAGGTATCCAATAATCATCCTAAGAACATACTTTGTACTTGCCCCTTTTCTCTGACATTTTCTTACTTGAGCGTCGGAGTGCCTTGCAGGTACACCCCAGTCTTATCATCTCCGATCAGTGGCGCCGTCTGTGGGAATAAAAGCTTCCCCATCTTTTGACTCAAGATCCTCTCTTTTTTACCTCAAAGACCAAAGCTATCTTCAAACTTCTTCTGATCATCATAGCCTCCACCAAGAATGATGTTGTCCGTCAAGAATCTACTGTCGCCGTTATCCCCAATAACACCGACCATATCCTCTCCAGAGCTGCTTTCCCAGAGACAGATCATCGTGACTGGAAAACTGCCTCCCCTACTCCCAATGACGTGAAACCTTGGGCACAGGCTGCTGACCGCGTTTTTGAGCCTATTCCGGTTCCACAAAACGCTGACCCCAGCACAGCTGCTCTCATTGCCTCCCTCAATAGGTCAAACCTCTTGATCTTCCAACAAGGTGAAAAGATCAACGCTCTCGAGCACGTCCTCCAGGATCACTTCTCCTCGGAGAAACCTCGCAGCCCTTCTCCACGTCCTCGGTCTCCCCCTCAGAAACGGAGGCGCGATAGGTCTAGAAGCCTCTCCCCGGAGAGAAGACGATCAAGATCAGAAGAGCCCGCATCCGACCTTGCAAGAAGGCGACACCGCTCTCCCCTGCGGAGGTCGAGACGTTCCCCTGCGTCAAAGAAATCTAGACCCTCAGAAAAGTACGAGCATCATCGTTCGTGCATGCATTCTCCACGACAAAGCAGAAGTTGTGGTCGTAGCTATTCTTTTTCCCGTTCTCCGAGCACAAGCAGTGATGATGACGTCCATGGCCCCCTCCCACAGGAGATCATGGACACTAGAATTCCTCACGGGTTGGAGAAGCCCCCTGCTCTAGCAACATACGACGGGACCACCGACCCCGTCGAACACATAAAAAACATTGAGGCAATGCTCCACTTCCACAATGTCAGTGGAGTCATAAAGTGCAGATTATTCCCAATCACCCTCAGGAAAGGGGCTATGGCTTGGTTCAAGCGCCTTCCCCGGGGGTCAGTCACATCTTGGAGAGAATTGAAGACCCGGTTCGGCCGACATTTTACGGCCTCCCGACGACATCCCAAGTCGGAGGCCACCTTAGAAGCTATCATACAAGGCAGGGACGAGTCCCTGCAGGCATATATTGAACGGTTTAACAAAGAGGCCGTGGAGGTCCGCACGACGGACCATATGAAAAAGTATCTCCTCGAGAAAGGCTTGAGACCAAAAAGCGAGTTTCACAAAGCCGTCGGAATCGAGACTCCCCGAACGTTGACAGAACTTCTCTGGAAAGTTGAAGCATATATACAGTACGAAGAGAAGGAGGCCGCATTTCATGCCCGGGACGCAAGAGATCGAGAAGGTACCTGGGCACCAAAAAAAGACGAGCCGGAGACATCCAGGCAAGGGAAAGAGAGGCGAAGAGACGATCGCCCCCGGGAAGGTAAAGCCCCTGCTGGCCGATTCACAGAATATACCATGCTCACCACTCCTCGCGAGCGCATACTCTCCGAATGCGTCAATACAGAATTCAACCAGGGAGGTGTCAGGTTCCCCAAACTGATAACATCCAAAGGCAACGTGGACAAAAGTAAATATTGTCGTTTCCACCGCAGCCATGGCCACACGGCCGAGGACTGCGTGTACCTTAAAGATGCTATCGAAATCCTCATCAAGGAGGGTAACTTGAAGCAGTATATAAAGAAAGGCGAGTATTCCCGGCGAGAGGCTTCAGACTCGAAGAAGGAAGCCGAATCATCTCCACCCAGTCCTCCCCCACAGGTCGCTATGTCCATCACGTGACTAGAGGACTTTGCCATCCTCAAATATCTCGAGGAACCTTCCCGGATATCCGCGCATAGCACTGGGGAAGCCTTCCCTGCGACCATGGTTATCTCATGCGGGGGGTACAACAAGCTGACGGTGGGATTTGTCAAGAGAAAGTTTGATCAGGTCATTGATTGCAGTCCTGACCGGCTATCCACAATGGAGAAGATCAAGGGGAACTCCCAACCGATTACCTTACCGCAAAGTGCTGCCTGGGGACTCTCCGAACTCACACATCCCCTTGCTCATCAGGGCAAGATTGGCAAGCACTGACATCAAAGGATCCTGGTCGACCAGGGTAGTTCGGTGGACATAATGTACACCGGTCTGTTTCGTGCCCTCAAGCAGGACCAGAAAAACCTCTCACCATACGTGGGGTCAGATTTGCAGGGATTCAACGAAGCCACGACCAGACCCTGGGGATATGTGGAGCTGCTGGTCACGTTCGGGGAAGAAGAGGCATCCAGGTCAATCAAAACCCAGTTCCTGGTGATTGATTGCCCATCACTATACCAATGCATCTTAGGGAGACCAGCCCTCGCGGAGCTAATTGCGGTCCCTTCAACTGTCCACTTCAAGCTGAAGTATTATACGGAAAAGGGTCACGTCGTGACATTGCACGGGGACATAGAAGCTGCCCGTAGATGTTTTGAAGCAACGACCCGAGGACAAAACCAGATCGGCGCAGTACCCAAAGCAGCTAAGCGGGCAAGGGAGGAAGATCATCCATCTGAAGATGGCCAGCCGGATAAGAAACCTGCACTCCCCGTACACACTATCGTCCTAGACAGCTGGGTTTTAGATGAAGGCGAGAAAGATGGTAGCGAAGGCGCGTCAACGGGGACGACCAGCTCCTCCACATCAGCCCTCATGCGCCCAATTCCAGACGGGGAGTTTGAAGTCATCTCCTTCAGCAATAACCCTAACAGAGGGGTGAAGATTGGTGCGGGACTGCTCGACGAAGTCAAGCAACAACTGAAGAAATGCTTGGAGGACAACACTGATCTCTTTGCTTGGAGTGTCGCAGACATGCTCGGCCTGGATCCTGAAACCGCATGCCACAATTTGACCATTGATCTAACTGCCCGGGCCGTCGTACAGCGCAGGCGGAAACAATCCGACGAAAAGGCACAGGCTTCCGAAAAACTTGTATAAGACTTCTTAGAGGCAAAATTCATTTCGGAGGCCAGGTATACAACCTGGTTGTCCAATATTGTACTTGTCAAGAAACATAGTGAAAAATGGCGCATGTGCATTGACTATACCGATCTCAATCGGGCTGGCCCGAAAGATGCTTATCCCTTACCGAGCATAGATAAACTCGTAGATAATTCTGCAGGTTTCAAACTTTTGTCCTTCATGGACGCATATTCGGGATACAACCAAATCCTTATGGCCGAAAAGGACAAGAGGTACACCGCGTTCATGACCTCATCGGGGAACTATTACTACAATGTAATGCCCTTCGGTCCGAAAAACGCTGGGGCCACATACCAGCGCATGATGAACAAGGTCTTCCAATTAGAAATCGGGGACATGCTCGAAGTTTACATGGACGATATGATCGTGAAATACCAAGAGGAATTCGACCATACATCCCACTTGTAAAAGGTCTTCGACCAGGCCAGAAAGTGCAAAATGCGCTTTAATCCAGAAAAATGCACCTTCGGCGTGCGGGCGGGGAAGTTCTTTGGATTCTACCTCACCGAGAGGGGAATAAAGGCGAATCCAGACAAGTGCCGAGCATTCGCGGAATTTCCCATGCCCCGGTCGAAGAAATCCATTCAATCTCTCAACGGGGTGCTCGCGTCACTTTCTCGTTTCGTGGCCAAGTCTGCTCAGCATGCCCTGCCCTTCTTTAAACTCCTCAGAAAGGAGGCCACATTTGAATGGACAGACGAGTGCGAGCAGGCCCTGACCCATCTCAAGCAAGTCCTATCCGAGCCTCCCGTGCTATCCCGACCAGAGTACAGGGAGACCTTGTATCTGTACCTCTCCGTTACCAAGGAATCCATTAGTGCTGCACTCATTCGCAAAACAACAGACGGGTAGAAGCCCATCTATTTCACCAACACGGCCCTACAAGGGCCAGAAATCAGGTACGCGTAAATAGAGAAAGTCTCCCTTACCCTCGTTATCACCGCGAGAAGACTCAGATATTTCTTCCTGGCTCACACCATAGTAGTACGCACGGACCAGCCCATCAGGCAGTTGTTGCGCCGACCAGATATGGTCGGTAGAATGTTCAAATGGTCTCTGGAGTTGTCAGAATTCAACATTCAATACGAGGACAGGAAGGCCCTTAAGGCACAAGTCATGGCCAAGTTTGTGGCAGAGATGACGCCTCCATCGTCCCCGCCAAGCGAAACGCAGAGGTGGACCATCTACGTGGACGGGGCATCCAGTCCCTCAAGTAGCGGCGCAGGTATTATCCTCGAAAACGAGGAGGGAATACTAATCGAAGTATCTCTAGTCCTGTATTTCCCTACGTCCAACAACCAAGCCGAATACGAGGCCTTCCTCGCGGGACTACGGCTGGCAAAGGACGTGGGCGCCAAGGAGGTAAAAATTTACACTGATTCCCAACTCGTAGCATCTCAGGTACGAGGAGACTTTCAAGCAAAGAACGACCAATTGGACGAATACCTGACACTGGTGATGGAACGAATTACCAAGTTTGACGCATGGGAAGTCCAGCACATTCCTCACGAATGAAACACGCGGGCAGATGTCTTGTCAAAACTAGCTAGCACCAGAAAGAAAGGCGGTAATAAATCCGTCGTGCAAGAAATACTCGCCTGACCAAGCATCGAGAAACCACCAGAGCTGCTCGACGTCAACACCATCGGAGACAACCACTGCTGGATGGCCCCTGTGAACAATTACCTCACAAGGGGGAACTGCCCGAGGACAGCAAGGAGGCCAGCGTGACTAAACGACGGGCTTGCTCCTACGTGCTGGTTGAGGTCAAACTCTACTGACGAGGATTCTCTATTCCCCTCCTAAAATGTGTCAAGGAGGACAAGATCCCCGAAATCCTCCAAGAGATTCATGAAGGCATCAATGCACAACATTTGGGAGGGAGATCATTGGCACGAAAATCCCTGCGAGCAGGATACTATTGGCCAACCATGCAGCACGACGCCAAAGAGCACGTCCAAAAATGTGACTAATACCAGTGCCACGGGGACACACACTTGGCACCCCCAACGAGTTGAAGACTCTGTCCTCGCCTTGGCCCTTCACCTGGTGGGGGATGGACATACTCGACCCCTTCACAATGGGATCTTATCAAAACAAATTTCTAATCGTGGTCGTCGACTACTTTACTAAGTGGATAGAAGCTGAAGCCCTTGCCAAAATCACAGCCTTTAACATACTTCGCTTCTACAAAAGGAACGTCCTCGCCCGATTCGGAGTACCCCAGGCCCTCGTGACCAACAATGGGACACAATTCACGGACAAAAAGTTCCAGGACTTCATCGCAAGATTAGGCACGAAGCAACACTTCACTTTCGTCGAGCATCCCCAGACCAACGGGCAAGCAGAGACTGCAAATAGGTTAATCCTCCGCGGTATAAAACAAAGGCTGGGAGACGCCAAGAAGAGATGGGTCGAAGAGCTACATAGTATGCTTTGGGCCTACAGAACAACACCACACTCCACCACCGGGGAAACCCCTTTCCGATTAGCCTACAGAACTGAGGCGATGATACTGGTGGAGATCAGGGAACCTTCCAGACGAATAGAAGCTCCCCTTGACAAGGAGATGAACGACGAAGCCTTAAGAGAAGAGCTCGATCTGGTCGAAGAAATACGGTCAGGAGCAGCTCTCCGCGAAGCTTCGCTGAAACAACAAATAACCTTGTGCCACGACACTAAGGTCATAAAGCGCGACTTCCCCGTTGGTAGCTTTGTCCTACGCAGGAACCAGAAGGATTCGCGCGAAGGTAAGCTGGCCGTGAACTGGGAAGGACCCTACAGGATCAAGTCCAAAACGGGCACTGGAGCCTACTACTTAGAAACTCTAAATGGAGAACCATTTGCTCGACCATAGAACGCTGAAAAGCTCAAACAATACTACAATTAGAACCAACTACGAGGTTGGACTAACTGCGACGAGATCACCCCTTACAGGGAGACGGCTCGGCCACCGGACCGTGCCATGATGTAATCACGATCCATTTTACAACACCGACCAGTTTCTGCTTATGGAACGTGCAGACTCTGCACACAATAGGGATACCTCAATCGAGCTCCGTCGTTGCAACACCAGTTAGGCAGGACACCCAGCTCACGATGGGAATAATCCAAGCCTATGGGATTAGTACCTCAACCGAGATCCTAGTCTCATCACCGGCAAAACCACTTCCCCGGCTGTTCGACCAGTCCCCCTCACTGTCGAACACATCTACGTCGAGCAATTCCCTAAATATTAAAATAGATCAGTAACCCCTATTGAGGGGATAAAAGCTTATCGAGCAACAATGCAACACTTAGAAAATATAAGCAATAAAAGCCATGCGCAAACATACAAACCCGGCCACACTGACCGGACACATACAATTAAGTTAAAGTGACCACGAGGGCCACAAGCTGTGCATATTACAAAACAAAGGGACCATGCCCCCAAACAAGACAAAGATACATCAAAACACGGCACGCGGGCCGGATAAATTACAACAAGATAAAAATAAATCATTCCTCCATCCGCTCCGTCTGATCCTGGACAAACTCCGACTACTCGGGGATAGGCCACGGCGACTGGGTCTCCTCGGGACAGGCGTGCTCGGTACCAAGGTTGAGAAACTCAGGGACTACTATCTTTCCATTCTCCACATGGCCGAGAAAGTTGGTACCCTCTTTGGAAATTTAGACGTCAGGGTTCAGAAGCCTGAGCTGGGCCACAGCATTATCGAACGATTCCTCCCCAATGGAAAACACGTCCTCTTCCGCCCGAAGCATACGAGAAACTATCTCCGCCCGGGTCTTCAACGCTTTTACGTATTCAGGCTCATCCTCGGCTGGAGCACTTACGGATCTCAGCTGCTCGAGCAGATCCTCGGCAGCTTTCTTCTCGGCAGTCAAAGTCTCATTCTCTCCCCTTAACCGGACGGCTTCTTCGTCTAATTTTTTCCTCGCAGTGGAAGCAGCGTTGGCCTCCTCCTTGGCCTTCTTGAATTTCTCCTCCAAAGTAGTTATCGTCGCCTGAGCCCTCTTAAGCTCAAGTTCGGAGGAGGTGTCATCCTCCGCATACATCGCCGCCATCTCCAAAACGCGGACCACCGCTGAGGCATCTTGCGCCAACAATGCCCGCTTACTCGGACCATCCATGCCCTCCAACTTAAGAGATTCTACCCGGGGAACCACCAGAGACGTCCCCTCGAAGTATGTCCTATTGTAACACCCTTTTCTACCCCCAATTAATGTTGCAGCATAAACAACTCAAATATCAGAGTAAAACATAAAAATTCCCTCGAAGGGTGCACATTTCTCATTAAATCAAAATAACACAAATACCCTGTAAACAAAAAGGGTTTTTCCTCAAAGTTTCACAGAAAACCTTCACATGGAAGCAGAACTCAAAATTCTTAATAAAAAGGTTTTCCACAACGTCATAATAATAAAAAATAAAACCACATCATCGCATGACAACAAAATAAAGAAACAACATAGTTCGACTCAAAGGACCCCAACCCGATGTAACACTATCAGAGCAAGACCCTCTAAATCGACCAAAACAAATAAACTTCAAGTCCTCGGAAGCATCAAAAGCTAAGCCTGATCACCTGCACGTTACCCACGTGGAGGCAACATTCAAACAGGAAGGGTGAGTAATCACAATTCAATATAAATCATATAAAGAAAAGACATTAACAGGGCAACAGGTGTTTTCATCAATTACTTCAGTGGCTCACCCAAACATCATATAAAACATCACATCACCAATATCACTTATATGCACTCATGCGATGCCACCAAGAATGAAATGCAACGTCATAAAAATGCATGTGGTACCAAATCGTCATAATAATGGACACTAGGCCATCAACCCTCCACAAGGGAGCACGTCACAAACACCTCAATCCACACAATGGGATTGAAGCCACCACTGGACCCAAGTCCTAACGTCATCAATAGACCGAAGTCTAAATGCTATGAATGCATGGTGCACAACGTCAATATCATCATCATCAACAAAAGTCATTACGTGCATCAACATTCATCAAAATATCATGTTAATCCATGTCATCATTTAATCATCAAAACATCAGGAATCGTCATCCCATACTCATCAATATACTCATGGTACTTCACATCGTCATTCAATCCTCAAACATCACATATAAACATCTAATAATCATCAATAACATCATATCATCATCTAATCATCAAAGCATCATTTTCATCACTAAATGATTCATCATATAACACGTCAACACATAGCAGTAACATCACGACATCACTATAATATAAAACAGATATTTTCCATGAATTTTAATTAATAAAAAAATATTATTTTTCAGTCCCAGGTCGCGCTAAGCGCGCCCCACCCGCGCTAAGCGCGCTACTCACTGCCTCGAAGATGCGAAATTTCTTCAGACCGCGCTAAGTGCGCTAGGCCGCGCTAAGCGGGCTCTGCGATTCTTGCAGAAAAACCCTGCGATAACAGCACTCCTCCATCTGCGATTTTATGCACTAAACTCGATTTTTAACAGCAATTTTTTATAGATTTTGCACCAATAACCTACATCTAACATTTTCAATTCAACCAAACAAATCAAACAAGACCAATTCATCAATTCCAATCATATGATCACAAAATATTCCTAAAACCCTCATTCAACCCCATGGATTTCCCCCAAAACCCCAATCACCCACCAACACCTAACCTTTATATCAACATATTGCAAAGTGATACTACCCATACCTTAGAATATTGTCTCCTTCGACCTCTCTTGAAGTTTCGCCGAAATTCTTCTATGCCCTAGCCTCCTTCTCACTTGTTCTTCAGAGCACGTTTGCCTTTTCCTCAAAATAATACGAATAATAAGTTCCTTTCATTATTCTCTCTTAATATACCCCTAAATGTGCTCTTCCCATTATACCCTCACTAATTCTCCTCAAATGTCCACTTTACCCTTCATTCTTCTAATATTATAATAATACAAATATATTCATATCATTTACTATTATTTAATTAAAATAACCAAAACTTCACAAAATCACCGACCTCGACACGAAACACCAAAATTCACGAAAATCCACTAATATAATATTTAAATAAATTAAATAAATATTCTATGAAATTTGGGGCGTTACAACTCTTCCCCGCTTAAAGAATTTTCGCCCTCGAAAATTACCTCAAGGAAACAGAGTCGGATACGACTCCCTCATCTGATCTTCACGTTCCCAAGTCCAACTCTCGCCAGCTGGTCCACCCCACAACACCTTTACCAAAGTTATGTCCTTACCCCGCAGCTGCTTCGTCTCTCGACCACCAACACGCACCGGTAACGCTTCCACAGTCAGATTATCCCTTACTTGTACATCATCCATCTGAATCACATGCGACGGATCCGGAATGTACTTCCTCAATTGAGACACATGGAATACGTCATGCAAATTCGTAAGTGACGGTGGTAAATAAATTCGATAGGCTACCTCTCCCATCCTCTGCGATATCTGATATGGACCAACAAAATGTGGAGTGAGCTTCCTAGACTTCAAAGCTCGACCCACACCAGTCACTGGCGTCACTCTCAAAAACACGTGATCTCCCTCTTGGAATTCAAGTGTTTTCCTCCTCTTATCATGGTAACTCTTCTGACGACTCTGCAAAGCTTTCATCCTCTCTTGGATCTTCTTAATCTTCTCAGTCATCTCTTGTACAATTTCAGGTCCGAGTACAACACTCTCGCCTGACTCATACCAACACAACGGAGTCCTACACCTTCTCCCATACAAAGCTTCATAAGGCGCCATTCCAATACTAGCATGAAAACTATTATTGTACGTGAACTCAATCAACAACAAATGGCTGTCCCACGATCCTCCATGATCCAACACACAAGCCCTCAGCAAATCTTCTAAAGATTAGATAGTCTTTTCTGTCTGACCGTCCGTCTGCGGATGATAGGCAGAACTCATCCTCAACTTAGTACCCAAAGCATCTTGCAAACTTTTCCAAAACCTCGATGTAAACCTCGGGACTCTATCCGACACAATACTCGAAGGCACCCCATGTAACTTCACAATCTCTTCAATATACATCTCGGCTAGCTTCTGCATGGAATGATTAATCTCCATCGGCAAGAAATGAGCCGACTTAGTTAATCTATCCAAGATCACCCAAATTGAATCATTTCCCTTAGCAGTCTTCGGCAACCCCACCACAAAATCCATGGAAATACTATCCCATTTCCATTCTGGAATCCTCAATGGCTGCATCATACCTAAAGGCTTCTGATGCTCAATTTTCGACTTCTGACAAGTCAAACACGCATAAACAAACTCTGCAACATCCTTCTTCATACCTGGCCACCAAAACAACTTTTTCAAATCTTGGTACATCTTCGTAGCACCGGGATGAATGCTCAACCTACTTCGGTGTCATTTTTCAAGAATGCCCTTCTTAATGTCTGGAACATCTGGAACACACACTCTATCTCGAAACCTCATCAGTCATCACACCATTCACATCAATCCGGAAGTCACCTCCGTTACCTTGGTTAATCAAAGTCAATTGGTCAACCAACTTTAAGTCAGATTGTTGTCCCACTCTGATTTCTTCCAGAATACTACTAGTCAACCTCAACATTCCCAATTTCACACTTTCAGAGGTCTCTTCACATACCAAACTCAAATCTCTGAATTATTCAATTAGTTCCAACTCCTTCACCATAAGCATCGACATATGCAATGACTTTCTGCTCAACGCATCGGCCACTACATTTGCTTTTCCTAGATGATAACTCAAATCAAAATCAAAATCTTTCAACAGCTCTAACCACCTTCTCTGCCTCATATTCAGTTCCTTCTGATCGAATAAATACTTCATACTCTTATGATCACTGAACACTTCAAATTCAGAGCCAAACAGATAATGTCTCCAAATCTTCAACACAAACACCACCGCGGCCAATTCCAAGTCATGTGTAGGATAATTTCTCTCATGAACTCGCAATTGTCTTGAGGCATAGGCAACAACTTGTCCATTCTGCATCAATACTCCACCAAGACCTATCTTCGATGCATCACAATACACCACAAAAGATTCGCTCGGATTAGGCAAAATCAACACTGGAGCAGTCGTCAGCTTCTTCTTTAATTCCACAAAACTCTCTTCACAAGCTACATCTAACACAAAATCTTGACCCTTTCATGTCAACTGAGTCAAAGGTAACGCTAACTTAGAAAAGCCTTCAATAAACTTGCGGTAATAACCCGCTAATCCCAAAAAACTCCGTATTTTAGTAGCAAACTTCGGAGTCTCCCACTGTAACACGACATCAATCTTAGAAGGATCAACAACAATTCCGCCACTTGAAATCACATGGCCAAGGAAACTCACTTCCTTCAACCAGAACTCACACTTCGACAACTTTGCATACAACTTCTTCTCCTTCAACACTTGCAACACAATCCTCAAATGCTCGGCATGCTCTTCCTCAGATCTAGAATATATCAAGATATCATCGATAAACACCACTATAAACTTATCCAAATACTCATGGAAAATCCGATTCATGTACTCCATGAACAGAACAGGTGCATTAGATACACCAAACGACATCACAGTGTATTCATAGAGTCCATACCTCGTCCTGAAAGCCGTCTTCGGAATATCGTCAGGCTTAACACGAATCTGATGATAACCCGATCTCAAATCAATCTTGCTAAACACACAAGCACCTACTAGCTGATCCATCAAATCGTCGATTCTCGGTAGCGGATACTTATTCTTGATAGTCACTTTATTCAGTTGCCGATAAACAACACACAACCTCATGCTTCCATCCTTCTTCTTCACTAACAATACATGAGCACCCTACAGAGAAACACTTGGTCGAACAAACCTCTTCTCAAGCAATTCTTCCAACTGTTTCTTCAACTCACTTAGCTCAGAAGCTGACATCCGATAAGGAGCCATTGACACTGGACTCGTACCTGGTATTAAGTCCACTGCAAACTCTACCTCACACTCTAGAGGCAAATCACTGATGTCATCTGGAAACACATCTGGGAATTCACAGACAACCTGCAACTCCACACTCGCAGCTTCACGATCAATTTGCAACGATGCAAACATTGCAAACACCAAAGCTTCATCCTCCACAAGTTCGTCTACTTGCTTAGCAGATAAGAACATCAACTTCCCACTGGCATCAATTTCAGGAAACTCTATAGCCTTGGTATAATAATTGATGTGAACTCAGTTGAACTCTAACCAGTTTATTCCAAAGATCACATCGATCTGGTGCAAGGGTAAGCACACCAAATCCATCATAAAACTCTTCTCAAAAATCATCACAGGACATCTCAAACACACAAGGGTAGTAGTAACAGCACCATTAACTGGAGTTTCTATTACCATATTCCCATTCATATCTGATAACTTCAAACTCAATCTATTAGCACACTCAAGAGAGATAAAAGAATGAGTAGCACCAGTATCAATAATAGCAACCAACTCGATATTATTAATAAAACAAGTACCTCGAATCAGGTTGTCCTTCTCTGGAACTTCTGCACCACTCAAAGCAAACACACGGCCATTGGTCTGGGCAGCAGTAGCAGTCTTCTTCGGCTTCTGACATTGAGTACTGATATGACCTTTCTCACCATAATTGAAATAGGTCGGACCTTCATCTCTGCAGTCAGTAGCTTTATGTCCCTTCTTACCACATTGATACCACTTCACCACATTATTGGTGCACACATCAGCATAGTGACCTTGCTCACCACACTTATGACACTTTCCAAAAGCGGGAACTGCTCCCCCACTTGTATTTTTCCCATCTGAAGCCTTCTGCTTCCCTTTGTCAGCTGAAGTTGTATAAGGCTTACCCCTATACTGCCCTTTCTTCTCACTCAACTGCTTGTAGTGAGCAGATCGAGCTCGACTGTCCTCGTCGTAGATTCTGCTCTTGTCAACCAACTTAGCATACCTGCGGATCTGCTGATACCCAATACCCTACTTAATCTCCGGTCTCAGTCCGTTCTCGAACTTGAGACATTTGGACATCTCAGCATCAGCAAGATTGTAGTGCGGACAAAACTTCACCAACTTCTCAAACTTCGCGGCATACTCTGCCACAGTCATATCTCCTTGTTTCAGCTCCAAGAATTCCACTTCTCTCTTGCCACGAGCATCCTCTGGAAAATACTTCCCTAGAAACTCCTGCTTAAACACAGCCCAAGTTATCACAGTGCCAACATATGTGAGTCTCTGACGGGTGTTGTCCCACCAGTCCTCAGCCTCTTCTTCCAGCATATGCATTCCGAACTGAACCTGTTGCTTATCAGAACACCCCATCACCCGGAAGATCTTCTCGATCGCCTTCAGCCACTTGTGTACACTTGCTGGATCATGCGTACCCACAAAAGTTGGCGGATTGTTCCTTTGAAACATCCCCAAAGCACGAAACTCATCAGGAGCTCCACCATTCAGATTCAGCTGCGCCACCACATTAGCAACCAATTCCAACGCATCAACAATCACACGATCATTTCTTCCAGCCATCATGCACACCACCAACAAGGGTAGAAGAACTAACACATCGACAGTGTACACACACTCGTCGACTGACAGGGACAAACATCAAGTAAAAACCTGGCCGAACGGACCAATCAGGCTCTGATACCACTAATGTAACACCCTTTTCTACCCCTAATTAATGTTGTAGCAGAAACAACTCAAATATCAGAGTAAAACATAAAAATTCCCTCGAAGGGTGCACATTTCTCATTAAATCAAAATAACACAATTACCCTGTAAACAAAAAGGGCTTTTCCTCAAAGTTTCACAAAAAACCTTCACATGGCAGCAGAACTCAAAATTCTTAATAAAAAGGTTTTCCACAACGTCGTAATAATAAAAAATAAAATCACATCATCGCATGACAACAAAATAAAGAAACAACATAGTTCGACTCAAAGGACCCCAACCCGATGTTACACTATCAGAGCAAGACCCTCTAAATCGACCAAAACAAATAAACTTCAAGTCCTCAGAAGCATCCAAAGCTAAGCCTGATCACCTGCACGTTACCCACGCGGAGGCAACATTTAAACAGGTAGGGTGAGTATTCACAATTCAATATAACTCATATAAAGAAAAGACATTAATAGGGCAACAGATGTTTTCATCAATTACTTCAGTGGCTCACCCAAACATCATATAAAACATCACATCACCAATATCACTCATATGCACTCATGCGATGCCACCAAGAATGAAATACAACGTCATAAAAATGCATGTGGTACCAAATCATCATAATAATGGACACTAGGACATCAACCCTCCACAAGGGAGCACGTCACAAACACCTTAATCCACACAATGGGATGGAAGCCACCACTGGACCGAAGTCCTAACATCATCAATAGACTGAAGTCTAAATGCTATGAATGCATGATGCACAACGTCAATATCATCATCATCAACAAAAGTCATTACGTGCATCAACATTCATCAAAATCTCATGTTAATCCATGTCATCATTTAATCATCAAAACATCAGGAATCGTCATCCCATACTCATCAATATACTCATGGTACTTCACATCGTCATTCAATCCTCAAACATCACATATAAACATCTAATAATCATCAATAACATCATATCATCATCTAATCATCAAAGCATCATTTTCATCACTAAATGATTCATCATATAACACGTCAACACATAGCAGCAACTTACAGCAACTTCACGACATCACTATAATATAAAACAGATATTTTCCATGAATTTTAATCAATAAAAAAATATTATTTTTCAGTCCCTGGTCGCGCTAAGCGCGCCCCACCCGCACTAAGCGCGCTACTCACTGCCTCAAAGAGGCGAAATTTCTTCAGACCGTGCTAAGCGCGCTAGGCCGTGCTAAGCGGGCTCTGCGATTCCTGCAGAAAAACCCTGCGATAACAACACTCCTCCATCTGCGATTTTCTGCACTAAACTCGATTTTTAACATCAATTTTTCATAGATTTTGCACCAATAACCTACATCTAACATTTACAATTCAACCAAACAAATCAAACAAGACCAATTCATCAATTCCAATCATATGATCATAAAATCTTCCTAAAACCCTCATTCAACCCCATGGATTTTCCCCAAAACCCCAATCACCCACCAACACCTAACCTTTATATCAACATATTGCAAAGTGATACTCCCCATACCTTAGAATATTGTCTCCTTCGACCTTTCTTGAAGTTTCGTTGGAATTTTTCTATGCCCTAGCCTCCTTCTCACTTGTTCTTCAAAGCACCTTTGCCTTTTCCTCAAAATAATACGAATACTTAGTTCCTTTCATTATTCTCTTATAATATACCCCTAAATGTGCTCTTCCCATTAGACCCTCACTAATTCTCCTCAAATGTCCACTTTACCCTTCATTCTTCTAATATTATAATAATACAAATATATTCATGGAAATCCACGAATATAATATTTAAATAAATTAAATAAATATTCTACGAGATTTGGGGCGTTACACCTATCATGGAGGCAAGGAGGAAGTTCGAACTTGCTTTTTTTGGCCGCCCGGCTAAGGTCCACCAGTTCGTTGGCCCTGGCCCGCTTGAACCTTGAAGCAAAAGGCGCTGGAGACCCCTGAGCGGAGGCAGGAACCGGCAAAGAGCTCCTCGTCTGTGGTAGAGGAGGAGGTACCCGCTGGGGAAATCGAGACTTTGGAGTGGCCGCACCAGACTTGTTCCTCGCGACAGCATTTTTCACCATTCTTTCGTGGGCAGATGGCATCTCACCTGCGAAAACACAACAAACATATTAGACAAGGAAGAAAATATAATTCGAGCAAGTCAAGAGGCTAAAACTACCGAGCAATTTATAAGCATCCGCGGGAGTCTTGCACTCCAGAAGCGCCTTTGTGTTGATGTAACGGTACTCCACCCGTTGGCTACCGTCTTCCTCGAAAATTGGGTCACCCTTCTTCGTCCAGCAATCAGCAAGCCTGAAGGAATTGACATAGTTCACCAGTGTCTCATAGCCGGCCAGGTCCTGTTCGTCCAACATGCTCGTCTGGGCAACATAACCATTGGGCTCCTTAGAGAAATGATGCCCACTCCAATGAAAGGGAAACTTGAACTCTCTGTCCCCGATCAACTTCCCGTTCTCATCACGCATGTCATTACCATTCTCGTCAATGGACACCGCCCAAACGTACATGTTGTCCTGGGCTCGCCCCGACACAGGTTCAATAATGTAAAACCTCTCCTTGAACGTCCGAATAGACTCCGAGAAAGGCTTAAACAGTTTTTGGGGTTGCTTCAACGACACCCAACCATATCTCCTCCCCGTGACCTGCCTCTGAAGATGGAAGATGGTGAAGAACAAAGGCAGCGTGGCTCCTACCTTCAGGAACTCACGGGTTAGCTCGAAGGCGTGAATGAACGCCAACGAGTTAGGGTGCAATTGTAACGGGGCCAGGTCTAGGTGTACGAAAACGTACTGTTGGAAGTCAGTGAAAGGCAGCCTCAACCCCTGTTCCTTAAAGGCATACTCGTACATAGAGAATCTTTCCCCGTAATCCGTACATATCTGATCGTCCTGGGAGGGGAAATGCACCTTCTATTCCCCCTCTGGTCCAACATCTGTGAAAACGTCCCCGGTGAAAGTCACGAAGATAGATTCATGCTCGGCAGGCTCTGCCACCGATCACTCCTCCGCGGTATCTTCCTCGAGCTCCTCCCCGACTTCGCTGGGGCAGTTGAAGCTTCTGTGCTGCTACTCTCCGAGGAGCTCTCCTCAGACGAATCTATTAAAATCTCTCCGTCAGGCCCTGTCGCCATCTCGATCACCTGAAAAGCAGAGGACAAAAGTGAATTCGACCGTGAAATCAAATCCACCCTTCCACCGCTAATCAAGTGAAAGGGCGCGTAAAGGGCTGAGGACGGAGTCCCCGGCCTAAGCCCTAAATTTAACATAAACACAAACCTCAAACAAGGAATTACTCGGGGCGAACCCCTCATACAACGAGGAATTTCCCCGAGCCACTTTCCAGTTTCCGTTTGAAGATCCACCGGAAAATTCATGCACCCACCGGAAACTTCGTCAGAAAGCCGGAAACTGAACAGCCACGCCGGTTGCGCATGCGTCATCCTCGCAACAGCACGGGCAACGACCTCACTCTTAAGTTCCATCAAGGACTTCGGCGACCACGTCAGCAGCAGAGGATGGCCTAGCCACCGTCGACCACCAACAGCCACCAGAAAAGCGCCACTACCTCACCTAAAACTAACCTAAGCACATGCATTCTAAAACGAGAATGAAAAAGCTGGAAGAAAACAAGGAATCACAAGACTTACGTGGTCGAAGAGGTGCGTAGAAGTGCTCAAAGCTGTCAAGGTGGCTGAAGCGGTGGTCGACGGT
Organism: Lathyrus tuberosus; assembly: GCA_022829125.1. Classification (NCBI taxonomy): domain Eukaryota; kingdom Viridiplantae; phylum Streptophyta; class Magnoliopsida; order Fabales; family Fabaceae; genus Lathyrus; species Lathyrus tuberosus. Next base: position 3,929,494 of record JALAZF010000266.1, on the reverse strand, counting down.
GGCGATAAGGGGAACTTCTGAAGAAGACGAAGAAGAAGAGAGAGAAACGAAAGTGTAAAATGACCAGACCCTCTCTCCTTATATACAGCTGGGGAGCACGTGCAGAAGCACGCCCGTGTAGGTCATAATGGCCCTAGACTAGCCATCATTACCTAGTTACTTGAGCACAGGGCTCGAGGCACATATGGCGCCCCATCGCTTCAATTCCTCCTAACCGTTAGTCTCCCCGTACATCGGGCAAACCAAGCGCTGTTGCGAGCCTTACGAACACTAGGTCCCACGGGCACCACGAGACAACTCCCTCCAAAGACTCTGTCACAATTCCCCGGAACAACGGGCTATCCTTAAGTCATCGCTCCTATGCTCGGGAGCAACGACTTGGGGGGCTCCAGTTCCGGACTGGACCAATGGCTAGGCATGGCTCAATCCACTCCTGCTCCTAGAACGGGCCAATTACCTAAGCCCAGTCAGCAAGGGGCAGAATTTACCTTTCTGCCTTCCAACCGGGCACATGTGGATGGATGAACTCCTAGGGTCATCCGCTCCTCCCCGGTATGCTTGCCCGTCACGCACGACTTCGCTACCCAGGAACAGTCATGGGCGTTTGTTTGGAACTATGCCTTTGCCCGACGTAACGGCTAGTTTTGGGCACCCTGCCCAACATAACGGCTAGTTTTTGGTAGTTACCTATTCTTCGGGAAATGGTTAGTTCGCCCCAAAAATAGGGACCGTTGGCCACACGTTGGGGGCATTATATAAACCCTTGAAAGGGTTAGGTATCCAATAATCATCCTAAGAACATACTTTGTACTTGCCCTTTTTCTCCGATCTTTTCTTACTTGAGTGTCGGAGTGCCTTGCAGGTACACCCCCCTCCTCTCCTACAAGCATCATCATCTGCCCTACGCGAAGGTCACGACGATCCAGTCTGATCACCTCCGATCAGTAATATAATCCAAGTTTTGTGTGGCCCAAGCCCAAAAATGATTAGGATTAGGGTTTGTTATATTAGTTTGTTACTTAGAGTGCAAGTAACTTTGTATATAAATACATGCATATTGTTACACAATCATAATTCAATAATATCAATTCTTAGTTTCTTATTATCTATCTTTCTCTCCTCACTAAAAGTGACTCACGCACTTACAGAATTAAGTTTAAGGCTGCTTTTTGGTTTTGCAAAAGTCACCGTAGGGATATGTTATTGTTATACAAGTCCACGCTAACAAGACTCTTGAGGTTTCCAAGCTCTGGAGGAATAGTTCCTTGAATGTGAATATTTGCACATATATGACACTACATATATAGCAGAATGACAAAGTTTCATATTAGTTTCAGCTCATAGAAAAAGTGATCACTTGATTTCTTAAGCTGTAAGATAATCAATTCCATAGTTATAATTTTAGCCAGTGTCAACTGATGTGGACATAATTATTGTTACATTGAAACTCAGTTTTAAATTGTGTCAATCATTGTGGACAGTCTCAAGGATATGGTAATTACACAATTGATCTTTGGTTACTAATATAGTTAAAACCTCAATTCTGTTTTGCATGTAGGAAACTACAAACTCAAATTTAGTTTTAAAAACACAATTGATTTTTGGTTACTGGAATGGATTTGATATTTATGACCAATTTTGGAGGAGGTATTTGTTGGTTATTATTGTTGTATGTGATAATTGTTGTAGTAGTATGAAAAATGAGATCAGAGACGGAGCCAGAAAATTTAGAATGTGGGGGTATGATATATAAATAATATTATTATAAATTTAAGTTAAATAATTTATTATTACAACAATTAAACATATATTAAAGTATTTTTCATCAATATGTCTCTATTAAATTACTTTAAAAAAACTTCACAAACAAAATACGATTGAATAAATGTGTTATTTTTTCATATTAACAATATGCATAACAATTAAATTATATTTAAATTATGATATATTGTTTTAAATATTAAATTTGTACTTCTAAAAAAATAAAAAATAATATTACTAAAATTATGTTTTTGTTGGAAAAATAAATATTATAACATATATTAAATATAAATTAAATATAAATTAATTAAAAAAATAATAATATTACTACTATAATTTTTTATTGAAAAAATAAATAATATAATATATATTAAATATATTAATATTTATAATCTATTAAAATTATAGATATATCGTATTGGTGATTTCAATAAGAGTCCAATTGCACTAATTTAAAAATTAAAAAAAATAAAATAAAGCAAGAGTTTGATTACATTGCATTAAAAGTATATTCAATTGGATGTAATATAAAAGATTGTGCATATATCTTGTACTAATTATTTTTTGTTTGGAGAATTAACTTGTAATATTGTTGTATTTAATTATACAACGATTTGGATTTTATTATTTAAAACAATGCAACAATGCAGAGGGGGCAGAACCAAACATTTATGTGTGACTATTATATATTAGAAAATGATTTAAATTTCTGAATAGTATATAGTAATATTGTTGTATTTAATTATACAAGGATTTGGATTTTATTATTTAAAACAATGCAACAATGCAGAGGGGGCAGAACCAAACATTTATGTGTGAGTATTATATATTAGAAAATGATTTAAATTTCTGAATAGTATACAGTAGTATATGATTGAAAGGTTAGTGGGGGCATATGCCCACATAACAATGTAAATGGCTCCGTCCCTGAATGAGATGTAGAATAGGATGAATATGTGTTAAGTATTGGGGGTGTATACCCATGATTAAAATATAAGCATGGTGATGGAGTTGTAACATGAGTATTTGGGAAATAAGATGAAAAATTTCCCATGGAAAAGACGGGGAATGAAGATGTAACAGTGGTGGTGGTGGGATAATAAATTGAAAGATGAGGAAAATGAATATGCCATAAGAGGTGTTGATGTTCAAGAATGAAAGCACCAATTGTTAGAATGCTAATAAACCTTAACAAAACTAGAGAGAAACTAATAAGACTATAAAGATAAATGACAATAAAAAGATAACATTTTCATTTGATTTCATTGATGTCAATACAAATAGAACACTACACTTTAAATACTACTCTAAACATATCTTAGCCATTCAAGTGGCACAATCACAAATATCTAAGAAACTTTTAGAACATTATAATAATTAATCTAAACTAATTAATATAATAAAATTATAACTTAAATATTCTAACTAATATTTATCAATTAAACTCTCTATCAGACACAGTGTACATTTATTTGTAAGCAAACAACCAAAAGATTTAAACTATATATGGTACACATAATTTCACAATTTTGGTGTCCAAATAACAATGTTTGAAGCCTTGGTGTGCTATACTGATTGTTATAAAGTGAGTTTACAGCCGATGTGTAGCCATGTTTGTATGTGCAGGTGGACAACACCAAGTTTGAATTCACACATTGGACTGATGAGCTCCATAATAACCATAAGATTCAGTGGGGTGACAATATTAGCAATAACTAGCTTCATGAACAGACTTGTAACATATGTGAGTGACACTGAATATATGCACCACAACAAATGGTGCCATCTGCAAGTTCCTCAATTGTAATTTGGACTATCAAACATGGTGATAAATATTGTAAGAACTTGGGACCTAAATTGATTCGTATCACCTAGAAAATGGCAGCAACATCTTGTTTATTTTGAATTTTTTCTCTATGTAATTCTCATTAATCTCTTTTTCGAATTTAATTTGAGAGAATCCATATATTAAAATAAAGATGTCATATTATTACAAAACTAATTACTACCATATCGTTTTTTATATAAAGAGGTTGACTTTGTCTTTTTAAATATAAATATCTCGAATGACTTGTCTTATAGTTTTGTTTAATCTCTTTATTTTATAGGGAAAAAAATTGCACATGCCCAAAATCTTAAACATGGTTGTAAGTTTAGTTTAATGTGCTTTTATGATTTAAATATAAAATAAGTGTTCTGAGTTTCTTCTATACCATTTATGTTCGCTTATATTTTTCCTGTGTATAGTGTGGTTGACCCTGGAAAATTAATTCACCATCCCAGGAAAATTGCACTTAATTGCTTTAAGGATTATTTACTTTTTAACTTATTTGTTGTATCATGTCTTCCTCATGTATATATCATCCTTTGTCTCCACACTCTTGAAGAAAGAGTTTCTAATCCATCAAAATCTTTATTATGATATGTGATATGAAATACTTGTAGAAAGTTATAATGTTTGTCAAATTAACTTCCGTGAAATCATTGTAAAATATCAACTTCGCACGTCCCGTTGAAAGAAAAACCTTTGAAATCACAAATCTCGGTAGCTTTTCTAACCATCTCAGATAAGCCTTCTACGACAATTAGAAAGAGAAAAGGAGATATTGGATCTCCTTGCCCTAAGCCCTTCTCCACCTCAAAATCATTCGTTAGACTTCCGTTGACCAAGACTGACATATAACTCGAAAAGATTCCACGCGAAGAAGATGATTTGAAGGACAGAAGCACCAAAAAGGTTAAAGGAGGAGATATTCAAAGCTTTATCCAAAAGTTAAATAACGGATAGTGATAACCTAGAAAGAGAAGTTGATAAAATAAAGAATGCAAGTGTGATCTCGTATAAGGATATGTTGACTAGAGAAAATTTTGAAGACAAAGAAGAGGTAGAGGGTTAAGATCAGGATGTTGAAGGAATCTGGGAAGTCAAAAAACCAAATGAAGATTTAAGAATTGAAGAGAAGAAATATAGAGAGTACGATTTCCATGAGGTCATACTATCAGACGTGGAAGTAAAGTGAATTGCCAAACCTTGGAAAAAAATGAGTGGTAGTCAAAATGCTGGTGAGAAAATAGTTTATAAGGCACAAGAGAATATACTCCAACAGAAGAGGGCAATAAGAGAGGTGTTGAATATAGTTAACCTTGGAGGGGCCATGGTTAATCTATGATCATTATCTTTCAGTGAAGGAATAAAATACTAATTTTCTCCATCAGGAGATGTAATTGAGAAGTTTGCAGTATGGGTATGAATCTCTGAACTCCCCATTAAATACTATGATACCAGAGTTCTTGGGGTTCATAGGTTATCGTATTGGAAAAACGGTTAAAGTGGATAAGAATACTCTTACAAGGGGAAGAGGTAAGTATGCACTACTATGTATACAAGTAGATTTAACTAAACCACTACTTGAAATGTTTTCCATCAAAGGAAGGTACTACAAGTTGGAGTATGAAGGTTTACATCACTTATGTCTAAGTTGTGGAAGGTTCGGGCATCATGCTGAAGTTTTTGGAGAGAAAAAGGAAATGTTGAGGATAGAAAAGGGAATGAAGGAGTTAATCACTAAAGGAAATATCAAGATGAATGATAAGGTTTGATGGATGTGTGTTAGATGAATGTGAAATGTGCATTTTTGAATGACCCCTTAGATGAAGAATTTTATGTAGCAAACCGGCCGATTTTGTAAAGCAAGGTCAAGAAAGCAAGGTATAAAAGTCGCATAAAGCCCTGTATGGACTCAAACAAGATCCAAGAGCTCGGAATAAGAAGATAGATATTTTTTAAGGGATATGGAGTTTGTAAAGTGCACAAGTGAGCATGATGTATAGGTTAGAATAAGTGGGAGTGAATTGCTTGTACTTTATCTATATGTAGATGACCTGTTGATAGCAGGAACCTGCCGAAAGAAGATCAAATAATTCAAATGTGATATGAGCAAGGAATTTGAAATGTCTAACCTGGGTAATATTTCATATTTCCTTGGTATTGAAATTTACAAGAGTAGTGGAGGCTTAATGATATAACAAAGAAGATATGCAAGTGAGATACTCAAAATATTTGAGATGGAGGATTGCAATGCAACTTCGACCATTTGTTGACTAGTATCAAGAAACGATGAATCTCATGATATTTGATGAACTGCTCGTTCTCTGGATGTAGGACACTTTCAAACTTCACACACTTGGGATCTTCAGCATCTACACCCTTTCTTCCTAGGAAACTAGACATAAATCCAGTTGCAATACTAAAGAAAATAGTGATTAATGAATTCAAGCATCAATAGGGTTTACACATATGTCACACACCAGGGTATAAATAAGTTCACAAAACCTAGGTCGAATGGACCGACCTTCTCAGCATGACATTCTCAAATCATAATAGCAGCGGAAAATAAACTTCAACACAACTCCAATTGTCTCATAAATATAAATCAACTTCATTAAATCAAAAAAGATTTTAATTCAACAACTCGCAGAAAAACAAAACAAAACAAGGTATTCCCAACCCAGTGTTACACTATCAGAGCGACATGCAGAAAATTAAACAATACAAAAAGATAAACGGCGAAGAAGGCCAACTATGTTATCCTCTAATACAAGCAAAAACTAAAGTTCATCAGTCTCTACTTGAGTATCTGCACTACAAGCGTAAATAACAACACATAAACAAATAAGAGGCGATAATACATTCAGACATGTTAAAGTGCATAAAACAGAAAGGATGGTGCAATTAGCATAAATAAATAATTATACAATCCATCCATAATAATAATCATTCACAAATGCAATTATGTATGCAATGTATTCATCTCTTATACTCCAATGTATGTGGTACCACAATTTAGACATTCAGAGGTGTGTTACTAAAGCATCCAACTCGTCACTAGACCGAAGTCCTAACTTGTCACTGGACCAAAGTCCTACTCATCATTGAACCGAAGTCCTAACTCGTCACTGGACTGAAGTCCTACTCGTCACTAGACCGGAGTCCTAACTCTTCACTGGACACAAGTCCTACATATCTCCAATATACATGATGCATGAATTCTACACAAATATATGCAATAATCATCTCAACCTCCAACTTCAATACTCATCAGTGGTTCCTCTCGAACCTAAAACTCAGCATAAATCATCTTCAATGCAATGCCACATCACTGGTTTCACTAAACCAAAACATCTCAGGATACACTCAATATTTTTCCTCTTCGTGAGGCATTCATCATAAACTTAACACAATAATTAAAAATATATAATTTATCATCAATACTCATCAAACAACATCAAACAACCATCGAATACATAAACCACTCAAAAAATTGAGTCAAGCGACCTAGAATAGTCAACACATGGGCTGACGGTCAACCCCTTGAAATACTGATAGCCATCACCCCACCTGTCACCCTCCCTTCTCAAATTTCTCGTCATTGCTGACGGTTAAGGCAAGTATGCCAGTCGCGATGAGCTGACACTCGGACCATCAGTTGGCTGACACTCGTCAGCATGGCTGAAGAGGTCTTCTTCCCCAGCGTGATGACGGGTTGGTTGTCACCCCCCGTGACACTCGTCCCCACTGCGTAGAACACATATTTATGCGTTTTCTCCATTGGATCCCTTATTGAACTTCAATTTTGAGTCCCAAACATCATAAAAACACACAACAATCGTCCAACATGAATAATCCAACTTTCAACACCTTAAAAAACACACATTTAACACATATATCATTAATTAAACCAAGCTTCATCATTATATTCATCAATTTAAAGCATATACACATGAACGTTAAACTCATAATTGCACATACCGATATATACGAAATTTAACAATCAATAGAGCACGAAAACAACAACATATCACAAAAATCTAGAGGGGTTTTGCACAAACCATCTCAAGATTCAAATCTCTCATCAATGGAGAAAAAGGAAAGGAAAAATGAAAGAGGATAAGGAATCTTCTTTATTCTTCCTACTTGAACACTCATATCATGAACAATTCCCCCTTACCTCAAATTCGGAGAAAAGCGTGAAGCTTTGCCTATGGAGACTCTTCTCCTACTCTTGCTCTGCTAGGGTTTTCCATTCAACTTTACTAACACATTGTTTCACCAAAAAGCTCCCTTTTTCTATTCCCTTTCTCTATTTAAATAAAGACCATATTCTAATATTTTAGTAATTCTAATAATCCCTTTAACTCTTAATAAATTTATTCACCACCTTAATTTTAATTAGTTTCTGTTTTTCTCCCCAAAAGAACAATTTATCATTTTCTCTATTATTTTAAATAAATAACTAAATATATAGATAATTTCTATTAAAACATAACAGCCTCAATAATACTAATTAAATAAAATTAAAACACTGTAAAACTCAAATAAAATAGTAAAAGCAAAACAGGGGTGTTACCTTAGCAGCCTGATCATAAAGCATGTGAGAGATGGATTCCACATGCCTTTCAATATTCGATGTTTTCTCATTAGTTGCTAAAGAAGCTTGTGACTTTTGAAGGCATGGTTCATCATTACTCTCTAGCCAATTGTCAATTTCTATGAAATATGCTTCGCCGTCCTTTCCATCAACCAAGCATAGTGTAACTGGGTTTGATCATCCTGCTCACCACCCTCGATTACACTAGATAGTGTATTTGTAGTTCCTATTGGATTTACCTTTTTGATTGGCTGCATTTAGCAAAACAACAACTTGGGGGAGTGTTAAACGTGTTCAAGATTAATCTAGATTGCTTAAGTTGTATGGAGGTGCATGAAGGTTAGAAAAATACAAGAAAAAGGTTGAATTGTGTTGGCCTTTTCTCTTTCAAGCTTTTTCAGCTTATGTTTTTTATGTTTCTTAATCAGATCCTGAACACTAGGTTTAAAGTCAGACTTCAGAAACCTTGGTTTACTTCTGAAGGTCCTTATCATATTTTGAATCAGAATCTGACTTAAAGTATCAGAGTTGACAACAGTGGAGTATTAAGTGCAGAAGCAAAGAAAGTAAAAGCAAAGACATAAGCAGTTATCATGGTTCCTCTCCAACTTGAGAGTAGTCCAATCCCCTTGTACTTCAAAGGGATTTCCATTATAACCAAATTGATTACAAATGCTCAAGCACCTAGCAAGAGATTTTCAATCCTCAAGCACACAAGCAAGAAACTTATAATGCTCAAACCCATAAGTAAGAGACTTCAATGCTCAAGCACACAAGCAAGAGACTTAAAATCCTCAAGCTCTAAAGCAAGAGACGTCTGACTCTATAACAAACTGTTAAGATATTTAGTTAACATTTACACTTGATATACAACTAGATTTGTAGACAGAATACAACTTAGAAAGACTTTAAGACTTAAGAACTTCTAAAATATACAAGTTCTAAGAAGTTATAAGTCTAGAAAATTTGACATGGTAGCTTCTCTTTGAAATGTCAAGGTTCAGAGTCTGTAGCAATGTTGTATTATTATGGAGTAGTCTTCTTCTTCAAGACTTTTGCTTTTTATATAGAGAGGAAGAAAAGAGACGTTGAAGACTTTCACCAAAAGGTTGGGATAGATTTGTATTTGATTAGACACATAAAAAAAGCACATTTCTGCAAGAGGAAATATCCGTTGAAGCTCATAAAACAGAGAAGATATTTTTCCTTAAGTCTTCATGTGATCGAAAATTCTCTGATTTAGAGGTTGAATTTCTTCAGACTTCACTCTTCTGAGGCTGATCACTTTAGGGTCTTCTTCTTGGCTTATGAAGCTTCAGAGTCTGGGTTCACCAGAGATTGGCATTATTCAGAGTAGACTTATTCAGAGTCTGGTCTTCCATCAGAGACAGAGTCTTCAAAAGTGATCTTCAGAGCTAGAGTCTGATCTTCGGATGCATAATCCTCAAGGTTCTCATCATCTGTTCTTAGACTTAAACCCCTGCATACTTAAACAGATGTTAGAATACCCAATTGTTCTTTAAGTACTTTGTTATCATCAAAAACCAAGGGATATGGTATCAACCATTTTTTTGCAAAAATCTCCCCCTTTTTTATGATGACAAACATAAGTATTTAAGAACAATGGTTGTTAATTTAATTAACATGTTGACTTCAGGGTCTGAGGTTTGTAGGCTTCACTTAAGTTTGATAGTCAGAGTGAGGTTTGTAAGCTCCTCCTAAGTCATATCCAGGTTAATCAAATTCCTTTAAAAGCACAATAATATTAATCTTCATAATTTAAAAAGAACAAAAAAATCATCAGAGTCACGTGCTTAAATACTCTTTATCCTCTCCCATTTTTTCCATCAACAAAAAGATAAATAAAAAAGGACAGAAAAGATACTGAAGAAAAATTTACATTAACCAAAAAAGAGATGCATAGCAAAAGTTCAGAAAAGATAAAACAAAGGGTGACTAAATCCTAGTGCCTAAGGTTTCTGCTTTAGAAACTCCATAACTGCTTTCAGATCAGCACCCATGTCATTTTGTCTGGTAGTCATGGCCTTCATCTGATAATCCAACTCCCTTTGCTTATTTGCCATGGCTTCCTGATTAGCAACAACAAAAGGCAGCTTTGCTTCCAAAAGCTCTTGCCTCTGACTGGAAGAGGCAACAGACTCTGAGGAGATGTACTTCAGATTCTAAAGAATTGATACCACATAGGTTGTGAGAGAATCCCATTTTACAGCATAACCTACTGGGTCAGAGGTTGTAGTTCTCTCAACAACCAGATTCTACAATCTATCAAAGATAACAGATCTATATTCTTCCATCTGGGCTTGGATATAGGGTAGAGGAGGTAGGATCTCTGTTTGTGGAAGGTTTTTTGTGGGGGAGTGGTAAGGATTACTGTTTCAGAATTTGACACAGCATAAGTTCTTTGATGGTCAGATGGTTGGTTTTATTGGTAAGCTTAGTTTAGTAAGGCTTCAGGTGGAGGTTGGGGTATAGGTTTAGGTGAGGGTTGAGGTGTAGGTTTTGGTTCTATTTGAGGTGTAGGTTGGGATTTAGGCGAAGGTGCAGGTTCTGGTGTAGGTTGAGGTTTAAGTTTAGGTGAATGTGTAGGTTGATCTTGAGTAACATGTTCAGCTTTCGACAAGTTATTCTGATCAGAAGTTGTTTCAGTTGAACATGTTTTGCCATTTTGTGGTTTTTATGGGGTAAAGGTTTTAAAGGGGAAACTTGAATAGGTTTGACAAAGATAGGTTTGAGCAGCAATAAATGCAACTTCTTCAGTTTCTCACTCGGAGCTAGAACTAGATGTTGCTTTCCCATTAGAAATATCAGTGGGGGGGTCCATACATGGTGTTTAAGGGTGGAGGTTGTTCAGAATAAGAAAAGTATATTAGTTGTTTCTGATCATCAGTGGTTTCACCATCTAGATGTTAACAATCAACTAGATTCATAGAATTTTCTAGAATTTGAATGATAGTTATTGGGTTGAGGGAATCCATCACAGGTTTTGATTATTGAACTATTTTATGAATAGGTGATGGAGTGTGTTTTGGAGATGGTTCGGGTGATGTTTTGGGTGAGGTTGTTAAAGATATGTAGTTTAAGGTTGAAGAATCAAAATAATCCTCAAAGATAGAGTTCATATTGTTACCTGTCATATCATTCTCCATAGAATCTGGAGAAGCATGTTCCTCTTCATCAATAGCTTCTGAAGCAAGGTTGATAGCAGCTTATGATACAACTTCTTTTGGTACACTTGTTAGAATTGTAGTGTAGGTGGGTTTTTGGTATCGTCTTCACAGGGATTGTCCTGATATCTAATGCTTGTCGTTCAATAGTATACCATTTAAAAAACAAAGGGTTTTCAAAGTTTGGTTCATAAATTGTCACAATTTTTAGTAGCAAAGCTTATAAATTCTAAAGTGTTTGATTAACAAAGTTTATCAAAAATAGTTTTCATCTACCCTATCTTATATGTATTCTTTCAATCTTGAATGTGAAGTCGGATCCGATTAATATCATCGTGTATTCTCTCAACATCATCTATCTCTAGAGCGGCGTCGTGAGAAATACTATATTCATCGCTACATGATCTCTCCATATAACAACCAATATAGTAAGCTTTAAGTTCAATACAAAGCGAATATCAACCATATATTAATCTCTCCAATCTATAAATCGATAGATGAATATTTTAGGTCAAGTTTCACAAAATCTATGTCTAGAGTTTTACAAAACAAGAATGGATCATTAAGAACAAAAATATTCATCATATATTACTCATCACTTGTTCACATACAAGGCCAATCAAAAGAAATACATAAAGCTAAGGTAGACTACCTCTACCTTTGATACAAAGGAAATTAGTTACCCCATAACCATGGCAGCTTGCCTTACAAGTAATGAGAGAAGATGAATGAGCATCCACGTCGAAGAATCGAACTCAGATGTGAATCCAGCTTCTATTTTCAAAATATCACTCTTGGTGAAGAAATGCTGAAAAATGAGGTTTCTAGGTGAAAAATGGGTTATGATCCCCAAAAAGTGTGAAAAGTACTCATATAGTACAACTAAAATCAGCCAAGTTTGCCCAACGAACTCTAATTTATAGCACCTGAAGTGCCTCTGAACAGTTAAACCGCCCCTAAGGATTTTATAAAGTTCGTTGTGCGAACACTTCTTCGCCCAACGAACTCCTTCGCTACAAGTTCGCACAACGGACTTATGACCCTTTAGCTACTGCCTCAAATTTGGGGTGGTTCACTGGCCCTTTGCTACAACCTCGCCCGATGAACATTCGCTTCAAGTTCACCCAGCAAACTTAGTGCCCTTTTCTTACTGCCATCATTCTAAGATGGTTTGCTAGGGCTTCACCATGAGCTCGCCCAACGAACATTTGCTGCTACTCTTCGTTGGCTGTTCGTCCAGCAAACATGCTAAATCTCTTCTTTTCCTTTGGCTTCCTTGTCCATTTACTTGTGTTTTACACTTTGATGTTTTATGCCTAATTCCTGCACAATAACACACAAATCAAAGCAACCAAAGGTATTTGCAACATAATTGAAGAATAGCATGAAAACATTGAGTAAATCCAACAAAACATAAAAAATAAGATGAAAAATGCCAATAAATATGGATCAATTTAAAGCATGTTTGGCATTCAACAACACCAAAAGCTTCAATTTCAGATACACCCTCAACCAGCTTCAACCCAGCTATATCTTCAGTAGCTTGGACTTAAGCAGTCTTCAGAATCTCTTCTTCAGCAACAACTTCTCCCATCTAAGCTTCAGAAGTTGTAGGTAGTTCCTTTTCATGATCCAACAGAGCAGAGACAATCATTTGTGCTTCCCTCTGAATGGCTCCTTCTATAACCTACTGATGTCTAACATCTGCAGCCTTTGTCCTCCTGACAAGAGGTATCTCAGTTTCTTCCTCTTCCTTTTCCTCAACAATTTCAGAAGGAAGAACCAAATTTCTTAACTTCCTCTTCTACACATGAGCACTAGATGTGATAGAAAATGTAGATGTCTTATGAGGTGTTCTTCCACTTCTTATCTTAGTGGGCATGAAGACAATAGAGAAGACCACTTCTTCAACCTCTTTCTGAATTTCCTTATGTTGTACCGCTTTCTTCTTAGGAGGCTTCTAAACTGACATATGTGCATCTGAAGAAACCTGATTTCGTTTCTTAGAAGGGTTGTACACATCAGTTGGTTCTTCTAGTAAATATTCATAGTTCTAAACAACACTGGATTCTTAAGTGCCATCTCAATTTATTCCCTAATTACCTCAGGATTGCCATGATTTGTTAATTATTGGATAATCTTCAAGATAGGAAATTTTTGAACAACTAACTCTGAGAGGTTTGTGAGATAACACCACTTGATTCTTCTTCAGAAGCTTCATGTTGGCTAGAACTGAAGCATAAAGAATGTTCCCATGAATCTCCTTGAGACCATCATAAGCAGAAGCATCTTTCAAGGAGTAAATTAGACGACCCTGATAGAAAAGCTCAGACATGAGTCTAGCATAGGGTACATTCTTCTTCTTATGTTTCTTGTTATCCTTGATAGCTTCACATAGATGATGGAAGATGTAACCAGTGAGATTGAGGTTCTCTTCATTAATTAAATACCATATGAAGTGTCTATGGTCCCAAGATATTTGATTAGTGCTACCTTCTCTAAGGATAAGACATCCAATAAGGATCTTGAACAAAAACTTGTAAGTAGTCTTCATGTTATTCACTTTTCCAAAGTCTGAAGAAGAACTAGTGTTTTCTTATAACTCAAAAAACCATGGCTTGATCACATCAGCTTCTGGACTGCTATCCTTGGTTTTTAGAACAAACCTTCCTGTATTTGACACACCAAGAAGCTTGGCAATAATCTTTTGAGTGGTAGTGATCGAAACACCCATCACAGCTGACCTAATTTCCACTTCCTCAAACTCTTTCAGACCCATTTCCTTTCTACTCTTCCCTTTAAAAGAGGTATCATTCAGCAACTTCTGATTTTCTTCCATAAAAGCAGTAAGCTCATCAAAAACTTCAATCCTTACCCAGAAGTATATGACTAGATGGGGATAAGTTAGTCAATTCAGCATATCAAAGAATGAAGACCATTCTTTCACCAAAAGGTTAGGCTAGCTTTGTACTTGATTAGACACATCAAGAAAGCATCTTTCTACAGGAGGAATTATTCATTGAAGCTCATAAAGCAAAAAGGAGATTTTTCCTTAAGTCTTCACATGATCAAAAAGTCTCAAAGTCTGTCAGAGTTTCCTCGATTGAAGAGACTCTGCTTCAGAGGTTGACTTTCTTCAAACTTCACTTGTCTTGGCTTCTGAAGCTTCAGAGTCTGGGTTCACCAGAGACTGACTTTATTTAGAGTAGTCTTTTTTAGAGTCTGAATCTTCCATCAGAGCCAGAGTCTTCATAAGTGATCTTCAGAGCCATAGTGTGATCTTCAGATGCATAATACTCAAACTTTTATTCATCTGTTCTTAGACTTAAAATCTTGCATACTCGAATAGATGTTAGAATGCCCAATTATTCTTTAAATACTTTGTTATCATCAAAAACCCAAGGGATATGCTATCAACCATTTTTGTTACAACAATGTAGAAGGGACACATGCTGGACATGATGCTCCAGCATGTTGGTACGACATTTGGGCATGTCTCAACAGGCGCCAGATTGTTGCATTTTGAATGAATCTTTTGAGAAGATTCATTTATTTGTTATTGCTTTTATTTAGAAATATGATTATATGATTTGTTGGACATCTGTGTAGATCAAATTAGATTTAGAGAGATTTAAATTTGAATTTGTAACAAACCAAATCAAATCTTATAGTTGGAGATATTCAATTAACTAATCAAATATCAACATATTCTACATTAATTCTGGACGAAATTAAATATATTATCCAAGAAGAAAAGCCCAAAGTTATATGCTATATAAAGAGCTCAAACCTACATTGGAAAGCAAGCATTCATATTGAAGATTTTAGAGTTCTAGGTTTTGTGTCTTGTACTTCATGCTAATGCCCTAATAGGATTAGTGTAGAATCTTTATGTACACTTCTTTGTTTTAGTAACTTGGCATAGAAGGTTTGTCTAGTTGAGTTGTAAATTTAACATTGTTATGTACACCTCTATGTTTCAGTAACTTCGCATAGAAGGTTTGTTTAGAATTGAGTGGTTGTAATCAACATTAATTATTGAGTTGTAATCTTCAATCACGGGTTACGTGATTGAAAAAAAAAGTGATTAGGTTCTCATATTTAGGGGGAGGCTCTAAATAGAAAGTCATTGGGTAGAGTTATGAAGAGGTGTTGAACAACATAGGATTGTTGTTGCTTATAAGTCTAAATGTACTAAACTACTAATAATGAATTTCTTTTCTTGGGTTGTGGACTCAATCCTCCAGACGTAGATGTAGTTAAATTGAACTGGGTTACCAATTGATTATGCTTTTATTGTTTTTCTGCTCTATCATCTAGTTCTTGTTATTGTGTTGGTTCTGGTTTAACCTGTCGAACTTGTTGTCGAAGCATCGCATTTGACATCTGTCCCCGAGGAATAGAATTTCAATTAGCATCAGAGCAGACACCCTAGCCTGTTGGGTGAGCTCCAGGGAAGATAAATTATCCTCAAATGGAGACAATGAAATATGGAGGATCAGTTAATAAACCACCTATTGGCATGATTTTCTGAAATCTTTGGGGAAAAAACATGGAAAGTTGTGTTAAAATGGTGGAAATAACCTGTTGGTACTGCTGAAGATGGCACAAACAGTCTGAAATCATAAGTTGGTTGGACTAATGTTGGAGATGAGGAAGTTCTTGGAAACTCCAAGGCTTTGAATGTTATCTTCAATGGTGTGGACAAGAACATGTTTAGGTTGATCAACACATGTTTAGAACCTAACTAAGCTTGGGAGATTCACAAATTTGGGCGTGAAGGCATATCCAAAGTTCGGATGTCAAGGTTGCAGCTTTTTACCACTAAGTTTGAAAATCTAAGGATAAATGAAGATGAATTTATATATGAATTCCAAATGAGATTGTGTGATATTTCCAATTCCTCCTTTTTCCTTAGGAGAAAAGATGTTTGAAGAAAAGTTGGTCAAAAAAAGTTATTAGATCTTTACCTAAGAGGTTTGATATGAAAGTGACTACTATTGAAGAAGCTCAGGACTTGAGTAACATTAAGGTTAATGAACTTAATGGGTCCTTGCGAACCTTTGAGATGTCCATCAATGAAAGATCATAAAAGAACAAATGGATAGCCTTTTTTTCCAATACTGAAGGAGATCAAGGTGAAGATAGCATTTCAGATGCAATAGCTCTTCTTGGAAAAAAATTCAACAAATCCTTGAAGAACCTGAATAGAAAGTGGAGGTCTAATGTCTATGAGATGAGGTTAGACATTAGTCCCCAAAACAAAGGCAAGAATGAAGATAAAACAAGTAATGGCAAAGGTACTCAATGTTTTGAGTGTGAAGGTGTTGGGAACCTCAAATTAGAATGTCCTACCATCCTAAAGAAAAAGAAGAAAGAATTATCAATCACTTGGTCTGATTCAAAAAATAAAAGTGAGGGAGAAATAGGAAACAATGTGAAAGCTTACTCTGGAAAATATGGAATTGAGAGTGAATCCAGTGATGAGGACATGATAAATGAAGAGTTAACTGCAAATTTCAATCTAGAAATCACCAAGTGGAAAGAATCATGTGTGTAATTCGTGTAATTCGTTTATTTTATTATAACTGTGCCTTGAGTCACCCTCTTATTCAATAAATTATATTTAAATTCATGACAATGTGTTTTTTAAGCTAGAGAAAGTTGGTCGATGTCAACATCTTATGTGTGCCTTGGGTCACAAGTTAGAAAACTTAAAACATGATTTTTTTTTAAATCTTGATTCAATTCAAGCATGTGGTTGATTCAAATCAAACATAAATTTGAAATTTGGACTTTGCATCTATCAAGATGATTCGAATCAAGGATGAGAGTGATTTGAGTCACAACACTCCTTGAGTCGAATCACAATTTTTTACTCGAATCATGACTACTCACTTTTTGGAAAACAACCATGATTCGAATCACACATTTGTATGACTCGAATCATGAGTGCAAATCATGATTCAAATCAAAATGGCAACATACTTATTTTACTACCTTGTTTCGAATCAATCTTTTTGTTAATTCAAATCATAACTTCATTAGGGCGAGCCACTTGTTGAATGGGAATTATGCTCGGGCGGAATATTTTGGGGCGTGTGTCTGATGAGGCTTAGCCCCATATTTCCCTATTATGGGCATTTACAAATATATTTGTTGCGGTGAAAATCGGATAACAAGCTATTAATTAACTTGCATTATATTTCTTTTACAACCGACTTTAATTTATCCAAAGGAAAGGTTCAAGATCGTTAAAAAAACCTAAAGGGGGGAGATCTAAGGTTCGGGGGTTGGTTATACTAAGGGAAGGTATTAGTACCCTAAGTATCTGTAGTACTCTACAGGAACCTCTTGTTAAGTTTGTGTTATGTTATGTTTGCTTGCTAAGATATCTATGCTAAGGTAAAGACCTAAGGGATATGTACACTAAGTTTGCTCGCCAAGACGTCGCATCTTGTGCCTACGTATCTGACTAAAGAATCAGAGCAACCGTAGTTCACCAAACTAAGGGGTGAAAGGAAAGAAACATTGACTATGGCCAACGTTCCAAAGGGAAATGAGTCTGAGCTCATTTTAGAGTTCACGATAACTCTCTAAGTCTACGTCATGGGTAGAGAAAGTGAGTTCTCATGATAGTGAGAATCACATAGAGTTCTCAATAACTCTATAAGTCTAAGTAAAGGAAAATGAGTTCTCGTGATAGAGAATCACATAGAGTTCTCGATAACTCTATCCTATTACTAAACTATGGGGGAAAATGGCTCTAGGAGGCCAAGGTGAAATGGGAATGGATTGTGACTTAGGAGTCAAAGTGAAAAAACTTTCCTTTGGAATGAGGGTCAAATGAGTAAGTATGAACATGATAAATAATATGAACAATATGAACGATAATAATAATCAGGATAATATTTGACAGAAAATAAAATCAAGATAACATTGACAGAAAGTAAAGTCAGTGATTGGTGATTAACTTATTGGATCGGTGAATCGGGTCTAATGTAGTGCTAAACCGTCGTAGAACGGTCTATGAGGAAGACCACACTATAGGAGGAGGCATAATTCAATCTTTGTGTTAAGACACGATGGAGATATGATATTGATGATCATTCTCCGATACAATCGTGCCACACGAAAATAAAGGTGGAGATCTCGTCTTAATCATAAACTTTCGTTGATTAGTCGAAGGTAACCTATCACGATCCCAAAGTATAGAAAGAGATTTCGATGATCACTCACTACAGATTTGAAATAATGAACGTTTATCGCTTCGATAAACAACATTCGTGAATAGAATGACTTCATCGATCAAAAATGAAAATGAAGATAAAAGAAAATGCGAAATGAAAATAAAGTTGGTCTCGTCTTAATCGAGGTTTGAATCGATAAATTGATAACTTTGATGTTTGACTTTCATTGACCAAAAATAAAAGTGGCCTCATATTTATCAAGACTTTAGTGATTTTGAATAAATTAACCAAGTCATGATTTTTGTGATATCATCGGCCAAAATAAAGAAAGTGGAATTAAAGTGAGAAACAAAATTGGTCTTGTCTTAATCAAGGTTTAAATCGGTGAATCGATAATCTTGATATTTAACTTTCATTGACCAACCAAAAAAGAAAAATATGGCCTCATACTAATCAAAACTTATTGATTTGAAATAACCAACAAGGTTAAGATTTTTATATGTCATTGGCCCAAGAAAATGAATAGAAAAATCATGAGTCAAACACAAATTTCTTTTAGCAAGAAACTTAAACAAAATATATTGGAAACCATTTCATTTTATTAAAATAAAATAGAAGTGGAAATAATTAAAAAACTAAAATAAGAACTAACAATTTAAAACTAAAATATTTAGAAAATATTTTGAAGCAAAATTAAACAAAATAAAAGAAGAGGGTTTGAAATGAGAAAGGGTGTGTAACTAGGTGAAATCAATTGGGCTTAGAAAAGCCCATCATCCACCAAAAACAAAATGGGTGGTATCAGAATGAAAGGGTGGTGCGCTTAAGAAATAAACACGGGCTGCTAAGCCCAATCACTCAGACAACAACAACACTATAGGGTTTGTAATTCAAAGGCAAGGTAATGTTCTTTTTTATTTAACAAAACAACAACAAAACGGTACATGTTAAAATCAAAAGGGAAACTGGTGCATCAACACCAGTGGGTCATTTTCGAAAAACGTTTAGGAGAGGAAAAATGTTGAGAAACAGGGAACGATTCGGATCAATATGCTAAGAAGCGATCATGCTTCATCAACGCGCAACAGCGAAAATCAAAACGAAGACAACGAACAGTCTTTATTCAACCTTCCATGAACTCTTCTCGCCTCCAGATCTCGCTTCTCTCTCTCGCTTGCGGTTTCTCACTTGTTCGATTCAAATTCTCAGGTTTGTGTTTTGGTTTTAGTTTGTGAATTCTCTCTTCTCTTCTTCTTCTACTCATCCGTTCCGATTCAAAACTGATTTTGGGAGGGTTTTGATTTTGAAACAATTTTGGGTTTTCTGGTTCATGGGATTTGAATGGGTTTGTTGAAAATGAAAGAAGCCGGTTAGGATTGGAGAAGCGGTGAAATAGATTGGTGGTGGTGAGACGTGTTTGGGAATGAAGAAGGTTGGAGAAGGGTTAATGGAGATTTGAAGGAGTTGTGTTTTTGAAGGCTGGATTTTTGAGTTGCTGTTGTTTGATTGAAGATTGGATAGGGTTTATGAAAGGAAAGGGCGTTGAAGGTTATTTTTGCTATGAGTTTTTTGTGTGGTGATTGAAGTGGTGAAAACAGAAGGGTTGTTATTGTTGTTGAAGATGAAGGAGGTTGAGAAGGAGAGTGAGGATGGAGGTTTGAGTTCATCTGTTGTTGTGTTTTTCACTCCCTCTCCATCTGTTTTTTTGTCTCTCTTCTCATTCTTTTTAAAATCAGAACAAGGCTTGTCGATTAAGTTTCCAGTACATCCAATTGTCCTGTTGTTCATGTTCTGTCCTTTTCATATGCAGGTTGTGGTTGGAGTGGCTTGTGTGTGTTGAAAAGTCGCAGCATGGTGTGTAGAAAGCAGGCCTTGCAGCAGGGTGCGTACAAGTTGAGGCAGAGTACAGTTGGATGAGTTTCAAGTGGCGTGAAGGTTGGTCTTACGTATTGGCTTGTTAGCAACTTTTGTAGCAACTATTGTGATAGCAGGGTCATTTGGACAGATCTGGCTTGCTGCAGTTTTGATGTAAAGCTTGGACAGAGGTGTTTCTTGTAGCATAGTATGTCTTGTAGTGGGTTTGGGAGTTTTCTGAAGACTTTCACGTTTGGAGTGTAGCAATTGTTTTTTTGTTTGTTTTTGATTTAATAATAATAATGAATAATACCAATAATAAATAAAATAACAACAATAATAATAAAAGAAAAGATAAAGACCAAAATAATACTAATAATAATAATAATAAGAAATGATGGATATCAAAAATAATAATAGAAATAATAAATATTAAAAATAGTAATAATAAAAATGATAAATATCAAAATTAATAATAAAAATAATAAAAATGATAAATATCAAAATTAATAATAAAAATAATAATAAAATGCCAAGATGACAAAAAATAATAATAATAATAACAATAATAGATAAATGAAAATAATAATATAAATAAATAACTAAAAATAAAGGATATTAAGAAAAAGAAAGAATAATAAATTTTAAATTAAACTGGTGATTTTAAAAGTGATAAAAAAACAAAATTCTAAATAAAAGAAAATGTTATAAACAACTCATAAAAATAATTGGATAAATAATAATGACAACAAATAGACGAAAAATGCATGATTATGATTAATGGCCCAAATGACCGCAAATGCTAAAATGACCGGCTTAAAAAAAGATATGATGATGATCAGACGAATCTGAGGGTAAAATTTGGGGTATAACAGTTGCCCCTATTTAAATGGCTTTACCGGATGGCTCGAGGGATGGAAATCCTCGGGACATCAAGGTGAAAGGTATTTAAATATAGCAAACCGAAAATTTTGCCCTTAGATGGAATGCAGATGCTAAGGACGAGCAACAAACATGCACATGCTGACATGCCATGAACTTCTAGTATGATGATATGATGTCATGGTAGTGCGAAAATGCAGGCAAACAAAACACCAAAGATAAAAAGCAAACAACCACAGATGAGCTTACTGGGGAAGGATAAAGGTTAGTATGCACAAGGAAAACTCATTGGGGATACAGGCTAACCAACAAAAGAGACTCAATGGGGAGACTCTGAGGAAACATTGGGGATAGAAAATGAACTGAGGGGAAACCCTGCAGGTCCTCAATGGAGATAGGAGCCAGAAAGGTGGTCTCCACTAGGGAAAGATCCAGGGAGATGGACGACAGGTTCATATGTGACCGGACGACACTGGGGAAAAAGACACATTCTTACCAGAAAGAAGACATGATCTCCACTGGGGGATCAATTTGAAATAAAAGGATAGACATCCAAGAAGGTTTTCTAGGGATTTCTTATACTGAAGAGTTCAAACGGGATCTTCAAGAAAAACCAGAAAAGACAGATACAAACTCTGCGTGCGCCAAATGATGATCAATCACAAGGACTTTCAAAGAGGTAAAGATAAAGACTGAACTTCTGCTGGGAACCAGATTAAAGTGCCAACGAGGATTGGACTCAGAAGTGATATGCCAGTATACACCAATTTGAGTTGGATAAGATAACAAATTGAGTTGGTTTGGGTAACAAACGGTTCACGATAACTGGAAAGCTTAGGTTCACGATAATCTGAAGTAAACAAAAGATAAACAACGAGCTCACGATAACTCGAAGTTTAGGTTCAGGTTTGACTCGATTCAAACAAGAACGGATATAAACTGAAATAAAAAGATGAACAACGAGCTCACGATAACTCGAGGTTCAGGTTTGACTCGATTCAAACAAGAACGGTTTTAGACAACAGACTCACGATAATCTGAAGCTAACAATGTTTGACTCGATTCAAACAAAGATGGTTTTGACAACAGACTCACGATAATCTGAAGCAAACAAAGGATAAACAACAAGCTCGCGATAACTCGAAGTTTAGGTTCAGGTTTGACTCGATTTAAACAAGAACGGCTATAAACTGAAATAAAAAGATGAACAACGAGCTCACGATAACTCGAGGTTCGGGTTCAGGTTTGACTCGATTCAAACAAGAACGGTTTTAGACAACAGACTCACGATGGTCAGTGTTTGACTCGATTCAAACAAAGACTCGGTTCAGGTTTGACTTGATTCAAACAAGAACGTTCAAAAGTTAACAATGCCAGCAGTTACTAGACTTTAGGTATCCAGATGAGGTGATTAAGTACCATAGATCGGTACCAGGGTTGCAGGTTAGACTTCCTGGGGAATACCAATTATGGTTGCAACAAGGGCTGACGGCAAGGAAACAAAACAAATCTGAGGGTAAGAACCTGAACTCAGAACACCTCATCAAATAGATTGACGGCAAGGAAACAAAACATATCCGAGGGTATAGAACCTGAACTCGGAACACCTCATCAAATAGATTGACGACAAGGAAACAAAACATATCCGAGGGTACGGAACCTGAACTCGGAACACCTCATCAAATAGATTGACGGAAAGGAAATAATACATATCCGAGGGTACGGAACCTGAACTCGGAACACCTCATCAAACAGATTGACGGAAAGGAAAAAACATATATCCGAGGGTACGGAACCTGAACTCGGAACACCTCATCAAACAGATTGACGGGAAGAAAAAAAACCTCAAATAGGGATCACATCAAACAGGTTGATGGCAAGGAAATAAGAATAGGGATCTCATCAAACAGGTTGACGGAGAGGAAACCAGAATAGGGATCACATCAGACAGGTTGATGTCAAGGAAATAAGAATAGGGATCTCATCAAACAGGTTGACGGAAAGGAAACCAGAATAGGGATCACATCAAACAGGTTGATGGCAAGGAAATAAGAATAGGGATCTCATCAAACAGGTTGACGGAGAGGAAACCAGAATAGGGATCACATCAAACAGGTTGATGGCAAGGAAATAAGAATAGGGATCTCATCAAACAGGTTGACGGAAAGGAAACCAGAATAGGGATCACATCAAACAGGTTGATGGAAAGTGACTGATTGAAGGTAAAATCATTGGTAACTGTAGAAATATGAATAAAACCAAGGATGGATAAGCTTCTCGAGAGAGAGATTGCCACTTATCATTGTAGAGGTAATAATAGAAAAACAAGCTTCTCAAGGAGATTGTCACTTGTTGTTGGGTATAAATTCCAAAGAGATGTTGATATTACAACACTGCTGGAGGAATAATTGTCTTCAATGAGGATCTGTAAAAGATTCTTCTTGCGAGACACAGTGCAAAATAAATGCATGTTCAAGATGGGCTCAGAAACCACACCTGTCAGGGGTCAAAGTTTAATCTAGGAACAAGCTAGAAAGAAACTGCCAAACAAGACTCCAATTGAGGAATGAACTCAAATGGGAACATATCTTATCCACATGTGGAAAAGATAACTGAACCAACCATCATCCACGAGAATCAAACTCTGTGGGGAATTCAGAAAAGATGGGCACTTTATGCCTAGGGCTGACAACTCTATTGGAGAGAATAGACACACCCAGTCACTTGGGGAGATAAACGCCAAAGTGAACAAACAGGTAAACACCAGAAAGAGAAAGCAAAATGCCAAGATGCTATGCTTATGCCATGCTTATGCTTATGCTGACAAAACAGACGAGAAGCGAGACTGGAGATGAAATAAACATCTCGACAAGGATACCCAGCCAAACTCATCAGATTGGACCATTACTAGGGATGAACTTGCAGATGAAGCAGCTCTACTTCAAGGTTATGACCTTCTCTGGGGAAAGAGTACTCCACTTGGTATAGCATCATGACTTCATTAGGATTATCATCATGAGCTTGATTTCTTCACTGGAGATAAGAGATCCATTGAGAATTCCCAAGATTAGCTGAAGAGACAACTTTCTGGGGAGCTAGCAGAGACGCCACAAAAGCTGAGTAATTCTGCATAACTCATCTGCCCCAGGGTACATGGTCTGTCAGAAGGAAATATCAAGAAGATTTTACAGAAGAATTGGAATACAAGGTGTTTCAATATCTTCAAACTCTTGGAGAGATTCATGAATTTCAGCCTGACTGCCCCTGATTGACTGTTTTTGCACGACAAAGTCCTTGAACTAGTTGCCCAGACTGGTTGTTGACAACTGGGGAACAAACTTGCCCCTGTCAGCTTGGTCTGTGAAGGATATGCCCCAGACTAGTTGACTTTTGAGAGATTTGCCGAATCTTGACCTGGTTGCTTCTGATTAGCTGATATGTGAGGATAAATCATCAAAAGGATTTTACAGAAGAATTGGCATACAAGGTGCGTCAATATCTTCAAACTTTTGAAAAGATGAACCTTGACGTAATTGCCCATATCCCACTGTATTTGCAATACAAAGTCCTCAGACTGTGGTAGAAACAGCTGGGGAACAAAGTTGCCCCTGTTGATGGGTCACTGGAGTCCAAACTCGTCATAAGACGACCTCAAGAACACTTGCCCCGATACTCTGAACTTTTGAAGAGTTCTACCTCTGATTCATCAACTCTTAGGATGATTGATTGGAGAATCTTCATACTTGGTTGCCCCTGACTGAGCTTCCTTTATCTAGTCCAATTCCCTAGCTGGCTGTATTTGTTGGGATTCCTTTGATATTGAATTGTTTTGCAAACAAGTATTGTTCATTAAAAAATTGGCAATTTCAATGCAAAATTCATGCAAGCTTGTGAAAACAAATTTTATTGATGAAACACACACAGTGGAATGATTAAATAATCAAAAACAAAGTGGATCTGGTCATTTACAGAATGACAGATAAAGTGGTCAACACACACAATTAGCAAAGATCATTAGGAGTCAGGTTAGTCAACCTTGACGTAGTATGCTTTCAAAACAACCTTACCTCAATTAGGTCTTTTAAGGGTTGTAACGTGGCTTGGTTCATGGTTTATGAAATAAAAGATAAGGCTCAAAGTTTATTTGTCCCACCCCATCTTCATGATGAACTCCAATCCTACACTCAGTTAACTCAAGTTATACATTTAGGTTCCCACATACTAGGAACGAACTGATGATAGTTGATGATGATTTAGACACCTTTATAGTCACTGCTCCCTTGCAGAATTTGGTTGTCTTTTGTTGTCTTTGCTGAGGCTATGACCTTTTTTTTTTTGAGGTCACGATACCTCTTCTTTTGATTTGGTTGAGGTCACGATACCTCTTCTTTTTGGTTTGGTTGTGGTCACGATACCTCTTCTTTTTTGTTGTTGTACAAGTTCTTTGTGTATAAGGCAAAGTTCTGGGCTTCCCAACTTTCTTGGCTTTCGCCTTGAAAGGGACTCGGCTCATTCTTTGATTAAGGATTTTTTCACGATCCTTCCTTATTTGCTGTTTGGAGGAATAACTTGTACAAACACTAACTCATTTGATTTGAGAGAGCTGACTGGTGTCTTGCATGAAGCGTTTCCATTCGAATGCATAACCAAGTTAAACTGAGAACTACCCTGCCCCAAGGTTGAGATTTAAGGGTTTTTTTTATAAAGAAAGAAAACTCCTACTTCTAGGCTCGAAGGGTTAACGAGGGATTATCTTCCTTATTTCTCCAGTGTTTGGGAATTGAAACAATGCCTTACATCCTCGGCAAGGTTTAATCGAAAGCATACCACAACAATTATGGATAATATTTTCATCATCCTCCCCAATCTTTGCTTGAACAATAGTTTGGAGAAAGAAAAAAAAATTTGTCTGTTTTTTTTTGTTTTGTTTTATGACAGTAAAAGAAAGAGAATAAGTGAATATGAATGGACTTAATCAAAAGATGCATAAACAATTCATTAATCTTGCCAATTTGAAAGTACAACAATGCTTATAAGCAAATATAAATTCAAACATGCAAAGAAAATACAACAAAATGCTAAACAGCCAAAAGTTTTCCAGCTTCGGGGAACCGAAATTTCCTTCTTGATTTGCCAAGCTGAGATAGTCATCTTCAAAGTTGATTGTCAAGATTCGTCTGAGAATCATCTTCACATCCATTCTCGGCAATTTCTTCCATTTCGGAGTCTGATGAATCTGCCTGATTAGGCGAAGGTTTGTTGGTTTGAACGCCTTGAGGCGTGAATGAAACCATCTCGGAGTCAAACCAAGTCTGAACCTTGCTTCCGAGCATCTTACAATCTTCAGTTGAGTGCCCCTGTTCCCCAGCATGGTAGTTACAACGGACGAGTCTAGAAAAGGCAACTTCAACAGCTACTTCAAGTCCAATGATGGCCTCGGGAAGTCAACTGGGTTACAGACAGAGGGTGGATAAGACTCAAGGCTGAGAAATGCAAATGTGCATGTGATGCAAATGCAAGCCAAATGGTTTCAAGGAACTCAAAGGCGAGCTGCAAACATTTTGGAAAACTGAAGAGTTTTGTTTTAAAAATCCGTGATCTCTAAGGATCTTTGCAAAGAAAAGAACGTCTGAGTTCCTTGAAACCATCAATGGATGCGATGAGATGTATGAAATGTACAAAACACGGGCACACAAAAACAAAGATATATATACACACAACAACACACAAGCCCTAGATTTAGGGGTCTCATGCATGGATGAACGTATGCACAAACACACATATACAGATATTCACAGATATGCACACACAAACAAGAGAGGGCCTAGGTTTGAAGATCACGAGCATAGAGCCATGGTCTACCCATCCCAGAAGGTATGTACTATGGATTTTCATCTGCAGAACAGGGTTCTAAAAAGGTTCCCAGAGTCGACAATCCATCTTTCGGATATTATCGACTTCCCAATTAACTTGGTAATCAATAATATTCTCAAGAGAATCTCGTCTGAGTGTAGTATCACGCGACAACCAATTCAGAAATAGAGTCCATCATGGTCACCGCACTACATCCTAAAAGGCCAAGTAGGGTTTGGTAACTACGGTTCTCAATATCATGGGCTCCTAGGTTGAGAGTAGCACGGTTTATCGGATAGATTCGTTCAACATAACTAGACTCTCAAGAGGGCCTCAACTGAGTGATGGTGTCTCAATTCAACTTTTTAGGATTCGACTCCCTCAAAGCCTCCTTGAATACCATCGTCCTATAACAAGTGCGCTCAAGTCCGGGTTAGGACTTATCTCACCACTCAAAAGTAGCACCCTGCACACAGAAGATCCCAAGCGAAACAGGTATATAGATATATACAGATATGTACAAGTATAGCAAACAAACATAAATAACATAAACAAAACAAGGTGGGCTTAACCCTCTTAGGGGAACCTCCCCAGTGAAGTCGCCATTTCTGTTGCGGTGAAAATCGGATAACAAGCTATTAATTAACTTGCATCATATTTCTTTTACAACCGACTTTGACTTATCCAAAGGAAAGGTTCAAGATTGTTAAAAAAACCTAAAGGGGGAGATCTAAGGTTCGGGGGTTGGTTATACTAAGGGAAGGTATTAGCACCCTAAGTATCTGTAGTACTCTACAGGAACCTCTTGTTAAGTTTGTGTTATGTTATGTTTGCTTGCTAAGATATCTATGCTAAGGTAAAGACCTAAGGGATATGTACACTAAGTTTGCTCGCCAAGACGTCGCATCTTGTGCCTACGTATCTGACTAAAGAATCAGAGCAACCGTAGTTCACCTAACTAAGGGGTGAAAGGAAAGAAACATTGACTATGGCCAACGTTCCAAAGGGAAATGAGTCTGAGCTCATTTTAGAGTTCACGATAACTCTCTAAGTCTACGTCATGGGTGGAGAAAGTGAGTTCTCATGATAGTGAGAATCACATAGAGTTCTCAATAACTCTATAAGTCTAAGTAAAGGAAAGTGAGTTCTCGTGATAGAGAATCACATAGAGTTCTCGATAACTCTATCCTATTACTAAACTATGGGGGAAATGGCTCTAGGAGGCCAAGGTGAAATGGGAATGGATTGTGACTTAGGAGTCAAAGTGAAAAAACTTCCTTTGGAAGGAAGGTCAAATGAGTAAGTATGAACATGATAAATAATATGAACAATATGAACGATAATAATAATCAGGATAATATTTGACAGAAAATAAAATCAAGATAACATTGACAGAAAGTAAAGTCAGTGATTGGTGATTAACTTATTGGATCGGTGAATCGGGTCTAATGTAGTGCTAAACCGTCGTAGCACGGTCTATGAGGAAGACCACACTATAGGAGGAGTCACAATTCAATCTTTGTGTTAAGACACGATGGAGAAATGATATTGATGATCATTCTCCAGTACAATCGTGCCACACGAAAAGAAAGGTGGAGATCTCATCTTAATCACAAACTTTCGTTGATTAGTCGAAGGTAACCTATCACGATCCCAAAGTATAGAAAGAGATTTCGATGATCACTCACTACAGATTTGAAATAATGAAGGTTGATCTCTTCGATAAACAACATTCGTGAATAGAATGACTTCATCGATCAAAAATGAAAATGAAGATAAAAGAAAATGCGAAATGAAAATAAAGTTGGTCTCGTCTTAATCGAGGTTTGAATCGATAAATTGATAACCTTGATGTTTGACTTTCATTGACCAAAAATAAAAGTGGCCTCATATTTATCAAGACTTTAGTGATTTTGAATAAATTAACCAAGTCATGATTTTTGTGATATCATCGGCCAAAATAAAGAAAGTGGAATTAAAGTGAGAAACAAAATTGGTCTCGTCTTAATCAAGGTTTAAATCGATGAATCGATAATCTTGATATTTAACTTTCATTGACCAACCAAAAAAGAAAAATATGGCCTCATACTAATCAAAACTTATTGATTTGAAATAACCAACAAGGTTAAGATTTTTATATGTCATTGGCCCAAGAAAATGAATAGAAAAATCATGAGTCAAACACAAATTTCTTTTAGCAAGAAACTTAAACAAAATATATTGGAAATCCTTTCTTTTTATTAAAATAAAATAGAAGTGGAAATAATTAAAAAACTAAAATAAGAACTAACAATTTAAAACTAAAATATTTAGAAAATATTTTGAAGCAAAATTAAACAAAATAAAAGAAGAGGGTTTGAAATGAGAAAGGGTGTGTAACTAGGTGAAATCATTTGGGCTTAGAAAGGCCCATCATCCACCAAAAACAAAATGGGTGGTATCAGAATGAAAGGGTCGTGCACTTAAGAAATAAACACGGGCTGCTAAGCCCAATCACTCAGACAACAACACTATAGGGTTTGTATTTCAAAGGCAAGGTAATGTTCTTTTTTATTTAACAAAACAACAACAGAACGGTACATGTTAAAATCAAAAGGGAAAAGTGGCGCATCAACACCAGTGGGTCATTTTTGAAAAACGTTTAGGAGAGGAAAAATGTTGAGAAACATGGCACGATTCAGATCCAATATGCTCAGAAGCTATCATGCTTCATCATCACGCAACAGCGGAAATCAAAACGAAGACAACGGACAGTCTTTATTCAACCTTCGATGAACTCTTCTCGCCTCCAGATCTCGCTTCTCTCTCTCGCTTGCGGTTTCTCACTTGTTCGATTCAAATTCTCAAGTTTGTGTTTTGGTTTTAGTTTGTGAATTCTCTCTTCTCTTCTTCTTCTACTCATCCGTTCCGATTCGAAACTGATTTTGGGAGGGTTTTGATTTTGAAACAATTTTGGGTTTTCTGGTTCATGGGATTTGAATGGGTTTGTTGAAAATGAAAGAAGCCGGTTAGGATTGGAGAAGCGGTGAAACAGATTGGTGGTGGTGAGACGTGTTTGGGAATGAAGAAGGTTGGAGAAGGGTTAATGGAGATTTGAAGGAGTTGTGTTTTTGAAGGCTAGATTTTTGAGTTGCTGTTGTTTGATTGAAGATTGGATAGGGTTTATGAAAGGAAAGGTCGTTGAAGGTTATTTTTGCTGTGAGTTTTTTGTGTGGTGATTGAAGTGGTGAAAACAGAAGGGTTGTTATTGTTGTTGAAGATGAAGGAGGTTGAGAAGGAGAGTGAGGATGGAGGTTTGAGTTCATCTGTTGTTGTGTTTTTCACTCCCTCTCCATCTGTTTTTTTTTTCTCTCTTCTCATTCTTTTTAAAATCAGAACAAGGCTTGTCGATTAAGTTTCCAGTACATCCAATTGTCCTGTTGTCCATGTTCTGTCCTTTTTATATGTAGGTTGTGGTTGGAGTGGCTTGTGTGTGTTGAAAAGTCGCAGCATGGTGTGTAGAAAGCAGGCCTTGCAGCAAGGTGCGTACAAGTTGAGGCAGAGTACAGCTGGATGAGTTTCAAGTGGCGTGAAGGCTGGTCTTGCGTATTGGCTTGTTAGCAACTTTTGTAGCAACTGTTGTGATAGCAGGGTCCTTTGGACAGATCTGGCTTGCTGCAATTTTGATGTAAAGCTTGGACAGAGGTGTTTCTTGTAGCATAGTATGTCTTGTAGTGGGTTTGGGAGTTTTCTGAAGACTTTCACGTTTGGAGTGTAGCAATTGTTTTTTTGTTTGTTTTTTATTTAATAATAATAATTAATAATAATGAATAATACCAATAATAAATAAAATAACAACAATAATAATAAAAGAAAAGATAAATACCAAAATAATACTAATAATAATAATAAGAAATAATGGATATCAAAAATAATAATAGAAATAATAAATAATAAAAATAGTAATAATAAAAATGATAAATATCAAAATTAATAATAAAAATTATAAAAATGATAAATATCAAAATTAATAATAAAAATAATAATCAAATGCCAAGATGACAAAAAAAGAAAATAATAACAATAATAGATAAATGAAAATAATAATATAAATAATAATATAAATAAATAACTAAAAATAAAGGATATTAAGAAAAAGAAAGAATAATAAATTTTAAATTAAACTGGTGATTTTAAAAGTGATAAAAAAAAACAAAATTCTAAATAAAAGAAAATGTTATAAACAACTTATAAAAATAATTGGATAAATAATAATGACAACAAATAGACGAAAAATGCATGATTATGATTAATGGCCCAAATGACCGCAAATGCTAAAATGACCGGCTTAAAAAAAGATATGATGATGATCAGACGAATCTGAGGGTAAAATTTGGGGTACAACATTATCATTACAACTTTCCTTTGTAAGTTAATAACAGCAAAAAAAAGGTAAGAACAACGCTTTGAAAGCCTTATATACCCCCTTTAGAACGCAGAGGATTGTATGATTATTTCACACTATCAATGGTGAATATTTTCCCGAAATGATTTGAAAAACACTCAAGCACCCTAAAGAGGGGAGACACATCATTACTGACTAGAGTAATGATATGTGTCCTCCACTCCCAGCGTCAAGTTCCACCTCATGAGGAAAGTATTCAACGTGCTTATTTCCAAGAATGACGTTGTTTCATCCAAGGTTTCCACATATATGAATTTGTGGCCTAGAAAGAACACATATCACAAACTCTAGCATTGTATAGCAGAAATAAGGGCTTGAGGGGTAACTGTTCTAAACCGCTCACAAGGCCTTAAAACACGAAAACCCAACACCGGTGATATGTAAATGGTAAGGCGCAGGACATGTGGATTTCATTTCCCTGCCAAACCTGTGAATTCTATTATCGACGTCCAGATCAATATGACAGTGTTTACTGTGAATTTTGGTAAACAACCTCTAGTCTATCAATTTTAAACGAGAATTGATTAACTTGCAGTATCGACCACACAAATCCTAGGACATGTGCTAAATTCGAGAGACAAGTGTAAATGACAAATGAAAATTAAAGGGAATGTAAACTGAACTCCACGTTCGACAATGCTGAAATAAAATCTAACTGAACTCCACGTTCGACTACTTGCAATAAAGTAAAGTAAAGGCTTGAAATTTAAAGGGCTGTAAGTAAAGGGTGCAGAATTTAAAGGCGTCGAAAGGAAAGGACAAGAAGTAAAAAACTTTGAAAGTAAAATGCGACGAATTCCACGTTCTTGAAAAGTAAAGGCTGGAATGATAAAAGTGTTGTCGAAAGTAAAGTGCAGGAAAGTAAAGGACTTTAAAAATAAATGCAATGGATTAAAGGTGAACTCCACGTTCTTGAAAATAAAAGACTTTGAAAAGTAAATGCTTGAAGATTAAATGCTTGAATGTAACAGTGCAGTCGAAGGTAAATGCAGATAGTTTAAATGACTTTGAAAGTAAATTTGGCATGGAAGATAAAGTTCAAGAAATTGTAAAAGCATGGAAAGTAAATGGCTGAATCTTAAACATGACAAAGATAAATTGTATTAATGAAGGAAATGGTGTTACATTACGTACATTCTCACGAACTCGTTTCTCTACACGCGGGTACTTTGAGTTTCTTTGAGTAACTTGTACAAAAATATGAACACACCTATTACATAGAACTCACTCCTATTTATAGTGCTAGGAAATAACTACTAAGTGGTGGTTACTGCTTCGAACGTGTGGATTTTGGCGCCTTCTCCTTGGTCTCAACTGTTCCCACGTTCACAACTGCTCTTATTTAAATTTCAAACATTGGAAATTCCCTCCAACCTTAATATAACAACTGCAACGCTTGTTTCCATATTCTCATGGTCGAAACCTTTCCAGCACTTAGCCATTTTTTGAGGTTCCTACAACCTCTATTCGACTCAGGCTTCACCAAAACTGGGTCGAAGCCTTCTTTACATTAAAAATGATTTTTTAACTTAAAATAGCTTTGATTCTTTCTAGCGTCGAAAATGAGGGTTAACAGACAGTTAACCATATTTCTTGCCTCCACGGTCACTCAGTTGGTTACTAACTCACTTGTTTAAAGATGGGATCACCCCATTTCCCAAGTATTCCAATCCTTATCTGTTAAAAATTCACTTATTACTCCTTTATTGATTTAAGTGTTAAAGTGATAACCTTATAGGTCAGCTCCCTTTCCACCGAATAAGAAGCCTTGAACCATCACAACACACCACGAATTTAACTTCTCTCATTGTCATTTAGTTCCAGAGTGGAACAAAGTCTATAAAGGTGATGTTTGGGTTTCGTATATTGGCCATGATTAGAAAGCAATGGCAAACAACTAATATGATAAAGAAAGATATTGGCACCTTGAATGTTTGTAAGTTTCAAAGAATGAAGGAGTAAAATTATATAGATTGCTGATTAAATAATGTAGAAAGATCGTAAGAATACGAAAACCACAAGGGAGGAAATGGGAGTTACAACATTTTTAAGAAAGGAAAGCAAAAAGAGTAACTAACTTCACTCCCTTAAGTGATAGAAAACCAAAGGCGCCAAGATCTACGATCAAGAATCAAGGTAATATCCAAAGTCTTGATCAATAGTCTAGATACATCCTCAATTCTGTAACGATGCTTAAATGCATTTGAGCATCCTAAGGGTAATGCCTACCTGCCATAGGTACCTAGATCCACGTGGAGGTCCATCCAACAGTCCTCCGCGCCCGGCGCCGCATCTTTTAAGAATAATTCTAACTGTCATTCTTATATAAGTGTGACTCCATGTTGCACAAAAGTGAAATTTTGGTAATCAGACACCAGATGTCGAGTAAGAAGTCACGACACTAGGGTCGGGACAATATGACAACACAAACAATTATGCAGTCAAAGTAAATGGCTGAATGTAAATAACATAGTCACTTGTTAACCCAGTTCGGTGCAACATGACCTACATCTGGGGGCATTCAAGCCAAGAAGGAAATCCACTATAATAGTATTAGTTTGAAGCCTAAGTAAACAAACTTCGTTTTACAATCTTCTCACATAATCATTACCCGTGCTATTTCTATCTAAGACACTCCTAGATATAAGACCCCTTTCACTTCCTTTCGATCACACAACAATGATAAAACCAATAACAATGAACAATAGAAGACACACTTCCTATGACACAAAATCCACTCTTGCTTAAAAGCTTATGAGTAATTACAACTCAAACACAGTCCAATTCAAGCACCTAAGAGGTACATCAATGACTCACAAATACATAATGAACACAATCCAACTCAGATATCAAAGTAATATAAAAGTGGATCACAAATAACAAAGACACACTAAACCCTAAAACTATTCTTTCAATACACGCCTTCTATGCACTATTAGGTTTAGAACTACTCTTTTTATATCTTCAGATCAACATGGGATTGGGCTCTTTATCTAAATAAAATGTATATCCCAAAACAACAGCTGCAAATCTTCTGCATGAAAATAGGAACAAAAAAAAAGTTTCCTAAAAAGTCTCCAAGATCTTTTTTATGAAACAGATGCACTTCTGGCACAGAACTGATGTTCCTAAAATAACCTTCATTGGAATGCGACAGAGTGTGAACTGAAACCATATAGAATCCCACACTTTAAAAAAAAAAATCTTCCAAATACATAAAACTCTAACACCTGGTATAACATGTCACGTCATCATGCTGACCATCGTGATGTATGACCAACATGCAAGACATCTTGCTCAACATCTTGTTGTGATACTTATTTTAACAAAATTGTTGTCAATTCCAAAAACACAAAACTTACAAAAAGTACAATTCATTACACATTTGCATGTTCTATTTCTCTGACTATGTTGATATGAACGTTGAAATGTTAACCTTGCTATATCTTTGCAATTTGCTTGAGGCGTCTACCATTGTTTCGAAGACCATCCATGATGGTATTTACTAGTTTATTTCCTATTATATATTCCACGTTAAAATAATTAATTAAAATAAATAATATATGTAATTGATTTAATAAATTTAAAATATTTGTTAATATAATATAGCCTAACTTTTTTTTTATTTTGTCAAAATAGACATTTAAAAATACTTTTTCTATTTTATAAAATAAAAATATTGCAAAAATATGGAGATTTAGTTGTTGACATATTTTCACCTATAGTTATTAAAGAGAAAACAAAAAATAGAAAATTATGTATAGAAAAATGAAAATTTAAAATAGTGTATAATTATACTAGTACAAAAAAAAAATACAGGTGTG
Organism: Lathyrus tuberosus; assembly: GCA_022829125.1. Lineage (NCBI taxonomy): Eukaryota > Viridiplantae > Streptophyta > Magnoliopsida > Fabales > Fabaceae > Lathyrus > Lathyrus tuberosus. Next base: position 3,894,073 of record JALAZF010000266.1, on the reverse strand, counting down.
CATGTTTTTTTTAGACTAGCTGAGAGACTTAGAGGTCTTTGCAGGTATATACGTTGTATGGTGGTTAGGGCTTTTCCACGACGATGAAGACTCTTGTACAATGGTGTTTTATAGTGGTTTTAGGAGTCCTACTCACATGAGGTTCACGTGACAGACTCTATAGATGATCGATGTGCTTAGGTATACGCGTATACAGGTGTAATCAATATGCGTTATGATCTTGCTAAACGCTATGCTTTAGGATGTAATGATCTCCCTTCCTCCCTTTGGGAGAGAAGTATTTATAGTGACTCTCTTAGACTTAGAATTGTAGAGTTAATGGACAGTTATGCCCTATCTCCATGACTAGGAACATGATCAAAGGAATACTTGTTCTTTCTAGAATCATGGACTATGTATCTTAACCTAAGTTTAATATGAAGCCTCCTGCCCTCCATGGGCTAGCGATCAAGTACTATCCCGTGGATGATCAGATGATAGCCCTAAGAGCTCTTCCCCTCCTTGAAGTGCCAGTCCTTTTTAGATACTTATTGGGGTCAGACAAAATATAACACTATAAATATTTAATTTTTTAAGACAAGTTAATATATATTTTTCTAAGTAATTTTCGTTTATTTTTTAATAAATTCTTTTTCATAATACAACACTTAACATTTTTGTTAAAACAATATTTTAATTAAATCATTAGTAAAATATAAAAAAAATTATTTGTATAACTTTTTCTTAGTAGTATTTTTAAACTTTTTTTTGACAAAAATAATTAAAAAGTTTAAAAAGAGTAAAATAATTTGTGAATAGTCAAATAAAAAATTATCTATTAATATTAATTAAATTATTTTAAAATATTTTTATAATTTTGTGGGACATATATGATTCATGATGGGTATTTTTAAACTGTCGATAGATCTCTTTTTCTTATTAAAAAATAAACATTAAAACATTTGATGAAAATAATCTATATATAATTACAACTTCCATAGCCCTTATAGATATACAGTCATGTCTTCATCCCCGCCGCCGTTTTTACCAGACGATCTCACCACCGAGGTCTTATCCTTTCTCGATGTCAAATCTATTATGCGATTTAGATGTGTTTGTAAGTTTTGGAACACTCTCATTTTCGACCCCACCTTTGTGAATTTGCATCTCAAGAAATCGGCAAAACAAAATCCTCACTTCTTACTCATCACCAATCATAGTAGTTATTATGAAGCTGAGGTCGAGCATGGTGTCATTCCTTACTCCGTAAACAGTTTACTCGAGAATCCGTCTTTCACCATTTCTGTCGACTCTTACTATCTTCTGAAACATAAAGAATACTCTGATATTGTTGGTTCCTGCAATGGGTTGATCTGTTTGGTTAGTGAATCCAACAGCAGTGAGTATTACGAGTACTGGTTCCAATTATGGAACCCAGCCACCAGGACAACATCTCCAAAATTTGGATTCTTACGCTTATTTCACAATCGTTCTGACTGCACTTCCTCCGTTGAGGATGGTTATTACAAATTCAACTTTGGTTGTGATAATTCTACAGGCACTTATAAGATAGTGGCCTCACGTTACAATAGACGTGAAATTAGAAGCCATGCCAGAATTCTAAGTTCGGGTGATGATGTTTGGAGAGATATTGAAAGTTTCCCGGCTGATCCCTTGTTTTTGGATTCAGCTTATGAAGGTTGTGGTGAAGTTGGTGTGTATTTCAAAAGCACAATTAATTGGTTGGCTATTCAAAATCATTTTTTTCATGATTGTGACAATGATAAGGATATTAGTGTTGAAGATTTTGTGGTGGTTTCACTTGATTTGAGGACGGAGACATTCGATCAATACTTATTGCCTCGTGAATTTGATGAAGTTCCGCATGTCGCTCCAATTATTGGTGTGTTGGGAGATTGTTTTTGTTTTTCTTATTGTTATAACGAAACCCATTTAATTATATGGAAGATGAAGAAATTTGGGGTTCAAGATTCATGGACTCAATTTCTTAAAATTGGTTATCACAATCTTCAAATTGATTATGACTATAGTAACGAAGATATAAAGTATTATTTTAAATTGGTGCCGCTGTTTATTTCTAAGAATGGTGATACACTTGTACTTGAAAGTTGTCCAGAATACCAAGAAATTATCTATAATTGGAGGAATGATAGAGTAGAGCAAACAAAAATTACTGCAAGAAAAGCGGTTACTAATGATCAAATTGTTGATTCTGTCTCATGCTCGCCGACTGACTATTTTGAAAGCTTAGTTTCAGTGTTTTGGAATGTAAGTTTCCCTTCAATGGTTTACATGTTGGTATTAATGTTAAATTGTATTTGTTGTTTTTGCAATTAAAGATTGTGTGAATGATCTTTTTTATGACTGTTTAGATTCATTGTATTTTTTTTATGAATATCTTATAGCTATCAACAAATGATATTAATATATCTAAATATTTGAAGGGACACTTGAAGTCTGAACTTTAGAAAAAATAGATACAAGAAAAAGAATAGATCTTACATTATTTTTAGTTAGTAGATGCACACCTCTTTGTTTATTATAAGTAGTAACAGAGATGATAAGCTTTGTCATGTGGGCTTAGCTCAATAAGACTTAATTTTATGGAATGAATTGCAACAATTTGTTGAAGTAATCCTTTAATATCCTCGGTCCTTATATTGTGTCTATAATTCAGCATATTTTCTTTCAAGACTTACAAATAAACATTATACTTATGTCATTTTTAATAAACAATCTCGACATAAAGATAAACGGTATTGATAAATCTGTCATCTGCTATTGTGTAGGTTACTTTAAATTGTATTATCTCTCACTACACATACCTAAACCTTTGTTGCTTGTTTTCTTATTGCTGAGATTAAACCCACTTTTCCTCTACTGATTTTCTTGTAACATATACACATAATTGAAGTAATTTGATGTGTGGGATTGCAGAATTAGAAGGACCGCCAAGACCTAATACAATATGGAAATTAAGAGCTTAGAAGAAGAGCAGCCAAGGCAGTGTCTAGGGAGGATGAATTCAGAGGAACATGTTTGGTATTTGGGGACATGATTTTTTTATGTACTTTGTTATAAGCCTCTTTTATTTTTAACTATGTTGATTTGGATAGGTAAATACCTCATTGGATACATTTATTTGTTATGTATTTGTTGGATTTTCATCTTGCTTTTTATATTCAAAAACTTCATTTAAGGGCTGAAGCTGTTAGGTGCATTCGGTTGTTTATGTTTGAATTGGTTGGTAGAGACTACGTAATGTTGGCTTTTCTATTTCAGCAACAATTCGTCTTTCTTGTATTGTGATATTAAGTGTTACACACATTAGAAGAGATGCAGACGGTGGTAGTAATCCATCGGTGCTATTAATATAGATGAATCACCAACACCAGACGACTCACCACCTTCAACAAAACCGTCAGACTCAAGTTTGGCAACGGGAAGGAAAGAAGGGTAGTGAAAATAAATCGATTGATTGGCGTCGATGTATGTAATGCATTGACTCAAATTGATATGGAAGATATTTAAGCTAAGCCTCATAAAATTATAGGTGGAAGCTACTGAGTTATTGGTTGATTTTAGTTCTTTGTCATGGAAAATGTCAATGGTTACGAGTCTAACTTGCAGGCATATAAAGGTTGGGTGAGTGCTTGCTGTCATGAGATTAAAGGTTTCAGATTTCATGAGTGATTGGCTCATTTCCAATCTTTTTCCTTCCTATTAAATTTTTTGATTCCCAAAGATGAAAACACCTTCGGTCATCAATTGTCAAAACAATTTTTTTTTTGTATAAAAGCTAACCTTCATATTTCAATGAAATGATTCAGATGTATCTTGGCTGAATTGAAATGACCTAGTGCCTTTAATTTGTCCAATAATAGGAGTTTATTACGTTTCTAGTGGTCGTTATTATGTTATTAGGAGTAGTTATGTTAATCGTGACATTTATGTTTTACTAGGTGTATAGTAGTTTGTTATTTGAATTAAAGGTGAAATTTGATAGTAGTATGTAACTCCCAATCTATATCTTGTCAATCTCCTGTCAGTTCTAATTATTTTTGTTCCTCCAAACAAGTTTGGAAAACCATGTGAACGCTGAAACAACATGATATGTTAGAGCACACGCAGGTTTTTAAATGGTTAATTTTATGGATGGCAACGGGTAGGGTCGAGTGCGAGTTTCACACTATCCAAACTCACACCTAAAATCACCATCCGAACCCGAACCCGTACCCGAACCCAAAGGCTATTCGGGTGGAAAAATAACACCCGCGCCCACATCCGTTGGGTTCGGATTTTTCCACCCAAACCCGAACCCGTAGCAAAAACACAAAAATACAACATTAACATTGAAATTTGAATTAAGTTTCAACATCTTACAACTTTCCATCATAGAATAGGTCTTCAACATCTTAAGTTAACATTACATCCTTGAAATAATGCTTGCCCTAACATAGAATAGGTCTTCAACATCTTAAGTTAACATTACAATTAAAATACAACATTAACATAGAATACTTTGTTTGCCACGCAAATTCCAACACCAACATGGTAACATAGAATACACTTGTTTGCCAAGCACCATAAAATACACTTGTTTAGAATAGTTTCCAACAGCAACATGCAACAGAACTTTCCAACAGACATCTTTAGCAATTTCAACAAACATCAACAGCAGGCCTGCAACAGATTCCAAATTTCCAACAGACAGCAACATACAAGCAAATTCCAAATTTCCAACAGACAGCAACATGCAAGCTCTCTCCAGCAGGCTCTTTCAATTCTTACTATAAATGATAAATTCTAGCAGGTCTGCACCAAAGTTATGAAACAGTGACAAAATTAATATTTCTATTTTTCAATTAGTGTCAATAAATGAAAAATATTAAGCATGGTGACATACAAATACAATTGTTTGATATACAACAACTACTCAAGACAAACGCCTAACCAAAGATTTTACTGTTGAATAATGCAATTCAACCAACTATGCCTGAGTGTGGTATAATATGAAGGATACATCAAAGCAACTAATTCCCAAATCCCAAGTAAATTAGTGGTTGAATTAAGAATACAATTTACACCTGCCAAGAATTAACTCTAAACATGCCCTGGCTAGGTAATAATGGTGTCTGATGGATGACGTAAACCCGAATTAAATCTGAAAAGTTATTCTTAAACAACTTGAACTTATTTCCAAAAGCTATTCTTCTAGTCTCTATTTTGGCACATAAGCAAATTGGCTCAGGTCCACAGCTACTGCTGGCCTATGATAAACACTGTCATAAACCATAATATCGATATGAAACTCCAAGGAACAATAATATTTGGTTTAGGACAGAAATAAATTACCTAGCTAGTGTGTGTGAGTTAGTGTTCTGCAGTTAGTGTTCTGTGGTAGTTGGCTTTAAAAGTTACTTCAAAGCTAGTGTTCTGCAGTGTCATCAGTGGTGCAATAACAATAATATACACTAAGAAACTCACCAATTAGTACTAGTGCAGGTTCCATTAATCTAAGGTGGATGATTAGACCAACCACATTTTTATCACTATAAAACACCATCAAATGCATGGTATTTTTACATAGAATATAAAGCTTTTAAGCTAGCACCTTGTGCTAATGCAGCTTTTAAGCTAGCACCTTGTGCTAATGTAGCATCTGATGAAGATGGTAATGTGTCTCAAAGCTGTTGTGCTCAGGTTAAGAAACTTGGTCAGAATCCAAAACAAAGCAGTGCAAGGTGCACCTTGTGCTAATGCAGCTTTTAAGCTAGCACCTTGTGCTAATGCAACATTTGATGAAGATGCTAATGTGTCTCAAAGCTGTTGTGTCTCAAAGTTGTTGTTACTATCCCTAAACGTTGCAACATTGCTGTAATATATATGACAGACAATATATATGACAGAATTCCAAAACAAAGCAGTGCTGCAGTGGATTCAACATTTCAACACACTTGTTTACAAAAAAAAATATATATATATATATATATATTCAACAGACAATGTCAAAACATAGAAACAATAATACTCACCATGTTAAAGCATAGAAACAACAACTTCTAATCTTCAAAATGGTAACCCAAACAACTTTTCATCAATTCAGTGATGCTCCGCAAGTGCACGGATTTATCGAAGTAATATAAAAGATTGTCGAACCCACAGAGACTAATGTCAACCTACTGTAATCTATCGTCGCTTTGTAAAGCTAAGGGTAATCATAATTGATAAAAGGGAAACTAAGACTATAACTAAAATAATACAAAGAAAATATAACAGAAAAGAGAGACCGAAATGTGGATTCTGTGTACCTCAGACACTCTGTAATTGGTTGATGTTAATTTACGTATGTTCCGTAGAAAATATTGATTTAAAGACTACGCCTCACACTCTCGCGCTATTGACTAAAGCCACTTCTCTTAACCACGGGATTTTGCTCTCGCTCGCCCATTTTAATTAGAAAACGTATTTTGAAAATCAATTAGATCCTAATCGATACCTAAAGCGCTCTCGCTGTTTTTAGAATCAATGCCCTATTCCCACTATCTGGTTCGACCCCCACGCTCTCGCAGTGCCGACTCTGACCTTTACTTGCTTCTCATTCTCGTGACGAAATTATGTTAAATAACTTCTCACTCTCGTGACAAGGCTATTTAAATTAAACTTGGAAATAATGACCAGAACATAATTTATTATAAGTTAACGCTAATTTAATTACCGAGTCCCGTCGGAACGATGGTCCTTACATACCGGACTCTAAACAATTTAGTCGGACATGGATAGGAAAATAAGCATGCTATTACGATGAATTAATATAAGACAAGGAATAATTAAGCTATCAATTAAAAACAGTAAAGTAAGCAAATAAAGTAAAACCTGTAATCGAATGGAAACTGGAATTGTAATACACCGGCGGGCTTTGGTCCAAAACAGAAATTAATGGCTGAAGTAAATCCTAAAACTAATTCGTAATAGCCCTCCAATGTGGAAAGCTATTACTTTTACATCGTGAAAGAAAACTGCTTCAAAACTAAAGAAATAAAAATCTGGCTAAAAAGAATTCGCTCCCCCCGCAATGTGGAAACTGACTTCCCTTTTTATAATGAAATCTCTTCAACTGCTGCTTCGTAAAACTAGAATGAATTTCATGAGATGCTGAGGACTTCGTTGAATCCGGAAGGTTTCTTATCGTGCAGGAAAAATAGGAGAAATTTGGGGTTCGTGGCAGTTGCCACCAACCTAGTGGCATGCGCCACTTTCCCTAATATCAAGTGTGGCATTTTAGTGGCAGGTGCCACCATTTTGCATATTTTAGGTGGCAGGCGCCACTTTGGCTGGGTTTTTTTATGTGGCAGGTGCCACTTTGCTTGATGGTGGACGCCACCCCTCATGAGTGTGGCATGCGTCACCTCTTTGATGCGTGGTGGGCCCCACCTAGCAATTTTTCACTTTATATACTTTTTTCTTCTTTTTTTCTTCATTTCACTTCTTTTTCTTTCCTTTATAATCAAATCTATTTCTAATCGAGCACTTGAAAAAGGAAATAAATACCGATATAATAAAACAAAATCAAGGAAAATAAATAAAACGAAACAAAATTGCATGCAAATCGGGTCTAAAAATACGATACATTTACGTGTTATCAACACCCCCCCCCCCCACTTAAACCTTTGTTTGTCCTCAAGCAATCGACCAAAACGGTGAAAAGAAAGAATTAAATACGATTCGAAACAAGGGCACGACGCGACTCCTAATCATACGTGGCTGCTAGGAAAATGTTAGATCGATAGGTAATAGATATCGAAAACAAGGATACCGTAATGACACATATTCGCATTTTGCGAACAAAAACTCCCATATGCAATACCAATCTGAATCAAGCCATTATAACTCGACCTATACTCTTTCACCTCTTTTTCATTCTCGCACAATCACGTTAAGCCCGTTATCCCCGCACGCACATGGTATGTAAACCTGTTAGTGTTCATTGATCTCATTTTCAAATCTTTTTCGCACTTTTTATTTTTCTTTTCTTTCGAATTTCAAGAGTCCGATCCGTTGGGCTAAATGGTCGGTTGAGGACCACCTAACTTAGAAGGAACATGTCTTTTATTCGCTTTTTCTATTAATTCATTCAACTGACTTTTTGAGATCGAACACATATTTGCATCGGTTTATTACTTAGTTGGTGCCTTAGGATGGTGTTGACTGCTAGTATAAACTACTCAAGAAGCTACTTTATAAACTCATAAATCAAGGTCTCGGGATAATGGTTATTAAAATCGATATCGCATATTTAGGGAGCTTATGGTGTTAGGACGGTACCGATATTATCAACGCTTCCCCAAGTCTCTCTAACACAGCCTAAAGTGCAAAATAACCTATATACTTTCAGAGTGTGTGACATGAATCAAAGAAAAATTTTGTTGGAGGTTAAAATTTTAAAATTTCGGGGAAATTCTATAACAACTGAATGTATACAGATTCGACAGCACATGCAATGACTCGACCAAATATTAAAACAGAAAAAAATTTAAAATCATGCTAGAAAACATTAAATCTAACTAGAAAGCAGTAAAGTTCCTCCCCCACACTTAAACCAAACATTGTCCTCAATGTTTTGATAAAAGGTGGTAAAGGAAGGATATAACCTGTATGAATGCCACGACCAAATTCGCTCTGATTTTTCCCATGTTGTCCCTGTCTTCGCTGGCCACTTCTATTCCGGCGTCTTGTACTACGAGATATCTGAATTTGCTGAAACTTCACTTTCCTGAAGCCGCTCATCATACTACCTGTTTTCGAAGGAAGTACCTGCAAAAAATGTTAGAAAACTACGGTGTGGTGTGTGCAGGTAGAACCTGACCATGCAAAGAACAAGGAGGAGGTGAGTTACGAACTAGAGAGACATGCTCTCTTATATCATACTCATCATCAGTGTCACCACCAGCAGCGACATTCGTAGGAATGTCCGTGGGCACCAGGTCATTTTAAGGGATTGTCATCTAGAGATATTTCTCCTAAATGCAGCTGAGACGTGACAAGCGATACAATTCTTTATTTTCTGCAAACACAAATAATAAAAGTAAAACATTAAATTAAAAGCTCGTGGGTTGCCTCCCACGCAGGGATTTGTTTAACGTTGATAGCTCGATGGTTATGAGTGTTAATCTTCGGGGCCATTTATCAAGCCATCTCACATATCTCTCACCTTTTATTTTCTTCCTTCTGTGGGGTGGTTCATTCTTTTGAACTTGTGGTGGTGGTTCAGGATCTATCCTAAGTATTAGCTTTTCAAGTTTGGGCTTAGTTATTTCATCCATCACCTCAAAGTCTAACCTTACCCTCTTGACACTAATGATTTCCCTAGTTTTATGGTCCTCTAATTTTCTCTTTTTATGTGTAACCTCAAACAAAGATGCATCGGTGTGGATATTTTCCAATACCTCTACATACGTTTTGGATTGGGATTTTACCTTAACTTCCACAAACCTTTGCGGGAAAGGAAATGGTGGGGTATATGGAGGAGGAACAACAATAGGTGATTTCCTCTCTACCTCTTCGGCAACCTCATTTTCGGATGGCGTCGGTGGATTTTTCTCAATCTCTACTCTTTCCTCACCAGAACTCTCATCATTCTCATTATCACTCTCCTTAGGATTTTCGATTTGTTTTTCACTACTAGTTGTTACAACATCCACATGTCTCTCAAGGGAGGGTCCTATAGGTGTCTATGCAAGTAGGGAGATTTGAGTCTCCAATGCCTCAGTGTGAGTCGCGAGGGACTCAACCATAGTGTTTATCTGCCTAAAAGTTTCATAAGTATCGAGATGTTGTCTTCTAAACTCTTCATTCTGGAGAGTTTGTGTCTCCACAAAGCGCTTCATCATAGATTCTAGCCTAGAATTAGTTGTTGTTTCAATGAAATCCTCCATTAATGTTTCGAGGTTGGAATTAACGGATTCTCGCGGTTCCTCAAAATATTGGGAGTGGTAATCATAGGGAAAATTTGGGTGCGGTTCCTCAAAATACTGGGAGTCTTGTGGTTGGTAATTGTAGAGAAAATTTGGGTGCGGCTCCTCAAAATTTTGGGAGTGGTCATCGTAGAGGAAATTTGGGTTATACATAGTTATAGAGATAAGAGTGCCTTAGTCTATACGGTGCAACAACGGAATAACAATATTGACTGTTGGTCCCCGGAAACGGCTCCAAAAACTTGATGCTCCGCAAGTGTACGGATTTATCGAAGTAATATAAAAGATTGTCGAACCCACAGAGACCAATGTCAACCTACTGTAATCTATCGTCGCTTTGTAAAGCTAAGGCTAATGATAATTGATAAAAGGGAAACTAAGACTAGAACTAAAATAAAACTAAGAAAATATAACAGAAAAGAGAGACCGAATTGTGGATTCCGTGTACCTTAGGCACTCTGTAATTGGTTGAAGTTAATTTACGTATGTTCCATAGAAAATATTGATTTAAAGACTCCGTCTCACACTCTCGCGCTATTGACTAAAGCCACTTCTCCTAACCACGGGATTTTGCTCTCGCTCGCCCGTTTTAATTAGAAAATGTATTTTGAAAATCAATTAGATCCTAATCGATACCTAAAGCGCTCTCACTGTTTTTAGAATCAATGCCTCGTTTCCACTATCTGGTTCGACCCCCATGCTCTCGCAGTGCCGACTCTGACCTTTACTTGCTTCTTACTCTCGTGACGAAACAATGTAAAATAACCTCTCATTCTCGTGACAAAGCTATTTAAATTAAACTTGGAAACAAAGACCAAAACATAAATTATTATAAGTTAACGCTAATTTAAATACCGAGTCCCGTCGGAACGACGGTCCTCACATACCGGACTTCAAACAATTTAGTCGGACATGGATAGGAAAATAAGCATGCTATTACGATGAATTAATATAAGACAAGGAATAATTAAGCTATCAATTAAAAACAGTAAAGTAAGCAAATAAAGTAAAACCTGTAATCGAATGGAAACTGGAATTGTAATACACCAGCAGGCTTTGGTCCAAAACAGAAATTAATGGCTGAAGTAAATCCTAAAACTAATTTGTAATAGCCCCCCCCCCCCCCCCCCCCCCACCCCCAATGTGGAAAGCTATTACTTTTACATCGTGAAAGAAAACAGCTTCAAAACTAAAGAAATAAAAATCTGGCTAAAAAGAATTCGCTCCCCCCGCAATGTGGAAACTGACTTCCCTTTTTATATTGAAATCGCTTCAACTGCTGCTTCGTAAAACTAGGATGAATTTCGTGAGATGCGGAGGACTTCGTTGAATCCGGAAGGTTTCTGATAGTGTAGGAAAAATAGGAGAAATTTGGGGTTCGTGGCAGTTGCCACCAACCTAGTGGCATGCGCCACTTTCCCTAATATCAAGTGTGGCATTTTAGTGGCAGGTGCCACCATTTTGCATATTTTAGGTGGCAGGTGCCACTTTGGCTGGGTTTTTTTATGTGGCAGGTGCCACTTCGCTTGGTGGTGGGCGCCACCCCTCATGAGTGTGGTAAGCGCCACCTCTTTGATGCGTGGTGGGCCATACCTAGCAATTTTTCACTTTATATATTTTTTTCTTCTTTTTTTCTTCATTTTACTTCTTTTTCTTTCCTTTATAATCAAATCTATTTCTAATCGAGCACCTGAAAAAGGAAATAAATACCGGCATAATAAAACATAAATCAGGGAAAATAAATAAAACAAAACTAAATTGCATGCAAACCGGGTCTAAATATACGATACATTTACGTGTTATCATTCAGCTGTATTAAGAAGTAAATTGAAGTTAAATAAAACACCATTTCATTCAACACTTTTACACTAAATGAAGTACAAAATACCTTCATCGTCAGACTCCATTTCATTCAACACAGTAGCAAATTCTTCTGCAACTCTAGAAGTTCCTATACATCACATGTAGAATAACAAAGAATAATTAGTTGACAATATGTAAAGATTATTTGACATATATTACAATATTGAATTAGTAGTTTAAAATTTTACCATTATTCTCAGCAGCCCATAGTCAACTCCTAGCACACATCAAAGCCTCTACAGTACTCTCGTTAAGTCGGCTACGATGAGGACTCAATATTCGACCACTATTACTAAAGGCCGATTCAGAAGCTACTGTAGAGATAGGAATAACTAACACATCTCTTGCAATTGCTTAAAGTGTTGGATACACAACTCCATTTACCTTCCACCAATTCAAAATGTCAAAATATGGAGTTTTTTTTTATAACTGACTCCTTCAAATAATGATCCAACTCATACTTAACACTTAAACTTGAGTTTTCGGCAATCGTCTCAACGTATGCATCAAATTCACCCTCATCATCAACAACAATAGTTGTACCAATGGATGGAGTGGTAGGTTGTGCATCTCTAAGTCTAATCTGTTGATAATCATTGAGCAAATCATAACACATCTCCTTGATTCTACTAACTTGTGCACTTGAATCTTGGCCATACAACTTAGGAAACCAGAAATCAAGTACAACCATCTTCTTCTTAGGGTCCAAAACTGCATCAACTCCCATCATATCATGAACACCACTCCAATAATTTTGAAATTTTTCCATCATTTTTGTGGCCATCATCTCAATAATTGAATTGGAGGACTTCTTCCATTCCTCTATTGCCAACTTAATCTTACAAATCTTAGGAAAATACAAGTTGGCAGTTGGATATTTTGTACCAGAAATCAACTCAGTTACTTCATTAAACAATTTCAAGCACCCACAAACATCTTTAGCAAATTGCCACTGTGAATTAGTTGGCAAACAAGTGTATAAAGACTCACGTTGCTTCAACCGAATAAATACATCCTTGTACTCTATCGCAATATCAAGCATCTTATATGTGATATTCCATCTTGTTGGACAATCTAGAGCTAACTTTCTAGTACAAACAATTCTCAATTGTCTAGCGATATCTTCGAATTTTTCATGCCTTTTAGGTGTAGCACTCCAAATGGCAACACTATCCCGAATATTTTCTACCTCATCCTTAAGCACTTGTAGCCCCTCCTGAACAATTAAATTTAGGATGTGCGCACAACAATGCATATGAAACAAAGACCCATCCCTTATCAAACTTTCCAACGGAAACTTATCCTTAATTTTCCTAATCATGGAGTCATTTGTGCTACAATTATCTAAAGTAACAGTACAAAGCTTTGAATCAATGTTCCAGTCCATTAAACAATTAACAAGTTCTTCAGCAAGTCTTTCACTAGTGTGAGGGGCTGGAACATAAATGAACCTAATATAATAATATTTACACTCAATCATATTTACACTCAATTACACTCAAACATAATAATATATACATAAATAATACAATTAAGTTATAAAATATAAACTTTGTTACCTCAAGATTCGACTCTGTAAAGTCCATGAGCCATCAATATAGTGAGTCGTAACCGCCATATACCCTTTTTTGTTGTTGCTTGAAGTCCACATATCTATGGTAATCGCCACTCTTCCTTCATGGCTATCCAACATCTTCATAGCACATTTTTTTCTCAAAATCATAAACTTTCAATACCTCCTTCTTGATTGTGTTTCGAGTAGGAACTTTAAACAATGGTTGGAGAGAAACAAAGACTCTTCTAAGACCAACGTGATCCACAATTGATAGTGGATAATCGTGCATAATAATAGCTTCAGCAATCAACTTCTTCACATTTTCTGGATTATAAGTTCCAATTCCCAACTCTTCATTTCCTTCTGAGATAGTAGGCAGGAGAAATGGTTGTCCTTTGTCATAGTTTTTATTCTTAATCTTTTTTTTAATACAACTCGAGAGATGTCCTTTCCAGTGATTTGTTCCATTCTTTGAAGTGCCACTAAGTTGTTTTTTACATCAGATGCAGTCAGCCTTATCTTTCCCATTCACTTTCATCTTTTTAAATTCTTACCACACATTACTTCTTAGTTTCTTTGATGCAGGTTCTAAGCTTGTGTCAATTTCTTCTTGTTGTCCAACATCAGGTGTCAGATTCGGATTAGAAGATACCTCCTGATGAGTTGGTGGACATGTACTTTCTTGTGTAGGATTAGATGTTCCTTTCGGTTCCGGGGTTGTGTTTGCTTGATCCATTTGACAAAAATGCAAACCTATCAAGAAAAAAATAAACTTTGAGAGGAAGTTTCTATCAATTGACAAAAATAAACCTTATATCAAAATATCTTATGCATATAATCAATCTGCACCTCCCAATTTTCCTTAAGAATACTTCTAGACATCAGTAGCCATTTCTATATAAAAACATGAAAGGAAGTTTCTATCCTCCTAAAACAGAATGTTTAGTAACTCTAAAGGTTATCTGTAAATGAAACTTTGAGTCTCTTTCAAAAACAAAATGTTTAGTAACTTTGAGTCTATTCCAAGCAGATAAATTAACTGTAAATGAAACTTTGAGTCTCTTTCAAAAACAGAATTTGCAGAACTGTAACTGAAATCCAATAGCAGAATTTGCAGAACTGAGAAACCGACGATGAAAGTATAAAACTTACCGTATGAGCTAAGAATATACAAGAACACAATATATACAACATTCATAATATAACCAACATTCATAGTATATACAAGATTCATAAACTAAACTATCAAACACAATAATAAACTCTTAATCAGTTCATAAACTCTTAATCAGTTCAACATCAATAATAAACTATCCAAACACAATAATACACATACATGATGAAGAGGATGTATGCCATTGTACCTTTTGGGATCAGAAGATAGCAAAAATTGAAGAGACGGTGGTGGTGACGAGAGAGGGGAGAAGGGGTGGACGAAGCAATTGAATGACGGAGGGAGGAGTGAGATAGTGATACTTTGAAAATTGAAAGTGGAACTGTGGAAGACGGAGGTAGGTAGAAGGGAGGAGTCACTGAAACGGTGAAACCCTCAGCAGCAGTGAAAGACGGAGGGAGAGTGAAAGACGGAGGTAGAAAGAACAAGGAAGGAGTCAGTGAAACCCTAATTTGTTTTACAATTATATATATGTAGGGGCACTTTAGTAATTTTATGGCTAAGCGGATGTGGTTTCGGGTTTCGGGCACGAGTTTCACACTACCCAAACCCGCACCCGAAATATCGAGTGGCACCCGAAATATCGGGTGACACCCGAACCCAGTCAACTCGGGTTTTCACCCATTGACTCGGGTTCGGGTGCGCGTGGGCCTCGCGGGTTTGGGTCTGCCTGCCATCCCTAGTTAATTTGTTAGAGTTAACTGTATGTATAGTTACCTAGCATTAAAGTTCATTTAGGTTGCAGTAGTTATATATTATTCTTGGAGAAAATTGATCTCTGTCTCTTTATCTTTCTTTCTCTCTATCTATATATATATATATATAATTAATATTAAATTAGAATTAAAATTAATTATAAATAAATATATATAAATATGTGAGATCAAATTTGAATTAATTATAAACAACTACCGTTGAATTAAAAATAAGTTAGATCAATTAAAAATTCTTTAAATTTTAAGTGGGACTTTGATCCTTAAAAAATAACTTAATTGACCCAATTTAGTTTTTTATAGTTCACTCATTAAAGATGCTATTAGAAACTTCACAAATTTCAATTTAATCATCTTTCATTATTTCTACTAAAAGAATCCGCCCATGTTAACATTATGCAATTTTATGGTCAAATCCGCCCATCTTTTCATCATCTTTGATTTTATCAATAACGATAATACTAATCATTTTATCTCATCTGAAATTTGAATTCAATCTTTTTAAAATTATAAAATCAAACTCTCATCACAAAACTTACACTTAGACATTCTTAAGCATTGCTCTGGTTCAGTCTATTCCCAGTATAATGATGTAGCATGAGTATGCAACTAATTACCTTGTGATTTTGCTGAAACATTTTTATTTTGACAGTTTTATAATGCTGAAACTTGATAGCTTAAAAAGGATGCTAAGACTTCACATAGCTTTTTCTTTAAATAAGAAATACTGCAAAATAATTTCAGAAATAGAAGTTTCATAAACTATTACAGGATTCAAATTTTAAAAAGAATCAATCAATGTAACTAATCATAGGGATAAAACAACAAATTTAATTACACTTTTGAAGTTTTGACTGTACTTTGTACATCACAACATGTGAAACATTAGTTTAATTAACTTTCTCTTAACTGAAGATATATAACTGTACCTATATTAGAAAAAGAATAAAAAAAATCAATTAAATTTGTTCACTCTTGCTTATGAGTTCTAAAATTGCATTTGCTTTTCTCTGTGCTCTATTTGTACCATTTTCTTTGATCTCAATTAAATGTTCATAAACTCCAAACTGAAGTGCTGCCAATGTAAAAGAAGAATTACTCAAACACAACTCGAGAAGAACAGATGCTGCACATTCCTTATTCTTAGGAGTCCCGTCTCTTGTAAACTCAACAAGTGTTTCAATAAAAGGTAACTGTCCAATCTCTTGTCTCCCTTCAGAATTCAACACAAGTAGTAATAAAATAGATAGTGCTTCATCAACCATTCCCAAGTTTTTGTCCTTTAACAATTCAAGTAAAGGTGTCACAATTCCAGCTCTTATAGCTCTATCTTTATTTGCATGGTTTAATGATAAGCTAAAAAGTGCTGTAGCTGCATCTTTTTTTCCTCTAACTGTTCCATTTTGTAATAAATTTACCAAAGGTTTAATCCCATTTGACATTCCAACAATCTCTTTATTTTCATCAATCATTGATAAGCTAAATAAAGCAGCTGCCGAGTTTTCTCTAGCTACAATACTTCCGTTTTCCAAAACTTCTATTATAGCTGGAATAGCACCTTCTTTGGATATGAGTTTTTTGTTACCTTCATCAATTGATAGATTCAAAAGTGCCGTGACAGCATGTTCCTTTATTTTTGAATCTGGATAGGATAGTAATTGTACTAATGGCGGTATTCCTCCATGCTCGGCAACTAAAATTCTGTTCTCTGAATTTTCTTTCGATAACATGCGTATTCTCTCGACCGCCTTTCTTTGATGTTCTAAGTTGATCGACCCTAGGCTTTCAACCAAAGATGGAATTGCTTCTTGGTTTTCAGTTGAAGATGTTTCTTGACAGGAAGTAGTGGAGATTTTTGGAAGTTTGAAGTTGTGGTTCTCACACCATTCAGCAATTAAGTTTTTTAAGGCACAGTTTGGTGCTAATTGAAGATGTTCCAGTGGTTGCCTTGTCTTTGGGCAAGTGTTGTGATTGGATTTAAACCACTTCTCTATACTTTCCCTTTCATATGTCTTCGATGGAAACAAACACACACAATCACAAGAAAATTAGTAAAACTAGTTTTGTTAGCATCATATATAGAGACAAAAGAACCTATGTTTTCTTATGCTGTTAGAAAATAGGATCTGCAACAAATCCATTTCTAATATTATCTGACATAAGATCCAAAAATGAGTTTATAAGTGAGCAGTTTTCAGCTTTCACGCCGGTTTTGTAAGGATGGAGTAGGGATTGCTCCTACTTATAAACTTATTTTTAGATCTTATCTCATTGGGACTCTTAAAATTTAAGAGTCTCCGCGTGTGGGGAAAAGTGATTGATTGATTACCTGTCCACTTGCAACAATAACGGGATCTGTCATGATTTCAAGTGTTATTGGACATAGAAACTCATGAGGGATGATCAAAGACATGCTTCTTAAAAGCATCTTATCAGGCATTGCAGGATCATCATCAAGAACAACAGCGGTTTCTTCCATACCTGCAATCCTTTTGAATTTGTTAAGAAGGCCAATTATTTTCTTCGTGCTCTCTCCTTGTTGTCCCTTTCTTTCTCTAGCAAGTAATCCAACAGCCACTGTTTCTACCTCAAGATCCTCAACACTGTGAAGTTCCAATTTTTTTGCAAGCCTTTCGACAATAGCGCTATCCGCATTACGATCATCTTCGTCGGAGAACACAACCATCATATCCATTGCTAACTCTATGTCCTGTGTATCAGCCCTTCTCCTTGCCCTCCTGAGTTGCACGTGCATTAGCTCAAGCTGAATTAAGCCACAGTATACAACATTATCTCAATGTGCACATCAAGAGTACCAACATAAATAGCAAACTCAAATCTTCATGATCATTTAACTAGAAATGTTAACAAGCAAGGAACCAAAAGCGAATTGATATAGAAATTGTTAAAATCCGAGCTATCGAAATTCAAATACCTGTTCTTTCACTTCATCGGAGATTCCTAATTCTTCAAAAGGCACATCTTTAAAAGCTCGGCTTAATTTTTTATAAACCTTCTGAAATTTGATCATAACAGCCTCACCCTCCAATGCCTAAAATTCAAAAACATAAAATTGAAAACAGCATTATCCTATTTGTTAAACAACAATCAAATACAAAATATCATACATATGATAATGGTTTTAAATTGCATTCTGCAACCGCAATTGCAGATGCAATATTGCTGATGTGGTAGTAGTCTCTACAACAGCATTGGTGTGATTTGAAATCACGCGCCCTTCGACACTAGGATCAATGAAAAACGAGATGGTATGAATGTTGCTTACGAGGTGAATTTTGCTTCCTTGGCTGCACAATTTCAACAAGTCCTTAGCGAACAAAAGCGCATCCCTAAGGTTCTTCAACCAAACGAGGCCGTTTTGAGGAACAGGTTGATGAAGCTCACGAAGGTCTTCCATAAGCGGCAACATGTGTTTGAAACGACGAGCGAGATTTTGAGATTCCTTCCTTTGCATTCTTCGATATTCGCCGAATTGAACAACCGATTCGATGACTCGTTGGATCTCTTCAACCACCGCCACCGCGTCGCGTTCTTCTTCTTCGTTGTCATCTTCGGGACGAGTTGACTCGTCCGAGTTTTTGGGTTCCGGTTCTGCAGTATTTTCCTCCCTCTCTTCTGTTCCTTCCATCATCGACGTCACATGTCTCATACACCATGCATCTCCCTACGTACATATTTGTTATTATTGAAAATCGCAAAAACTAAAATAACTATTTTGTAGTTTTGGTTGATTTCAATTTTTTATTTTATTTTTAAATAGTTTTTCATTATGAATAATCGAGGCCTTTCTTATTATTGACACAATATAATCGAAGGTTGTTACTCCCCACACCACTTTTAGTTTTTTTTTCTTAATTTGTCTGACCATAATCAAGAATATTTTTAAAAGTAAAGAACCAATGTGGTCCGTGACAAAAAATTTGAAATATAATTTGGTTTCTCACTTAACATAAAATATTGGACATTACTTTAATTGATTGAGGTTGTAATTCAATGTTTTATAATGCAAGTTGTATTTGATATAGGTATGTTCGATTTAGTCGAACTAAAGAGTTAAATTAGAGTAAGTTGTATTTGACAGAGTCGAATACATCATATAGTTGTCAAATTGAGTAGCATGCATTCGACTGAGTCGAATGATGCAGTTTGTAAGTTTGTATTTTTGGTTGCCTACCTAAAAAGGTGACGAAGTAAACACTTAATGCATATTTGGTTTAGCGGTAGAAAATAAAAAAGCACAGTTAAAAGTCACGGTAGCATAGAAGCTACACTTATTTTGGTTTTCACGGTAAAATGATATCCAAACGGGTAATGACTGTGGGAAAAAGTAAATCCAAACACACACTTAACAGTTTTGTACAACAATTCATTTTCAATCCAATTCTCTCTTCACATATAATCTCTCTCTCTCTCTCTCCCTCTCTCTCTCTCTCTCTCCTTTTTCTTCTTCTTAATTCTTCTTGAAACACTAATTGTTCTAACAAATTGGTATCAACGAGTCCGGTTGCAATTCAGAGAGAATTTGAAATGTCAAACTGTAACACAACACCAATGCAATTTCTAGCAAATCTACCAGTTTTTAAATGAGAGAGCTACGAGATATGGGTTGCGCAAATGAAGGTCATTTTCAGATTTCAAGATGTGGCTGAAATAGTGAATGATGGAGTATTGACATTATAAGCAAATGTGAACGATGTTCAGAAGGTTGCACACAAGGAACAAAGGAAGAAAGATGAAAAAGCCATGTTCTTGATTCATCAATGTGTGGATCCTAATATGTTCGAGAAGATCATTGAAGAAGAATCGTCTGAGGGAGCGTAGGACATGTTAAAGAACTTGTACGGTGGAGATGAAAAGCTAAAAAGGATGAAATTACTGACGCTGAGAAAGCAATTTAAGATGACTCAAATGAAAGAAGACGAATTAGTCTTAAAACTCTTCTCGTGTGTGGTGTTGCTGACAAACCAAATGAAGGTGCACTACAAAAAAAAGGTCATTCGCCATGGACAGAAAACCGCGGTTATATGTAAAATAACCGTGGTTGAAAGCTTTCGCCACGGTTTGGCTACGAATAAGCGACTGTGGGATATGCAGTCGTGGCCTAAAGAATAAGCCGCAGTTTTTGTGTTTGTGCCACGTTTTATATACATCCGTGGCTTGAATAGGCCACAGTTTAGGTATATAGGTTAAGGTCGCGGTTTATCATGCGTCGCGGTTCTTAACAATGGCCGAATCTTACCACGGTTCTTATTTAATGTATAGGGTTTTAATTTATGGCCACTAATTAAAACCGCGGCTACGGCCCAACTCAAAAAGCAGTTGTGCGACCTAACATGGCTAGGTATCCCTAGTAGTGAAGAAGGTACATAGGTTACGACTGCAATTGTAAGTATTTAATTACAGAGTTTGATACCAAAAATACAAACCAAATTACAATAATGTTGAGGTCAAATGCTACTTACAGAACAAACCAAAATAAAGGGAATCGTTTTCTTTTCAAAGTCAAAAATTTGTGTAAATAAATCAAGGGTCAGTATATGGCATTACAACTACTCAGTCTCGTAAGAAAAATATATGTTTGTGTTGCTTCCGTATTATATCTTCCAAATTTTCACACATCAGACATGACCTCCGCTTCAATTTCTGCAGCAAGTCTTCATAATCTGGAATACATTTGCTAGCCACTATTATTATTGTTTTTAGGTCAGATTAACTCATATTTGATCTTTGATCTATCCTACTGAGTTCCTCATACATTGTTACAACGTCCATTTCTGCATCACCTTGAGAAGGCTGCATCCCCATCTTGCCCAAGGAGTGCACATAGATGCCTTCCTTCTTATAACGCAACACGGTTTCGTAAATCCACAGCAGAAATCTTGAACTCTGCACCAACAATCTTCAATTCAGAACTTGCAATTCAAAGAGGTTTCACAAATTCCACAGCATCGCGTTCTCATCGCCATTACCAATTCACCAGTCGAAGAATTCACAGGCCCACAAGAAATCAATCCTGCAAGAGAACTCAGGATATTTAACAATTAACCTAACATTTGCCAATTAATTAACATTATTGTTTCACCTTTCCTACTTTGTCCTACAATGTACATTTTTCTACAAATGCATAAAATACTTATTTGTGCTAACCACAACTGCTTAATATGGAAATGTAATATGCAACTTTTTTTTCTACAAATGCATAAAAGTCTGGTTTGTGCTACCCACAAAATGGAAATATAATGAGCAGCTTGAAATTGCAAACATAAGATTAAATAGATTAATTTCAACTAAGCAAAAATATCCTTCAAAATTCAATTGAAATTCCAAACATAAACATTTAAAATATGCCAATCAACTTAAAAGTAGTTTCCTGTGACAGATGGCTTGGTGGCAGTGGATAGTCTGGACCTCTTCTTTTCTAAGCTCTCACTTCGGCGTTCCCTTTGTTCCTTCAATCTGGATGCAAGGAGTTTCTGATAGTCTGCTGCCTCGGATTTAGCCTTGCCAATTCTTACTCGCTTCCTTCCTTTGGAGTGTCAAAGGAGTGACAAATCGTTGTATCTTGGGAGCTTTGCTCTGATTTTTCCCTGCAATCATGCATAAACAACTAAGACAACAATTGATAGCAAATGCCTAGTAAGGTCCAATTTTATGAGATTTTGCTGAAGGGGTCATCAGAAATTCAGTGAAACAGTGGGTCTATTAAAACGAGTCTTCTAACTCCAAATTCAAAGAATATATTGTGTATATATATCCAAATCTAGATGGTGGAACAAGATTTCGTGTCCAGTGAAAGTGATTTACCAGATGGCTTTAAAGTATTGGATATTTTGGGCAATCAGTATAATAAACATGAACGGCTACTTATAATTAAATTGATACTATATTCGTGGAGTCAAAAACTTACCAGCTTTGGTGGTAAAAGTACGACGATAGGTGTTGACATATTTTCGTACATCATCCTCCTTTGAAAGGTTGAACAGCTTGCGGATTTTGGATGCTCTCTTAGGACCTCTCATCCTTGGCTTCTCAACATCAGTGAGACCTGGTAAATCATTGTCACCTTTCTTCATAATTACCAAGTTCAAAACAAAGAGGTCAGGGCTGACAATGCATCCACGAACAGACTTCCTTCTACGCCCTTCATTACGTCTTCCGTGTCCACGGAAACAAGGAGTACCTGCAGAAGTGCATATGCTCAAATTGACTAATATATAAAACTAAAAAGATCATCATACTTAGTAGTTAAAGAACCTAAAATATAGAGCAATAAAACATATGCAGAGAAGAATAAACCAAAACTGAACTAATACAGAAAGTAAAGCAGAATGATTACTTGTGAGCAAAATTACAACATTACAATTCAAAGAGTTCAGATTAAAATGCACGGCCTTGAAAAATAGTTTAAAAACATGAATGAGGAATTTATCCACAAAATTCTAACAACTGATAAAATATCAGCAGGTTGCGTACCGACGTAGTGTTGAACCTTCGTTTCTGGTGAGGGCGAATCTGAAGCGAATAAGAGAAGGAAAACGTTGAGGTTGAAGCGATACGAGGCGAGAGTGGCGGAGGACTGTCGTCGGCGTGGATTGACTATGGACGGAGCAATTTGAAGCGTCAAAAGAGAAAGCTTAACATTGTGATGAGTGTGAGGGAGGAGCAAGACGGAGACGGAGACGGAGACGAAGATGATGAGGTTGCTGACGAAGTGGAAGGAGGAAGGGTTTGAAAATGGCGTCTCCGGCAAGGTATGAGTGAAGGACATAGGAAGCACCGGATTGAAAAGAGCGAATGGAAGTGGAGAAGAACAAGTCTAAGACGGTGA
This sequence comes from Lathyrus tuberosus, assembly GCA_022829125.1. Classification (NCBI taxonomy): domain Eukaryota; kingdom Viridiplantae; phylum Streptophyta; class Magnoliopsida; order Fabales; family Fabaceae; genus Lathyrus; species Lathyrus tuberosus. The sequence goes on along the minus strand of JALAZF010000266.1, from coordinate 3,870,945 downwards.
GGTATGGATGAAGGGATAAAGAGAAGGGAGAGAGAAGTAGAGGAAAACGGCGGATGAGGAGATTTTTAGGGTTTCATCTTATGGGTATTTACACTAGCTTGTACCAATATGTGAACCGGGCTTGTAAGCCCAGGTGCAATTCTGATCGCACCCCCTATTTTGACAGCCACTTCAGCACTAGCTTGTTTCTAACCTAATTTACTTTTCAATTTCTTTTTTTTTAATCTAAAAATAATTAGAAAAAAAATAATTAATGAGAGGGAAACTAAAAAACGAGAGGGAAATTTTGGCGGGGTATATTTTTTTGGGCTTGGGCCACAGTTTGAAGTGAAAATTATAATTCCGCGGTTTTTCTTTGTGGCTTAAAATATCTACAGTTTGCTGACCGTGGCTTAAATATAAGTGTGATTTTGTAACCGTGGCAATTGAAGAAAAGGCCACAGTTTCACACTTCAGATTCAATGTTTCTAAACATATGTCTACGATTTGAAAACCCTGGCCAAAGCTTGTATGTGGCCACAGTTTTTGAGTTGTGGAAAAATTTAGCGTGGTCGTAGGCCAAAAATGTTGTAGTGGTGTGTGGTGAATCAAACATTAATTTACAGAAGATTGAGAAAGTGTTAAGATCTCTGACTGCAAATTTTGATTATATTATCGTGTCAGTTGAAGAGTCCAAGAACCTAACTGAGATGAAGGTGGAAGAACTTTAAGCTTCATTGGAGGCTCATGAGATGAAACTGGAGCAAAGGAACTCAAAAAGTGATAAAGTGGCGGAACAGGCACTACAAGCAAGATTCCTCAAGAAGTCTGAAAAATAAAAGGAAAAACAAAGAAAGAATCTTGCAAATGATGAGAAGTCATGCAAGAATTCAAAGAATCAATATGATTTAATCAAGATAGTAAGGGACAACAAGTATTCGGGGAAGAAAGTTGACATGAAGGAGGTGCAGTGTTACAACTGTCAAGGATTTATTCATTATACTTGAGATTAACGAAGAAATAAGAAGTCAAGAGGAAAAGATGGTGACAAGTGTAATATGCACATGCTAGTGAAAGTGACTCTGATGTTATGCTACTCATGGTAAACACTCATTTGAATAATTAACAAACCAATATGTGGTATCTGGATTCAGGATGCAGCAACTTTATGACTGGTAATAAAAAATGGTTTACCAAGTTAGATGAATCAATTAAGAAAGTGATCAAGTTTAATGATGGCAGGCATGTCACATCATAAGGAAGAGGAAACATAGTTATGGTAAGAAAATATGGTAAGAGGGTCAGTATTAGTGACGTATTGTATGTACCTTTGATGACAAGTAATCTGATAAGCATATGACATTTACTTGGCAAAGGGTATAACATGAAGTTAGAAGAAAATATGATGAAGGTGTATAATGGTGATACAAATATGATCCTGAAAGAATTATTGGAAAATAACAAAACCTTCAAGATTGAGATCAACATGATTGATCATCGGTGTCTTGCTTCAATTGCAGTCGAAGACAAAAACTAGTTATGGCATCACAGGTATGGACACCTAAAATTCAGAAATATGGGTATGCTCAAACAGAAGAAAATGGTGTATGTCTTACCTCAAATGAAGGAACCAATTCAAGTGTGTGAGGAATGCTACAAAGCAAAGCAGACTAAGAAGGCATTCAAACATGACTTATTCATAAAGTCGAGAGAAAAGATGGTGCATGTTCACTCTAATGTGTGTGGAGATTTTGAAGAAAGGTCGAATGGAGGTAACTGTTATTTCCTAACTTTCATAGACAAATTTACTAGATATATGTGGATTTACCTTATTGAAAGGAAGAGTGGGTATTCACACAATGCAACCTAAAGAAATTGAGAAGTGATGGTGGTGGTGAATACGCCTCTAGAGAATTTGCAAGATTTTGCATTGATGAAGGTATAGAGCATGAGGTAATTGCACCATATACATATCAGCATAATGGTATAGCTGAGAAGAGAAATAAAAGTATATTGAACATGACTATGAGCATGTTTAAAGCTAAAGATATGCTAGAGATATTTTGGGGTGAAGTAGCCTTGACAACAGTACAGATTCTAAACCGATGTCCAACAAAGAAGATAGTCGAGAAGACACCTTATGAGGCCTGGACTAGAGTGAAGCCAAATGTTACTCATCATATAGTATTTGGATTAATGTGTTTCAGGCATGTATCTGAGCAATTGAGAAAGAAGCTAGATGATCAAAATCAAACCATAGTGCTCATAGGTTATCATTTGAATAGTGCATACAAGTTGTGTAACGCCCCAGTTTTGTCAGTTTTTATTTAATTGAGTCGTTTTGATTATTTTATTATTATTTTTGACTTTTATGTGAAAATATGTTATTTTTCATCGTGAATATATTTTATCGCGTTTTGGGAACGTTTGGGAGATATTTGAGTGTGGGGGCATTTTGGTCATTTCACATTAGTTTTTCTTAAGTTAGAAAGAAAAAGAAATAGAAAGAAAGAAAAATAGAGAGAAAGAAAGGAGAAAGAAAGAAAAGAAGAGAAAGAAGAAAAAGAGAGGAAAAGGGGAAAAAGTTTGGAAATTCATCAAAACAACTTCTAGAATCGATTTAATCTGGTAAGGGTGCGAAACTCAATTATTGTATGATTGTGTATGATTATGTATGTGTATTTGTGGTTATTCTTGGATTGATTTGGAGAAATTTAGTAAAACCCATATTTTGTAAAATTGATTAGAAATTGATCCAAATGTGTTTAAACTCTTGTTGATTGTGTTCTTGGTTGTGTATACATGTTGGGTATGTATTGTTATAATTCAAATTGATGTTTTTCTGAGTTTTGGATGATGATTTGGAGGGTTTGGGTGTGAAACCCGTAACACAAATTATGCAGGAATTTTTCTGGTTTTTCCAGGTCATACGCGTATGGGGCATGTTCGTACGCGTATGGACCTTGGCAATACGCGTAACGTGGGCGAGCCATGGGCCAATACGCGTATGGGTTTTCAATTTTCTCGGCCATCTGGTGATTTGCGTATGGTACGCGTATGGGGTTTTGCAGTACGCGTAAGACACAAGGCACTACGCGTATGGGCAGGAGAATGGTAAAATGTGATTTTTCAAAATATCGTTTTCGTTTTTTTTTCGTAACTTTTGTTTCGATTATCCTATTTTTGCATTCTTGGTATCGTTGGAAAGCTATTGAGCTGTACTATATGATTATGATGATTTGGAATTTGTTAGCCGATTAAATTATGTCGGGACATGTGAGTAGTGTCGTTTTGTCGACTTTTGTTGTTTTAATGGTGTGTAATTGATGTGTATTATGCTATGTGATGTTGATTGGAACGTCGTATGACTTGTATGCTGTTGTGAGATGATAATACACGTGCTGACATGTTGTGATGATTGAATTGTGTCCGAAAGGCAAATAAATGCAATGTATTGTATTTGGTTGTATATGCATGATTATGGTTGCATATATGTGTGAAGATGCATTGTGTGTCATAAGTCATTGCATGCCAAGCATCATGAAATGCATTGTTGTGACGTCCTGAGTGACGGATTGATTCCAGAGGGAATCTGCTATAACATCGCGCGCCTTAAAAATAAGAGGACCTAAAGCGATTTGATATATCGTGAGCCTTAAAAATAAGAGGACCTAAAGCGATGGTTATAGACGATCGTGTGCACATGTGGGGTGTGAGCGATCGGATTGTGCGCCTTATACCGAGAGGACCTAAAGCAATCCATAAACGTCGTGCACCTTATACAAAGAGGACCTAAAGCGACGGGTGAACATCGTAGGCCCGACGGGGTGTTACTTGAGAGATCCTCAGTAACGAGTGATGGTTCCAATAGTTCCTGAGTGAACTAGTGATGAGAAATATTTGGAGTCGGTACCGCATGGCATGTGCATAGAGTCATTGTGTCGGTCTTTGTGCATTTGCATAAATCATGGATTAATTGTGCATGGAATTGTGAATGTGATTGATGAGATGGAATATGTGTAATTGTATTGGTGATTAAGTGTATTGTGTATGTTTGATGTGTAGTGGTATTTGATGCTTGAGAATTGTACTGTGTTATGTTATATTTGATTGTGGTGCATTTGTGGTGAGAATATGTTTACTTGAGTATTTTTGTGTTAATTAATAATTTTATGCAATTATATTATGGTTGTTTTTCTCACCCTTCTGCTGTTTTATAATGCTCTATGAGGCATTGCAGATTAGAGTTGCTGGAGGTATTCTTTTTGTGAAGCTTTGCGTCTTCATTCTTTTGTCGGTCGGCTCTGATATGTGACACCGGGTAGCTAGGGTGGTCGTTTGTGATTATGGTGTGTTATGTATTTATATATCTTTTGGCTTGTACATGTATAACTTGATGTATGACAAACTTTTTATGTGATATATATATATATATATATATATATATATATATATATATATATATATGAGATTCAGTACAGATTTTCCGCTTTTATTCTGTACTTGAATATGTGGGTGTAAGGAACTAAGTTCCTCTGTTTGTTTGCTACCCCACTGTTGCATATCTTTATGAGCAGGTGTTGTATGTCTGTTTTAAATTGATGTGACCCCTCCGGTCTATGCCATGTTTTCAATTATACTCTGAAGAAATTTTGAATTTTCTTTTACTGCTTTATCGAATTGGGGGTATAGATTGGGGGTGTCACATTAAGTGGTATCAGAGCCAGTTCGTGTCAGTTTGTGTCTGTTGTGTCTGTCGTTTTCGGCGAGTTGTTGTTGTGCGGCAGTTGTGTTCTGGTGAGTTGTTCGTTTAACCATAGTTTCTGTATTTGGATGAACAGAATATGGCTGGTAGAAATGACGCTGCTTTGGCTGCTGCTATGCAAGCTATGACCCGAGCTGTGCAAGGTGCACCTAATGCTGCAGGAAATGATGAGTTCAGAAAGAATAAACCGCCGGTCTTCAAAGGGAAACATGATCCTGATGGTGCACAGATTTGGTTGAAAGAGATTGAAAGGATTTTCCGAGTGATGGATTGTGCAGATGATCATAAGGTGAGACTGGGTACTCACATGTTACATGAAGAGGCTGATGATTGGTGGGTTAGTACTCGTCAGGTGTTGGAAGCTGCGGAGGAAGAAGAGATCACTTGGGAAGTGTTTAGCCGAGAGTTTCTAAGGAAGTATTTTCCCGAGGACGTCCGAGGAAAGAAAGAAATTGAGTTTTTGGAATTAAAACAAGGTAATATGTCTGTTGTTGACTATACTGCTAAGTTTGTGGAACTTGTGCAGTTTTATCCTCATTATGCGGAAGCGACTGCGGAATTTTCTAAGTGTGTGAAGTATGAAAGCGGATTGCGTCCTGAGATTAAGCAGGCTATCGGTTATCAAAGGATAAGGAGGTTTGCTGATTTGGTGGAATGTTGTAGGATTTATGATGAAGATAGTAAGGCTCGTTCTGCTCACTATAAAAGTGTAAGTGACAGGAAAGGGAAGCAACAGTTCCGTGGTGGTCCGTATGTGACACCAGCTGATAAAGGTAAACCAAGGGGTACTTTTGATCGAAGGTCAGGTGGAGGAGGTATGTCTAATTCTCCGAGATGCTTTAGGTGTGGTGAATTGGGTCATCGTCAGACTGAGTGTAGGAAAGATATGAGGAAGTGTTCTAATTGTGGAGGTGTCGGACATGTCGTAGCTGATTGTAAAAGGAAGAATGTGGTAAAGTGTTTTAATTATGGCGAAGCTGGACATATTAGTACAAGGTGTCAGAAACCGAAGCAAGCTCTAGCTAGTGGGAAAGTGTTTTCATTGGCGGGAACTCAGACTACCAGTGCAGACCGTCTGATAAGAGGTACTTGTTTTATTAATAGTACACCTTTAGTCGCTATTATTGATACTGGAGCGACTCATTCGTTTATTTCGTCTGAGTGCACGAAGCGTTTGAATCTTGTGTTGTCTTTGATGGGTGTTGAGATGGTTATTGATACTCCAGCAATGGGGTCAGTAACTACTTCTTTGGTTTGTCTAAGTTGTCCTTTGACCATTTATGGTAAAGACTTTGAGATGGATTTGGTGTGTTTACCGTTGGAAGGTTTAGATATGGTTTTGGGGATGAATTGGTTACAATTCAATCGGGTTCATATTGATTGTTATCATAAGTTAGTAAGGTTTCCTTCTCTTGAGGAAGACGAAGACTCGAGTTTCTTATCTACCAAAGAGTTGAAAAAACTTTTGGCGGACGAAGCTCAGTTGTTTGGGTTGTTTGCATCATTGACTGTGGATAGTCAAGTTTCACTTGATGTGTTTCCTGTTGTGTGTGATTTTCCAGAAGTGTTTCCTGAGGATATTTCAGATGTACCGCCAGAGAGAGAGGTGGAGTTTTCTATAAATCTAGTTCCTGGTACTAGACCTGTGTCTATGGCACCTTATCGAATGTCGGCGTCTGAGTTGGTTGAATTGAAAAAGCAGTTGAATGAATTATTGGAAAAGAGGTTTGTGAGACCAAGTGTTTCTCCTCGGGGTGCTCCAGTTTTGTTGGTGAAAAAGAAAGATGGAAGTATGCGATTGTGTATTGATTATCGCCAGTTGAATAAGGTGACAATTAAGAATAAGTATCCGCTTCCAAGGATTGATGATTTGATGGATCAGTTGGTTGGTGCTTGTGTGTTTAGTAAGATTGATTTGAGATCAGGTTATCATCAGATAAGAGTGAAAGAAGAAGATATTCAGAAGACGGCCTTTAGGACACATTACGGTCATTATGAATATTCTGTGATGCCGTTCGGGGTTTCTAATGCGCCAGGTGTGTTTATGGAATACATGAATCGTATTTTCCAAGAGCATCTGGATCGTTTTGTTGTTGTGTTTATTGATGACACTTTAATTTATTCTAAGTCTCGTGAGGAGCATGCAGAGCACTTGCGTATTGTTTTACAGGTTTTAAAGGAAAGGAAACTTTTTACCAAATTGTCCAAGTGTGAATTCTGGTTGTCGGAAGTGAGTTTTCTTGGGCACGTAATTTCAGGTAATGGTATTGCTGTGGATCCATCTAAAGTAGAAGCAGTTCTACAATGGGAGGCTCCGAGATCCATTACTGAAATTCGAAGCTTTTTGGGTTTGGCTGGTTATTATCGAAGGTTCATTGACGGTTTTTCTAAGTTAGCTCTTCCTTTGACTCAGTTGACTTGTAAAGGCAAAGCGTTCATTTGGGATATTCAGTGTGAAGAGAGTTTTAGTGAGCTAAAGAGAAGAGTGACGACAGCTCCGATTTTGATTTTACCGAATCCTAATGAACCATTCGTGGTGTATTGTGATGCGTCTCTGATTGGTTTAGGTGGTGTGTTAATGCAGGAAGGTAAGGTGGTGGCTTATGCTTCAAGGAAATTAAGAGTTCATGAGAAAAATTATCCTACTCATGATCTGGAATTAGCGGCTGTGGTTTTTGTGTTGAAGATTTGGAGGCATTATCTCTATGGTGCAAGGTTCGAAGTCTTTAGCGATCATAAAAGTTTGAAATATTTGTTTGATCAGAAAGAGTTGAACATGAGGCAACGGAGATGGTTGGAATTCTTGAAGGACTACGACTTTGGCTTGAATTACCATCCTGGTAAAGCTAATGTGGTAGCAGATGCTTTAAGCTGGAAATCTTTGCATATGTCTGCGTTAATGGTGAAAGAGTGGGAACTTTTAGAATCGTTTAGAGATTTGAGTTTGGTATGTGAAGTGACGTCGGTTAGTGTGAGGCTTGGAATGTTGAAGGTTACTAATGAATTTTTGTTGACGGTTAGTGAGAAACAAAAGTTGGATGTGAAATTTGTGGACTTGATGACGGTGGGAGAGAAAAGTGTGAATAAGGAGTTTAAAGTGGATGTTAATGGTGTTTTGAGGTTCCGAGGTAGAGTTTGTATTCCTGATGATGTGGAGTTGAAAAGAATGATTTTGGAGGAGGGACACCGGAGTAATATGAGTATACATCCGGGAGCTAATAAGATGTACCAATATTTGAAGAAAATTTTCTGGTGGTCTGGATTAAAGAGAGATGTGGCTCAGTTTGTTTATGCGTGTTTGACTTGTCAGAAATCGAAGGTGGAACATCTGAGGCCTGGTGGTTTGTTGCAACCGTTGGATATTCCTGAGTGGAAATGGGATAGCATTTCTATGGATTTTGTGACAGGGTTGCCGAATACTCAGCGGGGACATAATGCTATTTGGGTGATTGTGGATAGGCTGACTAAATCGGCGCATTTTATTCCGATTGACATCAGTTTTTCTTTGGAGAGGTTAGCTGAGATTTATATCTGTGTGGTTGTGAAATTGCATGGTGTTCCGTTGAGCATTGTTTCTGATCGAGATCCGGGGTTTACTTCTAGATTTTGGGAAAGTTTGCAGAAGGCATTGGGTTCTAAATTGAGATTGAGTTCGGCTTATCATCCGCAAACGGATGGTCAGATCGAGAGGACGATTCAGTCGTTGGAAGACTTGTTGAGGGCATGTGTTCTTGAACAAGGTGGTGCGTGGGACAGTTATCTTGCATTGGTTGAATTCACGTATAATAACAGTTTCCATTCTAGTATTGGAATGGCACCTTTTGAGGCTTTATATGGACGAAGATGTCGAACACCGTTGTGTTGGCACGAATCTGGTGAGAGTTCGGTGGTTGGACCGGAGTTGGTGCAACAGACGACGGAAAAGGTAAGACTTATTCGTGAGAAAATAAAGGCTTCTCAGAGTAGGCAAAAGAGTTATCATGATCGGAGAAGAAAAGATCTTGAGTTTCAAGAAGGTGATCATGTATTTCTGAGGGTTACGCCGGTAGCAGGTGTTGGTCGTGCATTGAAGTCGAAGAAGCTTACTTCTCGATTTATTGGTCCTTACCAGATATCTGCGAGAGTGGGTGTTGTGGCTTATAGGGTGGCGTTGCCGCCGAATCTGTCGAATTTGCATGATGTGTTCCATGTTTCGCAACTTCGGAAGTATGTTCCGGATCCGTCACATGTGATTCCGATGGATGAGGTTGAGGCAAGGGAGAACCTGACGGTTGAGGCATTACCAGTTAGTATTTTGGATCGCGAGGTGAAGCGGTTAAGGGGCAAGGAAATTGCACTTGTGAAAGTGGCGTGGGGAGGCGCTGTTGAGCGTAATTTGACGTGGGAGTTGGAGAGTCGGATGCGGGAGTCGTATCCAGAGTTGTTCGTCTCAGGTAATATTTTCGAGGACGAAAATTTCTAAGTGGGGGAGAGTTGTAACGCCCCAGTTTTGTCAGTTTTTATTTAATTGAGTCGTTTTGATTATTTTATTATTATTTTATTTTATTTCTGACTTTTATGTGAAAATATGTTATTTTTCATCGTGAATATATTTTATCGCGTTTTGGGAACGTTTGGGAGATATTTGAGTGTGGGGGCATTTTGGTCATTTCACATTAGTTTTTCTTAAGTTAGAAAGAAAAAGAAATAGAAAGAAAGAAAAATAGAGAGAAAGAAATAAAAGAAGAGAAAGAAGAAAAAGAGAGGAAAAGAGGAAAAAGTTTGAAAATTCATCAAAATAACTTCTAGAATCGATTTAATCGGGTAAGGGTGCAAAACTCAATTATTGTATGATTGTGTATGATTATGTATATGTATTTGTGGTTGTTCTTGGATTGATTTGGAGAAATTTAGTAAAACCCATATTTTGTAAAATTGATTAGAAATTGATCCAAATGTGTTTAAACTCTTGTTGATTGTGTTCTTGGTTGTGTATACATGTTGGGTATGTATTGTTATAATTTAAATTGATGTTTTTCTGAGTTTTGGATGATGATTTGGAGGGTTTGGGTGTGAAACCCGTAACACAAATTATGCAGGAATTTTTCTGGTTTTTCCAGGTCATACGCGTATGGGGTATGTTCATACGCGTATGGACCTTGGCAATATGCGTAACGTGGGCGAGCCATGGGCCAATACGCGTATGGGTTTTCAATTTTCTCGGCCATCTGGTGATTTGCGTATGGTACACGTATGGGGTTTTACAGTACGCGTATGACACAAGGCACTACGCGTATGGGCAGGAGAATGATAAAATGTGATTTTTCAAAATATAGTTTTCGTTTTTCTATCGTAACTTTTGTTTCGATTATCCGATTTTTGCATTCTTGGTATCGTTGGAAAGATATTGAGTTGTACTATATGATTATGATGATTTGGAATTTGTTAGCCGATTAAATTATGTCGGGACATATGAATAGTGTCATTTTGTCGACTTTTGTTGTTTTAATGGTGTGTAATTGATGTGTATTATGCTATGTGCTGTTGATTGGAACGTCGTATGACTTGTATGCTGTTGTGAGATGATAATACACATGTTGACATGTTGTGATGATTGAATTGTGTCCGAAAGGCAAATAAATGCAATGTATTGTATTTGGTTGTATATGCATGATTATGGTTGCATATATGTGTGAAGATGCATTGTGTGTCATGAGTCATTGCATGCCAAGCATCATGAAATGCATTGTTGTGACGTCCTGAGTGACGGGTTGATTCCAGAGGGAATCTGCTATAACATCGTGCACCTTAAAAATAAGAGGACCTAAAGCGATTTGATATATCGTGAGCCTTAAAAATAAGAGGACCTAAAGCGATGGTTATAGACGATCGTGTGCCCATGTGGGGTGTGAGCGATCGGATTGTACGCCTTATACCGAGAGGACCTAAAGCAATCCATAAACGTCGTGCGCCTTATACAAAGAGGACCTAAAGCGACGGGGGAACATCGTAGGCCCGACGGGGTGTTACTTGAGAGATCCTCAATAACGAGCGATGGTTCCAATAGTTCCTGAGTGAACTAGTGATGAGAAATATTTGGAGTCGGTACCGCATGACATGTGCATAGAGTCGTTGTGTCGGTCTCTGTGCATTTGCATAAATCATGGATTAATTGTGCATGGATTTACGAATGTGATTGATGAGATGGAATATATGTAATTGTATTGGTGATTAAGTGTATTGTGTATGTTTGATGTGTAGTGGTATTTGATGCTTTAGAATTGTACTGTGTTGTGTTATATTTGATTGTGGTGCATTTGTGGTGAGAATATGTTTACTTGAGTATTTTTATGTTAATATATAATTTTATGCAATTATATTATGGTTGTTTTTCTCACCCTTCTGTTGTTTTATAATGCTCTATGAGGCATTGCAGATTAGAGTTGCTGGAGGTATTCTTTTTGTGAAGCTTTGCATCTTCATTCTTTTGTTGGTCGACTCTGATATGTGACACCGGGTAGCTAGGGTGGCCGTTTGTGATTATGGTGTATTATGTATTTATATATCTTTTGGCTTGTACATGTATAACTTGATGTATGACAAACTTTTTATGTGATATATATATATATATATATATATATATATATATATATATATATATATATATATATATATATATATATATATATATATATATATATATATATATATATATATATGAGATTCAGTACAGATTTTCCGCTTTTATTCTGTACTTGAATATGTGGGTGTAAGGAACTAAGTTCCTCTGTTTGTTTGCTACCCCACAGTTGCATATCTTTATGAGCAGGTGTTGTATGTCTGTTTTAAATAGATGTGACCCCTCCGGTCTATGTCATGTTTTCAATTATACTCTGATGAATATTTGAATTTTCTTTTACTACTTTATCAGATTGGGGGTATAGATTGGGGGTGTCACAAGTTGTATTCACCAAACGATGATAAACTTGCGATCATTTGGAATGTTTTAGTGGATGAAAGCAAAGGGTGAGATTAGAGTAATGAGTCAGTTTGACAGGAGCCAGATACAGTCACAACTTTGTTTGAAGAAGATCAACAAGTTGAAGTCATAACCAATCGAAATGAAGAACCACCTGAGCAAAATTTTAGAAGATCGACTAGAGCAAGAACTGGGTCAACAAGGCTAGTTGGATATGAGATATTTCCAAATCAAGCAATTGATGCAGATAGTGACTTAATAGAAGAATTTATGATGATAGATGAGTCATAACCAATTGATTTGGATCAAGCCATGAATGATTTAAATTGGTTAGCATCCATGCAACAAAAACTCATGGCAATCGAGAAGAACGAGGCCTGGGAGCTTGTCGAAAAGTAAATCAAGAATCCAATTGATGTGAAGTGTGTATACAAGTTGAAACTAAGGCCAAATGGTGAAATTTCAAAGCATAAGGAAAGACTGGTGGCAAGAGGTTTTTTACAAAAACCTGGTATCGATTTCGATGAAGTTTAAGCACCTGTTGTAAGACTAGAAACCATCAGAATTGTTGTGTCGACTGCAACATACAAAGGATAAAGATACATCAACTAGATGTATATTCAACATTTTTTAATGGACTTTTAGAAGAAGTGGTATATGTCAGTCAACCACCAGGATTCAAAATTAAAGGGCATGAGACGAAGGTGTATAGATTGAGGAGGGCTCTATTTGGTTTGAAACAAGCCACAGGAGCTTGGAACAAGAGATTAGATAGCTTACTAATCAAGGCAGGTTTCACAAAGTGTACTTCATAAGATGAAGTGTCTATAAACAATCCAAGCAGGCTCAGTCGAGTCATCATATGCTTGTATGTGGATGATTTTATGATTACAAGTGCATATGAAGCAGAAATAAAAGGGGTCAAGTCAAACTGATGCAGGAGTTTAAAATGTTCGACTTGGGAAACTTGTCATATTTCCTAGGGATGGAAATTAAAGATACGGGTGAAGGAGTGTTCTTGCACCAGAAGAAGAATGCCCAAAACATCTTGAAGAGGTTCAAGATGAGCTATTGTAATGCAGTTGTCACACCATTGGAAACTGGAGTAAAACTGAGAAAGGATACAAATAATGAATTTTTAAGTGCAATGTTGTACAAGAAAATCATTGGATCCTTGAGATATCTTTGCAGCACCAGGCCTGATATTTTTCAAAGTGTCGGGTTGTTAAGCAAATTTATGGAGAAGCCACAAGAATGTCATTTCATTGCACACAAGAGAGTATTGAGATACATAAAAGGTATTATCGATGGTGTGCTGATGCCAAGGCAGAAGGATACCAACACCAATTTAGAGGTACATGGCTACACTTATTCAGATTTTAGTGGAGATCATGATGAGAGGAACAGTATTGCAGGCTACATATTCATGATTGGAGGTGCTCCAATATCTTGGAGCACAAAAAAACAAAGCATTGTGGCTTTGTCATTTTGCGAAGCTGAGTACATGCTACATCGTATGCAGCATTTCATGCAGTATGGATAGAGATATTCTCGGTGAGCTTAAGATTATATAACCTAGAAAAATGAAGTTGTTTGTCGATAACAAGTCATTAATCTATCTGGAAAACCATCCAGTGTATTATAGTCAAAGAAAGCACATAGAGAGAAGGTACCACGTCCTTATAAATCAAGTAAATAAAGGGAAAACTAAACTTTAGCATTGCAAGACATAATGGCAACTAGCTAATATACTCACCAAACCCCTAAAGAAAGTTAGGTTTGATGAGTTTAAGAAAAACATTGGGATGAGAAGTCTCAAAAACATGAAATAAGAGGTGTGTTAGAAGTTGTGTTTCAGTGTTTTAGAATGCAAGTTGTATTCGACATAGGTATGTTCGACCTAACCAAATTAGTCAGTCAAGTAAGAGTAATTTGTATTCGACAAATTCGAATACAACATGTAGTTGTCAGATTGAGTAAGCATGCATTCGAGTGAGTCAAATGGTGCCGTTTGTAAGTTTTTAATTTTGGTTGCCTATATAAAGAGGTGACGATGTAAACACTTAACATTTTTGTACATCAATTCTTTTTTAATCAAATTCCCACTTCACATATAATTTATCTCTCTCTCTCTCCATATATATATATATATATATATATATATATATATATATATATATATATATATATTCTTCTTCTTGATTCTTCTTGAAACGTTAATTGTTCCAACAATAATACCGCACCAATATACATCTAGAATCATATTATAAAGATATTAAAATTTTGATACTGAATGCATATAAAAGTGAATAAACATCATTTCAAATGGTATGAATTACAAACTACATCTAAGTTATGTATACAACATGAATGTCTACAACAAAACTACAATGACTGAACTATGGAAATGAAGTCAAGTACAAGTCTTCATGCCTTCTAGTCACCAAAGCTTCTACATCGTACCTCTTAGTGTGTTTTAAGTCTGGGAACTTTCTGCCAAGGTGTTCGCTGGCACGTTCGCCTAGCGAAGGGGAAGGCGAATGTTCGCCTGGTGTTCGCGAAGCGAACATTCGCTGGGGGATTCGCCTAGCGAACATGGCAGGTTTTCCGTTTTTGTTTTCTCCATACCTTTTGACTCGGGTGTCAGATTTAAGCGTTCTTTATATCGATATGAAGCTCTGAAAGTGTTCTATGCTGTGGAAAATGAAAATATTGTTTATGAGGTGGACTTTATTTGATTATGTGGAATGAGCGGTATTAACAATATGTTAGAAGACAATTACACCTTGGTATTAAGAACGAGCGTAGTGGTAGCACCTTGGTCACAAGAGTACGTGATGGATTCTTACCCTTGAGACATACTTTGTGGAATAGCGAGTATTGTATCCTAAGAAGTAGGATTACGGTAAACTAACGAGAAGCGAATCAGGAATTATTACGGACTAAGTGTAAATCATGGAACGGTTTACACCGAAGAAGTTTTGTAGATAGTTGATGAGAATTGTCGGTTGCGAATCTTCCATTAAGTAATTAGGTGTAAGTAGGATGTGCAATGGATAGTGAAGGGTAAGAAATCCCGGTCAACGTGTGCGAAGTGATGGAAAGGTCCTTCAAGAGGATGCATTACCCCGATCTACTTTCAAGTATAGAGAAACTTCTATATTTGTGAATAATCGGAATATTCGGAATCTACCCTTGGTTGGACTAAGAACGTTGTTGTTTTGATTCTCACCAAGGAATTCAAGTGAGAGAACAAGGTTATATGTTTGATATGAGATGTCCATCGCTTTGTGGTACCGTATAATGGTTGTGTGTTGGATTTTTGCTTATGGACGAATCAAATATGAGTGTGATGACTTTTGAATTATAAGAAATTAGTTTTCAGCTTCTGCAGTAGTGTTAACCGACTAACGTAATGGAGTTAACTGAATTACCCCAGACGGATTGTGTTTTGAAATTGGAATTTATGGAAGGGTGTTGCGTAATGGACCGTTTATTCAAACGACGAAAGAGTTGGACTTTTGGAGAAGTAATCTTGTAAATTGGTGAATGGTATGGAAACTCGCAATTACGTTTTGGATAGTTTAAGTTTTATATGGTGCTACATTGTCATTAGTTGAGATTTTGTGGTGACAGAAACCTTGAGTAAGTCGGAAGACCATAAGAATAATTGATTTGGAATGTGGTAACCAGAATCGGAAGTTGTTAAACTATTTTGGTTATATTGGTTCGAGTTTGGAATAAATTTGGAGTTGTATATATTGTGGTAGTAACAGTGTAACTCTTGCACCTTTATCGTCTAGAAGTGTTGGACAGATGTTAAGATATTGTGTGTTAGCGAGGGAATTGTTATACCATAGGACGTCAGTAAATTTTTGATGTCGTTGGTTAGTAAGGATCCCAGTGGATAAGTGTGTTTCTCCGTGGACTGTTGGCTACTTGGTAATGTTTCGGAATTGGTGGTATTTCATTATTAGAATTGGAGTTGCGCAGTGGAAGTGACCGATGAAAGAGTTAGATCAGAATAATGGGAATTTGGAAGATTGTTACTTATACATATGGAAATAAGAAGAACTTGTCCTAAGCAGGTTATCTTGGTGTAATGAGTACAAGTGAGACTGGTAAGAAGTCGTTCGACTGTCTATGAAGTGGTTTGAAACGTTGAGGGATTTATAAAGGATGGTGTCGGTAATTACATAGAGGAAAGGATTCACCAAATTGCCTCATGAGAATTTGATGAGTGTTTGTTATCCTGAATCAAGATAAGGTGTTACGGTCTTGTTGTGACTCAGTAGAGGAATGTAGAATGGTACATTCTTTCCGAAGTAAGATGCGACAAGGTGTTTGGATGGAACAACAGATGAGTTGTAGAAAACGCAAAGTTCAAAATTAACCCAATATTGGAATAAGAGTATAACTAAGGAAACGAAGTTTGATAATTCGTGAAAGTAAGGATTTTGGTCTGTGAAGTCAAGTTAGAATTGGATTGCGTTAGATTTTGAACGGAAGTAAAGATGAAGTATGGATCTAAGACAAAGATGCAAGTTATAGTTTTGTCGAGTAGAGGAAATTCGGGGGCGAATTTCAATTTAAGGGGGGGAGAATGTAATACCCCGTATTATCTAAATGCTCAATTGGATATCAGATGAGATCAGATAAATATCTATGTGTTTTATCTTTGATTAATTGGAATAACGGAGTATCCTAAGTGCTCTAAGTATAGTCAATTGGGACCAATAGAGCAACTTGAGAACTCTAAAGAGATCAATTATTTTATTAAAGAGACGGATTAATATTTAGTAGTTCAAGAAAGTATTTTAAGGTAACACTAATAATTGATCAATTGGCGTTAGAAGACAAAATATCAATTGGAGATAGTTACCCTATTGGATTTATATTATATTATATATGTATTATATATATATTTTTAAGAAGAAGAAGAAGAGATAGTAACAGAGGAAGAAAAAGAAACGTGGGAAAGAAGAAGAGAGGAAAAAGAGAAAGAGGGAGAAGGAAGCCATGGATCATCATCATCTTCATCATCAATTCATCCTCTTCGATTATCAGGTGAGTTCCATTAGATAGAACTTGGGTAGGAAGTTTGGGGAAGAAATTCATTGTTTGGGGGTTTAGGGTTTTGTGTGAAATAACATGATGATTTGATGAAATGCATGTCTAAATGTGTTAATCTATGTGTAATTGAGTTATTGGATGCATTAGGATCATATGGGTTGAGGTATTTGGCCATTTTTAGGTCCCAAACACGTTTTGGAGAAATTCTGGTTCGTCCAGATTCGCCAGGCGAGTAGGTGGCGAGTCTGATTCGCCAGGGATTCGCCAGGCGAATTTGCCTGGAGGCAGCAAAATGTTGTTTTCGTGTTTTCGTCGTAACTTGAGAACCGTAACTCCAATTGACGCACGGTCGGAAGCGTTGGGAAGCTAATTTTATGCTCTTTGTGATAGTGAGGTAGAACCATGGCTATATGCTATGAATTGATAAGATAAATATAGAAAGGTAGTGTATGTACTTTTGGTTCCACCGAAACTCAAGGATCGGGAATCCGATTGATACGAGTCCAAAGCCATTGGAAAGATAATTCCATAGGGTAGTGAATGGGGGTTAGACCATGATTTAACCAAGGATGCTTGGTAGAGAATAGTAATGGCTTGTATGCCTTGAAATGTTTGTGAATTACTATATTGATTATGTTTAACAGGTTATGCTTATATATTGATTATGGCTTGCTAAATGGCTTGAGGTGATCACTTGTTATGTCTTCCTTGTATATGTGTTGAATATAATGCATTATGTTGATAAATGCCATGATGTGATCATTTCCTTGCTTGTTCCCGTTAGTTCCAGTTGAACGTTCGGATGTGCTGTGATGTGGTTGTGATGTGATTGTGTTATATGCTTGAATCGGAGTAGGCCTAAGCTACTAGGTGGTGTTTCACCTGAGTTTCGGACTTGGTCCGATGGATACCGGACTTGTTCCGAAGAATACCGTTGCGATGAGCTTGTGAGGGTCCACCAGGGCGTATTTCCCACTCGGCGTTACTCATCTGCGTGCTCGGTATACACCTTAGCTACCGTTGCGATGTGCTTGTGGGGGTCTTATAGGGCGTTTACCCACTCGGCGTTACACATCGGCGTGATCGGTATGGTGGGGTTGTGATGCCATGACGGCAATATCGCTCCGTTACTCACCTCTAGTGGTGTCATGTAGGCAATACCACTAGGGTTTCTCTCGGTGGGCTTGTGCAGTCATGTAGGCGTCTTTGCACTCGGCGTTACTCACATGCGTATTGATGATTGACGGATGGGTTCCGCGGCCACTTAGGCGTGTATCACTTCGGGCTCATCTGACTCATCTTGCTGTGTGCTTGTGCTAGTCTCTTGACGTAGGCACTTGGTTACTCATCGAGGGTGTGATATATTGTGGCCTATGTAGACAGGTTGATACTACTTCTGGATTCCTCGTACGTGAGTACGGGTCTGCATGTTTGGTTGTTTGTGTACTTGTTGTTATTTCATTGGTGAGTCAAGGGACTACCAATGAGGATATTACCCATTGTTGTGTATTTGCCCCAGACCGCGAGTAAACCCCGGATCCACGGTGGATCCGTTTGATTGTATGTACCCTGTAGAGCCGAGGGAACCCACAGGATAGGGGAACTCACTGAGATTATTATCTCACCCCAATATTGTTGCTATTTTTCAGGTGTTAATTGCAGGTTTGATTTACAAGTGGAGCTGTGCTTGGATGTTTCAAGAGAAGCTTAGTTAAGCTTAGTCCGCTGTGTATTATTTTTTTGTACAATGAGGAATATTGTACCTTATTCTTAGATTTTATTATTTTGGCTAGTTTCCATGACTTGTGCCATGTGTTGTATTTATGTTTTAGAAATGGTCAAGCATGTGGATTATGCCATTAGGCACTTATGATTGCAGAGGGATGTTGATGATGTTGAAGCTCCAACTTCCTTATTCCAAGCATTTAAATTCCATGTGCATGCAAGAACTCTCTTTTCCTTTTTTTCCCTTCTTCTTTGTAGCCCTCTCCTTCTCTATAAAATTCATTCTCAACTTTCTGAGTTTTCATTACTCCTAGTGAGAGAATGGAAGTTAGGTCATGAGGTTTTCTTGCACAAAAGATATTATATATCTCTCCAAGGAAAAAGACTACTTTGCACTATTCTACTAATCATGCCACTAACTCAATTAAGTTATTTAATTCAAATGCTTAAAACTAGTCTTAAAAATTAAAATACGTTAAGGAACCTCTTAGAATTAAATCGGGGTATTACATCCTCCCCCTTTAAAAAAATTTGTCCTCGAATTTCATCTAATAAGAGGGTGAAACTCTTCTTATATTTCCTCCTTTGGCTAACACGTGAATTCACCTGGATGCGACTTTTCGTCAACTGCACGACTTCCTAATATACTTGAGTTTCTAATGCCTTATCATTGGCATTCTTAAATTCTTCATGATTTCTTGAATCCTATTTGGTCTATCTATCCTTCTAATCTTGACGATTTTAGGTTATCCACTGTTCTACAAATCTTACCTCTTTTGATGGGCCACTCTGAGCTACCTGGTTATGGATTCTCCTGGGGTCTGAAACCCTTATTTCCTTGCACTGACACTACGAAGCTTCATAAACCACTACGCCCTAATCTGGTTGGATATTCATCGTCCTCCAATCTTTCTGTCATAAATATAAAGTTGTCTTTATTGCATAATAATAGCTTCCCAACTTCGATTCATCATTGGTTTTTGGTTGGAAACAACATTGGATTTAACACCACGCAATTGAATGATCTCTACAATAAACAATCATTATAGGTTAATAACCTCATATGTGGTCTTGACGGTTAAGAAATGGAATTATTTTGGTTCACCTACCCACAATCACCCAAATCAAAACATAATTGCCTAATGCACATAGTAGAACCACAACAGAGATTTATCGAGATGGACTCCTTACCTCCCTCTGGGTATCCTTAATTGTTACAACATACCATCTAACCTTTGTTGTTCCAAACCCACCGGCTAACATACTAAACATTCGGTCAAACAGATTCCACAATTTTCTTCTTATACGAGGTCACCAACAGTTCTCATTTTTTCTCCATATTTTTTATGTATCCTTGAAGAACCAGGGTGGATTGGACACTACTTTTGTAAGTTTCTCTCTTAGAAGACATTTCAAATTGAAGTTACTCATCTGTTGTGCTATTGTGATTTCAACTGGTCGTGTACCTATTGGAATCCTATAAGTTTCACTTATATCTACAATCCACTTTGCTCCATTATTCAATTGCACTTGATTCTTTAATACCAACGATCTCTTATCGGTGTACTTCCAACAAAATTTGGGCTTGAGTCTTCTACATATCAATCAACATCTACTTCTCAATGTTGGAGAATCTTCCAAGATCATGTCACTAATGACTCCATCAGTCTTTACTAGATCCACTTGAACACGATCTTGGTTTCATGCTTCAAGTTTAGAACATATGAAGTCGAGTTCTCTCTACGGAGGAACTCGTCTTACTTAATTGCTTAACTTACCGCACATCCGTTGGGGTAGCAATACCAACCATTTCCCATAACTTCCTATTGACCATACAGTCTCATATATGTATGGGCACAAGATTTCCCCTAACTAGCTAAGAATTCAACTGACATGCACTTCCTTCACAGAGTCATAGTTCAACCTCACGATTGTCCCATATTTTATTTCTCAAGTCTTCCGCTACACTGACTTCTTTGAGTGTCAACTTCTTTAGAGCATACCTTACCAGGTAGCGTTCCTCGCATCTTGAGTGTAACCACAATTCAACAACTTTTAGGTCATGCTTTAGACAATCCTCTTCGAAAAGCCTCGACACTTCAAAACCCTAGTGCATCTTTGGCTCTTCTGTAACTGACATTGCTTCTACTTCCAAAAGACTAGTGATGCTTCCACTAGAGATATCTCAAGTTAAACCAACTCAAGATATCACTCATTTTTTCCAACATTGTTCACTAATCGATAATAGAATAACCATTCATCAAGCTGACAAGGATGTAGCAAAACTACCTAAATCTCATCTCAAGTATTTACCTCTCGGGGCTAACTCACATCCTGATGAAATAAAAAACATCCAAAAATGTATGACTCCAACATTACTCATAAGGTTACGATCACTTCGGGTCTTCCCATAATCATAGCATCGGAATCTGGCATATCCTAGTGTCGCCTACTCAGGAGCCAAGCCATGCATGGTCCCTTACATCTGGAATGAGTTGCGAGTGAAAGTACCTCTCCTGTAGCTCGTACGTCATGGACTGCACAGGTAGTTATCAACTATCGAGTGCAACGTATGGATCATTGACTATCCTCATATATCTTATTGGAACTCTAGTCTTCGACTCATGAGCAAATAATCAAAATCACAAATTAGGACTAGGATCATTACAATCCCATGCTTAACTGAAAAGATAACTCACATATCCCGAGCATAATAGTGATACTGTGGCGATGTACACGCCTGGTAACACTTACATGGGGTTCTAACTCAGAGGTCGTGTACTCAAGTGAACTACCCAATGTCACATAACGATCTCCACGTGTATCTCATAGTCACGACATTTATATAACTTGACAGGTCTCCTTACCTCGCAATTCCTTCCAGTCCCACTCCTTAGGAATACTAAAACCCAGGAGCTCCACTCTTTCAGTGTTCACCCACTATGGACAGAAACAAATTAGACATGTCATGATGATACTCGACTTACATCGTTATGTCATGCATGTGATTATTCACACAATACACGCATATGAGATTCCAAGGACTATCCCTTAACTATGTATATCATGGCTCAAGTCTAACATTACGGTCCGCAAACATCATGCTAATACTATAAAATAGTCACTAGTTTCTACTCACCTAATCATCTAACGCCTAGCCTTGAATATGATCTACTACACCTCACAAATTTATCCACCTCAATTTCCTCCTAGCGTAGTTCTAGGACATAGGCATGCTAGAATAAATAAGGAGATACAATAACCAACCCCAATAACTTGATACACAGGATTTTCCTAAACTGGACATCACATCCAGGTTTGTCCTGTCAGTTTCTAGTATTTGATGCCTCACGAGTTAAGCATACCATCACATAATGGTTGTCGAACTATAAAAATCCCACTCCCAAATTATTACGGGATACCTGATCTTGATAGCATAGGGTGAGACTTATTCCTGACTCTAGTTAAACACAGTGTAAGAGCCAAAACATATGTCAATGATCCTTTACAAGGTCATCCTCATCAAATAGGATACAATTGAATAGATTCAGAATCTAACACCCCGTCCATTCGAGCACTTACAACATAGCAGATCAACCAGAAAGTTCGGTCTCTTTGTCTCAAACACTGAACACCTTTCCATGCACTCAACAGGTTCTCGGTTTAATTATCGTTGACTAGAAACAACCAGTGGATAATGCATCACAACTTATTCAAAATTCAGTCCTTTCACGGGAATTCCTCGCTAGATCCTCTCAATGGTGCCTCTTGGATTTTCTGCTCAGGATCAGTCCTTTCCAAGTAACTAGGTTCTCTAAATAGAGCATTTTGAGTATCTACTTTTATACCTCAAATTGTTCTCCTTTTCGACTAATTCATTTTCCATACAGACCATATGAAAAGTTCACAACATTTCAGTGAGAATATTGGAAGTTTCGTCTTACTTGACTCCTACCATGTAGGTTGAGGATGTCAACCACTCTGCATCTGATGCACCATATATGCCCGAATATTCTCAACACTCCCACACTCTATTGGTTTCTACTACTCGAGATCGAGTCATCTTCGGTCTTACGCGTCTTCGTTACGACTCTTTCGTGATCCTGCATATCACGTACAGAGTCAGTGAGTTAACCAGGCTCAGCAACTGAATATTATGACAATAAAAACCAAGCCAACAACACACACATATGAGGAAGAATAGAAATTTCTAATGATTTCTCATGGCTAGGTCGTGAATCAACCTGCTCTAATACCAAATGTAATACCCCACCAATATGCATGTAGAATCATATTAGTACGATATTAAAATTTTGGTACTGAATACGTATAAAAGCGAATAAATAACATTCCAAACTATATACTTTACAAACTATATCTAATTTATGTATACAACATGAATGTCTACCACAAAATTACAAGAATTACACAGTGGCAAAGAAGTAAAGTACAGGTCTTCATGCCTTCTGGTCACCAAAGCTTCTACATCGTACTTGAAAATGGCACCTAAATTATAGTTGATTATAGAGGGATGATGATGATGAAGCTTCAGCTTCCTTATTCCAAGCATCCAAATTCCAAGTGCATGCAAGAACTCTATGTTTCTTCTTTTTCCTTTCTTCTTCGCAGCCATTTCATCTATCTACAATTCTTTCTCAACTTTCTCATTTTTCTTTACTCTTAGTGAGAGAATGGAAGTTAGGTTATGAGGTTTTCTTGCACAAAAGAGATTATATAGCTTTCCAAGGAAAAAAGACTAATTTGCCCTTGGTCTTTAGTTCTTTCTACTAATCATGCCACTGCCTCCGTTAAGTTATTTAATCCAAATGCTTAACACTAGTCTTAACAATTAAAAGACAGTAAGCAAGCTCTTAGAATTAAATCGGAGAATTATATTATTGTTTCTCTCTCACTCTATTGAAAAACTTAAATGATTGATGCACCCAAAATCCAATCAATTATGTGTTCTTCTATTTTCGTCTAACACGGAAGTTAAATTCTGGACAGATTACGAAAGTTAACTTCTGGATTTTTTATATTCATACTTTGTTTGATTTTTTCTGTTCTGTTTCCTGGATTTCTTTGATTATGATATGACTTTTCAGGTTTAATTAAAGGTAAAAATCCTAACAATCAAGAAAAATTCAGACATGGTAGAGTGGTCCAACACGCATCGTTGGTTTCACTTCATTTGATGTAGAAGTATCTTCTTCACTGAGGCACGTGTCCCCTGCTGCTACCCAAGAAGGGCTAGAAGTCTAACCCGCTAAACTCGTTGCTTTCGCTCCAGAAGTTTTTCCATGAGACCCCTCGGACACCTCTGTATAAATTACTTACTCCCTCCGTCCCAAATTATAAGCCATTTTGCCAAAAAAATTTGTCCCAAATTATAAGTCACTTTACATTCCCAATGCAATATAAATGACATCTTCCCCAATATACCCTCAAATATTTATTATTATTTATTCTTTCAACTTTTTTAATTTCTCTCTCCTATATAATTATGAGGGGCATTACTATAAAGTTATACATAATTTGTCTTTTCCATAAAGTAATAATTAAGTTTCTTAATTTGTGTGAAAATGCCAAAACTTCTTATAATTTGGGACGGAGGGAGTAAAATATAAGGCTTATTAAAATATGTCAAATTTATAACAAACTTATTGTTCAGGAGGGAAACTTACTATCTTGAGGATTAGTCCAGAACTTAACATCAAATTCTCCACGGAGTTGCAAAATAATCAAACTATCATGAGTTCATAATGTTTTTATGGGTTTGATGAGTCCAAGCCCTTGAGGTTGCATCAATTTTGGTAAAACTAACTTAACAGAAAGATGTTAGACAAGATGTCCTATCAGGTGGATTCGACATCTTTGTCTGTTACAGTTTTGGAATAATTGTATTTAGGTTCCAAGTGTGATTGAAATATGACTAGATCCTAGGTGGCATCTGAGATTGAGGAATCAGAGATTCTGATTCTAAATGGAAAATACGGTTTCCATGCAAGGAGACATTTTTGGAAACTTGGGATTGAAGAAAAGAATAGGTCGCAAATTCTGTGGAGCATAATTACTGCGTTTTTTAAGCCCAAATCCTGTTCTGTTTTGCAATATAAATAGGATGGATTTAACCTAGTATTGTTGGTTGAATATTGCAGCTGTTATAGAGTACTAGGGTTTGTACTTTTGTGAGCCTCTCGTGTATTATGTGAATACCAGAGAAGGACAGTTTATTGAGTTGTAATATTTTCAGTCACTGCTGTGATTGGAAGGGAATTGAGAAGGGTCTCATACCTAGGAGTGTCTTAGGTAGAAATCTAGGAAGGGTAGTTTCTAGGTACTAAGTTGTAAACGTTAAAGTTTAGCTTAGAACCAATTCTACTTAGTTGATTTCATTCCTGGCTTGGTAGCCCCCAGACATAGGTGTTGTTGATCACCGAACTGGGTTAACAATTTATGTGTGTTGTTTTTCTTTCTGATGTTTGTTTCTGTTCTTCCTTAATCCTTGTGAGAAGTAGAGATCAAGTGTCACGACATCATGTCTGACATCTAAGTGATCTGCTTAAACCATAATTTCAATTGGTATCAGAGCAGGCATCATGCTCTGTATCTGGGTGAGATTCAGGGACGTTACTTTCTGGTTCGATGGATAAAGATGAAGGAATTCTGAATAAACCACCTATACTTGATGGTTCCAATTATGAATATTGGAAAGTACGCATGGTGGCGTTTATCAAGTCCATGGATGGTAAAGCTTGGAAATATGTGGTTAAAGGGTGGGATCCACCAAAGATCAAAGATAAAGATGGAAAGCTCACTGATGAGCTGAAACCGGAGGAAGACTGGGATGATGAAGATGATAAGCTTGCTCAAGGAAACTCAAAAGCCTTGAATGCCTTGTTCAATGGGGTGGACAAGAACATCTTCAGACTCATCAAGAACTGCACAGTTGCTAAGGATGCTTGGGAGATCCTGAAGACTGCTAATGAAGGTACATCTCGGGTTAAATCTTCAAGACTTCTGCTTCTCACCACTAAGTTTGAGAACTTGAGAATGAGAGAAGATGAATGAATACATGACTTTCACATGAACATTGTTGATATTGCCAACACATCTAGTGACCTTGGAGAGAAAATTCCTGAAGCCAAGTTGGTCCAGAAAATTCTAAGGTCTCTTCCCAAGAGATTTGACATGAAGGTTACTGCTATAGAGGAAGCTCATGATATAGCTACTATGAAAGTTGATGAGCTTATGGGATCTCTTCAAACCTTTGAAATGGCACTAAATGAAAGTACTGAGAATAAGAAAAGCTTAGCCTTGGCGTCTGATGAAGGTAAGACAAACTCTAAGATAGAGATGTCTATGGCAGTTGTGTTCCCGGGAAAATAGTAAAGCCAATTACAAAAAAAGATTGAGGGAGTCGAAAAATAGTGCCAAGACTCAAATGCCCAACAACTTAAAAGGGAACAATTATGGAAGGAATTCTTATTATAAAGAAAGAATTAGTAAAGAAAAGGGGACCAAATGTCTAAAATGTGAGGGATTTGGACATATTAAATCAGAGTGTCCCACATTTCTCAAGAAAGAAAGGAAAGGCCTCCATATATCCTGGTCTGAAGATGACTCTGCTAGTGATGGAAAATCACCGAAGTAGGTTTCTGCACTCACAGAAGTGTTTGACACTAATGTAGGATCGGACATTGCAGATCTTTCTCATGAAGCTCTAGTCAACTCTTACAGGGAGTTGTACACAAGAAGTGCAGAAATCTGTCATCTAGGAGAAGATCAACATAAGATTATCATGCTCCTTGAGGTTGAAAGATTGAAGCATCTTGGCATCATATCTTATCTTCAAGAGGAATTTGCTCTGCTCAAATCCAAACCTGATAATGTCAACAGCAGATCTGACAAGATACTACAGGAACTTGGGTACAATAGTCAAAGCAAGAGGAGAGAACCTGAATACAATCTTGAAAGAAGACAAAAGATGTCTAACAGAATGTCACAACATCATTACAAACACCAGAGGAAACAAGACTGGAAATGTCATTATTGTGGAAAGTATGGCCACATTAAACGTTATTGTTACAAACTACATGGATATCCGAAGGGTAGGATTGCTGGAAAGAAAAGAAGTTCCAAGAATGAGTCTATGGCTCTGATGGCTCATTCCACTCAAAAGGAATACACTGAAGAGAAGTGGTACTTTGATAGCAGATGTTCGAGACACATGACTGGTGTAAAGAACTATCTGATGAATATAAAGCTTCATTCCTCCAACTATGTCACTTTTGGAGATGGATCCAAAGGAAAGATTAAAGGAGTTGGGAGAATGGTTCAAGCAGGAAACCCTAGGCTTGACAACGTTCTGTATATCGAAGGACTAACTCCTAATCTAATTAGTATTAGTCAACTCTGTGATCAAGGCCTGAAGGTTAACTTTACAAAATCTGAATGTTTGGTCATAAATGATAAAAATAAAGTACTCATGAGGGGTGTCCGAGCAAAAAATAATTGCTATGTATGGACCCCCTTACTAACAGAGTGCTCCTCAACAACAATTAGAGAACATCAGAAATTCCCCTCAGAACTAAACCTTGATAAGTGGGAAATTGGTAGATTAACCTAGGCGACACACAGAAATACCATCTTAAGGATTCAGGATCTGCTTCATAAGGCGTCTATGATAAATGATCTGGAAGAAAGAAGATGTGCATTTATGGCCACTATTGACTCGACTACAAAAAGTGATTACCCTGCTACCACATTCAGCAGCTGTCAGTACCCAGGAATGACGCTGATACCAACAAGGGAAAATGTCACACAAAATGTTGTGACATTCTCCCATCATAACCTGAGAGCTCTTGATGTCCTTAAAAATAAGTTTGGGAAACTGAAGGGTAAAATAGGAATTTACATAGCCAGCGGCCTAAAGGGATTAACCTGTAAGGATACTGGTCAAGTAGGTGATTGTTTTCAACAAACGAAAGGAGGGTTTCAAAAACGATCATTTCAAATCAACTTAAACCGCTCTCAATCTACTCTCCTCGTCACAATAACCTCGTTCTTTCGGTGTAAAGAAAAATTCAATCGTGTACCTTCTATGATGTCTCAACAACAACCCTTAACTAAAAGAGGAGTGAAGGAGACCTCTACATCTTCCACTGTTAGGGCAAAACCAGGGAAGGGGTCTACTGGAGATGCGATCAATGTTGTCCCCCTTTCTGTGGTCCCATGCAAGCCTGGGAAATTTCCTGCACGAAGAGCTAGAAATCTCCTTGCATGTAATACTTCTGAACCTATTAATGCTCCTTATGATCCTAGAAATAAGAAACAAATTGTTGAAACGGACAAGAGAATAAGGAAAATTGTAGCTGAACAATTAAATATAAGAAGTAAACTGAATACTGATGGGGATATGTCAATCATATTCGCTCCTGTTGAGGAACAAGAAAGTGTTAGAGATAATAATGAAGAAGATGGTAAAACAATGTCATAAGAGAATCACCACATCTGTGTTGAAACCAGTCAGAAAAATGATGGACCAGATAGTGGAACATCCCTATCTCTAGAGGAATCACTTGAACAGGGTCTAGGGGGTGTTGATAAAAAGGTGATTGACAAGGTAATCAACATTGATGGCTCATCTTCTGATGATGAGATCATTGCTAATGTGATCAAGAGATTGAAGACAAGAAAAAGGAAAAATGTGGATACTGAAAACAATAATATCAGAAGAAAAATTACATCTGTAGTTGGACCTCAGAAACCTTGGAGCATGGTTGCAATTGTATCCAAGAAAAGAAAGGCTAAGTCTGACACTGAGTCAGACTATGATGTCACAGATGATGATCAGGACATCATACCTCCAAAGGCTCCTGGGGTAAAGAAAAAGACCGTTAGTATTTCTAAAGCTCCCTTGGATAATATCTCCTTCCATGCTCCTGAGTATGTACACAGATGGCCATATGTGTACCAAAGAAGAATAGCATTGGAAAGGGAGCTAGAGAAGGATGCATTAGAGTGCCATGAAGTGATGAAACTGATTAATGACTCTGGGCTAACAAGGACAGTTACCAATCTTGGAAATTGTTATGAAAAGCTGGTGAAGGAATTTGTAGTAAACATTCCTGACCACTGTAATGATACAACCAACAGGACAATGTATGTCAGAGGAAATGTTGTGACATTTTCTCCCACAATGATTAATAGGTTTCTGGAAAGATCTGAAGAGTCTCAGTCTGAATGTGGAGACAATGATGACCAAGTTTGTCAAGAGCTCATCTGCAACACTATGAAACAGTGACCTAGCAATGGGAAACTGAGTGTGAAGTATGCAATTTTGCATATAATTGGTACCATCAACTGGGTGCCCACCAATCATACTTTAACCATCTCTATGAGTCTAGGCAGATTTATCTATATGATTGGCAAAGAATGACGGTTTGACTTTGGAACTCACATCTTCAATCAAATTTTGAAGCAATCTACATCAACTGCAGTGAAACTCCCTAAATGTTTTCCTTCACTCATTTGTGGGATAATTCTGAATCAGTTCCCAAGCCTTCTAGTCACCACAGATCATGTAATGAAAAGGGCATCTCTCTTGACTCTGCACTATAAATTGTTTACTGGTAACCATGTACCAGATATTGCTTCAACATTTTCACCGACATCTGCTGCAACAACTACAAAAGAGGAAACTATAGCCCAGCTCAAAAACACATGTAAGGAGCTTGATGACATTATCAAGACTAGCACTGCCAGAAAGGAGAAACTAGAAAAACTGATACAAGCCTTGTCTACTGAACAAAACAAGGATATTGGAGTCAACACTGGCGATGCTGAGATGGCAACTAAGGAGAACAGTGATGCAGGTGAAGAAGATGCTGATAATGGCTCTGGTAGAAGTGCAGGAGAAGAAGAAGATGATGAGGAATCAGAAGATGACTTCTGATAGTTGTCCTTTCTTTTTTTTATGATTTTTGTTTTTGGTTGTGTAAGGGCTGAATGCCCAGGATAATTTTTATTTTTGTTGGGTGTGTAATTTAACTACTATGAACTGTTTAATTGGTTTTTGAGTTAGTCATTCTGCCTTTCTCATATTGTGGCTAAAAGGGGGAGAAATACTAACATCACTAACCACTTATATTCTACTAACCACTGAGGGGGAGTAGATATGTACTGCTTACAGGACGTACTGATTGAGGGGGAGACAAAGTTATGTTTCCGCTGCTGTTCTGATGGTGCTCTCCCTGATAAGCTTTTGCAGGTCAATGAAAGTTAGTTTTAGCCAAAATCTGCCAAAGGGGGAGATTGATGAGTCCAAGCCCTTGAGGTTGGCATCAATTTTGGAAAAACTAACTTAGCAGAAAGATGTTAGACAAGATGTCCTATCAGGTGGATTCGACATCTTTGTCTGTTACAGTTTTGGAATAACTTTATTTAGGTTCCAGGTGTGATTGGAACATGACTAGATCCTAGGTGGCATCTGAGATTGAGGAATCAGAGATTCTGATTCTAACTAGAATATACGGTTTCCATGCAAGGAGACATTTTTGGAAATTTAGGATTGAAGAAAAAAATAGGTCGCAGATTCTGTGGAGCAGAATTGCTGCATTTTTGAAGCCCAAAATCCAATTCTGTTTTGCAATATAAATAGGATGGATTTAACCTAGTATTATTGGTTGAATATTACAGCTATTATAGAGTACTAGGGTTTGTACTTTTGTGAGCCTCTCATGTATTGTGTGAATACCAGAGAAGGACAGTTTATTGAGTTGTAATATTTTCAATCACTACTGTGATTGGAAGGGAATTGAGAAGGGTCTCATACCTAGGAGTGTCTTAGGTAGAAAAATAGGAAGGGTAGTTTCTAGGTACTAAGTTGTAAACGTTGGAGTTTACCTTAGAACCAATTCTACTTAGTTGATTTCATTCCTGGCTTGGTAGCCCCCAGACGTAGGTGTTGTTGATCACCGAATTGGGTTAACAATTTATGTGTGTTGTTTTTCTTTCTGCTGTTTGTTTCTGTTCTTCCTTAATCCTTGTGAGAAGCAGAGATCAAGTGTCACGACATCCTGTCTGACATCTTAGTGATCTGGTTAAACCAGAATTTTAGGGTTAGTCTAAAATTTAACTCCTAAACTCACCCTTCTATCAATCTTTTGGAAAAATGGAGGTGACTCACTTAAGAAGTGTTCTGGTATGTATTAGAGTCATCCGGGAGTTAACTTTCATGGTATTTTTTTGCAAAATGGGGAATTACTCACTTACGAAGTGTTTTGGTGTGTATTGGGTGCACTCGGAAGTTAACATCCGTATTTTTCAAGGACATTTTCGAGTTTCATAAGGGTGATTTTTCACCACTAAAGGTGGAAAGTGCAAGCCCCAAAATATTTTAGCCTCTTTTCAAAATAAACAAGATCTAACTTAAATAACATACAAACGATGCAATAATGCAATATCTATAGTAATAAATACGGAAAATTAAATGAGATCATGGAAGAAAGAAAAGATACACATAGATATATAGTGGTTCGACATTCGTCTTTGTTTTTTCCTACTCCACTCTTCAATGGTATTAAAACTGATCTTGACGGCGGATCAGAACCTGAAGTGGGCCAGAGATGACGTCTGCGATGCTGGGTGTGAAAGATGAGGAGGGGATGTACCTGCAAGGCACTCAGATGCTAAAGTAAGAATCGGGAGAAAGAGAAGGCAAGTACAAAGTGTGTATTTCGTAGGATGATTTAGAATACTTGGCCCTCTCAAATGAGAGGCTTTTTATAATACCTCCAGTGCCTAGCCATTGGTCCCTATTTTCGGGGTGAGATAACCGTTCCTCAAAGAATAGGTAACTGCCAGAAACTAGTTGTTAAGACGGGCAGAGGTGCTTGAAACTAGCCGTTGCCGCGGGCAGAGGCGTAGTTGCGGGCACGGGCGTCGTCACTGTTTCTGGATAGTGGAACCGTGCGTGACGGGCAGGAACTGCTGAGGAGGGCCAGCTGACCCTTGGGGTCATTCGACCAGCCTTGCCTGGTAGAGGGGCAGAAAGGTAAATGTTGCCATGAATTGGCTTGACTGAGGTAATTGGGTCGTTCTGGGAGCAGAAGTGGATTGGGCCATGTCTAGTCATTGGGCTAGTCCGGAACAAAAACCATCAGAAAATAATCATGATCTTCCAATATTTGATAAGTTTGATACAAGCATTTTAATTACAACAAAATATCAAACGATAATTTCTTGTGTTGATGGAAATACTCAAACTGCTAACAAAAACAAGATTTTTATGATCTTGATCCAACAACCTTGATATCCATAATAACCTACTCCAAATCTTCATATGTGGAAATCAAGCATGAGCATACTGATTTCTTGTCTGATTGTTTTCCATTAGCTAAGCATAATTTGGTAACTACCAACTTTGTCTATGAATAGTCTTTACACAACTCCACCAAAGTTGGATAACTTGAAACTCCGACTTACTAACAGTTTGTACTCGACCTCATCAAAGTCTTCCATGGAGTATAGTGAAACCCTCCTCTTGATGGATAACTCAACATCCAAACTGCATTCAAGAAACGATCTTTGTTCTTGTTACAAACAGAAAACTTCATAGAAAAACATTAGATGCCCTAATGTACCACTAGTCTCCCTCAAACACTCATTCTTTAGAGATGAAGGTCCATGACAATGGATAAGGACTAAGGTTGAAGAAGATGAACATTGCCAAAAGAATCTCACACACATACACACACACGCGCGCGCTAATTCACAAGACGACAATAAGTAATTAGATGGTGGTTAATGAAGAACACACACAAGGTTCTCTCAATTTTTGGATAAATGGATATTGGATCTTGATGGTTATCATGAGTTTGATCAAGCTTTAATCATTACAAGATTGATCAACTATCTTTTTTCTGTTTTCCCTCATACAACAACAAATTATACAAGAACAATATGTAACAAAAAGAAGTGAATTTGACATGGATTGACACTCAAAAAGTTGTTCTTTAAACAAGACAGAGAATGCAGGTGTTAGGCAGTAGACAAAATAGAGAGAAAAAGACAAATTGACATTTTTGTCTTAGATTTTCACTTGAGCTTTCATCATGAAAAAAAATCACAATCAAAGTTCTTCTTCATGACTCATGTCTCAGTTCTCATACTGTTTGGATCAAAGAAACAAATATTTAAATCTAAGATGGAAAATTGAATTTGTGAAGCTACGATTCGAGTTAAGTAGAAATCATGATTGAAGTCAAACCATCCAGAGGCAAAATCCAATTTTCACAATAAGCATGATTCAAGTCACACATAATACATGATTCAAATCAAATGACTTAACATTTTGATTTAAGTGTTCTAACTTGTGATTTAAGCAACACTTGATGAAGTGATAAAAACTCAATTTGTTAGGCTTTAGAAAAGGAACACTATAATGAATGAACACTCTAATTTATTGAATAATGAGGGATCTGAATGATACAATATCTAAATATTCAAAGTGACCATAATTCAACTTAAATGCGAACAAATTACAAACACGTGAATAATAGAATAACAAACAAATTGCAAACATGCAAATAATCAAATAATACATACACGCAAATTGAAAAAAAACATCAAAACTAAAAAAAATGATACCATACGATAATGTGATTGAAATTTCAAAATTGGCCCAAGAAAGGTCATAAAGGTGATGAAAAGGCATAGAGGGCACATGATGATGATTATGAATCAATATCAGTTTTGTTAATAGTTACAACTTGTAGAAGAATCATATTTGTGAACTATGGTATCTTGACTCTGGATGCTCAAACCATATGACTGGAAACGAAGAGTGACTCACCAAGTTTGATTCAAGTAAAAATACCAATGTGATATTAGCAAATAATAATTATCTTGTAGCATAAGATATATGTGACATTTCCACTAAGCAGAAAAGATGGAAAAATTCTCTCATAGAAAAGATACTATTTTTCGTAGTATGAAGTGTAATTTTATAAGAATTAGGAAATTGGTTAAAAAAGGATTCTCGGTTATTGGGAACAGTAACTCTCTGCAATTCTTTGTCGCAACTGTGAAAATCAACTGGTGGAAAAGACAGAAGAGTCGCCACTGAACGTAATTTATCCCGACGCAGGGAAAGGAAATGATCGAAGAAAACCTGAAAAAGGGAAAGACATGGTCATCGCAACCATAGTCTGGGTTCGGGAATCGGTTACGCGAGAGAAAGGTATTAGCACCCCCTCACGTCCATCGTACTCGATGGGATCCACGCTTGTCGCTAATCAAAGGGTGAGTCATCTAAATCCTACTGCTAAACGGAAACGGAAAACAAAAGGAGAAAAGGAGACTCGATAGAACTTCGCCGTCCTAGGCCTATGTATTCCCTCGTGCAATGGGAAAGTCAGAGTCAACGTAGTTCGGAAGACTACGGATGAAGGGGGAAGGTTACTCACCAAGACATCGACGTCTTGTGCCTAAGTATCCTCAATCGGACGAGAGAGAGAGGAAATCAGAGCAGTCGCAGTTCGACCTATGGGTCGAAAAGGTCTCGATCGCACTGGGGCGAGAGAAAAGGTTTGATTAAGCGACGGTCTCGATCGCATGGGTGCGAGAGAAGAGGAAAGTTAGTTGTTAGTGTGCTCGCCAAGGACAGGGATCCTCGTGCCTACGTATCCTCATTAGGGAATGAGGAATTAGAGCATCTGTAGTTCACACAACTACGGGAAGCTGAAACGGTCACGATCGCACGGGGGCGAGAGAAAAGAGAAGGGAAGGACACACGGAAGGTCTAATGGAAACTCGGTCCTACACGTTATCATGCATTGTGGCCCTAAGGTCAGGATTAGGAGGGAAGTTTACCTAATGTTGTCATGCTTGGATTGAACGCCTAATGTCTCTCCTACCTCCAGCTTAATCAGAAATTAAGTGGGGCTAGGAATCCAAAGGGATCATGTGAACAAACACAAGTAAACATTACGCTAAACAATCACAAAAATGAACGATGTCGTGATCTCAACTAAGGAAATTGAGTGACTTTTTGTCAACAAGGAAAGAATGGTGTCGTGATCTCAACTATGAAGAAGTTGAGTGACTCTCCATTAACAAAGAAAGAACGGTGTCGTGATCTCAACTATGAAGAAGTTGAGTGACTCTCTATTCCCCAAAAGCAAACCAAAGACAATGCAATAAACCAAAACAGCAGTAATAACAGCGCTCCTGGAATGCACAGCTATAAAATCCAGTAAATACACCCAAACAACATTTAACAGTTCACGTATTCAGCGCATAACAGGTGTAAAAGGCAACAGGCATCATGAATGCATAATGGACAGCATGTAACAACTACTATTCTGCACAACAGTCATGTATTCACCAAGGCAGCATACAATGCATCAAAACAAATGCTCATGAATAGGCATCAAGCATGGATGATCATGTGACAACATAACATCAAGTTGAGCATGCATCAAAGATTAATCAATTCATCATAAGCATGTCCTATATTCAAACACAATCATGTATCAAAAGAATCGAACATAAACATGTCTTTACGAATAAATGAATACGCATGGATTGCAAACATGAACAATCATCAAGCAAGAGAAATTGCTACATATGGACGTACAATTAAGCACCAAGCAATTAAGCATAAAAAAATTCAAATGGCATTGCGCATTCAAGCATTCATCAAAAGCATCGCAGACAATTCATTGAATCAATAATTAATCGCTTGCAACCATACACTCATGGAATCGACAACAAACATGATTACGAATCATACATCCAGCAATGTAAACATTAATAACAAGCAATCACAGTGGCACAAAGGATTATGCAACATGTTCATCACCAAGAATGCAAAACGAACGAATCATGTACATGCGTTACGGAAACCAAAATTCGTGTCTCGAAGAATCGCATCTGAACCATCATGTGAGGCAAAACAGCTCAAGAACAGTCCACATATATGCATCATATCTATCCATGAAGATTAAAAGTGGAAAGGAATCAAAACACACTTGAAATGCACAAAAAATCACACTCTGCATCAGTGTTAATCGATTAACCATTTATAGATCAAAAGTGGTTAATCGATTAACCCCTTTAGAAAGCCAAAAAATGTGAAAAAAACACTGGTTAATCGATTAACCAGTTTTGCACTATAACTGGTTAATCTGTTAACACTGTAAAAACAACAATATAAAATTAAGCATAAAAGCACTTTTCAGCAACTTAACCACTTAATTTCCACATGCTAAAACATGCAATTGATCACGAATATTACATCAAATAACAACAATTAAACACCAATTGAATCCATCAAACATCAAAGTCAATAATCAAAGTAATTAATGGATCAATTATCACCAAAAATCACAAGATCTACATTGTGAAAATGCAAAATAAGCCAAAATGAGAAGTAGATATAAGAATTACCAAACTACAAAGCGGAGAATTACTTTGGTAAGTGTTGTAAGTGGAATTTGATAGATCAAGCAAAGAAAATCCAAGTGTAAGAACAAGAGTTGTCTCTGCAAGTCATCTCTATGTTTTGATGATAAAAATGAGTATTTTTGAAAGAACTATTTTATGTTCTAATGTTTGTTTCTGTGCATATCATAATTATTAAAGATATTAGATCAAACATACATGTGCAAAGATGTGCATAAAAGATTACATGCGAGTTACTATGTGTAACACAAGTCGCAAGAAGCAAGTTTGCTTCTGTATCTGGTAACATGCAGAAAGATCCAAGGATTCCGATATTGCTGTTGCAATGCTCTTATGTATTCTGTTCTGAAGGTGTTTCAGATTCTGAAGATAAGCAAAGCTCCTGAAGAAAGACTCTAAAGAACTAAGTGCTGAAGACTCTAATGACTTGAAGTTCTGAAGGCTGAAGGCTCTGAAGACCAAGTGCAGAAAGACTCTGAAGACTGAAGTGTTCTGAAGATTAAGATTCAAATGATCAAGTACTGAAGACTCTGAAGACACGTTCTGAGTGAACAAGGTTCTAAAGACTCTGAAGACTTGAAGCTATGAAGATAAAGGGTTTCAAGACAAGTGCTGAAGTTCTGAAGACAAGACTCAGAATGAGCAAGTACTGAAGATTGAAGACTTAAGATTCTGAAGACCCAACTAAAGTCTCTACTCATGCTTCAACTAAATACCATCAAAAGCCTCTGAAGACATGGAGACAAATGTTACCGTTAGCAATGACTGTACACCGTACTAAAAAGATCTATCCCATCACTTCTCAACAGTAAAAAGAAGATATGGCAGTACAACTTTCATCATTGCATAACGAATCTTTTCAAATAGCCAACGGCTCTTTAACGACTCTATTTTTCACTTGGCTATATAAAGTAAAGAAGGAAGTGCTCCTAAAGTCGTGGGTCGTGTGCATCGAAGTCAGTTTTCACGATCAAGATCACCATCGTCAAACACAGTTGTTGCTGCTAAAATGTAAACACGACCATTATTGTTGAAACATAAAGAATCATCTATCAACACAACAACAATCAGGAAGTACAAAAGTTGATGAACCAAGACACTGTTGAAAATAATCAAGTCATCAACCACTTCATCATCTGAGCTATATTAAAGATCTGAAGCAAGGAATTGTTGCTCGAAGCTTGCTCAACGAAGAAGATGAAGAAGATCTACAAGATGTCATCAACTGTCAAATCAACATACATCTTTGTAGAATCTGAAGATATCAAGGAGTTGTTGCTCATAACTTTCTAGAACACTCTTGTGTTCATATGTACTTAAACTTAGGAGTTTATCAGCTTATTTAGAAGCAATCAATGTAATCTCCAGAACAACTAATTCTATGTGAATTAGGATTCCTCAATTGATCAGTGTGATCGGAGACTTCGAAGGAACGAGCAATCTCCCCCGGTCAAGTCTAAAGGCCGGGCCCATTCAACTACTCCCCAAAGGAACCGCTTACCTTCTCCTCGAAGGAACCGCTCACCTTCTCCTCGAAGGAACATCTCTCCTTCTCCCCTGAGGAACCGCCGCCACGAGCGTCCCCTTCGGTCCCCATCATACACCAGTTCTAGCAGCAACGACAAGCCTCACGGCCCGTTGTCCCAAGAGATCTTGGCTACCCGTCTCCCAAAAGGCCTGGAGAAACCCCCGTCACTGGGCATGTACGACGGAACCACTGACCCCGACGAGCACATCGAGAACATCAATACGCTGTTAGACTATCGTGGCGTACGAGGCGCCATCAAATGCCGACTGTTTCCGACCATGCTCCGAAAGGGAGCGATGACATGGTACAAGCAACTGCCCGAGGTGTCCATTACCTCGTGGAGACAACTGGGCAGGATGTTCTCACGGCATTTCACAGCATCTCGTCGCCACCCCAAGACTGAGGCCTCCCTTGGGGCCATAATCCAAGGAAAAGACGAACCTCTCTGCGCATATATCGAGAGGTTCAACGAGGAAGCAGTACAGGTCCCGACAACAGACGAAATGAAGAAGTTTCTGCTCGAGCAAGGGCTCTGCCCGGGCTTCCAGTTTTCTAAAGCCATTGGCCTCGCACCACCGAGGAACTTAGACACCCTCCTCCTCAAAGCCTAATCACACATTCAGTACGAAGAAAAGGTTGCGGCCAGCAACGTTCGAGCATCACGCTATCAGGAGAACGCTCGGGCATCCAGAGGAGAGGAAGCTTCTACATCTCGTCGGGGCGAACGAAGGCGCGAGGACCGTCCTCGTGACTCCCGTGACAACAAAGGGCCCTCCGGGCGGTTCCATGACTACACCCCCCTGACCGTCTCCAGGGAAAATATTTTGTCCGAATGTGCCAATTCGGAGTTCAAGCAGGCAGGGGTCCGCTTCCCCAAATAACTGCCGGCCAGACCAAACGTGGACAAGTCAAAATATTGTCGTTTCCACAAGAGTCACGGCCACACTACAGAAGACTGCATCCATCTGAAGGATGCCATTGAGATACTGATCAGGAAAGGCCACCTGAAACAGTTCGCGAAGAAGAAGGACACTCCTCGTCAGGATGCCCAGGAGTCTAAGAAGATAGAGGAGGAGGTTCCCTCCTCGGAAGACGCCAATATACAGGTCGCTATGTCCATATCGCGACCAGAGGACTTCTACGTCCCGGACGGGCTCAACGCCGCTGCTTATTTCGCGGCCCACAGCCCGTGGGAGACATTTCCCCCCGCCATGGTCATCTCTGGCGGGGACTTCAACAAAGTCACTGTGGGCTCCGTGAAACGAAAGTTCGAGCATCTGATCAACACGAGCTCCAACAAGGTGACCACGCTTGATCAGGCCCAGAAGGGCTCCGTCCCCATCTCCTTCTACCGGGAAGAGCTCCTCGGGGGATCCCCAAACTTGAGCATACCTTTGCTCGTCAGAGCCCGAATGGCGAACTTTGACGTTCGCAGAATCCTCGTCAACCAAGGCAGCTCGGTCGACATCATGTACTCCCAGTTGTTTTCAACACTTCAGCTGGACGAACTGCACCTTACCCCTTATGTAGGGTCCGATTTGCAGGGATTCAATGAACTAGTGACCAAGCCGTGGGGATACGTCGAACTGATCGTGACCTTCGGATCAGCTGAGACGGCCAAATCCATCAAGGTGCAATTTCTGGTAATCGACTGGCCGTCGCTTTACCAGTGCATTTTCGAAAGGCCAACTCTGGCCTAGTTGGTAGCGGTTCCCTCAACAGTCCACCTAAAGATGAAGTATTACACTTCGAAGGGAATGGTCGCCACTCTCCACGGCGACATCGAAGCTGCACGACGGTGTTTCGAGGCAGCTACAAAGGGGCTCAATGCCATTGCGTCCAAGCCGAAAGCGTCGGGAAAGCCAGCATTGCCAAACAGCTCCGAGGAGGCTAAGCCTCTGCCCTAGGTCGACTCCATCGACCTCGACAGTCGCCTCCCCAAAGAAGACCAACAGGAGGAACGAGCAGCTTCTGCCAACCCCTCTACATCGTCTAGCAGCAGCTCCCATCCGATGCGCCCTATCCCGGATGGCAACTTCGAGATCGTTCTATTCGGCGAAGACCCCCAACAAGGAGTGAAGATTGGAGCAGACCTGCCCGACATCGCAAAGAAACAGCTCTAAGCATGCCTCTTCACATGGAGCGCCACCGAAATGCCCGGCTTGGATCCGTCCGTCGCCTGCCACCAGCTGACAATCGACCCGGCCGTCAAGGCCGTATCACAACGTAGGAGAAAGCAGTCTCCGGAGAAAACGGAGGCTGCTAAAAAAGCTGTAAAGGACCTCCTCGAGGCCAAATTTATTTCGGAGGCCAAGTACACCACTTGGTTGTCCAACGTTGTACTAGTTAAAAAATTTAATGGAAAATGGTGCATGTGCATTGATTACACCGATCTCAATAAGGCATGCCCGAAGGATGCCTACCCCTTCCCCAATATTGATAAACTTGTTGATAATTCTACTGGGTTTAAACTTTTATCGTTCACGGACGCCTACTCGGGCTATAATCAAATTCCGATGGAAATCTTCGACAAAAAATATACGGTCTTCATAATAGAATCGGGCAACTATTACTACAACGTAATTCCCTTCGACCTGAAAAACGCCAGAACAACCTACCAATGAATGATGAACAAGGTATTCCGGGGAGAAATAGGCGACATGCTCGAAGTCTACATGGACGACATGATCATAAAATCCCACGAGGAAACAGATCATACTGCCCATTTGAGAAAGGTCTTCGAACAGGCTAGGAAATACAAAATGCGTTTTAATCCGGAGAAGTGCACGTTCGGTGTCCGGATAGGAAAATTCCTCGGCTTCTGCTTAACGGAACAAGGAATCGAATCCAATCCTGACAAATGTCGGGCATTCTCCGAGTTTTCTACGCCCAAGTTCAAGAAATCCATCCAGTCCCTCAACGGGATGCTCGCGTCACTATCTCGTTTCGTGGCCAAATCCGTCCAGCACGCCCTACCATTCTTCAAACTTCTCCGCAAGGAGGCAACATTCGAAAGGATCGAGGAGTGTGACAAGGCCCTTCTCCATATGAAACGAGCACTCTCAGAGCCACCGATCCTCTCTCGCCCAGACAATGGCGAAACGTTGTACCTGTACCTCGTCGTAGCAACCAAAGCAGTGAGCGCCACCCTCATCCGCGAGACACTTGATGGCCAGAAGCCCATATATTTCATGAGCAAAGCGCTGCAAGGACCAGAGTTAAGATACCAATAGATAGAGAAAGTGGCACTGGCCCTCATCAACGCAGCCAGAAGATTAAGACATTACTTCCTGGCTCACACGATCGTGATTCAAACAGATCAACCCATAAAGCAGCTGCTCTGACGACCAGATATGGCCGGCCGAATGCTCAAATGGTCGTTAGAACTGTCCGAATTTGACATCCAATATGAAAGCA
The DNA here is from genome assembly GCA_022829125.1 of Lathyrus tuberosus. Taxonomy (NCBI): domain Eukaryota; kingdom Viridiplantae; phylum Streptophyta; class Magnoliopsida; order Fabales; family Fabaceae; genus Lathyrus; species Lathyrus tuberosus. Next base: position 3,830,031 of record JALAZF010000266.1, on the reverse strand, counting down.
GAAAAGACCTCAAGGCCAAGCTCTGGCCGACTTCGTCGCGAAAATGACGTTCGCAGACTCCCCCGCGAGCGAAGCGCGTAAATTGACCATTTTCGTTGATGGTGCCTCAAGCTCGGAAGGGAGCGGCGCAGGCATTATACTAGAAAGCGATGAAGGAATCATCGTTGAAGTATCACTCACCCTGTCCTTCCCAACCTCCAATAACCAGACTGAATATGAGGCCTTCCTCGCTGGGCTACACCTTGCCGAGGACCTGGGCGCAGGAGAAGTCTTCATTTGCACAGATTCACAACTCGTGGCCCTCCAGGTCCAGCGAGAATATCAAGCCAAAAACGACAACCTGACAGAATACTTGGCCCTGGTTAAGAAGGAGATGGAGAAGTTCACAACAGTGGAAGTAAAACATGTTCCCTGCGAACATAACGTGTGAGCAGACGTGCTATCCAAACTAGCCAGCACAAAAAAGAAAGGCGAAAACAAATCCGTCATACAAGAAGTACTTCCTCGACCAAGTATCGAGAAGGCCTCCCCGACCCTCGACGTGCAGGTGATCAGCGACAATAACTGCTGGATGACCCCTGTCTACAACTATCTCGCCAAAAACGAACTTTCGTTCGACCCAAAGAAGGCCAGCATAGTTAGGCAAAGAGCCTGCTCTTATGTCTTGGTCGAAGATAAACTCTACAGGCGGGGATTCTCCATTCCGCTGCTCAAATATGTCAAGGAGGAAATGGTCGCGTACATCATGCGTAAAATCCACGAGGGAATCAATGCCCAACATCTCGGCAGAATGTCCCTTGTTCGAAAGGCTCTCAGAGTAGGATACTACTGGCCAACCATGCAACACGACGTAAAAGAACACAGGAAGACATGCGATAAATGCCAACGGCACGGGGACATGCACCTGGCTCCGCCTAACGAGCTCAAGGCTATGTCCTCCCCGTGGCCATTTTCCTGGTGGGGCCTAGACATCCTAGGACCCTTCGTGGTAGGATCGAGTCAGAACAAATACCTCATAGTGGGCGTAGACTATTTCACAAAATGGATAGAATCGGAAGCTCTAGCCAAAATAACTGCCCTCAACATCCTGCGTTTCTACAAACGAAACTTCCTTGCATGTTTCGGTATCCCCCAAGCGATAGTAACGGACAATGGGACATAATTCACAGACAGGAAGTTCCAAGACTTCGTCGCCCAACTGGGCACGAAGTAGCACTTCGTATCCATAGAGCACCCTTAAACAAACTAGCAAGCTGAAGCATCCAACCTAGTCATCCTTCGAGGCCTCAAGTGAAGGCTGGACGAAACAAAGAAGACATGGGTCGAGGAACTGCACAGCGTACTGTGGGCATTCCATACAACCCCACACTCTACAACTAGGGAAACACCCTTCCGTTTAGCATACGGAACCGAGGCTGTAATCCCCGTCGAAGTTCACGTGCCCTCCAGGCGGACAGAGTCACCCCTAGACGAGGAGATGAACGATAAATCATTGAGGGAAGAACTCAACCTCGTCGAGAAAATCCGAACCGGGGCGGCCCTCCGCGAAGCCTCACTGAAATAAAAAATTAAAATCAGGCACAATGCCAAGGTGATACGACGAGAGTTCGACGTGTGAAGCCTTGTTCTAAGAAGAAACCACGAAGACTCTCGCGAAGGAAAACTAGCAGCCAACTGGGAAGGACCCTATCGCGTCCGAGCAAAAACGAAAAATGGGGCCTACTACCTAGAGCATCTCACCGGGGAAGAACTCGCTCGACTATGGAATGCCGAAAAGCTAAAACAATACTACAGCTAAATTCTCGGTTCGACCTGTCGCGACGACGAATGTCAGCTACCGACCACTATGCATGTCTAGGTACAAGCGTCGCATATGAATAAAGCAGAAAACCGCTCAGTAACGAGCCGTGTAACTGCTCGACAACGGTCCTCGATCGAGCATCGCCATCGTCAAAGTACCATGACTGGCAGAACCCCAGCTCACGATGGGACGTTCACGCTGCGAACTCAGGCCTCAAATTCGACCTGAGCTCCGTACCCCCTCCAGGATATTCCTCGGCCGTTCGACCAGTTCCCCTCACTGCCGAATCCATCTACAATGAGCAATCCCTCTAAAATATTCGTACAAGTCAAATACTCCCAATCACGGGCAGACATACATTCACAACGAGCATGAGTACAACACTTAACAAAAAATAAAAGCAAGTAAAATCATGCAGATGGCAGAATCAAACATGTAATAATTTAACATAATAAGTGGCCGCAAGGGCCACAAATGTACTGAGTTACATTAAACGGGGGCCACGCCCCCCAAAAATAAATTACAACAGTTACTCAGCACGCAAGCCGGACAAGTTACAATATCAAAAACATAAACTCCTCACTCATCCACATGCTCGGCAGGCTCGGACTGAGGCCCTTGGTCCTCCGCGGGTTGATCCTCGACATTCCCTTCAAGGAGAGCATTGGGCATAATGATCCAGCCATCCTTAACATGCGCCAGATAGTGGGTACCCTCGACAGAAAAGTCAAGCTCGGGGTTCACCACCCGCAGTTGAGCCACGACATTCCTGAAAGACTCCTCCGCGATGGCGATACCATCATCCCGGCCGTCAGCAAACGGGCAACCAGCTCGAATCTCGTCTTCAACTCTTTCACATCTTCTAGCTCATCGTAACCCGGGGCATTGGCCGCCCTTAGCCGCTGGACCAGCTCCTCGGCAGATTTCTTCTCTGCCGCTAGTGTGGAGGTCTCCTTCTTCAACCGAGCTACCTCATCCTCAGCCTTCTTCCGAGCATCGTCGGCAACCTTAGCTTTTTCTCTGAGGGACGCCATGGCAGCCCGAGCAACATTAAGTTCGGCCTCAGTTGCAGAGTCCCTTTCGGCGTAAACAGCCGCCATCTCCAGCATCCTAACCAAAGCTGAAGCGTCTTGAGCCACCAACGCCCTCTTGATCGGGTGGTCCATGCTTTCCAAGCGAAGAGAATCTGCCCGAGTCACGATCAAAGAATTCCCCTCGAAGAATTTCCTGTGAAAGATGCAAGGAGGAAACTCAAACTTCCCCTTCTTCGATGCCCGAGTGAAGTCCACAACGTCATTAAACCTTAGCCGCTTGGATCGACCGGTCAAAGGAAGAGGAGAGCCCCGGGGAGCGGGAGTAGGAGAAGAAGAGGTCCCCGTAGCAGACTGCGTCGGAGGAGGAGCACGAGCACCTGCAAACATAGACTTCGGAGGAACCGCTCCGTCCTTGTTCCTCGCGAGAGCGTTCTTTACAACCCTGTCATGGGCCTGAGGCATTTCACCTGCACAAACAAAATACGAGCACGTCAGATACGAGGAAAAGAAATAGCGCAAACAAATATAAATAACTAAGACTACCAAGCAGCTTCTCGGCATCCGCGGGAGTCTTGCACTCCAGTAGTGCCTTAGTGTTGATGAACCGATGCTCAACCCTCTGACTCCCATCCTCCTCGAAGACCGGATCACCCTTGCTCGTCCAGCACTCAGCAAGCCAGAAGGAGTTAACCCACTTCACCAACTCGTCGTACGCCACGGCATCCTTCCCGTGTAGCTCGTTCGGTTGGAGAACGTAGTTGCTGGGCTTCTTGGCGAATTGGTCAGGTGCTCAATGAATGGGGAACTTGTAGATTCTCTTCCCGATAAACTTCCCCTCTTCGTCGCGTAGGTCATTCCCATCCTCATCCACCTCAATCTCCCAGACATATGTACTGTCTTGGGCAGCTTCGGACACGGGCTCGACAACATAATAACGCTCCTTGAATGTCCGTATCGACTCCGAGAATACCATCTCGAACGCCCGAATAAAGGCCAACGAGTTGGGGTGCAGCTGCGTAGGAGCCAACTTCAAGTGAGTAAACACCGACTACTTAAAATCGGTGAATGGTAGCCTCAGACCCAGCTCCTTAAAGGCATATTCATACATTGTGAAGTGGTCCCCAAAATCCGTACAGACCCGCTCTTCCTCAGAAAGGAAGTTCACCTTCCACTCCCCCTCCGTTCCAACCTCCGTAAAAACGTCCCCTAGATACATTGCAAAAGTGGACACATGTTTGGCAGGCTCAGTCACCTCCCATTCTTCCACGGGACCATCAACGGCGTCCTCGTCCATAACTTCCACGTCTTCTTCCTCCCCGACATCACTGGAGGTGCTCGAGGCCGTCGAGCTACTATTTTTTGAAGAGTCTATTTCTTCCTCGGACGTATCTAAGATAATCTCTCTATCTGGCCTCATCGCCATGTCGATCACCTGAAAAGCAGAGAAGAAAGTGAATTCGACAACAAATCAAATCCACCCTTCCACCGCTAAGTCAAGTGAAAGGGCGCGCAAAGGGCTAAGGACAACGTCCCCGACCTAAGACCTAACATCAAAGGAAAAGATGAAACCTCCCCACGAGGAGACGCTCGAAACAAATCATCCCCGAGCGAGGAGCTTCCTCGCACTCATACCCAGTTTCCATTCGAAGCTTCGCCGGAAATCCCAAAGCTTCACCGGAATCTGGGAGTGTTCTACCGGAAAACTCATCACCCACTTAAAAGATGAAAAATCACGACAGTTACACAAGCGTCGTCATCGCAACGACGCCGTCAACCGCCCTCCTAACCGAAGCATACTAACACGTCCGGCGATATGTCAGAAGTGGAAAAGTGGCACGACCACCGTCCACCACCAACAACCGCTGAAAATCAACCCATTTTGTCCTCTAAACCTAGCCCTAACCACATGCAATCTATCATCGACAACCAAAAGGAGTAGAACAAGCACAGGATCAGAAAACTTACTTGATTTTAGAAGACATGTAGCGAGTGATTTTGGATGTGGTTGCGCAGCACTACCGCTCTGGGACTACAGTTCGATTCATTTTTTATCCTAATGAAGCGGATGAAGGAAGGGAAATAGATGTCTCCAACTAAACCTGCTTGCATACTGAGATTAAACAGTCAAAACTGTTGGTTTACAGATGCTACAAAGATTCGGGGTCTCTCTTAGGTTATTTTGTCAAAAAGGGGTGTTTTAGGTTATCGGTTGAGATGTTAGGACGGATGTTTTTTTGATTGATGTATGAAAGTATGGGATTTTGGGTTTTTGTTTAGTGTTCTCGCTAAGATTTTTTCTTTCAATCTTATTCCTACGGATTCCCGTTTACCGAAACAGGGAAATCAGAGCGATCGTAGTTCATCCTATTCTATGGGAGGAAATGGTTGTTTTGGTGTCTTGTTCAAAGCCCAAGACGTGAAGCTAAAGATGGTTTGTATCTTGTTCAAAGCCCAAGATGTGAAGCTGAAGGGTCTGTTTGTATCTTGTTCAAAGCCCAAGATGTGAAGCTAAAAGGTCTCGATTTTAGAGAGAATTTGTCATCTCTAGAGAGGGGTTTATCACTGTTTATAAAGGAGAATTACTTTAACCAGGATATGTGAATCTGGAAATGCCATAATTTCCTTTAAAGGGGATTTCTAACCTGAAGGAGAAGACTTTAACTCAGTGTAGAGTAATGTCATCTTTCCTTAGGAATTTATCATGCTAAAAGAGGGAGAGTTGCATGGATGTAGATGATCCAGAAGCTTGCTGCTTACAGCAGTTAGATGAAGGGGAAGGAGTTGTTGATGTTTACATACTGTGAACGAGGCACAGCTTTGATGCTAAAAGGTTGATTGGCTCAACCGGGGTTTCCTTATACAAAGCCTAAGAGGAGGTTATTGGCCTAACAAGAGGGTGTCTTTATGTGTCTCATACGAAGCCCGAGAGAGAGGCTAAAAGGGTTGACTCAACAGAAAAATCTTTTATACTCAACAAGAGAGTGTTTTTGTATCTCGTGTGAAGCCCAAGATAGAGGCTGAAAGGTGAATGACTCAATGAGGGAGTCTCTTGTGTGTCTCATACAAAGCCTGAGAGAGAGGCTAAAAGTAGTTTGACTCAATGAGGGAGTCTTTTGTATCTCGTACGAAGCCCGAGATGGAGGCTGAATAGTTTGCTCCGCTGGGGAGAATCATTGTACAAAACCCAAGAGGAGGCTATTATTACTGTTTCAGTTGAGTGACAGATCCAATATACTGATTTAAAGAGAAAATCAGTTCTTATATGAGTAATGTTGACCTCAGGGATTTGATTCGAGGATCAGGGTTATTTCCTGTTCTTTAAGGAAATGGGAAATCCAAAGGGTATTGAGATTGTCCGAGTCTACGGGTTTTCTTCCTATTTTTGAAAGTGGCACTTGAGAATGTCTTTGAGACTCAAGGAAATTAGACTGTCCAAGTCTAGAGTTTCATCTTTTGTACTATGTTTTGAGAAACAGTAGCAGGGTCTAGACTCTTTGAAAGATTGTTCTATTAAGATGACTAATTTCTGTTCCTATACCTGTAAGAGGTCGTCGGGACAATTTGTACGAAGCCCAAAAGGAGGCTGGAAACTTTTAAGAAGTCGGGAGGTCCTTGTACGAAGCCCAAGAGGAGGCTATCATTCCCGGAGGAAGAATCATTATACGAAACCTAAGAGGAGGCTGTGAATACTTCTAAGAAGCCGATGGGTCCTTGTACTAAGCCCAAGAGGAGGCGGGGATGCTTTTAGGAAGCCTGTGGGTCCTTGTACAATGCCCAAGAGGAGGCTGGATGCTTTTAGGAAGCCCGTGGGTCCCCAAACCCCGAGAAATTCAAGACAGGCTATTCACAAGGAATAGATCAAGTCAGGAAAGTTCGAGAATTTGGAAGAAACTCAAGAGATGCAATTCACGGAGAGGAGATCATCTCTGGGGAGTAGAGTTTCTTGACAATTCCTAAGGAGGACAACCGAAGAGAAGACTGTATCTGTTACTCCTATGGGGGATCTAGTATTGTCTATTTCTACGAATAATCGAAACGGCTTTACCTAGTGCTAGACGTAGTTGTCGGGGAAACTCTAAATATCTATACTATTATTGCGCAGTTGATATGAGTTTATGAAAGAAGACTTATAGCGAAACAGCCCCATAATACAGTTATATGTATATGAAAGCGGTAAATGAAAGCGTATAAACACTTACTCGGTTGTAGAGCTTCCATGCTGTTTGGTTAGTTGTTCAACAAAGACAGATTGAAAACAACAGTATATTCAAAATCAAAGGAGAAAGTGTTTTGAAAGAAAGATTGGGGCTTACAGCTCAAGGAGAGGCCCAGAGTTTTACCAGTGATTGCACTGTTAAATTTGTACAGAGGCACTTATACAAGTGACTGAGGCCCAAGAAAGGTTTTCTGTACAAAGGGATGGGTCTTACACTCTCTCAAGAGGCCCAAAAAGTTTTAAAGAAAAAGAGTGGGGCTTATAACACGAGGGTAGGCCCAGATGACTTTTCGTTTGAAATGGCGATCGCACCGAGGTTTTCTTTAAACTCAAATGGACTTATACAATATCTGAGGCCCAAAAATTGTTTTGGTTAAAAGGGGATTGGGTCTTACACTCTAACAGAGGCCCAAAAGTTTTGAATGGGTCTTATAGCTCAAGGAGAGGTCCAAATGTTTTAAGAAAAGAAATGGGTCTTACTACTCGAGGGTAGGCCCAATGGTTAATTTTGAAAAGGGCGACGATCGCTGTAGTACCCTAAATTTTGACCATTGGTTTTTTTGATTTATTTAAGGAGTGTCATTTGGGTATTGCGGGGGTTTGTTAAGTAATTTCTGGGCCCATTTTTTATGTGGGTCTATTTGAGGTTTCTTAGTAAGATTTTTATAATATTTTTGAGCTAATACTATTGCATTTTGAATTTTCTTTTTATTTTAGATAATTGGGTTTTATTTTTTTTGTTAGAAAACACTATTAAAATTAATGTCATTTTATTTTATAGAAATTAGATTTTTTTTTTTTTTGGAATTGTGGGTTTTGTTAATTAAGGTTATTAGAGTTTCTTTTTTTTTAGAAATTAGATTCTCTAGGATATTTAGATAGTTATTTAGGTTTTTAGATTAATTAGAATAATTAGATTTATTTAGACTAATAGTCCTATTTTTTCTGTTTTAGATTTTTAGGAGTATTTTTATTAAAAAGGATGTTGTGAGTTTTTTCTCTTTTTTTATCTCATATTTTTAGTTGGTAAATTAATTAGAAAAGAATTGTTTTTTTTAGTTTTATTAAAATCTCTATTAACTAGTTTTTATTAATTATTAAAATTTAGTTTTTTGATTAGGATATTAAATCTGACAGTTAAGGTTTTAGGATAATTAATTATTATTTTATTGATTTAAAGTGGTACAGGTTTTTTATTATTATCTTTTATTACTGTTATTTTATTATCTTTTTTTTAGAGAAGAAGGTTTCGGTCATGTTTTATTTTTGTTTTTTATTTCTAATTATTTCATTTTATATTTATTTATTTATCTGGTTTTATTTAGGGTTATTGTATATTATTATTATTATTATTTTTTTTTTTTCATTTTTTTTATAGTATTTGGTCAAAATGTTGACCACGACTGTTCTTCTCCTTCCTCGTGAAACCCAAATTTCACGCTGAGATTGGCAATTTGGGATCTAATGCAATCAAATCAACAAAATCAAATATTTTCATTTATAAATTAAAATCAATACAAATTATGTTACAGATTCAGATTACAAATCGAATCAGGATTTACATCAGAAACTCCCTAATTGAATCTAATCTAATTAAAACCTAAGATCTAATTTCTAACTATAAAAGAAAAAGGAATCAGAAATTGAAGGGGATGGGGAACCCTAAGAGAAGAAACAGATTGTTGCACGTGCGAATTCCTGAACCCTTTCACTAGAGCTCTAAAAAAAATCTTAAAAAGTTAGGGTTCAAAATTCGAACCCTAATCCTTCTGAGCTTAGCCTTCCACGATTTGTACCTGCGAACAAAGAAAAAGGAAAGGATTAGCGATCGAGGAATAAAGAAAGAAAGGAGAAATAACAGCTTAATTGGACACGGCAGGGGAGGTAAACCGAGCGACTTAGCTTTTATGTTCTTGATTTGTTGTTGCTGGACGTTTTGATTACGGTTTTGGTTTATGTTTGTTTGATTTTTTCTGGAAAACTAGGGTTAGGGATGTGAACCCTAGGGTTTATATGGGTAGGGTTAGGGTTCGTTGATTTTGGGGTTAGGGTTCCTCTTCCTAGGGTTAGGGTTACGAACCCTAAGGCTCCTGGGTTAGAAAGGTTAGGGTTTATCTTCAAAGGGTTAAGGTTCTTCACGGTTTGGTATTTCTGGGTTGGTTTGTGAAGGGATAGGGTTCTTCGTAAGAACCCTAGGGTTCATCTGAAGAACCCATAATATGATGAAGGTTTGTAGGCGTTTGAAGTTTGGGTTGAGTTTCTGGAAAATGGGATGAAGGATTGAAGGTTCCGGTTGAAGCTCAACTGGAAACCTGGGTTTTAGGATGGTTTAGGGGGTGGTGCGCGGTGGTTGGAGACCCACCGGCGGGAGGAAAAGGGTGGTCGGAACGAGAGAAAGTTGGAAGATAAAGAGAGAGACGAGGGATTAGAGAGAGAAAGAAAAATGGAAATGAGGATTTTCTGAAGGATTGGGATTTAAATATTCCCTCACTGGCGCTATAGATCCTCCACACGTGGCTCCTTGCTGGCCACAGGATTATTTGACCGTTGTAGTTCTGTAGGGGGAGGAGCACTGTGTCCTCTGAGTTGACTTGGCGTAATAGCTGTTGATTCACATTACTTGAACTGGTAATCATAATCAACGGATTAGGAATCTAAGCATCTAGAACCGTCTGATCTCCATCAGACGTCGTACATGAGTCAACCGTTGACTCTACCTTGGGGTTGCTTTTTTCTTTCTCTGTTGGGCTTAAGACAATGGGCCTAATGCCCAATTACTATATGCGCCTCCACTTGGGGCCCTTTACTGGTTTCAAAAGGTGGATGTACCCCCTGGTTTTTTTTATTATTTTAATTCAATTAATTAAATTATATTTTATTTAGGATTTTTGGTTAATTAGGAGATTTTTAAAAAAATATGGAATTTAAGATAAAATTAGGGGGTTAGGGATTTATTTTGGGATTTTTTTTTTTTTTGGATTTTATTTTGTTAAATTTATTTTTATCTACTTTATTAAAAAAATCATAATTGAATCAATTCCTTGATTTAAAGTGGTAATAAAAAAAATACTCTTTTTTATTTGTCAATTTAGGTTTTTTTGTTCTTTTTTATTATTTAATGAAAATTATTAATTTTAGTTAGATGTGTGGTAATTAAGTTTTTTTATATAACTCATGTAAATAAAATTTTATAAAGAATTTGTTTTTTAGGAAAATTGTTTTAAAGGGATTAGGATAAAAAAATAATAAATTATTTTTGGGATAAATATTTTTGGGGAATTATTTGGAACTTGAACTTTATTTTGGATTAATTTTGTGTTTTTTTGTCATATTAAATTATTGAACTTTTTGCTTAAATTCTTTTTTTGTAAAAAATTAGAATTTGGTTTTTAAAGGTATTTTTAAGGTTTTTTTAAGGGATTTACATAAAGGGATAAAGCTCTTGGTCCGAGAGCCTAAATAAAGGATGGGATAAGGGATAACACTCTTGATATCCGAGAGTATAAAGAAAAGGATTAAGGGATAAAACTCTTCCTCCGAGAGTCTAAATAATGGATAGGGATTTAAGGGATAGAACTCCTCATCTAGGAGTATAAACACTAGATTTAAGGGATAGAACTCTTTATCCAAGAGTATAAATAGTGGATTGAGGTTTAGGGGTAGGTTTTGGGATTTAGGAATAGGATTAGGGGATAGGAATAAGGGAGGTGAACTACGGTTACTCTGATCCTTCAAATTGAGGGTACGTAGGTATAGGGTTGCAAACCAACCCTAGCGAGTATAATTATTAAAAAACTTAGGATTTTTTTTGTAAATAAATAATTTAACAAGACAAGCAAGCATACCCTAGAACTTAAGGAGGATCCCATTGAGTACAATGGAGGTGAGGGGTGCCTAACACCTTCCCCTTACTTAACCGACTCCCGAACCTTAGGAATCTCTACCCTTAGGATTTGGATTTTAGGTTTATCATTATTTTCCTTAAAAAAATATGATGGCGACTCAAAAAATTTTGCTGGCCGCGACAGTTGGCGACTCTGCTGGGGATTCCTTCCTAGAGAGAGTCCTTCCTAGCCTTAGGATTTAGGGACTTGTTTGTCTTGGATGTTTTTATTTTGTTTTTATTTTATTGTTATGTATTTTTTTTATTTATTTCATATTTATTTAACCCTTTGTTTTTTTTATTTTGTCATTATACAAGGGATTGGGGCAAACAAAAAAAAGGAGTGAAGCTAAAACCCAAAGCTTGGAGGATAACCCTAGAACATAAAGTGGAATGGAAATGTTTTTGGGGGGGATGCGACATCCCCAACAATGCATTGATGCCACACTTAGACTAGATCCTTCCAAAGTCGTCCTCACGAAAGGGCTAGCCCCTGACGTAGTGGAATGATTTGGATGTGGTCCGTGACTCTGAGAACCTTTAACCTACCCCACACCAATCTATGGAGACCCTATGTATTCAACCCTCAAGGGCTGTTACTAGGCTCCTACCCCAAATAAGACTTATCCCGAAGGATTACCGTAGGAAGGCTTGCTCCTTCTCATGGTAAAACAAGGGTATAGTCTGAACATTTTGGGGTCGTTATGCCGTCCAAATTTGTATAACCTACATGTGAGGGGATTGGGTAGTCTTAACTTAGGTCTAGCTTGTTCTAGGGAGGCCCACCTTACTAAGGACATGCTTACACATTACCTTTACCCTAATCAAGATATCATTTGCATTCATCATCCTCATATTTTCTTTTTTGCATTCACAGAAATCTTAAAATTATTCAATAAAAAGGGATTAAATCAAAGGACAATGGAATTTGGGAAAAAGAAAACTCTCCCAATTAAAGTAAGGGCATCAGACATAAAGGGCCTAAAGACTTATGCTGCTGAGTTACCTAAGGAAAGAAGGAAGCCTATAATTCGTAGGTATGGAGATATACTGGATCTTGTTCTCATTCCTATGCAAGAGGAGGTCCTAACTGCCTTGGCCCAATTTTATGATCCTGGGTTAAGGTGCTTCTAATTCAAGGACTTCCAAATAGCTCCCACCCTGGAAGAGGTTCGAAGGATACTTGACCTCCCTAAAAGCAATAAAGGTCCATTCAAAGCATTGGGGTATAGTCCTTCATTGAAAGAAATGGCAAGCTGTCTTTATATTCGAGAAGAAGACTTACAAGCTCATCTGAAAACTAAAGATGGCTTCGAAGGGTTTCCTAAATGGTTCTTAGAAAATAAAGCTAGTCACTTCGCGGCTCGCAAAAATTGGGTAGCCCAAGACGCCATCATGGTATTACTTACCTTTGTGTTGGTCCTATTCCCAAGTGTTCCAAACTTCGTAGATATCGCCGCTGTCAATCTATTTCTGGCTGTGACTCTTGGAGAAGAAGACTTATCAACGGCTCTCCTTGCGGATATATACTTTACTCTTCATTGCAAATTTGAAAAGAAAGGAGGGGCTATGCTATGTTGCCCTCAATTACTGTACAAGTGGTTATGCTCCCATCTAGTGAGGGACATAAGGGATATGAGACAAATGAAAGGTAATGATTGGTCCCAATATCTGGTATCCCTCATTGGTAATGACATCCTATGGTTCCCTCAAATACTCCAAAGAGATGATGTGATCTTAAGTTGTGGAGACTTTCCAAATGTACCCTTAATTGGTTCAAGAGGGTGCATAAGTTATAACCCTATTTTGGCAATGGGGCAGCTAGGGCATCCCTTGGCCTATAAGCCAGAGGATAGGTTGCTAAAAGGTTTCATCTTGCAAGGTGTGAATGGAGATCATCCCGACGTCTTAAAAATTGCTCAAGCTTGGAGACAAAATATAAAAGGGAAGAGTAGTTTGAAAAGACCAAGAGAAGAGTCAAAAGTCCCATATCTGCAATGGATGGAAGAAAGAGTAAGGATAGTAAAGCTGCCCTTTACCCTGGATCATCCTGTTAATCCAAGGGTTCCCCCACCTACCGCAATCTCCATGGAGAAAAGTGAGAGACTCAAAGAGACTATTACACAATTACAAAAGGAAAAAGAAGAGTGGGAAGGCAAATATTACCAAGCCACTGGAGAGAGTAGTCAGTTAAGAAGGAGTCTCGATGAAGTTATGGAGCAATCAAAGATCAATAAGGGGATAGCTCAGATGGAGGAAGAGAAGAAGGAACAAGCTTATGCCGACTTTCAAGTTGTGAGTTCACGCCTCAAAGACCACAAAGAGCAACTAGATAGAGCCTGGCGTCAAAGGGACGAGTGGAGAGACATTTGGATGACGTCAAAGCAAAGAGAATTCAAAGAGGGATATGACAGGCGTATCCAACACCTTGAAGCTGAAGTCCAAAGCTTATCTAGTGCTCTTCTCGAGAGCAAAATACAAGCCCTAGATGCAACTGTGCAATTGAGATCAGCCGAAGAACTTCTTTCCCTACGGCCAGAAGGATGGTTAGAAGCTCAAGAGGAGAACCAGGAACTTAGAAGGTTATATGGGGAGCTTCAGGATTCTTACGAAGATCTAAGGGCATGGGCCATTTATGTTGAAGAACATAACCAACAACTAGAGCAAACTACTAGAGAGGATTTAGAGATCATGGCAAAGTTACGAGAGGACGAGGCATATTATCGAGAAAGGTATCTGAAGTTGGTCTTACTATCCAACGATCTCATCCACGAGATCCCTCGGAGTTTAAAGGAGGCTGAGTAAATGGCTGATATCTTCAAGCTGGTCAAAGAGATTATTTATTTCCTTACACTTTGTTGTGAGATGGTAGAGGATTTTAGGGCTAGGATTAGGAGGAGGATTTAGCTTTTCTATGTAATGACTTCTTACGTTTGCTTTTTGTTACAAATAATTTAAGGGTTTATCCCTAGTTTGGTTTTCCTTATGTAATAAGTGGGGGCTTCGACCCTAGTACTTTCTTTCCATTAATAAAAGTATTTGCTTTCCATTATCCTTGGCTTTAATCTTAATAAATGAAAAGTTTAAGATTCCTGAAATAAAAACAATTTTTGCATACTCATACATTCATGCATGCATAGCATAATTCAAAAAAAAAATAAACATCAAACGGAAATCACCTTTCGATATCTTCTCTCAGAATCTTCGCAACAATCTGACTTCTCGACCCAACACTCGTGCTTACCAAAAGAAAGCTATGGAACAAATGGAGCTGAACCACGCTGCTCTAAAAGGAGTTGTGGATGTTGTCAAGAGAAACGTGGAGGAAATGAAGGACAAGATCGATCAGCTGACTCGAGCTATTCAGAATATGATCGCAAGAGACACCGAGGCTACAAACCGTAGGAATGCCCCTACCTATCCTCCACAATATAAAGATAGCAATCCTCTTTTGGGATTTGTGGCTGACTTGGAGCGTGAGGCTTTAGAGGCTAGTAAAGGGAAGGCTAACACTCAACCTCCTGTAAGGTCTGTTCCTCCACCCGAGCACAATGGAGAATCACGACCCATACAGATACCTGTCACTCGTGAGGTCTCTAATGACTGGCACCTTCAATATGGAGAAGAAGACTCAAGGCAAGTAGTTCGTGAAACCAAACCAGCTGCCGTGGAAGGAAGAAATAAGGATGAAAAGTATAAGATAATTGAGGAACGGTTAAGGGCTGTGGAAGGATCCAAGATCTTTGGGATTGATGCCTTGGAAATGTGCTTGGTACACGACGTGGTCGTGCCTCCTAAGTTTAAGGTGCCTACCTTCGAGATGTACAAAGGGGTTAGTTGTCCCAAAAGCCACATTTGGATGTTTTCCCGAAAGATGGGGGCACACGCTAAGAACGAAAAGCTGATGATGCATGTTTTCTAAGACAGCCTTAGTGGGGGCATCCTTGGACTGGTACATGCAGCTGTAAAGGACCTACATCAAGAACTGGGATGATTTGGCAAGTGCCTTCATAAGGCAATATCAATATAATGTAGACATGGCCCCTAATCGCATGCAATTGCAAAACATGTCTCAGAAAAGGGATGAATCTTTTAATGAGTATGCCCAAAGATGGAGGGAGCTAGCATCTCGTGTGCAACCTTTATTGCGGGAAAACGAGCTAGTAGATACATTCATGGGAACTCTGCAAGGATTGTACTATGAAAAGATGATTGGATCGGTCTCAACAGGATTTGCGGATTTGGTTATCATTGGGGAAAGGATCGAGAATGGATTAAAAAGTGGAAAGATTGGAACACCGTCTTTGAATCAACATAACGACAAAAGGTACTCCGGAAACCGTTCGAAGAAGGAGGCCAATGCCATTTCTGCTAATAGGTATACTCAAGTGCCTTATAACCCTTACGTGGCAGCAACGGCCTCTGGCCAAGCGTCTCCTATGCTCCAGATCCAACAGCTAAGGGCCCCACCCCCTCAAAATCAGCAACAACAGAAGCATCCCCGAAGGGAACAAAGGAGGCCATAGAAGGACTTTGACCCTATACCCACTACATATACTCAAATCCTGCCAATGTTAATCCAAAAGGGATTGGTAGAAATCAAGCCGTTAGGGCCCCCCTCCTACGCCTACTCCTCGAGGGTATCACGCTAATACTAGATGTGATTACCATGCTGGATCGCCAGGGCACACGACTGAAAAATGTTTGGCTCTCAAATTTAGGGTGCAAGATTTGCTGGATCAGAAGGTTATTAACTTCAGTTATGACACTCCAAATGTAGGAGATAACCCTTTCCCAGGGCACGCTGGACCAACTGATAACTCCATTGAGGGACTAGGAGAGGACGTCATAATTAGAGGGGTGGAGCAAGTAAAGACCCCTATGACGAAAGTGAGGGAAAAAATAATTAGGTATGAGGAGTTTGAAAGGCTGCACGGTGACTGTGAGAATTGCGCGATTGATCCCAATAGCTGTAAGAAGATGAAGGAGGTTCTCCAACAACTAATGGACCAAGGGATGGTACAGATTGGGTACTTAAGGAATATGAATGAGGTAGCTGCCTTAGACTCCCAGGGGCAGGCACGTTCTGAGGTTCCATACCAGAAAAGAGGAGTCACGACTCCCATTCAAATACCAGTTCCAAGGCCTACACAAGTGCCTATTCAAATACAAGTTCCCAAGCAGGTACAAGCGCCCATCCAAATACCAGTTGCAAGGCCTACATAGGTTCCTATTCAGATAACAATTTCGGTGCCTGCACGAACACCAATTCAGATACATGTTCCTACGCCAGTCAAAGCTCCGGTGCCTGCAGCATCAGAAGGTCCTATCACGTTCCATGTACCAACGCCATTTCCCTATGAAAGCTCTAAGACTGTATCTTGGAAATATGACGTCACGGCGTCAGTGTGAGGAAAGACTATAGTGCCATCACCAGCAGTTACTAACATAGCTGGTATTGGAGGAATGACACGTAGTGGAAGGGTATACTCTTCAGAACAACCCAAGAAGGATATCCCCGAAAGCTCAAAAAGGAAAGAGATCACAAGTACAGGCGAGGGGCCGTCCAAGAAGGGCATATCTCAAGAAGATGCCGAGGAATTTTTAAGAATCATAAAGAAAAGTGATTATAGGGTGGTGGACCAACTAAATCAATCACCATCCAAGATCTCTATTCTATCCTTGTTGCTATGCTCGGAGGCACATAGGGAATCCCTGCTAAAGGTCCTAAATGAAGCCCATGTCACTAAAGACATATCAGTAATTCAATTCGACGAGGTAGTCTCTAATATTGCCGCCAGCACCTGCCTGGGTTTCAGTAGTGAGGAATTACCTCCCGAAGGGAAAGCACATAACAAGGCCTTACACATATCAGTCAAATGTCAGGACACTATTCTTTCAAGAGTGTTGGTAGATACAGGGTCTGCTCTAAGTGTCATGCCCAAGGATACCCTTATGAAATTAACATCTGTAAGGACCTTCATGAAGACCAGTTCCCTGATTGTCAGGGTGTTAGATGGTTCAAAAAGAATGGTAATTGGGGAATTGGACATACCTACAGTGGTGGGATCACATACCTTCATGATCACTTTCCAAGTCAGGGACATCAATCCCTCCTACACTTGTCTCCTAGGACGACCATGGATTCACGCGGCAGGCGCAGTTACTTCCACACTTCATCAGAAACTGAAGTTCATATCTGGGGATAATTTAATAATTGTTGATGGGGAGGAGGACATGTTCATCAGCCATCTCTCGTCATTCAGATACATAGAAGTGGATGGAGAAACATTTGAAATACCGTTCCAAGCTTTGGAGGTTGCGACGGTCAGTCGTAAGCAAGTCGTTCGACAGGAGGAAAGGCCGAAAATGATCACAGACTTGATTCAGAATGGGGATACTAGGGGTTGGGGCAAGGTGATAGAGATACATGAAAAGAAGGATCAATTCGGGCTGGGTTACAAACCAGCTAATAAAGAGGTACAGAAGTCTCGACAAATGACATTTCCTCCTCTCGAAGAAACTTTCCTTAGTGTCGGATTCAGAGATGAAGATCAGGTGACTGCAATTGAAGAGGAAAATAGAGGGATACCATATTAGGTGTGCCATTGCTCACCAGGCACAGTTCTCAACAATTGGAGAGCAATCGAGATTCCTGAGATGATTTCTATTTCGAAGTAATTTACTTTTCTAAAAAAAAAAAAATAAGTCCTTTGCTATGCCCAAGGCAAATGGACAAGCTTTGTAGGGCCACCTTTGTTTCTTTGAATTATTTAATAATAAAATCTCATTTTGTTTTCAATCAAGATCCTTTTTTTTCTTTCTCAGTTATTCTTTTCAAAATGGCAATACACTTTCTTTTCAATACTTTCATTTGCACCAATTCAAAAAATAATAAGCATAAAAATCTCCCTCATGCAGATTTAAAAATGAACCTATTGAAAATGACACCGCTATAATTCCTTACAACTTAGAGTTCCCGATTAACCAAGCGGAAGAGGGTGATGAGGACGATTGTGAACTTCCTGAAGGGCTGGTCAGAATGTTAAAGCAAGAGGATAAGGTGATACAACCTCATCAGGAACCAGTGGATGTGATCAATCTGGGGACTGAAGAGGACAAAAAGGAAGTCAAAGTTGGTGCTTCTTTGAACGAGGATGTAAAGGAGAAGTTGATCAAGTTGCTACATGAATATGTGGATGTGTTTGCTTGGTCCTACCAAGATATGCCCGGTTTGGACACAGACATTGCCGAACATAAGTTACCGCTTAAACCCGAATGTCCGCCGGTCAAGCAAAAGTTAAGGTGAACTAGACCGGATATGACTCTCAAAATCAAGGAAGAGGTTAAAAAGCAGTTCGACGCAGGGTTCTTAGCTGCAGTAAAATATCCAGAATGGGTAGCCAATATTGTACCTGTACCAAAGAAGGATAGGAAGGTCAGAATGTGTGTAGACTACCGAGATCTCAATAGAGCAAGTCCTAAAGACGATTTCCCATTACCTCACATTGATGTATTGGTGGATAACACAGCTCAATTTTCGGTATTCTCATTTATGAATGGGTTTTTCGGATATAATCAGATCAAGATGGCTCAATTCGATATGGAAAAGACTACCTTTATTACCCCTTGGGGAACCTTCTGTTACAAGGTGATGCCCTTCGGATTAAAGAATGCAGGGGAAACTTATCAAAGGGCTATGGTCACTCTCTTTCACGACATGATGCACAAGGAAATAGAGGTTTATGTGGATGATATGATCGCTAAATCACAAACTGAGGAAGAATACATAGTCAATCTGCAAAAACTGTTTGAACGGTTAAGGACGTTTAAGCTACGGTTAAATCCTGGGAAGTGTACTTTTGGAGTCAGATCTGGGAAATTATTGGGGTTCATAGTCAGTCAAAGAGGTATAGAGGTTGATCTTGATAAAGTGAAGGCCATTCAAGGAATGCCGGCTCCGAGGACTGAAAAATAAGTACGAGGGTTCTTAGGGAGGCTGAACTATATTGCTAGATTCATCTCACACCTTACTGCCACTTGTGAACCGATCTTCAAGTTATTGAGGAAAGGTCAAAGCCTTGAATGAGACGAAAACTGTCAAAAGGCCTTCGATCGAATCAAAGAGTATTTACAAGAGTCACCCATATTGGTACCGCCTGTACCTGGAAGACCGCTTATAATGTATCTGACGGCGCTTAACAATTCGATGGGTTGTGTACTCGGACAACAAGACGAAACAGGGAGAAAGGAGCATGCAATTTATTACTTGAGTAAGAAATTTACGGATTGCGAATCCAGATACTCGCTCTTGGAGAAAACTTGTTGTGCTCTTGTATGGGCTGCCCGACGATTAAGACAATATATGGTGTGCCATACTACTTTGTTAATATCAAGGATGGACCCTATCAAGTATATATTTGAGAAGCCTGGAGTGACTGGGAGAGTGGCTCGGTGGCAGATGTTACTTACTGAATATGACATCCAGTATGTCACCCAGAAGGCCATAAAAGGAAGTGTGTTAGCCGATCATCTCGCTCATCAGCCAGTGGATGACTATCAACCTATGCAATTTGACTTCCCTGACGAGGAGGTGATGGCTGTAAGAGACGATAATATCCCGGATTTTTATGAAGGACCTGAGCCCGGATCTCGATGGAAGCTTATATTCGATGGAGCCTCAAATGCAGAAGGACATGGAGTAGGAGCTGTTATAACTTCTCCAATGGGATTTCACATACCCTTCACTGCAAGAATATGCTTCACGTGTACTAACAATATGGCGGAATATGAGGCATGTATCTTGGGGATTAGCGAAGCCATTAACCTCGGAATCAAAATCTTAGAGGTATATTGAGATTCTGCTCTCGTCATCAATCAAGTCAAAGGAGAGTGTAGAACACTTAATCCCAAGCTGACTCGATACCGAGATTGTGTTTGGAAAAGGATAAAGTACTTTGATGATCACCTTCCATCAGATCCCCAGAGATGAGAACCAACTGGCAGATGCTTTGGCAACCTTGGCATCCATGTTCAAAGTTAAATGGTATAACGAAGCACTGGCTATAAGGATTAATCGTCTAGACGAACCCTCGTATTGTGCAATAGTGGAGGCTGAAGCAGATAATAAACCGTGGTTTTACGATATCAAACAGTTCCTCTAAAAACAAGAATATCCTGCAAATGCCTCAAGTGGGAATAAGAAAACACTTAGAAGGCTGGCTGCCCAGTTCTTCCTTGATGGAGAGGTACTATATAAAAGGAATCATGACATGGTGTTACTCCGGTGTTTAGATGGACATGAACAGGACATGCTCATCAGTGAAATACACGAGGGATCCTTCGGAACTCATGCAAATGGGCATACTATGGCTAAGAAGATTCTCCGAGCAGGGTACTACTGGCTGACTATGGAGTTCGACTGCTTTAAATATGTCAAGAAGTGCCACAGGTGTCAAATTTACGTGGATAAAATTCATGTGCCGCCAACTCCTTTGAATGTCTTAACTGCTCCTTGGCCTTTCTCTATGTGGGGAGTAGACATAATCGGGATGATCGAGCCTAAGGCATCAAATGGACACCGGTTCATTCTAGTTGCTATTGACTACTTCACCAAATGGGTCGAAGCTGCTTCCTACACCAATGTGACAAGGCAAGTGATTGCGCGGTTCATCAAGAAAGAGATAATTTGTCGCTATGGGGTTCCTAACAAAATCATCACAGACAACGGGCTCAACCTGAATAATAAAGTGATGGATGAGTTATGTGAAAGTTTCAAAATCGATCACCATAATTCATCACCTTATCGCCCTAAGAAGAATGGCGCAGTTGAAGCGGCTAATAAGAACATCAAGAAGATCATCCAGAAAATGGTGAAGACTTACAAATATTGGCATGAAATGCTCCCTTTCGCACTACATGGCTACAGAACCTCAGTTCGAACTTCGACAGGAGCTACTCCTTTTTCCTTGGTATATGGCACAGAAGCAGTCCTCCCGGTTAAAGTAGAAATTCCTTCACTAAGGGTCATAATGGAGGCTAAGTTGGATGGAGCAGAGTGGGTACAGAATAAACTTGATCAACAGAATCTCATTGAGGAAAAGTGCATGGCTGCTGTATGCCATGGCCAACTGTATCAGCGGAGACTCAAGAAAGCATTTGATAAGAAAGTTCATCCTCGCCTATTCGAAGAAGGAGACCTGGTGTTAAGGAAAGTGCTACCCATCCATAAAGATCCTCGCGGCAAATGGACTTCGAATTATGAAGGACCATATGTCGTAAAAAGCGCATTTTCAGGAGGAGCTTTAATATTGACTACTATGGATGGAGTGGATTTACCCCGACCGGTAAATTCCGATTCAGTCAAAAAATACTATGCCTATAAAAAGGGGATAAAAGCCCGCTAAGTCGAAAACCTTAAAGGGCGACTTAGGCAAAAGTTAGGGCGTCCCGGTGAATTGAAAACTCGAAAGAGCAATTCAGGCAAAAATTAGGGACTTAGAAAAATGATACCCAACAAGTCGAAAACTCTAAAGGGTGGCTTAGTTGAAAAAATGGTATAGCATCCTGGTGGACTAAGATTCTAAAAGAACGGTCCAGGTAAAATCAAGGATATCCAAAAGGCATAGGACTGATAGCACTAATGGAATTCAGAAAGGAATGATCAATCCAGTCGTCATCTTCAGAAGCGAAGTGTCAAGACCTCGGAAGTTTAGGGATATTAGTCAGTGTTAAATTTAATAGGGCCATAGATAAATTTGTTTTTTTTCTCGTATTGCCATTTCTTTTCGTTGTTTAGTACTTCCTCCTTATGAGGATTACTTTCTTTATGTACTATTGCCTATTTATGGGCCTTTCTTCAAGTAAATAAAATTTCTCTTTGCTTTTCAATTTTTTTTTTGCTTGATTACAAAATGTCGATTTTATTTATAATCATGCATTGAAACATTGGGTATAATCAAAAAGCTAAAGGAAAAAAGAAAAAAAAGGAAAAGGTATTTTACTGCGATTCGAAAACTGCAAAAGGATCATTGTTTCTCTCGAAGATAAAAATGAAGGATCCACAAACTGACGGTTGGAATTTAATCACTATGGGAGTCTCTCTACGTATCTCCAGATGTCAAGAGCAAAGGGCTTGTTGCACTCGTCAAAAGGAGTTAAGGGTTCAAGGGTCAAGAAGTTAGAATGTTACAGAAGGATGTGGTTTCCGTAAATAAAAATAAAAACATGCACTGCATACCATAAAAGAGGCGTCAGCCCGAACAATGCATCACACATAAGAGCATACATGATGTCCTACCTGCATACATAGCATATGATCATTTTCTTCCAGGGTAAAGGATTTTAATCGGATATCTCGTCACGGGTTCGTTATCAGGGATCTTAGGATAGTCGGTGTGTTACGCGCCTGGCTTGGCGGACAAAATTAGGGTTCTTCTTATATTTAATCATCTCCTCTTCAAAAGAGAAAGACACGTCGTCTTCCTCTTTCTGATCCGAAGACGATTAAATAGGGGCAGCTGTAGTACCCTAAATTTTGACCATTGGTTTTATTTATTTATTTAAGGAGTGTCATTTGGGTATTGAGGGGGTTTGTTAAGTAATTCCTGGGCCCATTTTTTATGTGGGTCTATTTGAGGTTTCTTAGTAAGATTTTTATAATATTTTTGAGCTAATACTATTGCATTTTGAATTTTCTTTTTATTTTAGATAATTGGGTTTTATTTTTTTTGTTAGAAAATACTATTAAAATTAATGTCATTTTATTTTATAGAAATTATATATATTTTTTTTTTTGGAATTGTGGGTTTTGTTAATTAAGGTTATTAGAGTTTCTTTTTTTTTAGAAATTAGATTCTCTAGGATATTTAGATAGTTATTTAGGTTTTTAGATTAATTAGAATAATTAGATTTATTTAGACTAATAGTCCTATTTTTTCTGTTTTAGATTTTTAGGAGTATTTTTATTAAAAGGGATGTTGTGAGTTTTTTCTCTTTTTTTATCTCAGATTTTTAGTTGGTAAATTAATTAGAAAAGAATTTTTTTTTTAGTTTTATTAAAATCTCTATTAACTAGTTTTTATTAATTATTAAAATTTAGTTTTTTGATTAGGATATTAAATCTGACAGTTAAGGTTTTATGATAATTAATTATTATTTTATTGATTTAAAGTGGTACGGGTTTTGTATTATTATCTTTTATTACTGTTATTTTATTATCTTTTTTTTAGAGAAGAAGGTTTCGGTCATGTTTTATTTTTGTTTTTAATTTCTAATTATTTCATTTTATATTTATTTATTTATCTGGTTTTATTTAGGGTTATTGTATATTATTATTATTTATTTTATTTTTTTTCATTTTTTTATAATATTTGGTCAAAATGTTGACCACGACTGTTCTTCTCCTTCCTCGTGAAACCCTAATTTCATGCTGAGATTGGCAATTTGGGATCTAATGCAAGCAAATCAACAAAATCAAATCTTTTCATTTATAAATTAAAATCAATACAAATTATGTTACAGATTCAGATTACAAATCGAATCAGGATTTACATCAGAAACTCCCTAATTGAATCTAATCTAATTAAAACCTAAGACCTAATTTCTAACTATAAAAGAAAAAGGAATCAGAAATTGAAGGGGATGGGGAACCCTAAGAGAAGAAACAAATTGTTGCACGTGCGAATTCCTGAACCCTTTCACCAGAGCTCTAAAAAAAATCTTAGAAAGTTAGGGTTCAAAATTCGAACCCTAATCCTTCTGAGCTTAGCCTTCCACGATTTGTACCTGTGAACAAAGAAAAAGGAAAGGATTAGCGATCGAGGAATAAAGAAAGAAGGGAGAAATAGCAGCTTAATTGGACACGGCAGGGGAGGTAAACCGAGCGACTTAGCTTTTATGTTCTTGATTTGTTGTTGCTGGACGTTTTGATTGCGGTTTTGGTTTATGTTTGTTTGATTTTTTCTGGAAAACTAGGGTTAGGGATGTGAACCCTAGGGTTCATATGGGTAGGGTTAGGGTTCGTTGATTTTGGGGTTAGGGTTCCTCTTCCTAGGGTTAGGGTTGCGAACCCTAAGGCTCCTGGGTTAGAAAGGTTAGGGTTCACCTTTAAAGGGTTAGGGTTCTTCACAGTTTGGTATTTCTGGGTAGGTTTGTGAAGGGATAGGGTTAGGTTTCTTCGTAAGAACCCTAGGGTTTATCTGAAGAAACTAGAATATGATGAAGGTTTGTAGGCGTTTGAAGTTTGGGCTGAGTTTCTGGAAAACGGGATGAAGGATTGAAGGTTCCGGTTGAAGCTTAACCGGAAACCTGGGTTTTAGGATGGTTTGCGGGGTGGTGCGCGGTGGTTGGAGACCCACCGGCGGGAGGAAAAGGGTGCTCGGAACGAGAGAAAGTTGGAAGATAAAGAGAGAGACGAGGGATTAAAGAGAGGAAGAAAAATGGAAATGAGGATTTTCTGAAGGATTGGGATTTAAATATTCCCTCACTGGCGCTATAGATCCTCCACACGTGGCTCTTTGCTGGCCACATGATTAATTGACCGTTGTAGTTCTGTAGGGGAGGAGCACTGTGTCCTCTCAGTTGACGTGGCGTAATTGTCGTTGATTCGCATTACTTGAACTGGTAATCATAATCAACGGATCAGGAATCTAAGCGTCTGGAACCGTCTGATATCCATCAGACGTCGTACATGAGTCAACCGTTGACTCTACCTTGGGGTTGCTTTTTTCTTTCTCTGTTGGGCTTAAGAGAATGGGCCTAATGCCCAATTACTATATGCGCCTCCACTTGGGGCCCTTTACTAGTTTCAAAAGGTGGATGTACCCCCTGGTTTTTTTTTATTTTAATTCAATTAATTAAATTCTATTTTATTTAGGTTTTTTGGTTAATTAGGAGATTTTTCAAAAAATATGGAATTTAGGATAAAATTAGGGGGTTAGGGATTTATTTTGGGATTTTTGTTTTTTTTGTTTTTTTTGGATTTTATTTTGTTAAATTTATTTTTATCTACTTTATTAAAAAATCGCAATTGAATCAATTCCTTGATTTAAAGTGGTAATAAAAAAAATACTCTTTTTTATTTGTCAATTTAGGTTTTTTTGTTCTTTTTTATTATTTAATGAAAATTATTAATTTTAGTTAGATGTGTGGTAATTAAGTTTTTTTATATAACTCATGTAAATAAAATTTTATAAAGAATTTATTTTTTAGGAAAATTGTTTTAAAGGGATTAGGTTAAAAAAATAATAAATTATTTTTGGGATAAATATTTTTGGGGAATTATTTGGAACTTGAACTTTATTTTGGATTAATTTTGTGTTTTTTGGTCATATTAAATTATTGAACTTTTTGCTTAAATTCTTTTTTTGTAAAAAATTAGAATTTGGTTTTTAAAGGTATGTTTAAGGTTTTTTTAAGGGATTTACATAAAGGGATAAAGCTCTTGGTCCGAGAGCCTAAATAAAGGATGGGATAAGGGATATCACT
Source organism: Lathyrus tuberosus (assembly GCA_022829125.1). Lineage (NCBI taxonomy): Eukaryota > Viridiplantae > Streptophyta > Magnoliopsida > Fabales > Fabaceae > Lathyrus > Lathyrus tuberosus. The sequence goes on along the minus strand of JALAZF010000266.1, from coordinate 3,804,610 downwards.
CTTGATATCCGAGAGTATAAAGAAAAGGATTAAGGGATAAAACTCTTCCTCCGAGAGTCTAAATAATGGATAGGGATTTAAGGGATAGAACTCCTCATCTAGGAGTATAAACACTAGATTTAAGGGATAGAACTCTTTATCCAAGAGTATAAATAGTGGATTGGGGTTTAGGGGTAGGTTTTGGGATTTAGGAATAGGATTAGGGGGTAGGAATAAGGGAGGTGAACTACGATTACTCTGATCCTTCAAATTGAGGGTACGTAGGGATAGGGTTGCAAACCAACCCTAGCGAGTATAATTATTAAAAAACTTAGGATTTTTTTTGTAAATAAATAATTTAAAAAGACAAACAAACATACCCTAGAACTTAAGGAGGATCCCATTGAGTACAATGGAGGAGAGGGGTGCCTAACACCTTCCCCTTACTTAACCGACTCCCGAACCTTAGGAATCTTTACCCTTAGGATTAGGATTTTAGGTTCATCATTATTTTCCTTAAAAAAATATGATGGCGACTCAAAAATTTTTGCCGGCCGCGACAATCGCGTCGTTTATTTGAAAATGTACAGAGGGACTTATACAACGAATGAGGCCCAAAATTTTTATGTACAAAGGGGGTTGAGTCTTACACTCTAATAGAGGCCCATGAGTGTTTGAAAATGATTTGTGAGGGTTGAATTAATCAAAAACCCTAATTTGTTTCCAAAATGTATTTTAATTGAATAAAAATTTCAATTAAAATGATCAAAAATTGTTTAACATGTGGGAAACAAATTATGATCTTGGATTAATGCTTCAAAAATCAAGTATTAACCTACAAAATAATTAGAAGTCATTAATCTTTGCTAAATCAAAAAGGAAAAAATATTTTAAATGTTAAAAACAATTAAAACATTAATTCTTTGCAAAAATATCAATTATATAAAATAAATAATATTTTTGGGATTTTTTGGGAAAATAAAATATTTTAACATTTTTGTGAATTATTAAAAAAAGAATCAACTCAAAATCATTAAAACTCAGAGGAAAATTAATTTTTGAATCACTTGACTGGTGATTCTGAGAAATCAGTGTTCCAGATGTTGTTTAAGTGTTTGGATCACTTCTATGTGATGTATGTGAGGTGTGTGTGTGATTGGTTTGGTTGGAATTGCTCTCTAACTCAAAATCCGAAAGTGACTTGCCTTAGAAGGCAAAATTGGAGTGAAAGAAGAGATTTTGAGGAAAGCATCTGTTTGATGGCTTTGGTGTACTCAAACTGATCACAATTGAACTCTATTTATAGTAGAGCAAGTTTGTTTTGCAAGGAATAGTGAATGGCAACTGCTGAGTAGGGTTGGCCAATGTTGAGCAATTAGAATCCAAGTCTCCTCTAGCCATTGACTAGAGGTTAGGGCACAGGCTACTGGTTCCCTTGGTCTTGGATAAGTCTTGACTGAATTCAGTTGCCAATAGCTCAGTCCATGCCACCTTGGTGCTTCCATTGAATGCTCCAATCCAAAATTGGAGTCTTGTCCCTATTTTAGGCAATTCTAGGTTTGGCATGCTATTTCTTGTTCCAAGGACTTTGGAGGCTTGGCTCAGTGATTGTCCCCTTTAGATTTGATCCTCAGATGTGTCCAAAGTGATGACAAGGCTTGGAATTGGCTGATTTTGGCAAATCGGCCAAAAGTGCAAAAATCTGCCTTGTCTTGGCAGTTTTCAGCAAGGCATCTTGCCAATGTCATATCTCATGGCTCAAGTTGAATTTGGTGATGTTTTTGGTCATTTGGGAAAGCTCTTATATGATACAACAACTGTTTGATCATATTGGGTTTTGATACTTTTTGGATCCAAGTGAAAAATGTCCCTACATTTGGAAAAAAGTGAAGGCAGATTCTGACTTAGTGAAAATTTCACTAAGTCTTGGAAAAAGTGACATTTTCACTTTTCATCCACTTTGATCACTCCATAACTCAAAATCCCCAATGAAAAATCATACATTAACATCATTTTAGGGTTAAAAATCCAATTTTAGTGTTGGAAAAATTTCTAAGTTTTTATGGTTACCCCTTTTACAAGTTATCCCACTTTCTTTGATTTTTCTTGATGAATGATGATTCAAATCATACATTAACATCATTTTAGGGTTAAAAATCCAATTTTGTAAAAAATCTCAAAAAGTCAAAGTTTGACTTTTGTGCACAGTTGACTTTTTAGCAGATGAATTCCAAACTGTGCAATTCTTCAGGAAATCATGTCCTTGACCTAAATCAAACTTGATGGATATGTTCCATGGGTGTTATAGGGTGTATTGAATCATGTCCTAGGGTTTGGGAGCATGTCCTGGTCAAAAGTCAAAGTTACAATTGGCTTTTCTCTCAAAACCCTAACTGTGGTACTGATGAAATTAAGACTTGTTGCTCAAGCTTCTTGGATCAATCCATTGTTGGAAATGGATTAATGTGGTATGTTAGAGACCCTTAAATCATTTCTTGAGGTCTTGGCTCATGATTTGTCCCAAAAGTCAACTTAGGGGTGAATTAGGTCAAAAAATCCTAATTCCTGATTTTTGTTGAATGCATCCCCTGAGGCAAAATTGGCTTGATGGTTGAGTCCATGAGGTTCCATGGAGTATATTAGGTTATGTTTTGGATCATTGGCCCATGCCCAGAGGAAATTTTCCATCTGGAGACCCTGGTCGACCAAAACCCTAATTTGGTGACACTGGCGATCTTGAGGCTTGATCCACCTTGAAGGGAGCATCCTTGTGCTTAATCCTTGAAGTGGGAGTCCTCTTGATCCTTTGTGGATATTTGAGAAGCTAGACAAGTTGAAAATCATGTCATTCCTTGATTGATCCTTTGTCTAAGAACTCTGAGAGGGCTTGAAACCCTAAGTTTGATTGTAGTGAAGGCTCACCCATCTTTGGGGAGACTAATGAGGCATGATGGTCCATCCATATTGTGATGATGATTTGCACAATGATGGGAATCTAAGTGGTCAAAATTTGGGGTATGACAGATGCCCCTATTTAATCTTCTTGGACCCAAAGGTGTGAATGACGAAGGTATTCGGGCATTCGGGGTGCAAGAGGATTAAATATCGGAATATCCGAAATTTTGATGGTGGTTTATGAATGGCAGTTTGCGCATTCATCTTCTTTTGCCAAGCATTGATGCCCGGAAAAGGTAAAAACTTCCCCTCGATCCTGGTTTCCTACCAAGGAACTGGTCTCGGTTTCTGGTTTAAACTTCCCCTCGATCTTGGTTTCCTACCAAGGAACTGGTCTTAGTTTCTGATTTAAACTTCCCCTCGATCCTGGTTCCTACCAAGGAACAGGTCTTAGTTTCTGGTTTAAACTTCCCCTCGATCCTGGTTTCCTACCAAGGAATTGGTCTTAGTTTCTTTTGTCAATAAACTTTATTGACAAGGGACTCTACTTGTAGCGATTTTCCTCAAACTTCTCGCTGAATTTTCCTGGGGAGATGCCATTTGACGGAAAAAGTTTTGATGTCAGACTTGCTGGGGAACCCAATAGTCTGAGTTATAGAGTTGCACAAACTTCTCTGTTGGAGATGCCATTTATTTCTACTGGGGAAAGCGAGTCTCTTGAGAGACTGCTTCTGCTTGGGGTCTTACATCATACTTTTCTTGGGATCTTCCCAGAGAAATGCCATATGATGGGATCCAATTTTGAGGTGCCGATGACCTTTTCATCAGTGGTTTTTTCCGAGAAAAACTACTGTATTCTCGAATCTCTGATTAAGAGGCTTTCTCTGGGGATTTTCCTTAATCTGGGAAAGCAAGGATATCATCTTCAATGGCGAAGAGTGACATTTGTCGAAGACTCTCTGGTCTTTCAGAGGTTCAAATTATCAAAGTGGTCGAGTGCCGACTCTAATCCAGAAATACACTGGAGGAGAGAGATTGCTCAGACGCAACACTTTATGATGAGGCAAGAACCGACAACTCGATTGGGAGGACTTTCAACACTAGGGGATAAGACCGACTAGAGTGATATTGATGCAATATGAATGTGAGTGCAAATAAACGATGCATGATATATGTATGTTTATGCTAACAACACTGACGCGACATACAGAGTAATGGATGAACACGACTGGATACTCGACCACTGCTGGGGAAGAAGAAGTACCGTTGGTTCAAGAGTAGCAATTCCACCTTGCTTAGGAGAAATAATCCCTGCGGGGAATACCATTGGTCAGGCTTAGGAGATAAGAACTCGGTCGAAGATGTCAGACAGAGTACTCGCATCTGACATAGCTGATCCTTCGTTCAGGCGCAATGGCTTAGAAGGAGTACTTTGATTCTGCACTTTGAAATTCGCCTACTTCTGGAGAAGCGACCGATGTTTTTCTGATGTTCAACAGTCAAAAGAAATTGCCATCTTTAATTTAAAAGCAGAAAAAGTTTTAACAAGTAAATTCATTTTTGTTTTATTTCAAGAATCGTTAATCATGTTAAAGACGTCATTCTGTAAAGCTAAAACAAATAAGAATTGCAAACAAAAAGCACAAGGGCTCAAATTTCATTGATAGGATGGAAATCAGCCAAGCGCGTGATTCCATAGAGTATATACAACGTTAGAAAATGGTAATTTATAGGGAAAAGGGCTACGTTGAAACATAACGACCGCTATCCTTCTACTAACTGTGAATCCCGGACATCTTGAGCTTCCGTCGAAGATGACCTTGACTGGAGTTTTCGTCCGATGGATGATGTAACTGCTGCTGAGGGACTTGCCTCTGTTGAACATAGTTACTTGCCAGTATCCCTAACTTTTGCCTGGATTGTACTTTGAGATTTCCAATCCACCGGGATGATTTTTGATCATGTCTCTAACTTTTTCCTGGACTGCCCTTTCGGGTTTTCAATCCACCGAGACGGTTTTTTTTTTAGTTTAGGCGAAGTATTTCTTGACTACATCAACATTTGTGGGGTAGGCAAATTCTTCTCCGTCCATGGTTGCAAGTCTCAAGGCGCCGCCTGAGAAAGCTTTCGTGACCACATAGGGGCCATCATAATTCGGAGTCCACTTGCCCCGAGAATCAGTGAGAAAAGATTGTATCTTCTTGAGCACAAGGTCTCCTTTCCTGAAGATGCGAGGTCTGGCCTTTTTGTCAAACGTCTTCTTCATTCTTTTCTGATACAACTGACCATGGCATAGTGTCATTATTCGCTTTTCTTCGATCAGGTTGAGTTCGTCGTGTCGACTTTGACACCATTCAGCTTCTGTAAGCTTAGCTTCCATCAATACCCAGATTGATGGGATCTCTACTTCGATGGGGAGCACTGCCCCCATGCCATACACTAGAGAGAAAGGGGTAGCCCCTGTTGAAGTGCGGACAGACGTGCGATAACCGTGAAGAGCAAAGGGTAGCACCTCATGCCAGTCTTTGTAAGGAACCAATCCCGATTGGTATGTGTTCCAATCTCCTTTGATCTGATTAATAACCAGGGCTGAGTCGCCATATACATCCAAGTTCTTGATCCTTAAATCAATCGCTTCTTCGAGACCTATAATACAAGCTTCGTATTCGGCCTCGTTGTTTGTACATTCGAAAGTAAGTCTGGAAGTGAAAGGAATGTGGGTACCCTGAGGGGTAACAATGATTGCCCCAATTCCGTTTCCATAATAATTAACTGCTCCGTCAAAGATAACTCCCCATTGGGAATCTGGTTCTGGCCCTTCACTGGGTAACGGTTCATCGCAATCTTTCGTTTTTAGATACATGACATTTTCATCTGGGAATTCAAACCCGATTGATTCCTGATCGTCAATTGGTTGATGAGCCAAATGATCGGCTAAAATACTTCCTTTAACGGCTTTCTGAGCATGGTATTCGATGTCGTATTCCGATAACAACATCTGCCAACGGGCAATCCTTCCCGTGAGAGTAGGCTTTTCAAAGACGTACTTGATTGGATCCATCTCGAAGACCAACCAAGTAGTATGACGAATCATGTATTGGCGAAGACGTCTGGCTGCCCAAGCCAAAGCGCAACAAGTTTTCTCGAGCATTGTGTACCGAGTCTCGCAGTCGGTGAATTTCTTGCTCAAATAGTAGATGGCAGACTCTTTCCTTTTGGTTTCATCTTGTTGGCCAAGTACACAGCCCATGGAGTCCTCCAAGACTGTGAGGTAGATGATCAGTGGTCTTCCTTCCACTGGTGGCGATAGAATCAGTGGGTTCAACAAGTTTTCCTTAATACTGTCGAAGGCGGTTTGGCAATCTTTTGACCAAACGCAATCCTGATTCTTTTTGAGTAATTTGAAAATTGACGCACACGTGGCGGTCATAAGGAATATGAATCTGGAGATGTAGTTCAGACGTCCGAGGAATCCCCTGACTTGTTTTTCAGTTTTCGGAGAAGGCATTTCTCGAATGGCCTTGACCTTGTCAGGATCAACCTCAATTCCTTTCTGGCTGATGATGAACCCTAAGAGTTTCCCTGAACAGACACCGAAGGTGCACTTGTTGGGATTCAAGCGGAGTTTGTACTTCCTCAAACGCTCGAATAGTTTTGACAGGTGGTTTACATGATCCTCTTCTGTTCTAGACTTTGCAATCATGTCATCGACATATACCTCGATTTCTTTGTGTATCATGTCATGAAACAGAGTAGTCATGGCCCTTTGATAGGTTGCCCTGGCATTCTTCAAACCGAACAGAATTACCTTGTAGCAAAAGGTACCCCATGGGGTAATGAACGAAGTTTTCTCCATGTCTTTCGGCGCCATTTTTATCTGGTTATAGCCTGAGAATCCATCCATGAAGGAGAAAACTTTGAACTTTGATGTGCTGTCTACCAGCATGTCAATGTGTGGTAAAGGAAAGTCGTCCTTTGGACTTGCCTTGTTTAAATCTCTGTAGTTGACACACATTCTGACCTTTCCGTCCTTTTTTGGAACGGGTACGATGTTGGCCAACCACTGAGGATATTCAGACGTAGCGAGGAAACCTGCGTCAATCTGTTTCTGTACCTCCTCTTTGATTTTGATGGCCATGTCCGGGTGAGTCTGTCTCAACCTCTGTTTTACTGGCGGACATTCCGATCTCAACGGTAAGTGATGTTCCATGATGCTGGTATCCAACCCTGGCATGTCCTGGTAGGACCAAGCAAACACATCGGGAAATTCTCTGAGAAGCTTTATCAAACCTTCTTTGGCAGTTGGGTTGAGTAGTGCACCAATCCTGATTTCTTTTCTTTCTTTTTATGACCCCACGTTGATTGTTTCCAACAGCTCTTTGTGAGGTTCAATGGACCTTTCCTCTTGTCAGAGTAATTGGGAGATCTCTTCTGGAATTTCGTTGTTAACTTCTTCCTCAGCCCCAAATATCGGGAACTCAAAGTCGGGAGAAGGCATCGGATCGTATGTTTCAACGGGGTGTAAAACAAGCAATCTGCATGACGTGATGATTCATGTTTAGAAGAGATAGAGAGAATGCAAGTGTGTGCGGTGTATATATTTTTATTACTGCTTATTTTTATTATTGATTGTTTTTTAGGATTACCATTTTCTGAAAAACGAAAAGAGAAAACAACAATTAATGCGGAAATTACAGAACGACATTATTTTATTTATGAACAAGTCGATTCTTGAAACTACAGCCCTATAAAACAAAACTCTGTCGCTTTGGGCGAAGCGAAGAGGGAAAATTTACAGAAAGCGAGCCCTATCAAAACATCTGTTTCACCTGGGCAGGGTGAAAGGTTAAAGACGGCAATTACTTTGACTGATGCACAATTTTCGGAACATCGACAGTAACCCATTGGCGGCGAACTCCTCGGTGAATCACAAAGTCTGGCACCTTCCTTGATTTTTCTTCAGAAATAACGCTGATTTCTGGTGGACCAGGATCATTGGAATCCGTTTCCCAGGCAGAGTTGTCGTATGAGGCTTCCTCTGTTGCATTTTACAGAGTATTGGTGCTCTCAGGTACATCTCCCCATCCAGTTGGCTGAATATCTTCGAGCCTGATACGAGAGCTTTCGGGAGCGGTGTACTTGACCATATAGTCAAATTTTCCACTTGGTTGTCCCAAGGTGTCCCACACTTCTTTGGAACTGGAGGAGTCATCTCTCTCGATAACGTTGACCTCGGGGAAAGCGTAGTTGATGAATTCTAGTCCTGTAAACGTCGCGAATTCATCGTCGTGCTGAGTATTTTCTGGATAACCTGTGTGTTGATCCCATGACCTGGTGGGGACACACGTATTCTGTTCAATGATGCTCACCTGATTTTCATTGTTCGACTGACTTTCTTGCCCCAAATCTCCTGGGTAAGGTTGCCACATTGGCAGACCATCCATCGGGCCATAGTAGGTATAGTCAAAATTATCCTTCATCGGAGTGTCTTTCTCTAATGAATTTGGCGGAGCGTGACATCCTTCTGGATCACAATCTCCATAGACCATTTCAAAATCCGACCTGGGTATAAATCTCAGACTTTGTGTAGGAAAGTAATAGGGCGTAGGCACCTTTTCCTGAGACATATAACCATCCTTGTTGAGATAGGACTTCCATTCCTCCTCTGTGTCAGAGGGATCCTCCTCATTGATAACATGGACTGCTTGAGGCACTGGGTGAAGGAAACCACCACTGTGGAACAAGTTCTGAATGGGATGAAGACTTTCATCGTTGGCAGCTGTCTGGGTACAGGTCGCTGATAAGTGCAAAATGTACCTATTTTTGTATATAAGTTTTGTTGCACTTATCATTACTTTGTGTTAAAATTGGTTGAATAAACCCCGCTTTGTTCGTAATTACGTTTACTTTACGTTTTCGTGTGTATATCGCGTATCGTATAAATATCATTGAGTTTGATTGATTTTCATTTATTTTTGCAGGTATTCAATCAAAGATATTTTTCCATATTCATAAAGAGCATTGAATAAGCTTTCCAGCGCTTCAAACCGTGCGTCAAACGGAGTTACGGTTCAAAAGTTATGGTCAAAACAAATTATGGTTTACTGTCATGTTCGCACTGCGAACCCCCGTGGCGAGCACACGCTAGCGAGTTCGCACTGCGAACCCGGGGCGAATAAAAAGTGTCTGGAAGCATGAAAAACACCATTTTGGAGGAAGTTAAGGCGGCATATGTTCGCAGTGCGAACGGGGGTTCGCAGTGCGAACCTGGGCAGCAAAAACCACCTACAAACTTCATTTTTCAGCATTTTTTATAGGATGGTTTTGGGGATTCTTGCTCCAACTCCATCAAACTTCATTTTTTGAGTAGAAGTAGGCTAGAAAACACATTGGAGCATGCATTAGGATGATCTGGAGTCGAATTCTTCATCAATCGGAGCCAACAACTCAAGAAATGTTTGGTTTTTCTCCATTTCTTCTCTATGTTTTTCTCTATTTGTTGGGTTATGTTTGTATTGTTACTCTAAACCTATGTACATGTATTGATCATGGTTGTATAATATATATGCTTTACAAATCATTATTGATATCTTCCTTGATCTTTTTGCATTTATGTTTGGATTTGTGTTGTGTTAGAGATAACCATCATGAATCTTGATTAGGGATGGATATCTATTGTCTAGACTCTAGAGATAGATTTAGATAATAATCTTTATGGTGTCGGAACTTAATGTCTTCCATGTTTCGAGGCGTCGTGCGCGAGAGCGTCGACGAGAGTAATACGGTTGCTCTCTCAACTCTGCGTTAGACATAACCTTTGTTGTGAGCGATACGTGATGATTTTGATGAGTATTGTATGTTGAATGCGACCGATCGATAGGTTTACGTTTGTTCTGAGTAGTGTATATTCATGCTTGATAGGTTTCTTCTCTTCAAAGAATGTACTCTTTTTATGTTCATATTTACTTTTCCTCATTTAATTCAAATCATTTTTACTCAAACTCATTAACGAGAGATTGTCGAACGACATTCTTTCCCTCGAACCGATCTCTGTGGACACGACATAAATCCCGAAGGGAATTCTTCCGAAAATAAATATTTTTGCTTGCTTGCCGCTATTCCGCAGTCAACAAAATGGCGCCGTTGCCGGGGATCGGTTTTGATATTGAATCGCATTGCGATAGTTTCTTTGTTTTCGAGTTTTGTATATATCGTATATATTGTCTGTTTCCATTATGTTTGTTCAAGTGTTGTATACATTTTGTTCCCGTAACGTTTGTTTAAGTGTTTGGTTAGGGCACTTGCTTTTGGTTTGCGCGGTGAGGCATCACCATGGCATGAAGGAAGGAAGTTACTAGCTAAGCATTGTAAAGGCGTCGAGCTTACGACGTAAAACATGCATGGTGTATTCTTCTCTTTTGTTGTTGTTTAGTTTAGGTAGTGTGGTGAGTATTCATTAAACAAGTTGTACTCGGATTTTTCGTAAACTCCTCAAATCTTCACTTTACAACTCGTTTAATGAATTTTTGCCTATTTTTTAGTTTGTTTATATTAATGGTCTTTGTGTTTGTCAATGAACTTGTTTTGAGTTGCTTGAGGAACTTTTGGTGATGTTCCATTTTTTATCGTTTCAACTTGCAAATGCGTGGTAATGATCTTGTTAAGTTTTGTACACGTCTGAGGTATGTATTTATCGCTTTCTATACTTTGACATATTCATGATACTTAGGCTTTTTACAAACTTCCATGCCATTCATTCTTTTGTATACTTGTTCTTATTGTGAATCACTTTAGTTCCCAACCTTTTTGTGAGGAAGCCTTCTATTGTTCATATATGCACGGAGTACCAACATTCTTGTTTTAACGGGATTTTATTATGTTGAATCTTTTGTTTGTGTTGATTATATGAAAGCATGAAAAGGATCACAACAATTGTTTCATTTTGAGCACAACCACCTTAGCCAAATAGTCAATTCACCTTGTGAGTGTGTGAGAATTCGTAACCCCTTTGAGATTTTTGATCCATGTTTCTATTTGAACTTAATGCTTATCTATGAGTATTTAGTTCACTTATTTTTTAATGGATTTTGTTTTTTCTTGGACCTCAATTTTGTGTTGTTGTATGGATTTTTTCCTTGCCTTAGAAAGTAGGGAGTATTCACATGATGGTGCGGTTGAATTCAAGTTGGGTAGAGGATGATTGTATACTCATTGGTTGGATTCTATGAGGATTGAAAAAAGAAAAGAAAAAAGAGAAAAATTTGTGAATGAGAAAAAGAAAGAAAAAAGGAAGAAAAAGAAAAATCCTAGAAAAAGGAAACAAAAAGAGTTTCAATAATGGTGCTAAATAAGTATTGTGTGTTGTATAGCACTTGGGATTTTGGAAGAAGTTGGTTGAAATTTTGTGTTTGAATCTTTGTGAGTTGATCACTCCCTTAGGTTTAGGCAAGTTTTTGTTTCAATTACCTTAAGAAATTGCCCCTTGTTTGTTTACCCGACCACGCTACAACCTTGAAAAGTCCTTGTGATTCGTGCCTTTATATGTTCAATGTGAATTTTTGGATGGTTGCATAATTTAGTCTATTGTTTGCATGATTGTTGTGTGAGTGAAAAGAACCTCATTTTGTGTTTTTCATCTACCGATGATTGTTTTTGCTAGGTGTGATTCACATTTGAACTTGTGTTGTTTTAGAATGTTCGGCATGAATTTTTGTATTTTGCATTTATTTCGTGACTATGTTGTCGTTATAGTTTAGTGGTAATTATTTACTTTGTGTGTACCATTTTTCATTTTAACAATACATTTGTCTTCCGTTTTTCAAAACTTGTTGATTCGAGATTCTTTGGTTATCACTCGGTTTCGTTGAGTTGTTTGATTCTTGTTTGAGGACAAACAATTATGTAAGTTGGGGAGAGTTTGATAAGTGCAAAATGTACCTATTTTTGTATATAAGTTTTGTTGCACTTATCATTACTTTGTGTTAAAATTGGTTGAATAAACCCCGCTTTGTTCATAATTACGTTTACTTTATGTTTTCGTGTGTATATCGCGTATCGTATAAATATCATTGAGTTTGATTGATTTTCATTTATTTTTGCAGGTATTCAATCAAAGATATTTTTCCATATTCATAAAGAGCATTGAATAAGCTTTCCAGTGCTTCAAACCGTGCATCAAACGGAGTTACGGTTCAAAAGTTATGGTCAAAACAAATTCTGGTTTACTGTCATGTTCGCACTGCGAACCCCGGTGGCGAGCACTCGCTAGCGAGTTCGCACTGCGAACCCGGGGCGAATAAAAAGTTCCTGGAAGCATGAAAAACACCATTCTGGAGGAATTTAAGGCGGCATATGTTCGCAGTGCGAACCTGGGCAGCAAAAACCACCTATAAACTTCATTTTTCAGCATTTTTTTAGAGGATGGTTTTGGGGATTCTTGCTCCAACTCCATCAAACTTCATATTTTGAGTAGAAGTAGGCTAGAAAACATATTGGAGCATGCATTAGGATGATCCGGAGTCGAATCCTTCATCAATCGGAGCCGACAACTCAAGAAATATTTGGTTTTTCTCCATTTCTTCTCTATGTTTTTCTCTATTTGTTAGGTTATGTTTGTATTGTTACTCTAAACCTATGTACATGTATTGATCATGGTTGTATAATATATATGCTTTACAAATCATTATCGATGTCTTTCTTGATCTTTTTGCATTTATGTTTGGATATGTGTTGTGTTAGAGATAACCATCATGAATCTTGATTAGGGATGGATATCTATTGTCTAGACTCTAGAGATAAATTTAGATAATAATCTTTACGGTGTCGGAACTTAATGTCTTCCGTGTTTTGAGGCGTCATGCGTGAGAGCGTCGACGAGAGTAATACGATTGCTCTCTCAACTGTGCGTTAGACATAACCTTTGTTGTGAGGGATACGTGATGATTTTGATGAGTATTGTATGTTGAATGCGACCGATCGATAGGTTTACGTTTGTTCTGAGTAGTGTATATTCATGCTTGATAGGTTTCTTCTCTTTAAAGAATGTACTCTTTTTATGTTCATATTTACTTTTCCTCATATAATTCAAATCATTTTTACTCAAACTCATTAACGAGAGATTGTCGAACGACATTCTTTCCCTCGAACCGATCTCTGTGGACAAGACATAAATCCCGGAGGGAATTCTTCCAAAAATAAATATTTTTGTTTGCTTGCCGCTATTTCGCAGTCAACATAATGGCGCCGTTGCCGGGGAATGACAAGCTGTCCCCATCCTTCTTTGTTATATTGTTAGTAGGAATGACAAGTTGTCCCCATCCTGTTGTACTGGTACTCTCGACTGCTTTGATAGCATCTTTGTATGAGGAAATCGAAGTTCCTTCTTTTAATTGATTGTCCTTGCTCACCGACAGTGCTTGGAACTGCGTTCCAATAACCTCCTCGGGTTCTACACCAGTAGATGATGATAAGTTACTCACGAGCAAGGCCTGCTCCCCACAGACTGTGATGAGTTGGCCGTTCTGGACGAACTTTAGCTTTTGGTGGAGGGTTGAAGTGACCGTCCCAGCCTGATGTATCCAAGGTCTTCCTAATAAACAGTTGTATGTTTCCCGAATGTCCATGACCTGGAAAGTGACTTGGAAAGTGTGAGGACTGATAGTTATGGGAAGGTCGACTTCACCGATAACCGTTTTTCTGGATCCGTCAAATGCTTTGATGACAACCTTGCTGATTCTCATTGGAGGGCCTTTGAATGATAATTGCATCAAAGTGGACTTCGGCATAACATTTAGGGCTGACCCTGTGTCTACCAGTACGCTAGCCAAAGCATCGTCCTGGCAGTTGACCGTAATATTGAGTGCCATGTTATGACGGCGACCCTCTTCAGGTGATTCCTCATCACTAAATCCCAAATTATTGCAGGAAGTGATGTTAGAGACAATGTTGTCGAACTGTCTGATTGTTACATCCTGTTCCACAAAGGCTTGCTCCAAGACTTTCTGTAGAGCCTCCCTGTGCGCTTCTGAACTGAGTAATAGTGATAATACTGAGATCTTTGAAGAAGTCTGTAACAGCTGATCAACAATGTTATATTCACTCCTCTGGATGAGCTTCAGCATCTCATCATCATTTTTCGAAAGGTCGGGATTACTAGATTGACCGACTGGCAGATCGGGAGCTTCCGTCTGAAGTTCCTTTTCTTTGTTGGACTCTCCAACTCCTTTGTTGAAGATTCGACCGCTCCGTGTTACTCGACTGATGTCTGAAATATTCACAACAGAGGGTAATGGAATTTCCTTTCCATTTTCAACTATCGTTGCACCGTATTTGTAAGGGACCACCTTAGCTGATTCATACGGTAGTGGTCCCGACAGATAAATGACTATGGGAACCTTCTGATTTTTCTGACCATCGTAAGTAATCTCGATCCGTTCCTGGTTAGGAACTTTGGATTTGTCAAGCAGAGGGATGATGGCAAAAACATCCCTAGTCCTCTGATGATCGGAGATTACGACAACGTCCTCGATTTGCTCGGCAAGGTAGCTCGGTGTCCAGTTGATGGGTCCAGAACCCGGATATGGACGAATCTCTCCACGATCCACCTGACCCTGAAGAGCTGCTCTCACAAGGTAGCATCCTTGGTTACTCTCCGTATAGACTCTACAATGTTCATAGTTGTGTGGTGGCACCTGGCCACGCCCACTTTGAATGCAACGTAACCTTACTAGGTTAGCTTCCACAGATCAGACATCCTGACTCTGACGCCGAGTAGGATTCCTGTTATTGATACTAATTTGCCGAGTATCTTCATTCATATAGATTGGCATCCACCAGTGATTTAACAAGTGTTGAAGTGCCTCCTGGACAAGGGTACAACCTCGATCATTTTCGCAACCCGCTTTACAGCTTTGGTAATCATGTGATATTAGGAATCCGAGTCGGACCTGCTCAGCATGTAACTCTACCAGGTTGGTATTCATCACGCGAATATCAAAGATCTGAACCATGTTGATCTGATAAGGGTTCCTATCATGGTAGTCTTGGATCCATCCAAGATCCATCTGACGCTGGAGGGCTTTTTGTACAAAAGAGCATCCATGTTTGTTTACCGAGCAAGTCAGACAGAAACTGTAATCGTGCCGTGGCAGATTATGGTATTGGCTTTGCCTTGAGTGCATCGCTACCAAATTGACATTCATCGTACAGATGTCGTGGTTTTGAATGACGTTGGAATTCGTATAGACCATGTTAACTCCACGAACTCGGTGCTCTTGGATTCATCCGAGATCCATCTGTTCCTGTAGAGCTTATTGTACTACCGAATATCCTCTATTACTTTTTGAGCAGACATCACATTGATGATAATTATGAGGTGGCACATGGCCATATCCACTCTGTCTACAATGCATCTTGACCAAGTTGGTCCCCAACAAGAGTACATCGTGAATTTGATAGACGTTTTTAGACTCTCCCTCTATCAGGTTGACTGCAGCTTTCTCATGTTGAGGCAGCGGGTTCGTAAGAACATTAGGATTCGTATCTTTGAAAGATAAGAGCCCGCTTCTAACAAGCCTTTGCACGTCGGATTTGAAATTGAGACAATTCTCTATGTTATGCCCCGATCCTCCTTGATGATAAGGGCAAGTCTGATCCGCTTTGAACCAAAAAGGCGGATTTTTCAGTACTGAAAGGGGAGACTTAGTCTGGATGGGCCCCTTGGCCAGTAGTAACGGAAATAGTTCTGCGTACGATACGGGTATAAGATCAAATCCTTGTGGCCGCGTTGTATGGTTGTTGTTGTATTGAGGACGAGCCTGCTGAAGAGGTTGTTGTATCCTTTGCTGATTAGGTTGGTTCTGTGCAACCTGAGGCTAATACATAGGAATAGGCGCGGGGTTGGTAGCAGGAGTTACAGCTGCTACCGGTTGATAATGTCGCCTTTGCTTTCCGAGAGAGATATTCCCAATATCTTGCTCTTTTTTCTTAGGGAGAGCGCTACCGTATCATTTTGTACTGCTTGATGGTCCAGCGTCTTTTGCCAAACGTCCTTCTCGGACGGCTTCTTCAAGACGAACTCCCATACCGACCATTTCGGTGAAATCACTGGGCACACTGGCGACCATTCTGTCATAGTAAAATAAGCTTAAGGTCTTTAAGAAGATCTTTGTCATCTCTTTTTCCTCAAGAGGTGGACAAATTTGAGCGGCGATCTCACGACATCTCTGGGCGTACTCCTTAAAGGTTTCCTTGTCCTTTTGTGACATTGATCTGAGTTGATCTCTGTTCGGTGCCATGTCCAAATTGTACTTGTATTGTTGGACGAAGGCAGTACCAAGATCTCTGAATGTGCCGATCGTGGCGCGGTTTAAACCCATGTACCATTTTAAGGCGGCACCGATTAAACTGTCCTAAAAGTAGTGAATCAGTAAGTCTTGATTCTCTGTCTGAGCTGACATTCGTCGAGCGTACATCACCAAGTGACTCTGAGGGCAAGAGTTACCCTTGTATTTTTCAAAGTTGTGCACTTGGAACTTGTGTGGAACTTTCACATTGGGGAACAGACAAAGGTCTGCGGCGTCCTTTCCAAATAGATCCTGACCGCGAAATGGCTTGCAGTTCCTTCAGCATTTCCAAGAACTGTTCCTGTAATTCATCCATTCAGTCAAACATAGTTTCCTTTCTACCAGAAGGTATCTGTGGAATCTGTCCTTCCGGGACAGTGTGCACCACAGGGGGTGGTACCGTAACTACGGCAGTGAATCTTGGCATTTCCCGAAGTTTGTAACCTTCAGGAGTCTTCAATATGCCTCTGGCATCTTCGCTTTCTCGAAGTCTGTAACCTTCAGGACCAGCGGCATCTGTTGTGATTCCCTGGTCTTCAGCGATCGGCGGAACATATCCTTCAAGGATATAGTTAGCAGGCATGCCCTAGGGACTATCTTTCGGCATTTGATACCTATGATCAAACTTCTCCACTATGGCCGCTGAGGTGATCTCTGAGATCACAGTTCTTTGTAGCTGAGCTTCTGCCATGGCTTGCATGTCGTTATGAAGCTTTCTCATATCCTCTCTCAGAGCATCGATCTCTTCTTTCAACTCTCTGTTCTCTTCCTCAAGATCATCCATCTTTTTCTGACGATTGGCCCGAGTATTGTACGAATCAGACAGTTTGACTCTAGAATCGAGACACAAACGTGAGATTCGTAGGTAAGAAGAATACGCGATGTGAGAATGATGAATGCAATGATTATATTAATTATTTTTTATTTTAATCAAAATAAACTTCGACAATTAGATTGCAAATATCAAATAGTGGGGAAACCCCGTTTTATTGAATTACAAAGGATTGCGGAAATGGAAATACAGTAGATTACAAAGTGCAGAAACAGAAACCTAAGCTAATGGGCCCCGAGTCCTCTCTGAGGAGAAACCGGGTGCTGATTCTGATATTTTCCTTTTCTTTGACCAGGGCTCTTGGGCTGTTGTCGGGTCATCATTCCTTTGCCAGATGAAAAGAGTGAGCAAATTCCTTTGGTCATCTTGGTTCTCTACAGCAAGTTGCTCCAAAATTTCAATCAGAGCATCCTTATCTTTCAGTAATTGTTGTATTTTGATACATTCCACATTGAAATATGGTATTTATTCTTCCAAGACCTCCTCTCCCATTGAAATTTGTTGAGAGTAACTTGGAGCTTTTCAGTTTCCGTCATGAAGTACATGACAGATTCCCTCGGCGAAAGGACTCCGTGACGAGGATAAGGCATCTTTAACTTGAGAGCTCTAGTTTGTACCCAGTGGAGATAAGGCTCCACCGAGACACAGTCCGGTTTTCCTAGAGACTCCCGTCCTTTCTTATGAACGTGTTTCCAAGCGTGCACTATTTCCATCTTTAGTGCTCTGTCATTTTCTCCTTCCTTGAAGAAAAGACCTTCCAGATGAGCATTCCGGGGGACATGCCTCATCGGGTATCCAAATTGACGACAAACCAATATCGGATGATAGTTGATTCCTCCTTTAGTTCCTATGAGGGGTACGTTGGGGAAGTTTCCACAACGATCAATGATCCTGATCCCATCATAAATCCTATTGCACCAATCTATGTCAGAGTTGGTGAGAGACATGATTTTCTGTGACCAGTGCAAGGCACTCTTATGATCCCAAAAAGCAGCAGACTTAGGTAAATGGGAGATAAACCATTTGTAAAGCAGAGGTACACAACATGTGATCTCCCCTCTGCTGTACAAATTCCCTAAGTGTACAGAATGATATGCATCCGCGAGCAAAGTCGGCACAGGGTTTCCAATGAGAAAAATCTTAATGGCGTTGATATCGACGAAGTTATTAATGTTGGGCAACAAAAATAATTCGTAGGTGAGTAAAACAAAGATGTTTTCAAAAGCAGTCCCGTTCCCTATACTAGCGAAGTACAGAGCTTTCTTTGTTAAGAACTGGGCTGGAAAACCTTGTATGCCCCCTTGGTAGTCATGTGAATCTTGACTTCTGACTCATCCAAATGAATTTCTCTTGCAATGGTATGATCCTTTGGCATTTCTTCCAGTCCAGAAAATGGAGCTCGATTAGTGATGTGTAGATCAATCAGATGAGAATATTCCTCCAGCGTTGGTGCTAGCTGGTAATCCGGGAATGTAAAGCAATGATAAACCGGATCGTAAAACTGAATGAGCGTCTCCATGATTCCCTCAATCACATGGACCCTTAATAGAGATAGCAGACCTCCGTACTTGGCTCTGAAAGCCTCTTGGTTGGTGATCATTGTCGCTAAACCTCTTAAATCCTCTAGTTTTGGAACCTTGAAGGTATACTTATGAGTTCTCCTTCTACCGAAATCCATTAGCGCAATCTTTTTTTCTCTGACATTTGCAATCACAGTCTTAGTTTAATTTGAAAAAGAGAGACTAGAAGGAAATTTTTTTTTGAATGTTTTAATGTTTTTTAAATGAATACATGAATGCATCACACAAAAACATAGAAAAAACAAGGGGTCAAAGGGTCGTTGTCCTGGAGTCAAGGCTCTACCCATCCCAAAGGTTTACTAGTGATTTTTGTACCTGTCTCTCATCATCATCAACTCTTGTCAAGAAAACACCAGCAGGCCGGGAACCGTGCTAGGTGGTGTTTTTTGAAGAGTCCTCAGAAGAGGGTGGCATCGCATGACAACTATTTTCGATAGCCTCTGCGCCACTAAAGGGTTTTTTCCTAGGTGTATACTCAATCTTTCCACATGCGGCATCACATGCATTCCCATTAGCAGAAAAATAAACACATATATCAATTAGGAAAAGTAGTATATATATTTGTCCTAATATCCTAGACTTTTAAAAGCTACGAATCCTATGTTCCTGACAGAAAATGGCTCCCCGGCAGAAGCGTCATTCTATGGTTTTTTCCAATTTAAAGGTTTTGACCTAAGATCCTAGTGAAGTCAAAAAGTCATATCTCAGTGAAATTCCCTTTTTAAGGTTTCTACCTAGGAGACGAGAATGCCTATGGACTGTAAAATACAACGGTATTCCCCAGCAGAGTCGGCATTTTTCTGTAGCGAGCGATTTTGGATGTGGTTGCGAAGCACTACCGCTCTGGGACTACAGTTCGATTCATTTTTTATCCTATTGAAGCTGATGAAGGAAGGGAAATAGATGTCTCCAACTAACCCTGCTTGCATACTGAGGTTAAACAGTCAAAACTGTTGGTTTACAGATGCTACAAAGATTCGGGGTCTCTCTTAGGTTATTTTGTCAAAAAGGGGTGTTTTAGGTTATCGGTTGAGATGTTAGGACGGATGTTTTTTTGATTGATGTATGAAAGTATGGGATTTTGGGTTTTTGTTTAGTGTGCTCGCTAAGATTTTTTCTTTCAATCTTATGCCTACGTATTCCCGTTTACCAAAACAGGGAAATCAGAGCGATCGTAGTTCCTCCTATTCTATGGGAGGAAATGGTTGTTTTGGTGTCTTGTTCAAAGCCCAAGACGTGAAGCTAAAGGTGGTTTGTATCTTGTTCAAAGCCCAAGATGTGAAGCTGAAGGGTCTGTTTGTATCTTGTTCAAAGCCCAAGATGTGAAGCTAAAAGGTCTCGATTTTAGATAGAATTTGTCATCTATGGAGAGGGGTTTATCACTGTTTATAAAGGAGAATTACTTTAATCGGGATATGTGAATCCGGCAATGCCATAATTTCCTTTAAAGGGGATTTCCAACCTGAAGGAGAAGACTTTAACTCAGTGTAGAATAATGCCATCTTTCCTTAGGAATTTCTCATGCTAAAAGAGGGACAGTGGCATGGATGTAAATGATCCAGAGGCTTGCCGCTTACAGCAGTTAGATGAAGGGGAAGGAGTTGTTGATGTTTGCATACTGTGAACGGGGCACAACTTTGATGCTAAAAGGTTGATTGGCTCAACCGGGGTTTCCTTATACAAAGCCTAAGAGGAGGCTATTGGCCCAACAAGAGGGTGTCTTTATGTGTCTCGTACGAAGCCCGAGAGAGAGGCTAAAAGGGTTGACTCAACATGAGAATCTTTTATACTCAACAAGAGAGTGTTTTTGTATCTCGTATGAAGCCCAAGATGGAGTCTGAAAGGTGATTGACTCAACGAGGGAGTCTCTTGTGTGTCTCATACAAAGCCTGAGAGAGAGGCTAAAAGTTGTTTGACTCAATGAGGGAGTCTTTTGTATCTCGTACGAAGCCTGAGATGGAGGCTGAAAGGTTTGCTCTGCTGGGGAGAATCATTGTACAAAGCCCAAGAGGAGGCTATTGTTACTGTTTCAGTTGAGTGACAGATCCAATATACTGATTTAAAGAGAAAATCAGTTCTTATATGAGTAATGTTGACCTCAGGGATTTGATTAGAGGATCAGGGTTATTTCCTGTTCTTTAAGGAAATGGGAAATCCAAAGGGTATTGAGATTGTCCGAGTCTACAGGTTTTCTTCCTATTTTTGAAAGGGGCACTTGAGAATGTCTTTGAGACTCAAGGAAATTAGACTGTCCAAGTCTAGAGTTTCATCTTTTGTACTATGTTTTGAGAAACAGTAGCAGGGTCTAGACTCTTTGAAAGTCTGTTCTATTAAGAAGACTAATTTCTGTTCCTATACCTGTAGGAGGTCGTCGGGACAATTTGTACGAAGCCCAAGAGGAGGCTAGAAACTTTTAAGAAGTCGGGAGGTCCTTGTACGAAGCCCAAGAGGAGGCTATCATTCCCGGAGGAAGAATCATTATACGAAGCCTAAGAGGAGGTTGTGAATACTTCTAATAAGCCGATGGGTCCTTATACTAAGCCCAAGAGGAGGCGGGGATGCTTTTAGGAAGCCTTTGGGTCCTTGTACAATACCCAAGAGGAGGTCGGATGCTTTTAGGAAGCCCGTGGGTCCCCAAACCCCGAGAAATTCAAGACAGTCTATTCACAAGGAATAGATCAAGCCAGGAAAGTTTGAGAATTAGGAAGAAACTCAAGAGATGCAATTCACGGAGAAGAGATCATCTCTGGGGAGTAGAGTTTCTTGACAATTCCTAAGGAGGACAGCCAAAGAGAAGACTGTATCTGGTGCTCCTATGGGGGATCTAGTATTGTCTATTTCTACGAATAATCGAAACGGCTTTACCTAGTGCTAGACGTAGTTGCCGGGGAAACTCTAAATATCTATACTATTATTACACAGTTGATATGAGTTTATGAAAGAAGACTTACAGCGAAACAGCCCCACAATACAGTTATATGTATATGAAAGCGGTAAATGAAAGCATATAAACACTTACTCGGTTGTAGAGCTTCCATGCTGTTTGGTTAGTTGTTCAACAAAGACAGATTGAAAACAAAAGTATATTCAAAATCAAAGGAGAAAGTGCTTTGAAAGAAAGATTGGGGTTTACAGCTCAAGGAGAGGCCCAGGGTTTTACTAGTGATTGCACTGTTAAATTTGTACAAAAGGACTTATACAAGTGACTGAGGCCCAAGAAAGGTTTTCTGTACAAAGGGATGGGTCTTACACTCTCTCAAGAGGCCCAAAAAGTTTTAAAGAAAAAGAGTGGGGCTTATAACACAAGGGTAGACCCAGATGACTTTTCGTTTGAAATGGCGATCGCGCCGAGGTTTTCTTTTAACGCAAAGGGACTTATACAATATCTGAGGCCCAAAATTTGTTTTGGTTAAAAGTGGATTGGGTCTTACACTCTAACAGAGGCCCAAAAGTTTTGAATGGGTCTTATAGCTCAAGGAGAGGCCCAAATGTTTTAAGAAAATAAATAGGTCTTAATACTCGAGGGTAGGCCCAATGGTTAATTTTGAAAAGGGCGACGATCGCGCCGTTTATTTGAAAATGTACAGAGGGACTTATACAACGAATGAGGCCCAAAAATTTTATGTACAAAGGGGGTTGGGTCTTACACTCTAATAGAGGCTCATGAGTGTTTGAAAATGATTTGTGAGGGTTGAATTAATCAAAAACCTTAATTTGTTACCAAAATGTATTTTAATTGAATAAAAATTCAATTAAAATGATCAAAAATTGTTTAACATGTGGGAAACAAAGTATGATCTTGGATTAATGCTTCAAAAATCAAGTATTGACCTACAAAATAATTAGAAGTCATTAATCTTTGCTAAATCAAGAAGGAAAAAAGATTTTAAATGTTAAAAATAATTAAAACATTAATTCTTTGTAAAAATATCAATAATATAAAATAAATAATATTTTTGGGATTTTTTGGGAAAATAAAATATTTTAACATTTTTGTGAATTATTAAAAAAAGAATTAACTCAAAATCATTAAAACTCAGAGAGAAATTAATTTTTGAATCAATTAAATAAAATCACAAAATTCAAATATTTGAATTTTCAAAAAAGGGCGCCAAGAACACCCAAGAACACGCGCGTGTTCTGGGTTTGCCCAGATTTGCATTTTCTCTCCAATCTCACTGAATACTTGATTATATCATGCAATCCACATATCATTCTGCTCGTCTCAACCTCACGATCATGTCTATGGTCTTTAATTTCATTTATTTTAAACATGGAATGAAAAATCAAGACAAAACCTCAAGAGCCCTAAAATTTGCATGAAGGCTGAGAATTTTGATACACGATTCAAACAAAGCAATTAATTGAGGGGAAACATTCCATGCATGATTATGAACATTTGGCAAAAGTATTGTGCGAGAAAATATGCATAGATTGAGAGATGACCAAGTTTAGGCTTACCTCTAGGTCGTGACAGCAAGTGCAAGGTGATTTTTGAGTTGGAGGTGTTACAGATGAGTTGTGATGATCTGAACAGCTTCCCTACACCCTATGGAGTGTGTTTGAATGCTTGGACTTGATTGAAAATGGCTGGATCACTTCATGGCATCTCAACTGCAACTTGGTTAAAACCTTGAGCAATTGACTGGTGATTCTGATAAATCAGTGTTCCAGATGTTGTTTAAGTGTTTGGATCACTTCTATGTGATGTATATGAGGTGTGTGTGTGTGATTGGTTTGGTTGGAATTGCTCTCTAACTCAAAATCCGAAAGTGACTTGCCTTAGAAGGCAAAATTGGAGTGAAAGAAGTGATTTTGAGGAAAACATCTGTTTGATGGCGTTGGTGTACTCAAACTGATCACAATTAAGCTCTATTTATAGTAGAGCAAGTTTTTTTTGCAAGGAATAGTGAATGGCAACTGCTGAGTAGGGTTGGCCAATGTTGAGCAATTAGAATCCAAGTCTCCTCTAGCCATTGACTAGAGGTTAGAGCACAGGCTGCTGGTTTCCTTGGTCTTGGATAAGTCTTGACTGAATTCAGTTGCCAATAGCTCAGTCCATGCCAACTTGGTGCTTCCATTGAATGCTCCAATCCAAAATTGGAGTCTTGTCCCTATTTTAGGCAATTCTAGGTTTGACATGTTATTTCTTGTTCCAAGGACTTTGAAGGCTTGGCTGAGTGATTGTCCCCTTTAGATTTGATCCTCAGATGTGTCCAAAGTGATGACAAGGCTTGGAATTGGCTGATTTTAGCAAATAGACCGAAAGTTCAAAAATCTGCCTTGTCTTGGCAGTTTTCAGCAAGGCATCTTGCCAATGTCATATCTCATGGCTCAAGTTGAATTTGGTGATGTTCTTGGCCATTTTGGAAAGCTCTTATATGATACAACAACTGTTTGATCATATTTGGTTTTGATACTTTTTGGATCCAAGTGAAAAATGTCCCTACATTTGGAAAAAAGTGAAGGCATATTCTGACTTAGTGAAAATTTCACTAAGAGTTGGAAAAAGTGACATTTTCACTTTTCAGCCACTTTGATCACTCCATAACTCAAAATCCCCAATGAATTGGACTGAGGTCTAGTTGAAGTTTTTGTAGAGGGCCATGAGGGCTACAAATCCAGCTTTGGATGGGGAAGAATGGCTTTGTGGTTTAGGAGTTATGATCCTTCAAAGTTGGTACCCTTGCCACTCTGTTCATAACTTAGAAAAATTTCTAAGTTTTTATGGTTACCCCTTTTACAAGTTATCCCACTTTCTTTGATTTTTCTTGATGAATGATGATTCAAATCATACATTAACATCATTTTAGGGTTAAAAATCCAATTTTGTGAAAAATCTCAAAAAGTCAAAGTTTGACTTTTGTGCACAGTTGACTTTTTAGCAGATGAATTCCAAACTGTGCAATTCTTCAGGAAATCATGTCATTGACCTAAATCAAACTTGATGGACATGTTCCATGGGTGTTATGGGGTGTATTGAATCATGTCCTAGGGTTTGGGAGCATGTCCTGGTCAAAAGTCAAAGTTACAGTTGGCTTTTCTCTCAAAACCCTAACTGTGGTACTGATGAAATTGAGACTTGTTGCTCAAGCTTCTTGGATCAATCCATTGTTGAAAATGGATTAATGTGGTATGTTAGAGACCCTTAAATCATGTCTTGAGGTCTTGGCTCATGATTTGTCCCAAAAGTCAACTTAGGGGTGAATTAGGTCAAAAAATCCTAATTCCTGATTTTTGTTGATTGCATCCCCTGAGGCAAAATTGGCTTGATGGTTGAGTCCATGAGGTTCCATGGAGTATATTAGGTTATGTTTTGGATCATCGACCCATGCCCAGAGGAAATTTTCCATCTGGAGACCCTGGTCGACCAAAACCCTAATTTGGTGACACTGGCGATCTTGAGGCTTGATCCACCTTGAAGGGAGCATCCTTGTGCTTAATCCTTGAAGTGGGAGTCCTCTTGATCCTTTGTGGATATTTGAGAAGCTAGACAAGTTAAAAATCATGTCATTCCTTGATTGATCCTTTGTCTAAGAACTCTGAGAGGGCTTGAAACCCTAAGTTTGATTGTAGTGAAGGCTCACCCATCTTTGGGGAGACTAATGAGGCATGATGGTCCATCCATATTGTGATGATGATTTTCACAATGATGGGAATCTAAGTGGTCAAAATTTGGGGTATGACAAGACGAAAGTGGCTGCTTGAAAGCTTGGAACGGTGGTCGGAGTAAGCAGACGACGGTGACGGGCAGAAACGTTGAAGGAGACTAAGAGAAATCAAAACGAAAAAGTTCCAAATTGAACGAATTTCCCCTTTTTATACAAAGGGGTACGTGTGAACACGTGCTCGTAGGCCATGATGGCTATCAACTAGCCATCATTGCCTATTAACTGCTACACGGAGCTCTAGGCACACGTGGCGACCTAACGTTTCCAATTCTGTCTGACCATTAGTCTCCCCGAATTGGTCGATGTGTTCTGCAGTGAGGGGAACTTGTCGAACAGCCGGGGAATATCCTGGCAGGGTGCGAAGCTCAGGTCACATTTGAGACCTGAGTTTGCGGCGTGAACGTCCCATCGCGAGCTGGGGTTCTGCCAGTCATGGTACTTTGACGACGGCGATACTCGATCGAGGACCGCTGTTGAGTAGTTACCCAGCTTGTTACTGAGTGGGGTTCTGCTTTATTCGTATGCGACGCTTGTACCTAGACGTGCATAGTGGTCGGTAGCTGACGTTCGTCGTCGCGACGAGTCAAACCGAGGATTTAGCTGTAGTATTGTTTTAGCTTTTCGGCGTTCTATGGTCGAGCAAGTTCTTCCCCGGTGAGATGTTCTAGGTAGTAGGCCCCATTTTCTATTTTTGCTCGGACGCGATAGGGTCCTTCCCAGTTGCCTGCTAGTTTGCCTTCGCGAGAGTCTTTGTGGTTTCTGCTTAGAACAAGGCTTCTCACGTCGAACTCTCGTCATATCACCTTGGCGTTGTGCCTGATGGTAATTTTTTGTTTTAGAGAGGCTTCACAGAAGGCTGCCTCAGTTCGGATTTCCTCGACGAGGTCGAGTTCTTCTCTCAATGATTCGTCATCCATCTCCTCGTCTAGGGGCGACTCTGTCCTCCTGGAGGGCACGTGAACTTTGACGGGAATTACAGCCTCGGTCCCGTATGCTAGATGGAAAGGTGTTTCCCCGGTCGTTGATGTGTGGAGTTGTGCGGTATGCCCACAGTACGTTGTGCAGTTCCGCGACCCATGCCTTCTTTGTTTCGTCCAGTCTTCGCTTGAGGCCTCAAAGGATGACTCGGTTGGCTGCTTCAGCTTACCCGTTTGTTTGAGGGTGCTCTACGGATGCGAAGTGCTGCTTCGTGCCCAGTTGGGCGACGAAGTCTTGGAACTTCCTGTCCGTGAATTGCGTCCCATTGTCCGTTACTATCGCTTGGGGGATACCGAAACATACAAGGATGTTTCGTTTGTAGAAACGCAGGATGTTGAGGGCAGTTATTTTGGCTAGAGCTTCCGCTTCTATCCATTTTGTCAAATAGTATACGCCCACTATGAGGTATTTGTTCTGACTCGATCCTACCACGAAGGGTCCTAGGATGTCTAGGCCCCACCAGGCAAATGGCCACGGGGAGGACATAGCCTTGAGCTCGTTAGGCGGAGCCAGGTGCATGTCCCCGTGCCGTTGGCATTTATCGCATCTCTTCACGTGTTCTTTTGCGTTGTGTTCCATGGTCGGCCAGTAGTATCCTGCTCAGAGAGCCTTTCGAGTAAGGGACCTTCCGCCGAGATGTTGGGCGTTGATTCCCTAGTGGATTTCGCGCAGGATGTGCGTGACCATTTCCTTCTCGACACATTTGAGCAGCGGAATGGATAAGCCGGGTAACTGCTCGACAGCGGTCCTCTATCGAGCATCGTTGTCGTCAAAGTACCATGACTGGTAGAACCCCAACTCGCGATGGGACGTTCATGCCGCGAACTCAGGCCTCAAATGCAACTTGAGCTCCGCAACCCCGCCAGGATATTCCCCGGCTGTTCGACAAGTTCCCCTTACTGCCGAACACATCGACTAATTCGGGGAGACTAATGGTCAGGCAGAATTGGAAACGTTGGGTCGCCACGTGTGCCTAGAGCTCCGTGTAGCAGTTACTAGGCAATGATGGCTAGTTGATAGCCATCATGGCCTACGAGCGCGTGTTCGCACGTATCCCTTTATATAAAAGGGGGAAATTCATTCCATTTGGAACTTTTTCATTCTGATTTCTCTTCGTCTCCTTCAACGTTCCTGCCCGTCACTGTCGTCTGCTTACTCCGACCACCGTTCCAAGCTTTCGAGCAGCCACTTTCGTATTCTAAAATCAAGTAAGTTTTCTGATCCTGTGCTTGTTCTACTCCTTTTGGTTGTCGATTATAATACCCCGTAAATTATTTTACTCTGGATAATATTAGTTGTGATCAACTGAGTCCTAGTGTACTCTGAGAAATTATCTGCAGAGATAATTAGGGTAACTGTTGAACTTAGAGTAAATCCAATTAATATTATCTGACTCTGGGATATTTAAATATTTGGACCTTGGAGACTTTTTGGACAAGTAGTAGTGTTGTTTAAATTGTGTAGTATGAATCGACAATCTAACAGTTAAAAATCGGTATAAATTGTGTAGTATGATCACATCATGCATAGGAATATTGTTGATACTTGTTTGTGCTGTTTAAATTGATTTGAGTTGGGAAATCATGAAATTGTAGCTTTGGAAACATGGAACCCGTAAGGGAGAAATTCTGTTTCTGGTGCAATTCGCCAGGCGAAATGCAGATTCTCCAGGCGGATTAAGTCTCGCCACTGTCTCGCCAGGCGAAGTGCTGGCGAAAGGGATTCGCCAGGCGAAATCCAGATTCGCCAGGCGAATTTGAAGAGACAGGATGTGTTAGCTACTGGAACTTTTAATTTTCTTAAATTAGGGGATTTGCCACTAGATTCGCCAGGCGAAGTTCTGGCGAAGGGAGATTAGCCAGGCGAAGTACTGGCGAAGAGCTGGCGAATGCAAACTCGCCAGGAGAAATCCAGATTCGCCAGGCGAATCTGCTTGGGACCAAATATTTTCCTTTCTTCAAAAATCTATAACTTTTGACTCGTTTATCCGATTTAAGAGTTCTTTATATCGTTGTGAAGCTAAGAAAACATTCTATGCGATGGAGGTGAAAAATGTTAATTTTACTTCCCGATTAAATAATCAGAGAAATTCCAAAAGTGGTATATTATGTTTTACATGTCGGATATTATTCTATGGTGCAACTATGATATATCTTGCCTATGCTCTTATTGTTAGACATGTTGGAATATGTATGCATGTTAAAATATGAATAAGTAGAGTGAGGATCATTACCATAAACAATTGTCAAAAAATGTGGAAATGACATAGTGACAATGCTCGTGCAAAAGAGGCCGAGGCGTGTGTCTAGTAATCATAACCGATTGATCTTGCGGTGTAGTTTCATGAGACTCGAGCACCTCCTCTGAAACGTATGCACAATTACTTGGCATGTTTGATTTTTGCGTATAGTACGATTGGAGCCTATGGGTAAAGAGACTTGTGATGGTTAACAGGCCATGAGAAGTGACAGTTCACAGTTAACAGGCCGATGATCCCGAATCCAATTCGTATGCCAAGTAAATACGAGGATCCATGACTCGGGTCGTCTTCTAGACGTAGAAGCGGATGGGAACAGGGGATGCCTTGGTACGGTTATTGATTAGCGAGATTCTTGAGTTAACAGGCTCAGGATTTACTTTGGTACTATTGTGAGTTAACAGGCTCACAAGTGTGAATGCTTATATGGCGTGTGCGTACTCAAAGTCTTTTCCCTTCCCTTTTGACTTGAGTTAGGATGTTAGAACCTTGTAAAGACGAGAAGACTATAAGAAAGCGAACTCATTGAGATTTGATGTATCTCACCCCACTGTTATTGTTTACATCATAGGTTCTGCAGGTTCGGCGAAGGGTAAGGACAAGGTTATTTGACCTTCTTTACGGATCGTAGCTTTTGGTTGGCAGGCTTCCGTTGTGAAGATTTTTGAGATCATTATTTGATCTAGTTCTTAATATTTGTCATTGGAACATCTTGTAGATATACTATACTGTAGTTATTTGTACTTAGTCTTTTTTCTTGGCATGTATACCTATAATGTGTTTATTTAGGAACTTATTGTATATTTCAGTACCAAACGTATTATTCATGTATAATATATGCTTTGATGTATGTAAGTATGTATATGTGGGCCTTACAGTTGGTATCAGAGCAGGTCGTATCCTCGACCTAGCCTTGAAATAGTATAAGTGTTTCTTTCCATTTCATATGTGTTGTGTTGCCATTGGTCTTACGTGTTATATTTATGGTATTGAGCCTGATCAACTTAATCCTATCTGTATGACATTTAGGAACATGGCCGACCGGCGCAGAAACAACCATGGTAGACCGAAAACTACCCTAGCAAGGACAAATCTACCAGGGAACGAAGGGAATGCCCCTCTGTATCAATTCATGCAGCAGATGCAGCAACAGCAGAATCAGTTTCTGCAACAAATGGTACAACAAATGGCTGGTGGTGTGCATCCTCCAGTGGTTGTTCCAGAAGCTGCAGGGGGAACCTTTAGGGATTTCATTCGTATGAATCCTTCGGAGTTTCTGGGAGGGTTAGATCCAATAAAGGCTCACGAATGGATATCCGGTATAGAGCGGATTTTCTTGATCGTCCAGTGTAGTGAAGAAAATAAGGTTGTCTTCGCTTTTCACTTGTTAAAGGGTCCTGCTATGAGATGGTGGGAAAGCGCTTCAGCCTTGATGACCATTCAAGAGGTACCGAAAGTGTGGGAGCAGTTTAAGATAATTTTTATGGAGAAGTATTTTCCAAGTTCCTTAAGGTCTCAAAAAGAATTCGAATTTCAGCAACTGAGACAAGGTAACTTGACGGTGGCTTCTTATGCGGAAAAGTTTGAGGTTATGGCTGCTTATTCTAGACAAGCCATGTATGCTCTTGACGAAAGGTGGAAGATTGATCAGTTTCTGTTTGGTTTAAGGGATGAAATTTCACATAGTGTGTCTCAGAGAGAATTTACTAGCTATGCGGAATTGTTACGACAGTGTTATGTGGTGGAGCATAGCTTAAAGAAGGTGCAAGCATAAGGAGAGTTAAGTAGGGGGAATCAAAGTGATCGTGGGCGATCAAATCAACAATTTAGACCGAGACAACAATCTTTCAAAGGGAAACAAGTTCAGAGTTCTAGGACTAGTGTGCCTCCGGTATGCCGTACTTGTAGTAAGAATCATTTTGGTAGGTGCGGTCTGGAAGGGATAAGGTGTTATCAGTGTAACAAGGTGGGCCATTTATCGAGGGATTGTCCTCAGAGGAAGAATCAGATGCAAGAAAAGAATACCGGGCGAGTGTATACCTCGGTTGCCAGGGAAACAAAGGGTGACAACTCTTTGATTGCTAGTACGTGTTTTGTGAATGGAAATCCTTGTTTTGTTTTATTTGATTGTGGAGCTACACACTCTTTTGTATCGACGCAATGTGTTAAGCGACTTGGGTTGCAAGCGGTCCCATTGTCTCCACCCATGGTGGTTACTACTGCCATGGATGAGATGGTTGAAACACCTTTAATGTGTGAAAATTGTGTTTTATCTATGGATGGAAGAGTTTTCCAGATTGATTTGATTTGCTTACCGCTTAAGAAAGTGGATGTTGTTCTGGGAAGGGATTGGCTTTCAGCTAATTCGGTATTTATCGGGTGTGAAGAGAAACTGATCATTATTCCATCTACTGAAGCTACTCCGAAGGATGTGTTAACTACTATTTTAGAAGGTACGGTGGGAATGATTAATTTCTTGTTTGAGGAGGAAAAGTCTATTCTTTTGATTCTTACTAAGGAGGAGGGTAGTAACCGTCAATTTGTGAGTATTCCGGTAGTTTGTGACTTTCCTGAAGTCTTCCCCGAGGATATCACTTTTATTCCCCCGGAACGGGAAGTGGAATTCTCTATTGACCTGATACCGGGAACGGCCCCAATATCCGTTTCTCCGTATCGGATGACACCACTTGAATTAAGAGAATTAAAGGATCAATTGGAAGAGTTGTTGGCTAAGCATTTTGTTTGACCAAGTGTTTCGCCCTGGGGAGCTCCAGTGTTGTTGGTAAAGAAGAAGGATGGTGGAATACAGTTATGTATTGATTACCGTCAATTGAATAAGGTCACCATCAAGAACAAATACCCATTGCCAAGGATAGACGGTCTGTCAGATCAATTGAAATGAGCCTGTGTGTTCTTGAAGATTGATTTACGGTCAGGTTATCATCAGATTCGGGTGAAGAGTTTAGATGTACCAAAGACTGCGTTTAGAACCCGTTACGGTCATTATGAATTTTTGGTGATGCCTTTCGGTGTGACGAATGCTCCGGCAGTTTTCATGGATTATATGAATCAGATATTTCAACCTTACTTGGACCAATTTGTGGTGATTTTCATTGATGACATTCTTATCTATTCCCGTGACCCTCAAGAGCACGGTGAACACCTAAGAATCGTTTTATCCATTTTGCAAGAGAGACAACTTTTTGCTAAGTTAAGTAAGTGTGAGTTCTGGATGTCGGAGGTTAATTTTCTTGGACATGTCATATCTCAGGGAGGTGTAGCGGTTAACCCATCAAAAGTGGAAGCAGTGATAAATTGGGAGAGACCGAAAAATGTGTTTGAAGTTAGAAGCTTCTTGGGACTAGCAGGTTATTATAGAAGGTTTATTAAAGGCTTTTCCCAATTGGCCTTACCGATGACGAGACTTACCCGGAAGGATTATTCGTATGAATGGGATTCGGCTTGTGAGAAAAGTTTTAGGAGCTTGAAAGAGAGATTGACGACCACTCCTGTTTTGGTTATTCCTGATCCTAGCAAGTCGTATGAGGTATATTGTGATGCCTCGAAGATGGGATTAGGAGGTGTGTTAATGCAAGATGGACATGTAGTGGCTTATGCTTCTAAACAATTGAAAGTCCATGAAGAGAATTATCCAACGCATGACTTAGAATTGGCGGCGGTTGTATTTACCTTGAAGGTGTGGCGTCACTATTTGTATGGTGTGCGTTTTGAGATGTTTAGTGACCACAAGAGCTTACAGTACCTCTTAAATCAGAAGGAGTTGAACATGCGTCAACGGAGGTGGATGGAATATTTGAAATATTATGACTTGGAACTAAGATACCATCCGAGTAAAGCAAATAAGGTGGTGGATGCTTTAAGTAGGAAAGTGTTGCACAATGCCGACTTGATGATGTTAGAGTATGACTTAATGGAAAAGTTTAGAGATCTAAATCTTCAATTCAATTGGACTCCTAATTGTGTGATTATGGGAAATTT
The DNA here is from genome assembly GCA_022829125.1 of Lathyrus tuberosus. NCBI lineage: Eukaryota > Viridiplantae > Streptophyta > Magnoliopsida > Fabales > Fabaceae > Lathyrus > Lathyrus tuberosus. The sequence continues at coordinate 3,772,076 of JALAZF010000266.1, read as the reverse complement.
GAATATCACTTCAACTCTTCAGGAAGAAATTCAACAAGAGCAAGGGTTAGATGAGAAGTTACAAGAAGTGTTATTGCAACCGGGTTTTGTGTGAGCTACCGACAGAGTTATTGTATTTAACCAAAGGATTTGTATTCCGGACAACACGGAGTTAAAAAGGAGAATTTTGGATGAAGCGCATAAGGGTGCTTTTACTATACATCCGGGATCTTCAAAGATGTATTAAGATTTAAAGAGAGACTATTGGTGGTCCGGAATGAAAAGAGATATTGCGGTGTATGTGTCGGAATGTGCGGTGTGCCAACAAGTGAAGATCGAGCACCAAAGGCCGGGTGGCTTGTTGCAACCTTTAGAAATTCTGGTGTGGAAGTGGGATAGTATTTCGATGGATTTTGCAGTGGGATTACCCTGTGCGCAGGGCGGTTATGATTCGATTTGGGTGATTGTTGATCGGGTGACAAAGTCTGCTCATTTCTTGGCCGTAAAGACTACCTACAAGGTGAGTCATCTCGCGAAGTTGTTCATTTCGGAGATAGTGAGATTGCATGGCATTCCTACTACTATCGTTTCGGATAGAGATCCAAAGTTTACTTCGATATTTTGGAGAGCTTTTCAACAAGCCATGGGAACGAAGTTATGTTTGAGTACGTCGAATCATCCGCAAACGGATGGTCAGACGGAATAGACAATACAAACCATGGAAGACATGTTGAGAGCTTGTGTACTTGAAAGTGGAGGAAATTGGATAGAACTTTTGCCATTGATTGAGTTCTCTTAGAATAACAGTTATCATGCAAGTATTGGTATGGCACCTTATGAGGCGTTGTATGGAAGGAAGTGTAGGACAACGTTGTGTTTAGCAGAGGTTGGTGAAGATAGGATGTTGGGACCCGAGATTATTCACGAAACTACGGAGAAGATTAGGGTGATCCATGATAAGGTTAAGCAAGCACAGGATCGTCAGAAGAGTTATGCGGATAACCGAAGAAGACCTTTAGAATTTGAAGAAGGCGATCACGTGTTTTTAAAGGTTACTCCGAGATTACGGTTGAAAGGACCGTTTCGGTCGCGGAAGTTAAGTCCGAGATATGTGGGACCATATCAGATTTTGGAAAGGATTTGTGAAGTAGCCTACAGATTAGCCTTACCGCCTTCTCTGTCAGAGATGCACGACGTTTTTCATGTGTCTCAACTTCGGAAATTTGTCACAGACCCTCTTCAGCCAATTTTACCAGATACAGTGGAGATAGAAGCAGATTTGACCTTTGAGCCTCAACCGAGTCGTATCACCGGAAGAGAAACTAAAGAGTTAAGGAATAAAGAGATTCCTCTTGTTAAGGTCCAGTGGGATGAGATGCATCCGGGTGATGCAACTTGGGAATTGGAATCAGAGATGCGGGAGGTTTATCCTCATCTTTTCAGGTAATTGTTTTAAATTCGTGGGCGAATTTCTATTTAAGGGGGGGAGGGTGTAATACCCCGTAAATTATTTTACTCTAGATAATATTAGTTGTGATCAACTGAGTCCCAGTGTACTCTGAGAAATTATCTACAGAGATAATTAGGGTAACTGTTGAACTTAGAGTAAATCCAATTAATATTATCTGACTCTGGGATATTTAAATATTTGGACCTTAGAGACTTTTTGGACAAGTAGTAGTGTTGATATTTGATGATGTTTTACTATATCATTTCCTTTTCCTCTCATTTTCCTCTTTAGAAACAAAGGGAGAAAAAGATAGAAAGAAGTGGAGAGAAAGAAAAGAGAAGGAAAGGAAGAGAAAAAGAGGAAAGCTCAAGATCAAGAACATCATCAAATCTACATCAATTCATATCATCTTCTTCTCCATCATCTTCATCTTCATCTTACTAGAGGTGGGTTCTAGTTAGAACATTAGTTTTAGAGTTTTGGAGATATTTGAGTTAGGTTAGAATCTTTGGAAATCGATAATCTAACGGTTAAAAATCGGTATAAATTGTGTAGTATGATCACATCATGCATAGGAATATTGTTGATACTTGTTTGTGCTGTTTAAATTGATTTGAGTTGGGAAATAATGAAATTGTAGCTTTGGAAACATGGAACCCGTAAGGGAGAAATTCTGTTTCGGGTGCAATTCACCAGGCGAAATGCAAATTCTCTAGGCGGATTAAGTCTCGCCACTGTCTCGCCAGGCGAAGTGCTGGCGAAAGGGATTCGTCAGGAAAAATCCAGATTCTCCAGGCGAATTTGAAGAGATAGAATGTGTTAGCTACTGGAACTTTTAATTTTCTCAAATTGGGGGATTTGCCACTAGATTCGCTAGGCGAAGTTCTGGCGAAGGGAGATTAGCCAGGCGAAGCACTGGTGAAGAGCTGTTGAATGCAGACTCGCCAGGCGAAATCCAGATTCGCCAGGCGAATCTGCCTGGGACCAAATATTTTCCTTTCTTCAAAAATCTATAACTTTTGACTCGTTTATCCGATTTAAGAGTTCTTTATATCGTTGTGAAGCTAAGAAAACATTCTATGCGATGGAGGTGAAAAATGTTAATTTTACTGCCCAATTAAATAATCAGAGAAATTCCAAAAGTGGTATATTATGTTTTACCTATCGGATATTATTCTATTGTGCAACTATGATATATCTTGCCTATGCCCTTATTGTTAGACATGTTGGAATATGTATGCATGTTAAAATATGAATAAGTAGAGTGAGGATCATTATCGTAAATAATTGTCAAAAAATGTGGAAATGACATAGTGACAACGCTCGTGCAAAAGAGGCCGAGGCGCGTGTCTAGTAATCATAACCGAATGATCTTGCGGTGTAGTTTCATGAGACTCGAACACCTCCTCTGAAACGTATGCACAATTACTTGGCAGGTTTGATTCCCGCGTATAGTACGATTGGAGCCTACGGGTAAAGAGACTTGTGATGGTTAACAGGCCATGAGAAGTGACGGTTCACGGTTAACAAGCCGATGATCCCGAATCCAATTTGAATGCCAAGTAAATACGAGGATCCATGACTCGGGTCGTCTTCTAGACTTAGAAGCGGATGGGAACAGGGGATGCCTTGGTACGGTTATTGATTAGCGAGATTCTTGAGTTAACAGGCTCAGGATTTACTTTGGTACTATTGTGAGTTAACAGGCTCACAAGTGTGAATGCTTATATGGCGTGTGCGTACTCAAAGTCTTTTCCCTTCCCTTTTGACTTGAGTTAGGATGTTAGAACCTTGTAAAGCCGAGAGGACTATAAGATAACGAACTCACTGAGATTTGATGTATCTCATCCCACTGTTGTTGTTTACATCACAGGTTCTGCAGGTTCGGCGAAGGGTAAGGACAAGGTTATTTGACCTTCCTTACGGATCGTAGCTTTTGGTTGGCAGGCTTCCGTTGTGAAGATTTTTGAGATCATTATTTGATCTAGTTCTTAATATTTGTCATTGGAACATCTTGTAGATATACTATGCCGTAGTTATTTGTACTTAGTCTTTTTTTTGGCATGTATACCTATAATGTGTTTATTTAGGAACTTATTGTATTTTTCAGTACCAAACGTATTATTCATGTATAATATATGCTTTGATGTATGTATGTATATGTGGGCCTTACATCGATGATAGATTACATGTGGTTAGGGCTAGGTTTAGAGGACGAAATGGGTTGATTTTCGGCGGTTGTTGGTGGTGGGCGGTGGTCGTGCCACTTTTCCACTTTTGACATGTCGCCGGACGTGTTAGTATGCTTCGGTTAGGAGGGCGGTTGACGGCGTCGTTGCGATTGTAACGCTTGTGTAACCGTCGTGATTTTTCATCTTCTGAGTGGGTGATGAGTTTTTCGGAAGAATACTCCCAGATTCTGGTGAAGCTTTGCGATTTCTGGCGAAGCTTCGAACGGAAACTGGGTATGAGTGCGAGGAAGCTCCTCGATCGGGGATGATTTGTTTCGAGCGTCTCCTCGCGGGGAGGTTTCAACTTTTCCTTTGATGTTAGGGCTTAGGCCAGGGACGTTGTCCTTATCCCTTTGCGCGCCCTTTCACTTGACTTAGCGGTGGAAGGGTGGATTTGATTTGTTGTCGAATTCACTTTCTCCTCTGCTTTTCAGGTGATTGACATGGCGACGGGGCCAGATAGAGAGATTATCTTAGATACGTCCGAGGAAGAAATAGGCTCTTTGGAAAATAGTAGCTCGACGGCCTCGAGCACCTCCAGTGATGTCGGGGAGGAAGAAGACTTGGAAGTTATGGACGAGGACGCCGTTGATGGTCCCGTGGAAGAATGGGAGGTGGCTGAGCCTTCTGAACATGTGTCCACTTTTGCAACGTATCTAGGGGACGTATTTACAGAGGTTGGACCGGAGGGGGAGTGGAAGGTGCACTTCCCTTCTAAGGAAGAGCGGGTCTGTACGAATTTTGGGGACTGCTTCACAATGTATGAATATGCCTTTAAGGAGCTGGGTATGAGGTTGTCGTTCACCGATTTTCAGCAGTCGGTGTTTACGCACTTGAAGTTGGCTCCTACGCAGCTGCACCCCAACTCGTTGGCCTTTATCCGGGCGTTCGAGCTGGTATGCGAGCATCTCTCCATAGGGGCTACTCTCCCTCTATTCTTCACTGTCTTCCATCTTCAAAGGCAGCTATCGGGGAGGAAGTACGGTTGGGACTCTTTGAAGCAGCCCCGCAAGTTGTTTAAGCCATTATCTGAGTTGATACGGACGTTCAAGGAGCGTTATTATGTTGTCGAGCCCGTGTCCGAAGCTGCCCTGGACAATACATACGTCTGGGAGATTGAGGTGGATGAGGATAGGAACGACCTACGCGACGAGGAGGGGAAGTTTATCGGGTAGAGAATCTACAAGTTCCCCATTCATTGGGCACCTGACCATTTCGACAAGAAGCCCAGCGACTACGTTCTCCAACCAAACGAGCTACACGAGCAGGATGCCGTGGCGTACAACGAGTTGGTGAGGTGGGTCAACTCCTTTCGGCTTGCTGAGTGATGGACGAGCAAGGGTGATTCGGTCTTCGAGGAGGATGGGAGTCAGAGGGTTGAGCATAGGTTCATCAACACTAAGGCACTGCTGGAGTGCAAGACTCCTAAGGATGCCGAGAAGCTGCTTGGTAGTCTTAGTTATTTAGATTTGTTTGCACTATTTCTTTTCCTCGTATCTAACGTGCTCGTATTTTGTTTGTGCAGGTGAAATGCCTCAGGCCCATGACAGGGTTGTAAAGAACGCTCTCGCGAGGAACAAGGCCGGAGCGGTTGCTCTGAAATCTTAGTTTGCTGGTGCTCGTGCTCCTCCTCCGGCGCAGTCTGCTGTGGGGACCTCCTCTTCTCCTACTCCTGCTCCCCGGGGGTCTCCTCTTCCTTTGACGGGTCGAGCCAAGCGGCCAAGGTTTAATGACTCTGTGGACCTCACTCGGGCGTCGGAGAAGGGGAAGTTCGAGCTTCCTCCTTGCATCCATGATTGGAAATTCTTTGAGGGGAACTCTTTGATCGTGCCTCGGGTGGAGTCTCTTCGCTTGGAAAGCATGGACCGCCCGAGCAAGAGGGCGTTGGTGGCTCAGGACGCTTTGGCTTTGGTTAGGATACTGGAGATGACGGCCGTTTACGCCGAAGGGGACTCTGCAACTGAGGCTGAACTTAATGCTGCCCGTGCTTCCATGGTGTCCCTCAAAGAAGAAGCTAAGGTTGTCGACGATGCTCAGAAGAAGGCTGAGGAGGAGGTAGCTCGGTTGAAGAAGGAGAACTCCACGCTGGCGGCGGAGAAGATAGTTGCAGAGGAGCTGGTCCAGCGGCTGAGGGCGGCCAATGCCCCGGGTGACGATGAGCCAGAAGATGTGAAGGAATTGAAGACGAGATCCGAGTTGGTTGCCCGTTTGCTGACGGCCGAGGATGATGGTATTGTCGTCGTGGAGGAGTCTTTCAGAAACGCTGTGGCTCAACTGCGGGTGGTGAACCCCGAGCTTGGCTTTTTTGTCGAGGGTACCCACTATCTAGCGCATGTTGAGGATGGCCGAATCGTTATGCCCGATGATCTCCTTGAAAGGAATATCGAGGATCAGTCCGCGGAGGACCAGGGGCCTCAGTCCGAGCCTGCCGAGCACGTGGATGAGTGAGGAGTTTGTGTTTTTGATGTTGTAACTTGTCTGGACTGCGTGCCGAGTAACTGTTGTAATTTATTTTTGGGGGGCGTGGCCCCCGTTTTATGTAACTCAGTACAATCGTGGCCCTTGCGGCCACTTATTATGTTAAATTATTACATGTTTGATTCTGCCATCTGCATGATTTTACATGCTTTTATTTTTGCTATGTGTTGTACTCATGCTTGTTGTGTATGTGTGTCTGCCCGTGATTGGGAGTATTTGACTTGTGCAAATATTTTAGGGGGATTGCTCTTTGTAGATGTGTTCGGCAGTGAGGGGAACTGGTCGAACGGCCGGGGAATATCCTGGCGGGGGTGCGGAGCTCAGGTCGCGTTTGAGGCCTGAGTTCACGGCGTGAACGTACCATCGTGAGCTGGGGTTCTGCCAGTCATAGTACTTTGACAACGGCGATGCTCGATCGAGGACCGTTGTCGAGCAGTTACCCGGCTTGTTACTGAGCAGGGTTCTGCTTTATTCGTATGCGACGCTTGTACCTAGACGTGCATAGTGGTCAGTAGCTGACATTCGTCGTCGCGACGGGTCGAACCGAGGATTTAGCTGTAGTATTGTTTTAGATTTTTGGCATTCCATGGTCGAGCAAGTTCTTCCCCGGAGAGATGTTCTAGGTAGTAGGCCCCATTTTTCGTTTTTGCTCAGACGCGATAGGGTCCTTCCCAGTTGGCTGCTAGTTTTCCTTCGCGAGAGTCTTTGTGGTTTCTTCTTAGAACAAGGCTTCCCACGTCGAACTCTCGTCGTATCACCTTGGCGTTGTGCCTGGTGGTAATTTTTTGTTTTAGAGAGGCTTCGCGGAGGGCTGCCCCGGTTCGAATTTCCTCGACGAGGTCGAGTTCTTCTCTCAATGATTCGTCGTTCATCTCCTTGATATGGAATTTGGTAACCAGAGATTGTTAAGCTATTTTGGATAAATTTTGAAGGTTGTATATGTTATGGTTGTGGAGTATATGAATCGTATCTTCCATACTTGTTGGATAAGTTTATAGTGATGTTTATTGGATGATATTCTGATTTATTTTAAATCAAAGGATGAGTATGTAGAATATTTGAGGACTGAGTTACAAGGGTTGAAAGAGAGGGAGCTTTCTGCTAAATTATCAAAGTGAGAATTTTGATTGAAAGAGGTTAGTTTCTTGGTTATGTTATTTCTGATGATGGTATTGTTGTGAATCTATCCAGAGTAAATGCAGTTCTACAATGAGAGAGTCCGAAGTCGGTTAAGGAGATTAGAAACTTTTGGGCTTAGTTGGTTGTTACTGCAGGTTATGGAAGACTTTGCTAAGTTCGTACTTATGTTATCTCAGTTGACTTGCAAAGGGTGAGTCGTTTGTTTTGGATGTTCGTTGTGAGTAAGTTTTGGTGAGCAGAAGTAGAATTTGTCTACGGCTCCAATTTTTAATCTGCCTGATCCTAATAAACTGTTTATGGAATATTGAGATACGTCCTTGATGAGTTTAGTCAGTGTGTTAATGCAAGAGGGTAAATTCGTAGCTTATGCCTTACGACAATTGAGGATTCATGATTTCAAGATGGCTGCGGTTACTTTTGTGTTGAGAATCTAGAGGTATTATTTTGAGGGTTTTAGGTTCAAGGTGTTTGGTAATCACAAGGATTTAGAGTACTTGTTTGGTCAGAAGGAATAAAGTAGGAGACAACGAGGATGTTTGGAATTCTTGATTAGTTATGACCTTGGCTTGAATTATCCTATTGGTAAAGTTAATGTCGTGCCTGATGAGTTAAGTCGAAAGCTTTTATGCATGTCTGTTTTGATGGTCAGAGGATTAGAATTATTTGAGCAGTTCAGAGACTTGTGTCTGGTGTGTGAGATAACTCAGTAGAGTGTGAGGTTGGGTATATTAAAAGTGAACGGTGATTTTTGATGAATATGAGAAAGAGTTAGACTTTGGACGTGAGATTGGCAGTTTCGATGGTTACGAGTAATCAGAGTGAGCAACGGAAGCGTGATGTGGCACATTTTGTATATGTGTGTGGGACTTGTAAGAGTTCATAGGTTGAACATTATGAACATGTAGGAATGATGAGACCATTGGACGATTCAGAATGGAAGTGTTAGGTGAAAGGTTTAAATATTATTCATGGGCTACTATGTAGATGGATGTTTTGGTTGTATGTTTGATTGGTGAATTGTATCATTGTTGTAATATTGTGGGTGACAAGGATGTTGGTGTTGTGGTTATGAAGAGGTTGTTGAAACGATGTTGGGTCGTGGAACTTTATGTTCTTATCTTTGTTGTTGCCTCGTTTCCATGGTGATGGTTCAAGTGCGGGTAGCTAATTCCTATGATGGGGAATTAAGGGAGTGTTACCTACGGTGATGGTAATGGTATTGTTGTGTTTCGGTTCAAGAGGGAACCTGTGTGTTCGTAACTTGGGTATTCTTTGAGTTGTGAGTTGATCATCAAGTGCATTGTATGAGCTTTGCATCTTGTCGTTGTAGTTGTCGTCGTTGTCGTGTCGTTGTTGTAGTTGCTGTTAGCAAGGTGGTTTGTCAGTTTGTGTTATTCGTGGTGTGCCTTTTGTTGGCATTATAGTTTATTAGTCGGATGCGAGAGTCGTATCCGGAGTTGTTCGTATCAGTTATATTTTCGAGGACGAAAATGTCTAAGTGGGGGAGAATTGTAACGCCCCGTTTTGTCCGATTTATTTAATCGAGACGATTTAATTATTTTTGTTTTTATATTATTTTATTATTGACTTTTATGTGACCATATATTATGTTTATCGCTGTTTATGTTTTATCGCGTTTTGAGAGCGTTTGCGGGATATTTGAGTGTAGGGGTATTTTGGCCTTTTTACATGGTAAGATATTTTTCTTTATATAAGAAATAGAGAATTGAGAGAAAAAGAGAGAAAAGATAGTAGAGAAGAGAGAAAGGAAAACGTGGGAAAAGAGAAGAGAAGAAGAAAACATGGATTCATCATCTTCTTCAAACTCCTCTTCGATTAATCGGGTAAGGGTGAGAAGTTTCGATTATATTTTGATTGTATATGTATATGTATATGTTGTTTGTATTTGTTTGGTTGAAATATATACTTTTCCTTATTGGTTGGATTGAAAAACAAATGTGTGGGAATCGATGTTTTAACGGTTAGAATTTGGAATTGATCGTGTAGAATAGTCGAGTAATGTTTGGGTTTAATCGAGAATACTCGTTGGTATGATTTAGGGAGTTTTGGATTGAGTTATATAGTTTGTGAGAATTAGGGTAATATTGATGAAATGGTGAGAAATCGATGTTTTCACGGATGGAATGCGGAATAAGTTGTGTAGTATAGTCTGGTGAGGATAGGAATTAATCGGGAATGGTTGTTTGTGTGTTTTCGAGTGGTTTTGATCGAGTTTGGAATTGGGATAAATTGATAAAATTATGTTTTAAAATATTTCAAAAATGGAAAATGTGTTGGATGGCTTTTTAATGGTGAAAATATTGTAGTATTTTGAATTTTGAGACCGGGGCTTTTTACGGAATCGAAATCGGAGGTCCGGAAGGCATTTAACGGTCGAAAACTGAGTTTTTAGCTGAATCTGCGCATTCATGCGCTAACCCCCAGAATTATGCGTCGACTCGTGATCTTCGTGTGCTGACCCGGGCGAAATTTCCAGGTTTATGCGCTAACCCCCAGCATCATGCGTCGACTCATGATCACAGATTTTTCCAAAATGTCAGATTTTGTTTTCTTCATAACTTTTGAACCGTAAGTCCGTTTTGACCCCCCGTTCGAAGCGTGGGAAAGCTAATGAAATGTTCTTTCTATTAAAAATGGTTTGGAGGACAGTAGATGATTTATTTAAGTCGTGGTTTTGTGAAAGTGTGGTGTTGTCAGATTTTTACTGTCGTAATTGTGTGCGATTGATGTGTTATCATGTGATATGCTTTTGATATATAACGTATAGCTTGTGTGTTGTTATATGATGTGAATGCATGTGATAATGATGATGTTGTGTGGTAAAATACATTGTTTGATTGAATATCAATGTATGTTGTTATGATGTTTTGTGGGATTGTTGTGGTTGATGGTGAGTAATTCTTGATATGAATTGATATGAGTGTATATGCTAAAGTGCTAATTGTTGTGGTTTGTGGATTATGATGAAATGCATTGTTTATGTGAAATTCAAGGTATGTTATTTGGTGGCCTTATGGCAAGTAAATGTATTGTTTGAATTGATTTCCAATGCATGAATAATGATGATGAGATAATCCATATTGTTGATTGTGAAGATGCATTTGATTGTCATGAGTCGTTGTATGCCAAGCATCATGATATGCATCTTGTGATGTCGCGTGCCCTTGTGGGGTGTGAGCGACGAAACGGTTCCAGAGGGAATCCGCTATAACATCGTGTGCCTTATACAAAGAGGACCTAAAGCGATGATTATAGGCGATCGTATGCCTTATATAAAGAGGACCTAAAGCGATCGGATCGTGTGCCTTATACAAAGAGGATCTAAAGCAATCCATAAACGTCGCGTGTCTTATACAAAGAGGACCTAAAGCAACGGGGAACATCGTTTGCCCGACGGGGAGTTACACTAAGTAACAAGCGATGATTCCAATAGTTCCTGAGTGAACTAATGATGAGATGATGGATGGATGGTACCGCATTGCATTTGCATAGAGTCGTTGTGTCGGTCTCTGTGCATTTGCATAAATCATGAATGGATTGATTATGTGTGGAAAATCATGAATGGATTGATTATGTGTAGGGAATTGTGAATTGATTGATTATGTGTTGAGCTTGTGATAGCATTGGTGATTTGATATGCATTTGTGATAAATGCATTGGTTATGGATGATATGTTTTATGTATAGACGTATGCTATGTTTTGTGGGGATGTTGTACATTACAATGATTGTATTAATTATCTATGGCATGCTATACATGAATATATGTGATGTGGTTGTGTGTTTCCATATGTCATAACTTTGGTATGCCTTATGTGTGAATATGTGATTATGTTGGTATAATTGATATATGCTATATGTATTGGTATGTGATGCTTGTGGTGAGAATAATTATGCATGTGAATTTATATGTGTTTTCATATTATTATGCAATCTTGATTTAGTTGTTATTTCTCACCCTTCTGCTGTGGTTTGTTGCTCTATGAGGCAATTGCAGATTAGTAGTCTTGGAGGCTTTTGTGAAGATTAGTTCTCCATCCTTTTGTCGGTCTGTCTGCTCTGATACGTAACACGGGAGTCGGGGAACGCTTTTGTTATATATGTATACATTTGTAGGATCTATTTTGTATTACCTTTGTATGAATATTTTGATGTTATAAAATTATTTATTTTGTAAAACAAGTCAATTATGGATCTTTCCGCTTTATTCCATAATTGAACTTTTCTTTTGTTGGAAAAAGTTTCCCTTTTATGTTTATACCATTTTGTGTTATGTATCAAATCTATGAGCAGGGATTGTGTTTTCTTTATTTAGATGTGGCATCCTTGTTTCTATCTAAGAATAATAAATTTTTATTTACTCTGATTTATTTATGTATTATTTATTCGCGATGGGAATTGGGGTGTTACATACTTGGCCTCCGAAATAAATTTGGCCTCGAGGAGGTCCTTTACAGCTTTTTCAGCAGCCTACGTTTTCTCTGGAGACTGCTTTCTCCTACGATGTGCTACGGCCTTGACGGTTGGGTCGATTGTCAGCTGGTGGCAGGCGACGGACGGATCCAACCCGGGCATTTCGGCGGCGCTCCATGCGAAGAGGTCGGCATTCTCTCGAAGGCATGCTTTGAGCTGCTTCCTCGCGATGTCGGGCAGGTCTGCTCCAATCTTCACTCCCCGTTGGGGGTCTTCGCCGAACAGAATGATCTCGGAGTTGCCATCTGGGATAGGGCGCATCGGATGGGAGCTGCTGCTGGACGATGTAGAGGGGTTGGCAGAAGCTGCTCGTTCCTCCTGTTGGTCTTCTTCGGGGAGGCGATTGTCGAGGTCGATGGAGTCGACCTGGGGCAGAGGTTTGGCCTCCTCGGAGCTGCTTAGCAACACTGGCTTGCCCGACGCTTTCGGCTTGGATGCAATGGCATTGAGCCCCTTTATAGCTGCCTCGAAACACCGTCGTGCAGCTTCGATGTCGCCATGGAGGGTGGCGTCCATTCCCTTCGAAGTGTAATACTTCATCTTCAGGTGGACTGTTGAGGGCACCGCTACCAACTCGGCCAGAGTTGGCCTTCCGAAAATGCACTGGTAAAGTGATGGGCAGTCGATTACCAGAAATTGCACCTTGATGGATCTGGCAGTCTCAGCTGATCCGAAGGTCACTATCAGTTCGACATATCCCCACGACTTGGTCACTGATCCATTGAATCCCTACAAATCGGACCCTACATAGGTGGTAAGGTGCGATTCGTCCAGCTGAAGTGTTGAAAATAGCTGGGAGTACATGATGTCGACCGAGGTGCCCTGGTCGACGAGGATTCTACGAACGTCGAAGTTCACCATTCGGGCTCTAACGAGCAAAGGTATGCTCGAGTTTGGGGATCCTCTGAGGAGCTCTTCCCGGTAGAAGGAGATGGGGATGGAGCCCTTCTGGGCCTGATCAAGCGTGGTCACCTTGTTGGAGCTCGTGTTGATCAGATGCTCGAACTTTCGTTTTACGGAGCCCACAGTGACTTTGTTGAAGCCCCCGCCAGAGATGACCATGGCGGAGGGAAATGTCTCCCACGGGCTGTGGGCCGCGAAATAAGCAGGGGAGCTGAGCCCTTCCGGGACGTAGAAGTCCTCTGGTCGCGATATGGACATAGCAACCTGTATATTGGCGTCTTCCGAGGAGGGTACCTCCTCCTCTATCTTCTTGGACTCCTGGACGTCCTACCGAGGAGTGTCCTTTTTCTTTGCGAACTGTTTCAGGTGGCCGTCCCTGATCAGTATCTCAATGACATCCTTCTGATGGATGTAGTCTTCTATAGTGTGGTCGTGACTCTTGTGGAAATGGCAGTATTTTGATTTGTCCACGTTTGGTCTGGCCGACAGTTGTTTGGGGAAGCGGACCCCTGCCTGCTTGAACTCCGAATTGGCACATTCGGACAAAATCTTTTCCCTGGAGACGGTCAGGGGGGTGTAGTCATGGAACCGCCCGGAGGGCCCCTTGTGTTCACGGGAGTCACGAGGATGATCATCGCGCCTTCGTTCGCCCCAACGAGATGTCGAAGCTTCCTCTCCTCTGGATGCCCGAGCGTTCTCCTGATGACATGATGCTCGGACGTTACTGGCTGCAACCTTCTCTTCGTACTGAATGTGCGATTGGGCTTTGAGGAGGAGGGCGTCTAAGTTCCTCGGTGGTGTGAGGCCAATGGCTTTAGAAAACTCGGAGCCCGAGCGGAGCCCTTGCTCGAGCAGAAACTTCTTCATTTCGTCCGTTGTAGGGACCTGTACAGCTTTCTTGTTGAACCTCTCGATATATGCGCAGAGAGGTTCGTCTTTTCCTGGAATTATGGCCCCAAGGGAGGCCTCAGTCTTGGGGTGGCGGCGAGATGCTGTGAAATGTCGCTAGAACATCCTGCCCAGTTGTCTCCACGAGGTAATGGACTCCTCGGGCAGCTGCTTGTACCATGTCATTGTTCCCTTTCGGAGCGTGGTCGGAAACAATCGGCATTTGATGGCACCTCATATGCCGCGGTAGTCCAACAGTGCATCGATGTTCTCGATGTGCTCGTCGGGGTCAGTGGTTCCGTCGTACGTGCCCAGTGATGGGGGTTTCTCCAGGCCTTTTGGGAGACGGGTAGCCAAGACCTCTTGGGACAACGGGCCGTGAGGCTCGTGGTCGCTGCTAGAACTGGTGTATGATGGGGACCGAAGGGGACGCTCGCGGCGGCGGTTCCTCCGGGGAGACGGAGAGCGGTTCCTTCGAGGAGAAGGTAAGCGGTTCCTTCGAGGAGAAGGTGAGCGGTTCCTTCGGGGAGTAGGTGAACGGGCCCGGCCTTTAGACTTGACCGGGGGAGATTGCTCGTTCCTTCGAGTCCTTTTGTGGCCGGGAGAGTGCTGGTCACGCGGGGAGATCTGGTCGCGCTTCTGGGCTGCGCGAGGATCAGACTCTTGGCGCAGTCTTCGGTCGATGTCTCTCCGGGGCTACGGGCTCCTTGATCGTCGTTGGTTCCTCGGTGGAGGAGGGGATCTTGGACGGTTGGACTCTTCTAACGCCCCGATCCTCTCGTTTTGCTGCAGGATCAGGGAGTTGGTTTTGTTGATCGCCTCCAGGAGGGCTGCCATGGTCGGGTCGGCGTTGGGCAAAATAGGAACGGGCTGGACGTCAAGTGAAGACTGATCGTTGTTGCGATCAGCAGGGGTAGGGGAAGGAGAAGCATCCTTGGTGCGATCTTGAGAGGCCATGGTGATGATGATCTTTGAGAATTATTTTGATCTTCGGTTTCTGGGGAAAGAAAGATGGGGAGAACAATGATTCCCACAGACGGCGCCACTGATCGTGAAGGCTGGATTAGATCCTATAGAATTGGGCCATCAAGTGCATCAGGTATGTTGGTCATATGGAGAGGAGGGGGTGTACCTGCAAGGCACTCCGACGCTCAAGTAAGAAAGGGTCAGAGAAAAGGGGCAAGTACAAAGTATTAGTTCGTAGGGTGAATATTGGATACCTGACCCTCTCAAGCGAAAGGGTTTATATAGAGCCCCCAGTGCGTGGCCAACGGTATAAACTAGCCGTTATGTCGGGCAGGGGTGCCCGAAACTAGCCGTTATGTCAGGCATAAGCGTTGTTTCGGGCACCTGCCCTTAACTGTTCGGGGAGCAATGAAGTCGTGTGTAACAGGCAGTAATTCCAGGGAGGAACGAAGTATTCATTGTCCAGTTAGAGGGGAAGAAAGGTAACTTTTGCCCCTTCGTGGATTGGACTCAGGCAATTTGGGCCGCTCTGGAGTAGAAGCGGATTGGGCCATGTCTAGCCATTGGTCCAGTTCAGAACAATAGTCATATCTCAAAGAGGACCAATTGTGAGTCAGACTCTTGTGAGATCACTGATGAAACTCATTGAAAATCCTGGAAGAATGGTCAGTAAACGTTATATTCGTTAACTCGGATCACTGAACGTTTAGCTGTGAAAATCCTGATAGGAGATCTTGCGAGATTGGATTCTATTAGGTCAATGTTCGTTATATCCATTAACTTGGATCACTGAACGGTTTATTGTGGGTTAGTCACAGTTGCGGTTGTGCAGGTTGTTAGTCACTGGCGTTAGCCCGTGCATCTGTAATCGGTTTTTGATTATAGTGGATTAAGTCCTTGTGCTCAAGGCGAAATCACCTTGGAAGGGTGGACTGGACTAGCTTGAGAGTTGCTCAAGTGAACCAGGATATATCGTGTGTTCTTTACTCTTGCTTATGCTTTGATTTATTGTTTATGTTTCTGTATCGATTATCAGAACCTTACATAGCAAGTCAGAACCTTGCAACTCAACTCTGATAAGCTTCCGCATTGCAAGTCTGAATCATGCATCGCTAATTCAGATTCTCCTTGTTGCTTATGCTTCGTGTATCGAACAGTCTGAATGACACATCGCAATTCAGAGTCTCTCAACGCAACTCTGATATTCTCTTAGCGCATTAACGATAAGAGGCGAAAAGACTTTAAGAGTTAAAACACAATTCAAACCCCCCCCCTTTCTTGTGTCTTTCTCACACCTTTACCAAGATCTAATGAATTCCTAGCAAGAGACTTGAAGATCTGTGCGAAAACGAATGAAACTGAAATTGCTTAGAAAATCACTTCGAGAAAGCACTTTCAATACTTGAATCTAGATCCAAAATCACTTCAACTTCAAAATTGAATGAAGAATGATAATGCAATAGAGGTTTAGCTCAAGAATTCACAAATTGCAATGTGCAATTTGTGAAGCTTTTTGGTTATGGAGCTTTAGGTGAAGGTTGAAGATGAAAATTGAGAATGAAAAAGTGAGAGAGAATTGAGACCAAATTCTGAAAATGAGGATGAAAATGAGAGTGAATGAGTGAGGTTTGGATCAAATTGATTTAAATATGGCTTAGGTTTGGAATCCAAATATGGTTTGGAGTGTGGGTTAGTGAAAGGAATGGAAATTAGGAGTGGAATTAGGAATGGAAATGTTTGAAATTTTGGAGGGAATTTGAATTAATTGGAAAATAAATCAAATTGGAACCACTTCTAGACCCTTCTACTGGTGTGAGAATGTATGCAAGTAGTGGAAATTTGGTTCAAATTCTGCAGTGCTGAAAATTGAAGTTTCTGGGCAAATTTTACACTGGTTAATCGATTAACCAAATTTGCACTGCAAATTAATCGATTAACACATTCAAATTTTCAAATTTTGCGCCAAAAGGAGGGAAACTTGGAGAATCGACCGTTGCCACTTGTTCTGAGCTACGTTACGCCTCTGAAACTTGTCATTTGATATTACCACTGAACCATGCCTGAAATATGTTGTGAATTTCCTTCCGCACTCGAAATATCCTGCTGAAAAAACATTGTCCGACGCCGAATCACTGAGCAAAAGAAAATGTCGGACCCTCTAATAATCAAATCATTTATTGAGCAAAATAAATGCTCGAAAAGACTTTGACGGTCATCAGTTTAGCTCTGAATATTGCTGAAATAACCCTGAACTGGAGAAAGCTCTGAAATGCGGGAAATACCTTGATCCCATATCCTAGAAAACCGATGCAATGCATAAATGACGATGTAAATGAAATGAAGCATAAGCCAAAAACGTTAAAGAAAGGGCGGGTAAATTTTGGGGTGCTACACTCTTTAATGCTCATAAGAAGCCAATGTTGAAGTCATTGTTCTCTAAGAACAAGACATTCAAATGCAACATTCAAACTTCAAATGAGGTTTGTTTATCAAGTACTACTCAAAATGATTTTGAGTGGATATGTCATATGAGGTATGATCACCTAAATTTTAGAAGTGTAAGTGAATTGAGCTCTAAAAATTTAATATTCGGCCTACCTAAATTGAATGAAAACAAGATGTCATGTGAATCATGTTAGAGAGGCAAACAAAACAGAATTTTCATTTTCCTCATATATTCCTAGAATATCAAATGATACACTAAAAGTTATGCATTCTCAAGTATGTGGGCCATTTGAAGAACCATCACTAGGTGGAAGCAAGTAATTCATCATATTTTTTGAAAAACTTACCATAATGATGTGGCTATATACCATCATGCTCAAGAGTGAGGCTCTTAGAGTGTTCAAGAGATTCAAAATCTCCATTGATAAGGAAAATGGAAAAGCAAAAAGATTTTGAAATGGTAGAAGAGAGTATACCTTAAAAAAATTGGAGTCATTTTGTACCAATTAATTTATAATTCATGAAATCAACTTCATTTACACTTCTCAACACAATGGTTTGACATAAATAAGAAACAAAATCGTACTTGATATGACCATAAGCTTTCTAAAGCATAAGAACATGCCTCATAGGTTTTAGGGAGAGGAAGTCAACACATCTGGCTATATTTTAAATAATTGTTGCACCAAGAAACTATAGATAAAAGTGCATAGGGAAGCTTAAAGTGGAAGAAAAACAAGTGTGAAGGGCCTAAAAGTGTTTAGCTCACTATGTTTCAAACACAGACCTGATGCTAGAATGAGTAAGTTTGATGATTAAAGTGAAACCATAATGTTCATAAGATACCATTCAACAAGAGCCTACAAGTTATACAATCCCATAACTCAAAAGGTACATATCCATGTAGATGTAACTGTCTATGAGTGAGAAGCATGGAATTGGCATAATACACTAGAGAAAAGAAATTATTTCTATTATAGCTTCATTAAACATGATCAATGTGAAGAGTTAAATGAATATGGTGATAATAAAGGTGTTGAAGCAGACAATGATTGAGTAAGGGATGCTCAAGCACATTTGAGGCCATATAGAACAAGGAAAGTTCCCACCAGACTTGCAAATTGGGAGCTACTACATGATGATGCAATGAGTGGTGAAGGCAAACTCATTCACTTTGCATTACTAGCTGATGTTGAGCCAGTCACTTACAAATATGAAATAAAGGGTGATGAGTAGAAGAGGGTTATGATTGATGAACTTAAATAAATAGAAAACAATCACACTTATGAGGTAGTTAACTTACCTAAAAAGATGAAAACCATTAATGTAAAGTGGTTATTTAAGGTAAAAATGAAACAATATGGTACTGTCTCAAAACATAGGACAAGATTAGTGGCTACAAAGTTCTTGTAGATATATGACATTGATTATAATGAAATATTTTACCCAATTGAAAGACTTGAAACAATGAAGCTAGTTGTGGCACTAGCTAAGAGCATGAATTAGTCCCTTTATCTCTTGGATGTCAAGTTTGAAGGTGAGAAAAATACAATAAAGGGGGGGTTTGAATTGGGGTTTTCAAAAACTAAAGCTTTTTACTCACTCAATAAAAATCACTGCTAATGAACAACAAAGAAAAATACACTTTGATTTTTATACTGGTTCACTTGAAAATCTCAAAGTTAATCCAGTCCACCCGCCAAGGTGATTTCTCCTTATACCTAAGGACTTAATCCATTATAATCAACTGATTACAACTGCACTAGCAACCGCTGGTGACTAACAACCCAAAAAGACACACAGTTTATGTCTTCTCAAGGATTCTGACCTAACTGACCCCTTAAGGAAATACAAACAACAGTTTGATTACAACTGCACTAGCAACCACTAGTGACTAACAAACCACAAAGACACACAGTTTATGTCTTCTCAAAGATTCTGACCTAACTGGTCCCTTAAGGAAATACAAACAACAGTTAGATTACAAAATTGTGTTTACAAAGATTGCTTCTACGCAAGCAGGTATAAACAAGTTAAAAGCACAATACACTTAAAGAAAATTCTGCACAAATTTAGACAACAGTCTTGTAAAATTTTCTTCGTTATTTCGTTTGCTTCTATTCTTCAGTGGCTTCTGGATAAATAGTTGTTTGAAGCATGAGTTAGAAGAGTTAATTTTGCTTGAGTTCAGAAACTTCAATCATCAATCAGAAGCTTGATCACATCAATATCTGACTTGAGATTCTTCAGAGTTTTTAGAAATTTCAGCGTTTAATTTTTGGAAGCTTGAGCAGTCTTCAGAAGTGAATTGATCAGAGTCACACGTCAGAAGCAAGGGCCAAGAGAACGTTGCAGCTATAACATACAATTTTCTTATAAGCTTCTCATCTGTGAGTTCAAGCAAAAGCGATTTATATCAATATATTCAAAAACTTGTAACATTTCACGTTCAAGAGTCAGAATCAAAGTTATTTGCTAAAGATACACAATAACAAACCGTTAGGGTACCAAAATTGTTCTCACACAAATACTGACTTGTTATCATCAAAACTTAGAGATACATATGCATAACCAAATCTTGTTCTAACAAAGTTTACCTTTCTAAATGGACCATTAGAAAAAGTTGTTTATGTCCCCCAACCACCTAAATTTTAAGTAAAAGGCATGAGACCTTTGGTGTACAAGCTTCACAAATATTTATCTGGATCAAAGGAATCCTGGAGCATCGAAATAAAAGGATTAACCTGTTTTTGATCCAACTTAGATTAAAAGATAATGCAGAGTTGAGTATGGTGCATATGTGCAAAGTTCCAACAACTCAAACATCGTGATGATATGTTTGTGTGTGGATGACTTACTCATCACTAGAAGAAATTCAACTGAGATTAAGACCTTAAAAGGTAAAATGAAGCCTGAAATTGAGAAGACTGACTTAGGTAAATTTTCATACTTTCTTGGCATGAAGTTGGTGAAAGTCAAGTAAGCTGTAATGATGCATTAGCAAATGTATATAAATGAGTTGCTATATAGGATTGAAATGAATGATTGCAACGCTGTCACAAATCCATTAGAAAAACTGCAAAGTTTGATGAATGTAGTGATGAGGAGATAGTAGGGGAAATCATATTCAAGAAAATTATAGGTTTGTTAAGATAGTTATGCAATAACAGACCTGACATCTGCTATGTAGTAGGTGACATTAGTAACTTTATGAATGAACTTAAGAAACCGCTTTTGATGGTTGCAAAGAGGATATCAGATACATAAAAGGAACTTCGAAGCTTAACTTGATATTTTCTACCATATTGAATCACTTGAATTTGATTAACCTTCTCCTTGGATAAGTTTCCTTAGCCTCACAACAACAAAAAGTTGTGGCACAATTGCATTTCACCACTCCAACTTAAGGTTTTCTTCATCCAAACACCATAAAAAAAACTATCACAGAGAAAAACATTTGGAAAAAATCTTAAAAATCTATGACATTCAAAAGAGGACATGCATAATTAGTAACCACTTTTTATTGTGAATATGTCATCTTTTATTTTCCCCATAAATGTGTGTCGTATGTATCTTAACAGAGTTCAAAACTTTTGTTGTATCTTTATTCATTATCAAAATATAATCTCATCAATTCAATTCAATTAATAGCTATAGAAACGTCTGATTATAGGATACAAATAGAGACTTCTGATATCTATTTATTCATTTTTAATGAGTAGAATATTTAACGATAATTAAATTTTGTAAAAATATATATTAGCAAACAAATAATATGAGACAGGAGCAATTTTAGAATATACATGGATCAAAAATAAAAAATGTAAATTATATTTATATCTTGATTTTGATCCATGGTAATATATAAAAATCATTTCTCAAAAATGACTAATGAAAATGGAAGTCTCTTCTAAGTCAACAAACTAGCTTCCCCTCTCTTTCCCTGGTAGGCCATATTTGTAAAATGGTCTTTGCTTTAATTATCGGGGCCGGTCCTACCATCCACTAACGGGGCCAGAGCTTTATGGCTTTAATTATTCTATGATAAATATACTTCATCTTTCTCTTTATAGTCATATAATAGTTCTCTCTTTCACACTAGACTAGAATCTATCGAACCACCTTCCACTAAATTTCTTTTTCAACAAACCGAACATTACTTTTATTCACACTTGCACTCTTTAATAAAAGCTTGTATTCACTACAGGTAAAATAACACATCACAATACATGCAACAAGGTTGTGGCTGTTATTGAACAAATGGAAGCACTCACTCTATGTGCAGCATCTTCTTCTTCTTCTTCTCCTAGCAGTTCAAGTTCAACCACAAGGTTATGCACTTACCATGTGTTTTTGAGTTTTAGAGGAGATGATACACGCAAAGGATTCACCGATCATCTACGTGCTTCCTTCGAAAGAAAAGGGATCACAACTTTCAGAGATGACAAAGATCTTGAGAGAGGACAAGTCATTTCACAAAAGCTAATCAATGCAATTCAAGATTCTATGTTTGCCATCACTATTCTCTCACCAGACTATGCTTCTTCCACTTGGTGTTTGGATGAGCTTCATACGATCATGGAGTGCAGCAGCAATAACAACTTGCAAGTTTTCCCAGTCTTCTATGGCGTAGACCCGTCTGATGTGAGGCATCAAAGAGGATGCTATGAGGAGGCTTTCAGAAAACATCAAGAGAAATTTGGTCGACACAGTGACAGGGTTGAAAGATGGAGAGATGCTTTGACACAAGTTGCCAGTTACTCTGGATGGGACTCCAAGGGCCAGTAAGCTAGTTATTTCATTATAGACTTATTTGTTTTTAAGCTCTTGATCTGAAATCTGAATGTTGTTTTTTTGCTTATGAACAGGCATGAGGCATCACTAGTGGAAAACATTGCTCAACACATACATAGAAAGTTGGTTCCTATATTGCCATCTTGCACAGAGAATCTTGTTGGGATTGCTTCAAAGGTGGATGAAGTGAACAAGCTCGTAGGTATGCGGTTGAACGATGTTCGCTTTATAGGGATATGGGGTATGGGTGGCATAGGCAAATCAACTATTGCTAGATCTGTGTATAAAGCAATCCAAGATGAATTTGACCTTACTTGTTTTCTTGAAAATGTTAGAGAGTTATCTGAGACAAAGGGTTTAGTTCACATACAAAGACAACTTCTTTCTCATCTGAGTATAAGTAGGAAGGATTTTCATAATTTGTATGATGGGAAAAACACAATACAGAACTCTTTATGCAGAAAAAAGGTTCTGCTAGTTCTTGATGATGTGAATGAAGTAAACCAGTTGGAGAATTTAGCTGGGAACCAAGATTGGTTTGGTCCGGGAAGTAGAGTAATAATCACAACTAGAGATAAACACTTGCTAGTGACACATGGAGTACATAAAACTTATGTAGTTGGAATGTTATTCCGAAATGAAGCCCTTAATCTCTTTTGTTTGAAGGCCTTTAAAGGAGATAAACCACACGAAGGGTATTCGGATTTGTCTAAAGAAGTGGTGGATTATACTGGTGGTCTTCCATTGGCACTTGAGGTGTTAGGTTCCTATCTCTATGGAAGAAATGTCGATGTTTGGCATAGCGCGATTAAGAAAATAAGAAGTGTTCCACACCCTAGAATCCAAGATAAACTGAAAATAAGTTATGAGAGTTTAGATCGCATGGAGAAGGATATTTTTTTAGATATTGCATGTTTCTTCAAGGGAATGAAGAAAGATAAAGTAATAGATTTATTAGAAAGTTGTGGTTATTTCCCTCAAATTGGAATCGAAATTTTGATTGAAAGATCTTTGATAACCATAGATTGGAGGAATGATAAACTTGATATGCATGATTTGCTTCAAGAAATGGGCAGGGATATTGTATTTCAGGAATCTCCGAATGATCCAAGCAGACGAAGTCGGTTATGGTCCCAAGAGGACATTGATCATGTGTTGACAAAAAATAAGGTAAGTGTTAATGCAACCATTTGCTTGCTTAAGTTTCTGTTTTCTCTCATTCTATAAAATTATGCTTTTTGTTATGGCTTTGTAGGGAACTGAAGCAATTAACAGCATAGCTATGAAGTTACATCAACCATATGAAGCATGTTGGAGCACCGAAGCATTCTTTAAGACAAGTCAGCTAAAATATCTCAGTTTATACGAGATGGAACTTCCCCTCGGCCTCAGTTGCCTCCCTAGCTCAGTAAAAGTTCTTCGCTGGAGAGGATGTCCTCTGAAAGCTTTGCCACTAAAAACTCGACTCGATGAAGTTGTTAACATTAAATTATCTCATAGCAAAATTCAACAACTTTGGCAAGGAATAAAGGTAAAAGACTCTTTCATCAAGAGCTCTATTAAATTTCATCACTGCGACGTTTCATGCTGATTACTTGTTTACATCTTTACAATATTTGAGCAGTTTATGGAAAAGCTGAAGTACTTGAATATGGCTTTTTCCAAGAACCTAAAGAGATTGCCTGATTTGTCCGGTGTTCCAAATCTTGAAAAATTGATTCTTACAGGATGTCTAAACCTTAAAGAAGTTCATCCATCCCTTGTACATCACAAGAAAGTTGTTTTGGTCAATTTCGAAGATTGCAGAAGTCTTAAATCTCTTCCAGGGAAATTGGAGATGAGTTCTCTGAAGAAGTTAACTTTTTCTGGCTGTTCCGAATTTAAATTCCTTCCAGAGTTTGGGGAAACCATGGAAAACCTATCGATGCTTGCTTTACAAGGAACTGCTATAAGAAAACTACCCTCATCACTTGGATGCCTAGTCGGACTTAAAAATTTGAACTTAAAGGACTGCAAGAGTCTTGTTTGTCTACCAGACACCATTCATGGATTGAATTCCCTCGTAACGTTGAACATTTCAGGATGTTCGAAACTTTGTAGATTGCCAGATGGTTTAAAGGAAATCAAGAGTTTGGAGGAACTCCTTGCCGATGATACTGCTATCGATGAACTACCTTCCTCCATTTTTTATCTAGATAAACTTAAAGTATTATCATTTTCCGGCTGCAAAGGTCCATTAACCAATTCGACAAACTGGTTTCTTCCCTTCAATTGGATGTTTGCGAGTCAACCAGATTCCACTGGATTCAGATTTCCAACTTCTGTCTTGAGCCTACCCTCTTTGAGATATATAAACCTAAGTTACTGTAACCTCTCTGACGAATCAATACCAGATTACTTTCGCCACCTATCATCGTTGAGTTCTTTGAATCTAACCGGTAACAATTTTGTTACCATACCAAACACCATATCTAAACTTCCAAAGCTGCATTTTCTTACTCTAAATTTCTGCCAGAAGCTTCAATTTTTGCCAGAGCTTGCATCAAGCATGATACAGTTGGATGCAAGCAATTGTGATTCACTGGAAACTACCAACTTTAATCCAGCAAAGCCGTGTAGTCTCTTTGCATCACCTAGACGACTAACCGGTGTTCAAAAACTTTTAAACAGCTTTATGGAGGTAAGTATCCTAGATTTATCTGTAGCGCTATAAAAATTCTTGAAGTACTTTGATTGTAATACATTAAGTCAGTCAATGCATAATAACATACGACGCAAATGTTTCAGGGATGTTGTCTTCCATCTGCAAGATTTGACATGCTTATCCCTATCCCTGGGGAAGGAATTCTATCTTGGTTGCATATCCCTGGGGAAGGAATTCCATCTTGGTTTGTTCCTCAAAGAACTGTTTCCTGGGCAAAGATACAAGTTCCTAATGATTGTCCTCCAGATGATTGGGTTGGATTTTCTCTGTGTTTTCTATTAGTGAGTTATAATGCTGACCCAGAACTATGCAAGCATGAGATTGATTGTTATTTGTTTACACCTAATGGTAAGAAGTTTATCAGCACCAGAAGGTTACCTCCTATGAATCCATGTTATCCTCATCTTTATATTCTCTACTTGTCCATTGATCAATTTCGTGACAAAATAGTCAAAGATGATTGTTGGAGTGACATTAAGTTTGCATTGAAATGTTATTGCTGTCATTCGCTGCAAATAGTGAGGTGTGGTTCGCGATTGGTATGTAAGCAAGATGTTGAAGATTGGAACAAATTGAAGAGCCATTTCAATGAGAGTTGAAGATAGTTGGAGATCACATATACTTTTGTAGCACTGACATGTGTAGGTCTGGACACCAACACAATCACATCATTCCTTGATGAACATGAAGCTGAAAGTTGCATGATGTGACAAATTTGACCAACAAGATGCTGCACAAGCAAACAACCTTGAAGTTGTACCAGAGGCAAACTGATTCTTAGATATTACATAGTGTGAAACTTGTTTTAGTGCAAATGTTTACAAAGAAGATGGTTACAAGATTGGGTCAAAACCCAAATCACAAGATGCAAAATGAACAAGAGAATAACGGGGAAAGTGAAAGAATTAGAGAGAG
Organism: Lathyrus tuberosus; assembly: GCA_022829125.1. Taxonomy (NCBI): domain Eukaryota; kingdom Viridiplantae; phylum Streptophyta; class Magnoliopsida; order Fabales; family Fabaceae; genus Lathyrus; species Lathyrus tuberosus. Next base: position 3,746,690 of record JALAZF010000266.1, on the reverse strand, counting down.
TAATTAGTGAGGGTGAAAAATGGTTGTTTTTTTATATTGAGAGTAAAGAGTTTTTAGATAAAAACTTTTTAACTTACAAACTTTTGTAACCATTGTAACTAATCTCACAAACTGTGTAATTCACTTTACAAACTTTGTAATAAATCATATAAACTTTGTAATTATTTGAATTACATTTCTTCAACACACCACCTTAATTCAAGTCTTTCAAGTTTTCCTTACTTGTGTGTTTTTTCAATCTCTTGAACACTTTAATTGTCACTCCTTTGATTAGCAAATCGGCCGCTTGATATTCACTCTTGCAATACCCCAACTTCAATTTTCCTTCACTTGCGAGCTCTCTTAAGTAGTGAAATCTCAATCTCATCTCCATATGCTCGCTTCTCTCATGTGCAACGGGATTCTTAGCAAGGTTTATAGAAAAAATGTTGCCTATCATCAAAGTCATAGCTTCATACTCTTCGTTGCACAACTTCTTCATCAAATTCATCAACCATGCAGCTTGACACACACACATAGACAATGCAATGTACTCGGTCTCGCAAGAAGAGAGCGCCACAATTGGTTCCTTCTTAGAACACCAAAAGATTGGTGTTTCTCAATACATAAAGATGTATTCAACAATGAATTTTCTGTCATCTTTATCTCCATACCAGTTTGAGTTGGTATAACCGAGCAGTTTGCATCTTCTACCTTTATCCACGGCGGAAAATAGAATTTCGTAGATGATTGAACCTTTGACATATCTCATAATTCCTTTTGATTACTTTCAAGTGTGATGCCTTTGCCTTCCCCATAAATCTACTCACCATGTCAACATTAAATGCCAAGTATGGTCTCGTATTACATAAGTACCGTAGTGATCCAATCAGTCTCCTATACTGTGTTGGATTAATGTCATACTCGTCTTCATTTTTTGACAGCTTCAATCTTGGCTCTACAAGGGTAATTGTCGTGTTACAATGCTCCATTTTGAATTTCTTCAATATCTCAATAGCATACCTCTTTTTGATGCATGAGCAGTCCCTTTTCGGACTTGTAAAACTAAATGCCAAGGAAATATATCATGAGACGAAGATTGGTCATTTCAAACTCCTTAATTAAATCACCCTTGAACTCGATAATGTAACCTCCATCGCTACCTGTAATTAATAAATCGTCAACGTAAAGACATAGGATGATCACTTATTTACTTGCATCCTTCTTCACACACGCACACCATGTTTGGATACACATTTAACAAACCATATCTCTTTTAGAAACCCATCAATTATTTTGTTTCAACCCTTGGTGCTTGTTTCATCCCATACAATATCCAAGCCTATAGTGCCATCCATTCTTCCCTACTCGCAGTCGTTGCAAGACATCTATGCTCCATTAATTTTAATTCAACTTTAAAATTTCTATTCTGAGTCATATGGGCCTTTAGGATCAAACTCCCATTTGCATCCATAACAAAAAGAAATACCCATCGGATGGTTGCGTCGCTCCTGTGCTAAATTCAGGGGCTCCATTGGTTGCGTCCATATCTTCGGAGAGTCAGAGTAAGAAGAACCATGACCATCCTACTAATAAGAATCAGGGTAAAGCAGGCATCCAGGGAAGTCATGAAAAGAAGAAAAAATTAAAACAATTTGGTCCTACTCCGAGTATGCATTTGAGGGATACTCAAACTCCATTGCCCTCCATGATTGTTTGTCGTTTGCCTTGAACCATAGCACAGATTAAGAAGTGTATTTCGGTCAATGACTATGAGCAAATTCTTCAGCTCATCACTGTTGGAAAATCAAATTTAGTGGCAGAATTAGCTTATCAAGTCCTCGTGGTTATTCCCTTTCTGAATCAGCTTACAATTGGTCATACAGATCTTCTATTTCTCTGTTCCTCTTCTCGAGAGGCAGAGGATTCGAAGGCTCTCTATAACTTGGCCGAGGTCAAAGTGGTTAGCTTCGAGAGGGAATGTTTCATGTTACGTACTTGCTTTAACAAAGTTTCTTCTTTCCTGGATGAAGTCAAGCAATCTAAATCCCCTCTTACCTTAGTTGGTCGCATAACAGAACTTGAGAAGTTACTCGTAGAGAAAGATCGGGGTACTCTGCAAAAGGAACTTGAGTCAAAAGTCTTGTCTCCCGTGATCTAAAGCCTCATATCGTAACTTGAGGAGAAGAAAATCGGTCAGGCTAAGGATCAAGGGGCCATCCAAGAAGAACGGGGCACCCTGAGTAGTAGTCAGATGCAGAATGTATCTAGCGATGACCTAAAAGAGGTTGTCTTTTGAAATGTTTTGAGCCAGCTGGAATCCCTAGTATTGGTGTTGCGGTGAGAAACGGATATCAAGCTTTTAATTAACTTGAGTCACAAATCATGGAGTTCAACACCAAGCTTTGATTTATCCAAAGGAAATGGTAAAGATCGAAAGAAAACCCTAAGTGCTCTAAGTAACAACACAGCTAAGAGATCTAAGGTTCGAGGGTTGGTTATACCTAGGGAAGATGTTAGCATCTTAAGTATCTGTAGTACTCTACAGGAACCTCTTGTTAGTATTTGTGTTATGCTAAAGTTTGCTTGTTAATGGAAACTTTGCTAAGGTAAAGACCTAGGGGGTTTATTTCTAAGTATGCTCGCCAAGACGTCGCATCTCGTGCCTACGTATCATGACTAGAAAGAATCAGAGCATTCGTAGTTCACCTCACTAGGGGTGAGGAACTCTTGACTGTGGTCAAGGTTCCAAGGGGAAAAGCAAGTGTCAGTGGCGAGACGTCACTACAAGAAAAATGGCAAATTATGACGGTTAATTTTAGCAGATTACGGCGGTTACAACCGACGCAAATTGCAAGTCACGACGGTTCCTCTTTTGTCGTAGAAACATGTGTCGCGAGGCTGTTTTACGATGGTTTGTAAAACTGTCGCTCCAACTGCCATAACAAGCCACGACAGTTTTTAAACTGCCTCCAATATATAATTACGACGGTTGTAACCGCCATAATTTTATAATATATATATCATTGAAAATAACGACAGTTTTAACCGCCATAATTTTATAATATATATTTCATTTAAAATAGTGACGGTTTTAGAACCGCCGTAATTTTATTAATTTAAAAAAAAAAATTAAATATGATAATTTTATTACAAGATTCAATTCAAACAATAATATTCAATTCAAACAATAAGTATATAAGTATGTCAATAAACATCACAACCCAGCTTTGCACCTAACGTTACACATGTATATAAGTATATATATCAAAAACATGATTCATGACAAATCAAAATTAAACTTCAATATTGCAATCCGTCGTCTTGTTTCTTAGCATCAATGATGCATCAAAGAAGTAAATAAGCAAGCAAGAACTTCAATTTTACTTTCAACTGCTTCTTTGATTCTTCTAATAATTTCTTCCTTCTTATTCACGCCTCTCAGTCCCACCTGCATCATCTGCATCCATGACTATAATTAAAAGAAAGCAAACAAGACAAGTTCGCGAGGATTTCTCAGAGTGAAGAAAACTTATGTACATTAATCCCCTAATTCATTAGGATTTCAATCATTCTAAAACTTTTAAAGAAAAATATAACATAAAACTTCTAATATGAAGAGAAAAACATAGAATCATTCAGAGAATGAGGTAGCATGTACAATACCTGTAGGCCACCAGAAATGAAATGAACATGTGAATCGATAAATCCAGGAAGCACGATTTTCCCCTCAAGATCAAGCACTTGAGTTCCATAACCTGTCACTTCCTATACAGAGTTTGTTAAAAATCAGAGGGTGCCATAGCTCCAAATCATACTCAAAAGAGAGATAGAAAGTCTATTGATATACATGAAGCTTCATTATATGAAAACTTAAAGAAGTTATTGAAAACTGATTATGGAATCGGTTAATTCAAAGACGGTTAAGCCAGCCACATTTGAACCTCGGTTCAATCAGTTCAACCAAACTACAACGTAACCCAGAATTAACTAACCGACGAACTGGATGCTTTACGATTCGATCGGTTGAATTAGCCAGTTCCGTTTAGTTTTTAGTATGTCAATATCTTTAATATGGTTTGTACTGGACCAAATATATCTTCCTTTGCGATTGGCATGTCGTCCTGGTGATTGTTATAAATATGATTAAAAACATTAGGAATTGAATTTTCATAATAATTTGCAAAGATGGGGATTTAACTGAAGACGTGCGTGTAAATATATACCAAAACATTTGAGAAGACAGTAGGCTGAACATAGAAGCCCTTGCTACCATGCCTTTCTCCTCCATTTTAAGATTGCTTTGAGCTGCCAGTTGAAGACCAACTTTGTCGGTAGCAGTCGAACCAGTGAATGCAACCTGCAAAAGATTGTCTAAGTTAAACATCGAATGACTGCTACTATGAAGTACCAATAAACATCACAACATAGTTGAAATCTAAATCTCTACACAAGACAATGATCTATAGAAATTTTAATATATATCTTCAGGTGGCGGTAGCTATGAAGCATTAACGCAGACACGGACATGACACATGTCGAATACCAGACACTTCTTCAGTCTGAGGTATTGGTACTGCATAGTCCACTATACATAGAGTGAACCTAGTTTTAATATACAAACAACTTAATTTCTACAACAAACTCATTCATATCACCGCAAAAATCGTCACATAACAACACAAGTGCATAACTAAATACTTTAGTACCTTATCGACGTCCATGTGACTAGCAAGAGCGGCACCTGCAGTTGGACCAAAGCCAGATACTATATTCAACACACCAGGAGGAAGTCCAGCCTACAACAAAGATTACAAATTGGAAATTTTAGCTATACAACAACAACTAAACCTTATCCCACTAAGTGAGATCGGCTATATGGATCAACCGCCGCCGTAATATTCTATCCAGAACCATGGTGAATCTATCACTTACCTCATGAAATAGTCTTGCTGTATACAAAACAGAAAGTGGTGTCTGCTCAGCTGTTTTCAGAACGAAGGTGTTACCACATGCCAATGCGGGTCCCACCTTTCATGCAAACATGAGAAGAGGGAAGTTCCATGGAATGATCTGACCAGCAACGCCAATCGGTTCATGCAAGGTCTGCACATGATAGGCGCCGTCAGCTGGAACTATTTTGTCATATAACAGTAATTAATATTTTTCTTAATTTTGTCATATAATCACACTTAGATTACTCTCAATCTAATATATTTAATTTAGCATCTGCAATAAAATTTAAACACAAGAATACAAATTAACCGAATCAATCATTTTGAATCAGTTAGTATAAAAAATAAAATAAAGTATGAACCTGTAAGTGAAAAGTGTATCTTGAAGGTTCGTGAGTCTCTTCCCCATAGTAAATCAACACTCTTCCTGAATAAAAAAAATTCTCAAAAGTAAATGGAAATGAGATCTGTAAATGGAGTGTGTTTCCATTTCAATGAGATTTACTTCAGCTAAATAATGACAAAATAGCATTATTAGAGTTATGGAGTGTGAAGAAAACGTACCGAAAGAAGTGTGAAGAATGGATGGAGAATAGGGAATGATGAGGTTGAAAGGTTGGATGTGGAAAACGGGAAGTGTTAGGAAATAAAGTGGAGAAGAGAGATTGGGGAGTGATTGGGCTAAACGAGGCCATTTGGCAGTGGGAGCAGGAACCAGAAAGGACAGTTTATGAATGTGAGTGAGAGTGTTAGAGGGGTCTCTCATTTTATAGTGAATATAGTATTAGTTAAATACGCGTCGCACGGGTAAAATGCGTATAGTTAATTTATGATGATGTAATGACTAAAGGTTGTTGACAAAGTCTATTATTTCGCTCACCTTCAAGTTTCAACAACAGTGGAACTCTCTTCCACCTTTCTACACTACTCACCCTCTTCATTTTCATGTTATCATCCATCCCTTTCATACTCACATGAGCTTACCGCGACACCTGTGCGAACTGCTGCACCAAACACCTCCGTCTACGACACTCAATCCCACATCACCTTCATCAACTCAACAAACACTGCTATAACACTCAGCCACTCACCATCTTTTACTTCATCTTCCTTCCATACACTTCTTCCACTCATGTTCCCCACTACACAACTCCATACACTTCATCAAAACCAGTTCGGCGAACTCCTTATGCACCGGTAATCGTCGTCAAAACCGTAAACATCATCGTTACAAATCTTGCGACAACCATTCCCATTTTCACCTCCAACAATGTCTCACCTTCTTAGAAAAGTACGCACCCTTTATCTTCTTCTAACAACTTCCGTCGACGCCAGCAACACCACATAACTCTTCAACCTCTACACTCTCACTCGTGTTTCTCTCTCCATAAAAGACTACGTCCCCACACCACTGTTGCTACACTGCTATAGCATCAACCTCACCCTTCAACAAGTGAAAACTTATCAAATAAAAAAAGTCAAAAATTGCAATAAACAAAGGAGAGGTTTACTCATGCATGAACTGAACGTGAATTAGTGGACTACAAAACAAAAATGAAAAATTTTAGAATAAATAAACACACATGCAGACAAAAATCTCCATTTCCTCTTAATAACCCAAAACAAGCATTACTACTGTAAGAACGAAACATGATGAACTCAATCTGAAATTTGCTATAAGTCTCGAGCTTAGATGGGTTCAAACATCACCAAAACAAATATGATAAACAAACCTTGATTCCAAATTAAAATTCGAGTACGAACGGTCATGCGAGAAAAAACTTAAACAACACTCAAGATAGAACAATCTAATACACATTTCGAACATACGTCAGCTACAAATAGAACAAGCATACTTCATGTACTTAATCCAAAGATTACTCATTCATCATGTTATAACAGGCAGTGCATTCACTTAAACAAGATCACAGCCAAAACCAACAACATACTTGAATGGAAAAGATACGTAGTGAAATGAGCAGATCCATACCAAAGAAACAGCCATGAGTTCAAGTTATTACCGTGCTGCTATGTCCGCTGTGTATGAATGCTTGAGGTTGAAGCCGAGTTACTATTCGTACGATGTTGTTGCTGAGTGGCGGTTGCTGAAACGTTCGAACCTCTCGAGTCGACTCGCCGACGGAAAAAAATATTCAAAACAATGCTGCTATTTCACAACTTAATAATAGAAAATAGAAGCAACGATCAAATTATTTACATAGGCTGTCATCTTTGGCCATGGGCCTAGATCAAATGCTTTGCGTGCAGATGCAAGAGCCCTGTCAATATCTTCAGAGTGACCCTCAGCAACATGAGCAATCACTTCCTCTGTCCTTGGATCCATTTACAGTATTGATAAAGATGACAGGATTGGGATGAATAGAATTATTCCCGGTGAAATTGAGAAGCACGAATCTGTGACATTTCTTAACCTCACCTCCTTTTACAAAAAAAACCACTCAACCAGCTACTCCTAATACGGTTACAAGCCTAATATAAACAATAAAAAAAATAGAAAACTCACATAATCCATAAGAGGAACTATTTTATATGGAGTTGATTTTTCAAAATACTGGAAATTAAGATGACAAAATCAGCCATCCAGATTCCAGAGACTCTTTTGCTCAAATGCTCCCTCTTCTAATGAAGTCCATAGCTTATCAAACTCGCTCTCAGATTTGTGTTAGGGTTTACGATTTAGGGTTAGTAAATTTGAAGAAGCAGATTCAAACAAAATAATAACGAGTGTCAATAATAGGAAAAGCTAATTTAGAGTCCTTATATTCGATTTCAAGTAGCGAAGAATCTTGAATCTATGCGAGATGTGGGTGGTGCTAACGTGTTTGTTTATAGTGTTGCTCGCAGACGGTGGCATGCAGAGGATGGTTGGCGGTGCTCACAAGGTTGGGCTTAATCTCTATGTCGATGCTCACACGAAGATTGTAGTAGTAGTGGTAGTTTGTGGTCGAAGAAGATAATTTTCACTATTAAGCCTCCTTCAAGATAAGAGAGATTCTGGAATGATTAGTTTAGGTTTTTTTTTTTAGAAAAATAGGGTTTTTGTTTGGGTGAAAAATTGATTTTTTTTTGGAGTAATCTTACCCTTAAGTAAATTAAAAAATAGTGTTATGAATTAGGGGAAAAAATTTCCCCTTTTCATTTAGCGCTAAATAAAAAAATGATTTTATAAAATAAAAAGTTAAGTAAAAAACATAATAAAGATGATTTTGTGATAAATGTCGTGATAACCATCGCAGTTCAGAAATAAGGACGGTTTTATGATAACTGTCGCAAAAAATCTGCGACAGTTGACCCTAACTGTCGTGACAATCGTCGCAATTCAGGAATAAGGACGGTTTTGTGATAACTGTCGCAACTCAAGTGTCGTAAATATCCTTTTTTCTTGTAGTGCGTTCACATAGAGTACGGCGACTCTAAACCTGAGGCTAGGTTAAACGGGAAAGACGGAGTAAATGTCCATGGCAGAACACCTACATAGAGTACGGCGACTCTAATCCTATGGCTAGGATAAAGGGTAAGGGAGTTAGTTGTTAGTTGTTAGTTGGTTAATGGTTAGTGGGTTAGAGGGCTCGATAAGATATCGCATCTTGTGCCTACGTATCCTAACTAGGAATGAGGAATCAGAGCCTCTGTAGGTCACCTAACTACGGGTGAGGAACTCTTGACTATGGTCAAGGTTCCAAGGGGAAAAGCAAGTATCTATGGCAAGACACTTACATGGAGTGCGGCGACTCCAATCCTAAGTCTAAGATGAAATGGAATTAAATGTACATGGCAGAACACCTACATAGAGTACGGCGACTGTAATCCTAAGGCTAGGTTAAACGTGAAAGAGGGACAAGACTATCCTAAACATGACATGGCAGTCAACAGAGGGAATCTTTTCCTTTGGAATGAGGTATAGGAAACAGAGGGACAAAGAGAGAAACCTCAAGCATCATATATAAGATGAATAGCAACATGTAAAGCAAATGCTCAAGCAAATCCAAAGCTCAAAAGATAGGACAGTCTACAGGAGACTGAATCCTAAATGTTGTCATACAAAAGATTGAGAGCCTAATGTCTATCCTACTCTAAGCTTAATCGGAAATTAAGTTGGACTAGGAGCCTTAAGGAAGTATGTGAACAAAGCACAAGTAAACATTACACAGTTCAATCACAAACAACGTCAAGTGGCAAACAAGACTCAAGTAAAGATATTGAAATTCTGGCCTATGCAGACAGCCGATGTCCTAACACATTTCAAGACATTGTGCTACATAATCATTTAAACTCAGAGGCGCAACAGCAGACTGATACCTTGAATATCAGAACTGCACACTAACAGATGTCACGACATCTGATCCAACATGTCATTCAAGAACATTAACAAAACTATAAATTGCAGAATGTTAAATAAGACAGTAATTGTTAACCCAGTTTGGTGCAACTCACCTACATCTGGGGGATACCAACCCAGGAAGAAGACTCCACTATCTCTAGACTGTTACAAAGTTAAACTCCCCCGTTTACAACTTCATACCTAACATTTACCCAATGAACATCTTTACCAAGGTTAAACTCAAACGTTTAGAACCCTGATATGAGATACCTCACTCACATCCTAATCACAACCTGTGATATCTCTGTCTTCTACCAATACAGAACTGTCGCATTTTCTTGACCTCCAAGTTATCTTGGACTTGCTTCAAAGCTTCGTCCAAGAAAAAAACAACAACCATTACCGACAGGCTTCTGGTTGTGTCCCTGTACCTATGCCTTCAACTCTGCATCCCATATTACAGAGTGGAGACTTACAACTCCTAAGAGAGCCAACGACTCTCAAACCCTAAACCCTTATTCAACACAAGAGAACTAGGTTACAAAGTTATAAGTGATACAAAGTTACAGTACATATAAAATACTAGGTCTAAGTCTTCTATTTATAGGATTCTGCTTCCTTGGGCTTCAATCTACAGTCCTTAATCCATGTACTGATTGTTTCCGTAAATCTTGCCACAGATTTAGAAACATCCTGCAATATCCGATACAGATGTCGAGGCATCTGTTAGGACATCTTCTCTGACCAGTCTTCTTTCATCAGACTTCTTTATGTTTAAACATCTCTTTTGACATTCTGTTTTTCCCAAAAATTTGTTCAAATCAGCAGAGCTTTCAAACATGAAACTTTAATATGAATTGAAATTTGAAAATGAAATTTAAAATTGAATTGAACTTTATTGATTTTTGAAGTTGAAATTGAATTTGGATGGTTTGAATTTGAAATGAATTCGAAATGTGATTATGAAAATTGAATTGAGACTTAGATCAAACTCTTGACATGAAATTTGGAATTTTGGACATGAATTCAATTTTGAATTTGAAATGAGGTGTAACGGATACTTGAAAGAAAAGAAAATGAATGAATTAGATCTTTGGATGGGAATTGCCATGGACTAAAATTGAATATTGAATAGGCAAAGGAAACTTGAAATTGGAATCGAAGTTGAACTTAATCTTGAAACTTAATTGAGATTGGAATGAAATTCGACACTTGAACCCTTGAATGGAATGAAATTCGAACTCGGCATTATTTTCTTGCCCTTGGACTGATGAAATGGTTTAACTTGGTTGAATCGTGCAAAGTTCATTGAATTAATTCCAAACAAAGCCACTTGAAACCATTCTTAAACATCTCTGAAATCTCCTTAAGAACCAATTTGGAAATGAAATGAAACTTTGATTCAAATCTTGAGAAATGACTACAAACGAACCACTTGAAACATATCTTGAATAAGTGACACCCCTGACTTGCACCAACAAATCATCCTTGAAATTAATTTTCAACATCTTGAATTCTTCATCAAAATCATGCCAGAAATGCATTGAAACCTTGAATCAATTCCATGAGAAATAACACCACATCCTGATTCTTTCTAGGAAGCTTGAATTCTTCTGTGACAAGAACATGGACCACGTAATCAAGACTTGCAACAACTCAAAATATGAGGCCAAAAATTCACAACTAAATTCCATCAGATAATTTGTGATCTCGTACAAAACCGTAATCCTGATCGCTTGACGATTTCAGACATAGACCACTTGAATCTGACACTTCTTTGTCTTCACAAGATTTCATAACACAGATGACCTGAGACATGAATTGTGTTGCCACTACACCCTAATTAAAAGTGAACTAGCCTTGCTGATTATGCACCTTGAAACAGTGGTCCTTGCCATAGCCTGACAACTTGATACTGAAACAAACCACTTGTTTGACCAATATTAGGTCAAACTTCCACTAAATTTTAAACCACACCGCACACACTCTTGACCTGATAACCTTGCCTGATCCTTGATTCAGTCATGCAAGGCTTGGGCCTCAAAGAATTTGTGATGAAACCAAATTGCTGGATTATTGAGGAAGGGAGGTCTCTTGAGAGTATGAGAACTTTCTTGGTTGATGGTCTATCCAACACCTTGATTGATTAGTCCATTGAACCTTTGAAGCAAACCTTGACTCACAAGCGAAATAAAACAAAACAAAGTCTGATAATTTGGTTAGCAATGCAAGGATGATTGTCCTAGAATGATGTGCAAAAGATCAAAGAATCTAAGGGTAAAATTTGGGGTATGACAGTTGCCCCTATTTAAGTATCTTTACCAGATGACATTGTACCACCCCAATTCCCATCGCGGATAAATAATACATAATTAAATCAGAGTGAATAAATTTTTTTTTCGATAAAAATAAGGATGCCAAATTTGAGAAAAACGTAGTCCACCTGCTCATAACTTTGATACATAACACAAAATGGAATAAATAATAACAGGAAACTTTTTCAAACAAAAGGAAAGTTCAATTATTGAATACAGCGAAACGATCCATAATTGACTCATTTTACAAAAATCAATTGTTTCATAACATCAAAATATACGTACAAGTTATCAATATATATATATATATATATATATATATATATATATATATATATAAACATGATTAACAAAAGCGTTTCCCACGACTCCCGTGTTACGTATCAGAGCAGACTCTAATCCTAAGGCTAGGATAAAGGGTAAGGGAGTTAGTTGTTAGTTGTTAGTTGGTTAGTGGTTAGTGGGTTAGAGGGCTCGATAAGATATCGCATCTTGTGCCTATGTATCCTAACTAGGAATGAGGAATCAGAGCCTCCGTAGTTCACCTAACTACGGGTGAGGAACTCTTGACTATGGTCAAGGTTCCAAGGGGAAAAGCAAGTATCCATGGCAAGACACTTACATGGAGTGCGGCGACTCCAATCCTAAGGCTAGGATGAAAGGGAATTAAATTTCCATGGCAGAACACCTACATAGAGTACGGCGACTCTAATCCTAAGGCTAGGTTAAACGTGAAAGAGGGATAAGACTATCCTAAACATGACATGGCATTCAACAGACGGAATCCTTTCCTTTGGAATGAGGTATAGGCAACAGAGGGACAAAGAGAGAAACCTCAAGCATCAGATATAAGATGAATAGCAACATGTAAAGCAAATGCTCAAGCAAATCCAAAGCTCAAAAGATAGGACATTCTACAGGAGACTGAATCCTAAATGTTGTCATACAAAGGATTGAGAGCCTAATGTCTATCCTACTCTAAGCTTAATCGGAAATTAAGTTGGACTAGGAGCCGTAAGGAAGTATGTGAACAAAGCACAAGTAAACATGACACAGTTCAATCATAAACAATGTCAAGTGGCAAACAAGACTCAAGTAAAGATATTGAAATTCTGGCCTATGCAGAGAGCAGATGTCCTAACACATGTCAAGACATTGTGCTACATAATCATTTAAACTCAGAGGCGCAATAATAGACTGTTACCTTGAATATCAGAACTGCACACTCACAGATGTCACGACATCTAATCCAACATGTCATTCAAGAACATTAACAAAACTATAAATTGCAGAATGTTAAATAAGACAGTAATTGTTAACCCAGTTCGGTGCAACTCACCTACATCTGGCGGATACCAATCCAGGAAGAAGACTCCACTATCTCTAGACTGTTACAAAGTTAAACTCCCCCGTTTACAACTTCATACCTAACATCTACCCAATGAACATCTTTACCAAGGTTAAACTCAAACGTTTAGAACCCTGATATGAGATACCCCACTCACATCCTAATCACAACCTGTGATATCTCTGTCTTGTACCAATACAGAACTGTCGCAGTTTCTTGACCTCCAAGTTATCTTGGACTTGCTTTAAAGCTTCGTCCAAGAAAAAAACAACAACCATTACCTACAGGCTTCTGGTTGTGTCCCTGTACCTATGTCCTCCACTCTACATCCCATATTACAGAGTGGAGACTTACAACTCCTAAGAGAGCCAACGACTCTCAAACCCTAAACCCTTATTCAACACAAGAGAACTAGGTTACAAAGTTATAAGTGATACAAAGTTACAGTACATATAAAAAACTAGGTCTAAGTCTTCTATTTATAGGATTCTGCTTCCTTGGGCTTCAATCTTCAGTCCTTGATCCATGTACTGATTATTTCCGTAAATCTTGCCACAGATTTAGAAACATCCTGCAATATCAGATACAGATGTCGAGGCATCTGTTAGGACATCTTCTCTGACAAGTCTTCTTTCATCAGACTTCTTTATATTTAAACATCTCTTTTGACATTATGTTTTTCCCAAAAATTTGTTCAAATCAGCAGAGCTTTCAAACATGAAACTTGAATATGAATTGAAATTTGAAAATGAAATTTAAAATTGAATTGAACTTTGTTGATTTTTGAAGTTGAAATTGAATTTGGATGGTTTGAATTTGAAATGAATTCGAAATGTGATTATGAAAATTGAATTGAGACTTGGATCAAATTCTTGACATGAAATTTGGAATTTTGGACATGAATTCAATTTTGAATTTGAAATGAGGTGAAACGGATACTTGAAAGAAAAGAAAATGAATGAATTAGATCTTTGGATAGGAATTGCCATGGACTAAAATTGAATATTGAATAGGCAAAGGAAACTTGAAATTGGAATCGAAGTTGAACTTAATCTTGAATATTAATTGAGATTGGAATGAAATTCGACACTTGAACCCTTGAATGGAATGAAATTCGAACTCGGCATTATTTTCTTGCACTTGGACTGATGAAATGGTTTAACTTGGTTGAATCGTGCAAAGTTCATTGAATTAATTCCAAACAAAGCCACTTGAAACCATTCTTAACATCTCTGAAATCTCCTTAAGAACCAATTTGGAAATGAAATGAAACTTTGATTCAAATCTTGAGAAATGACTACAAACGAACCACTTGAAACAAATCTTGAATAAGTGACACCCCTGACTTGCACCAACAAATCATCCTTGAAATTAATTTTCAGCATCTTGAATTCTTCATCAAAATCATGCCAGAAATGCATTGAAACCTTGAATCAATTCCATGAGAAATAACACCACATCCTGATTCTATCTAGGAAGCTTGAATTCTTCGGTGACAAGAACATGGACCACGTAATCAAGACTTGCAACAACTCAAAGTATGAGGCCAAAAATTCACAACTAAATTCCATCAGATAATTTGTGATCTCGCACAAAACCCTAATCCTGATCGCTTGACGATTTCAGACATAGACCACTTGAATCTGACACTTCTTTGTCTTCACAAGATTTCATAACACAGATGACCTGAGACATGAATTGTGTTGCCACTACACCCTAATTAAACGTGAACTGGCCTTGCTGATTATGCACCTTGAAACAATGGTCCTTGCCATAGCCTGACAACTTGATACTGAAACAAACCACTTGTTTGACCAATATTAGGTCAAACTTCCACTGAATTTTAAACCACACCGCACACACCCTTGACCTGATAACCTTGCCTGATCCTTGATTCAGTCTTGCAAGGTTTGGGCCTCAAAGAATTTGTGATGAAACCAAATTGCTGGATTATTGAGGAAGGGAGGTCTCTTGAGAGTATAAGAACTTTCTTGGTTAATGGTCTATCCAACACCTTGATTGATCAGTCCATTGAACCTTTGAAGCAAACCCTAACTCACAAGCGAAATAAAACAAAACAAAGTCTGATAATTTGGTTAGCTATGCAAGGATGATTGTCCTAGAATGATGTGCAAAAGATCAAAGAATCTAAGGGTAAAATTTGGGGTATGACAGTTGCCCCTATTTAAGTATCTTTACCGGATGACATTGTACCACCCCAATTCCCATCGCGGATAAATAATACATAATTAAATCAGAGTGAATAAATTTTTTTTTCCGATAGAAATAAGGATGCCAAATTTGAGAAAAACGTAGTCCA
This sequence comes from Lathyrus tuberosus, assembly GCA_022829125.1. Taxonomy (NCBI): domain Eukaryota; kingdom Viridiplantae; phylum Streptophyta; class Magnoliopsida; order Fabales; family Fabaceae; genus Lathyrus; species Lathyrus tuberosus. The sequence continues at coordinate 3,731,431 of JALAZF010000266.1, read as the reverse complement.
CCTGCTCATAACTTTGATACATAACACAAAATGGAATAAATAATAACAGGAAACTTTTTCAAACAAAAGAAAAGTTCAATTATTGAATACAGCGAAACGATCCATAATTGACTCATTTTACAAAAATCAATTGTTTCATAACATCAAAATATACGTACAAGTTATCAATATATATATATATATATATAAACATGATTAACAAAAGCGTTTCCCACGACTCCCGTGTTACGTATCAGAGCAGACTCTAATCCTAAGGCTAGGATAAAGGGTAAGGGAGTTAGTTGTTAGTTGTTAGTTGGTTAGTGGTTAGTGGGTTAGAGGGCTCGATAGGATATCGCATCTTGTGCCTATGTATCCTAACTAGGAATGAGGAATCAGAGCCTCCGTAGTTCACCTAACTACGGGTGAGGAACTCTTGACTATGGTCAAGGTTCCAAGGGGAAAAGCAAGTATCCATGGCAAGACACTTACATGGAGTGCGGCGACTCCAATCCTAAGGCTAGGATGAAAGGGAATTAAATGTCCATGGCAGAACACCTACATAGAGTACGGCGACTCTAATCCTAAGGCTAGGTTAAACGTGAAAGAGGGATAAGACTATTCTTAACATGACATGGCAGTCAACAGAGGGAATCCTTTCCTTTGGAATGAGGTATAGGCAACAGAGGGACAAAGAGAGAAACCTCAAGCATCAGATCTAAGATGAATAGCAACATGTAAAGTAAATGCTCAAGCAAATCCAAAGCTCAAAAGATTGGACATTCTACAGGAGACTGAATCCTAAATGTTGTCATACAAAGGATTGAGAGCCTAATGTCTATCCAACTCTAAGCTTAATCGGAAATTAAGTTGGACTAGGAGCCTTAAGGAAGTATGTGAACAAAGCACAAGTAAACATTACACAGTTCAATCATAAACAACGTCAAGTGGCAAACAAGACTCAAGTAAAGATATTGAAATTCTGGCCTATGCATAGAGCAGATGTCCTAACACATGTCAAGACATTGTGCTACATAATCATTTAAACTCAGAGGCGCAACTACAGACTGATACCTTGAATATCAGAACTGCACACTCACAAATGTCACGACATCTAATCCAACATGTCATTCAAGAACATTAACAAAACTATAAATTGCAGAATGTTAAATAAGACAGTAATTGTTAACCCAGTTCGGTGCAACTCACCTACATCTGGGGGATACCAATCCAGGAAGAAGACTCCACTATCTCTAGACTGTTACAATGTTAAACTCCCCCGTTTACAACTTCATACCTAACATCTACCCAATGAACATCTTTACCAAGGTTAAACTGAAACGTTTAGAACCCTGATATGAGATACCCCACTCACATCCTAATCACAACCTGTGTTATCTCTGTCTTCTACCAATACTGAACTGTCGCAGTTTCTAGACCTCCAAGTTATCTTGTACTTGCTTCAAAGCTTCGTCCAAGAAAAAAACAACAACCATTACCTACATGCTTCTGGTTGTGTCCCTGTACCTATGCCTTCCACTCTGCATCCCATATTACAGAGTGGAGACTTACAACTCCTAAGAGAGCCAACGACTCTCAAACCCTAAACCCTTATTCAACACAAGAGAACTATGTTACAAAGTTATAAGTGATACAAAGTTACGGTACATATAAAATACTAGGTCTAAGTCTTCTATTTATAGGCTTCTGCTTCCTTGGGCTTCAATCTTCAGTCCTTGATCCATGTACTGATTGTTTCCGTAAATCTTACCACAGATTTAGAAACATCCTACAATATCAGATACAGATGTCGAGGCATCTGTTAGGACATCTTCTCTGACCAGTCTTCTTTCATCAGACTTCTTTATGTTTAAACATCTCTTTTGACATTCTGTTTTTCCCAAAAATTTGTTCAAATCAGCAGAGCTTTCAAACATGAAACTTGAATATGAATTGAAATTTGAAAATGAAATTTAAAATTGAATTGAACTTTATTGATTTTTGAAGTTGAAATTGAATTTGGATGGTTTGAATTTGAAATGAATTCAAAATGTGATTATGAAAATTGAATTGAGACTTGGATCAAACTCTTGACATGAAATTTGGAATTTTGGACATGAATTCAATTTTGAATTTGAAATGAGGTGAAATGGATACTTGAAAGAAAAGAAAATGAATGAATTAGATCTTTGGATGGGAATTGCCATGGACTAAAATTGAATATTGAATAGGTAAAGGAAACTTGAAATTGGAATCGAAGTTGAACTTAATATTGAAACTTAATTGAGATTGGAATGAAATTCGACACTTGAACCCTTGAATGGAATGAAATTCGAACTCGGCATTATTTTCTTGCACTTGGACTGATGAAATGGTTTAACTTGGTTGAATCGTGCAAAGTTCATTGAATTAATTCCAAACAAAGCCACTTGAATCCATTCTTAAACATCTCTGAAATCTCCTTAAGAACCAATTTGGAAATGAAATGAAACTTTGATTCAAATCTTGAGAAATGACTACAAACGAACCACTTGAAACAAATCTTGAATAAGTGACACCCCTGACTTGCACCAACAAATCATCCTTGAAATTAATTTTCAGCATCTTGAATTCTTCATCAAAATCATGCCAGAAATGCATTGAAACCTTGAATCAATTCCATGAGAAATAACACCACATCCTGATTCTATCTAGGAAGCTTGAATTCTTCTGTGACAAGAACATGGACCACGTAATCAAGACTTGCAATAACTCAAAATATGAGGCCAAAAATTCACAACTAAATTCCATCAGATAATTTGTGATCTCGCACAAAACCCTAATCCTGATCGCTTGACGATTTCAGACATAGACCACTTGAATCTGACACTTCTTTGTCTTCACAAGATTTCATAACACAGATGACCTGAGACATGAATTGTGCTGCCACTACACCCTAATTGAAAGTGAACTTGCCTTGTTGATTATGCACCTTGAAACAGTGGTCCTTGCCACAGCCTGATAACTTGATACTGAAACAAACCACTTGTTTGACCAATATTAGGTCAAACTTCCACTGAATTTTAAACCACACCGCACACACCCTTGACCTGATAACCTTGCCTGATCCTTGATTCAGTCTTGCAAGGTTTGGGCCTCAAAGAATTTGTGATGAAACCAAATTGCTGGATTATTGAGGAAGGGAGGTCTCTTGAGAGTATGAGAACTTTCTTGGTTAATGGTCTATCCAACACCTTGATTGATCAGTCCATTGAACCTTTGAAGCAAACCCTGACTCACAAGCGAAATAAAACAAAACAAAGTCTGATAATTTGGTTAGCTATGCAAGGATGATTGTCCTAGAATGATGTGCAAAAGATCAAAGAATCTAAGGGTAAAATTTGGGGTATGACAGTTGCCCATATTTAAGTACCTTTACCGGATGACATTGTACCACCCTAATTCCCATCGCGGATAAATAATACATAATTAAATCAGAGTGAATAAATTTTTTTTTCCGATAGAAATAAGGATGCCACATTTGAGAAAAACGTAGTCCACCTGCTCATAACTTTGATACATAACACAAAATGGAATAAATAATAACAGGAAACTTTTTCAAACAAAAGGAAAGTTCAATTATTGAATACAGCGAAACGATCCATAATTGACTCGTTTTACAAAAATCAATTGTTTCATAACATCAAAATATACGTACAAGTTATCAATATATATATATATATATATATATATATATATATATATATATATATTCACATCTATAAACATGATTAACAAAAGCGTTTCCCCCGACTCCCGTGTTACGTATCAGAGCAGACGCCAAAGATCTAAGCAAAATGAAGATCTAACTCTTCCACTGGCCTCCACGCCTCTACAGCGGCTAATCTGCACTATGCCATAAAAAGCATATTCCAACAGAAGGGTGAGAAATAAAAAATATATCTAGATTGCATAATCATATTGTTCATCTCACCCACACACCACATGCTAACACATAAAGCATACTAAGATATCATATATTCATATACACAAGTTATGATATACATCTGGAAATCACGCACAACTGGCTGCCCTTCATTGTGGCTTTCCTGTCAATTCCAGAACACTATTATCACAAACATAACAAACATCTTAGTCTCTTCGCCTAAGATTTTTTCTACTTACTTAGCGGATATAAACCTCAACTATTCACCTTCGTCCATTTTAAGTTCACTCTCTACTCTCTGAGGAGCAACCATCAATAATACCCGATCGTTCTCCCCCAGAGACATCCCGACTTGTCCAACATACCAAAGCCTCTAATCTGCCTCATCTTCCGATATAAGAACCTTCATCTACTCATTAATACAATCTGTAATCATTTTCTTAATTCCAAACAATTTATTGCACAAACTATCAAAGCCAGAAAGACACGTCTATTCCATCCAACATAATTCCTTCTACTATCAACAAGAGATTAAGGGTGATCAGTTCCTCAATTTGTCAATAGACAGTCAATAATCATGATGGGGCAAGACCATCTTTACTAGACAATAATAGCATTTCTTGCATCTTGTGCACAAACTACCTAAGGCACAAATTCTTAGTCGACATAAACCTTACCTCCGTATTCCCTCTGGAATCGGGAACAACACTATCCAAACAACACTTATAATCTTGCAAACAACAAACCACTAGCCAACGCTCCACAACTTGAAGCAACTTGGAGAAGCACCAGCTTCTCCCCCACTTATCTCATTCTCAATCCTGAAGACAAAGGATTAGAAAACCAGAAAGCACTGACAGTGTTTCACACACATATCACGTACTAAGTAACAAACCACATCGACAGTATTCAACTGTCATGCCACACCGACTCAACAACTTGGCCGGATGGACCGACCTGCTCTGATACCAATTGTAACACCTCAATTCCCATCGCGGATAAATAATACATAATTAAATCAGAGTGAATAATTTTTTTTTTCGATAGAAATAAGGATGCCACATTTGAGAAAAACTTAGTCCAACTGCTCATAACTTTGATACATAACACAAAATGGAATAAATAATAACAGGAAACTTTTTCCAACAAAAGGAAAGTTCAATTATGGAATACAGCGAAACGATCCATAATTGACTCGTTTTACAAAAATCAATTGTTTCATAACATCAAAATATACGTACAAGTTATCAATAGATATATATATATATATATATTCACATCTATAAACATGATTAACAAGAGCGTTTCCCCGACTCCCATGTTACGTATCAGAGCAGACACCAAAGATCTAAGCAAAATGAAGATCTAACTCTTCCACTGGCCTCCACGCCTCTACAGCGGCTAATCTGCACTATGCCATAAAAAGCATATTCCAGCAGAAGGGTGAGAAATAAAAAATATATCTAGATTGCATAATCATATTATTCAACTCACCCACACACCACATGCTAACACATAAAGCATACTAAGATATCATATATTCATATACACAAGTTATGATATACATCTGTACTTCTCAAGCAACACAGGCACAGGAAACAACAAAGGGATAAGAACTAAATTCAATAATTAACGGTGTAAAATGCATGGTAAGGAGTAGAAGTCAAGCAATCACACACAATATGCACACATTCATGACACATACATGAAATGAACGACACAAATGATGCACAACAACATAAGTATAATAACAACTATACATTTTCACGATCCCCTTGATCACACGTGAGATACATACTCACCGTAATACACACTAGTATTACCACACCTGCCCAATCAATTCAACATAACACATACATCACAAGAATTATACACCAAACACATGCATAATAACAATTATACATCTTCACGATCCTCATGATCACACGTGAGATACGTACTCACCGTAATACACACTCATATTACCACAACTGTCAAATCAATTCATCATAATACACGCAATTAAGGAAAATACCTCACGTGGGCCTAATTAGTTAATTCTCTAATTAGTCCACCCCACATTCCATTTTAATCATTCACGTAACTCCGGTTAATTCCCATAATCGACAAAAATCCACTTTATAAATAATATTTCTTTTCTTCTTGTTCCAGGTCGCGCTAAGCGCACTACTCACTGCCTGGAAGAGGCGAAGTTTCTTCAGACCGCGCTAAGCGCGCAGACCCACACTAATCGCGCACTGCGTTATGCAGAAAAATACCCCTTTTGACAGCAACTTCCCAAACCACAAATTCACTCTCAAAACCATACCCAAACAACCACGACCATTATCACCTGCACAAAAATACAATTCACTAGGATTCACGCCACAAAGGCTACCCACAGCAACATCAATACGATACCATACGTTGTAATTCATTTATTCAATACCTTTGTGCCACAAGGCCATCATTCAATATCCACATTCTATAGCAAGATTCAACATCATATAAATAGCCTAAAAGCTCCACATTTATATGGCAATAACATAACACACGACAAAATACCGGCCGCACGCATTTTACGCGATAAGAAAATCTGACAGCACTTCTATTTCTCAAAAACACGAATCAATTAAATCATCTTTTACCCTCCAAACCATTTTTAATAGAAAGGATATCTCGCTAGCTTTTCAACACTTCGAGTGGGGGTCAAAACGGACTTACGGATCAAAAGATATGGATTTTTGAAGTTTCGGAAAATTTTCATTTTTGCCCAGACCACGCTAAGCGCGCTCCAAACCGCGCTAAGCATGATACCTGTGGAAATTCAGTAGAATTTGGCCTTAAAAACACCATCGGAAGACTTCCGGACATCCGTTTTCGATTCCGTAAAAAGCTGCGATCTTAGAATTCAACATACTACAATATTTTCACCATTAAAAAGCCATCCAACACATTTTCCATTTTTGAAATATTTTGAAACATAATTTTATCAATTTATCCTAATTCCAAACTCTATCAAAACCACTTGAAAACACACAAACAACCATTCCCGATTAATTCCTATCCTCACCCGACTATACTACACAACTTATTCCACATTCCAACTGTGAAAACATCAATTTCTCACTATTTCATCATTATTGCCCTAACTCTCACAAACTATATAACTCAATCAAAAACTCCCTAAATCATACCAACGAGTATTCCCGATTAAACCCAAACATTTCTCGACTATTCTACACGATCTATTCCAAATTCTAACCGTTAAAACATCGATTCTGTCGAAATGATCGCAATTCTAATCAAGTGGAAAACATATATTTTTCAACCAAACATTCAAACAAATACATACATATACATATACAAGCAAGATATAATCGAAACTTCTCACCCTTACCCGATTAATCGTGCTTGAAACGGAGTATTGAAGATTTCCTCTTCTCCTCTCTTTCTCTCCTCTTTTTCCCTTCCTTTCTCTTTCTCTTCTTTTCTCTTTTTCTTTCCCCTCTATTTCTACTTATATAAAAATATCTAACCTCCAAAATGATCATTTTGCCCTTACGCTCCAATATCTCCCAAACGCTCTCAAAATGCGATAAAACATAAACAACGATGAAATATATTTCGGGAAATAAAAGTTGAAAAGAAATTATAATTTATTGCAAATATTTTACCTATCAGGGAAATTAACCAATTAACACAATTAGCAGGTAAAATACAATAAATTCACACATTTCACAAAATTCACATAAATGAAATAAATAAATACAATTAAACAAATCGGGACGTTACAGACATGAGTGATGAAAATCCTCATGAAATCATTGTGAAAGGTATTTAAATATAGAAACCGAAAATTTTGCCCTTAGATGCAATGACATGTTATGCTATGGACAAAAGAAACTAATATATAATGCTGACATGCAATGAACGCTAGCATGATGAAAATGATGGGATGATAAATGCAAAATACAGACAGAGAAAGAAAGCAAACAGGGGTAAAGTCAACACCAATGAATGGCAAACCTACTGGGGATGACCAAACACTAGGGAAAAGAAACAATTGGGGAAAACAAAAGTGATGGATCAACATGTTTAGGCATGACCGACTGACACTTTAGAAAGCAAGACGACAAAAGACCCTCACTAGAAGTAGAACCGGGAAGACGGCCTCCACTGGGGAATATCCAGAGTAAACGACCAACAGGTTCAAGCATGACCGGCTAACATCTGGTGAAAATACAAATCAGGACACAATCCTCAAAGCCTTAGGATTGGGCAAAGAAACAAATGGACAGGATCCTCAAAGCCTTAGGATCAAACCAAGCGAAACTAGACAAAAGCTAACATCCTTAAAGCCTTAGGATGAGCCTTAGGATTGGGCAAAAGAAGAAGAAAAAGGACATGACCCTCAAAGCCTTAGGATCAAGCTAAAGCTAAACAAAATAAAAGCTAACATCCTCAAAGCCTTAGGATGAAGCAAAGACACAATCCTCAAAGCCTTATGATTGTGCAAAAAAAAGAAGAAAAAGGACATGACCCTCAAAGCCTTAGGATCAAGCCAAACGAAAAAGATAAATGCTGACATCCTCAAAGCCTTAGGATGGAGCAAAGACACAATCCTCAAAGCCTTAGGATTGTGAAAGTAAGGTAGGATCCTCAAAACCTTAGTATCAAACCGAATAACACTGGAGTTTTCAAACAAGGATAAACATCCAGGCTTCTGGAAATTCCTTAAAACAAAGAGATCAAACGGGATCTCCAGGAAAGATCAGGAAAGATACAGGGTAATTAAACTCTTCTGTATGCCAAAATAATTGGACTTCATGGGGAAACGCCCTTTGGATAAGCTTCTCAAAAGAAACCACCACTTATCGTCGTAGGGACTTACGCACCACCAAGAAAGGATAAGCTTCTCAGGAGAGACTGCCACTTATCGGAAAAAAGGGGATAAGCTTCTCGAAGGAGACTGCCACTTATCTGAAAAAGGATAAGTTTCTCCAAGGAGACTGCCACTTATTTGACAAAAGGAATAAAGCATAAGTTTCTCGAAAGAGACTGCCACTTATCTGACAAAGCAAAAAGGGGATAAGCTTCTCAGGAGAGACTGCCACTTATCTGAAAAAAGGAATAAAGGATAAGCTTCTCGAAAGAGACTGCCACTTATCTGACAAAGAAAAAAGGGGATAAGCTTCTCAGGAGAGACTTCCACTTATCTGACAAAAGGAATAAAGGATAAGCTTCTCAAAAGAGATTGCCACTTATCGTTGTAAAAGGAAAAAGGAAACAAGCTTCTCTAGGGAGACTGCCACTTGTCCGACAAAAGGAATAAAGGATAAGCTTCTCATGAGAGACTACCACTTATCCGTAATGGGGATCTGTAAATAGATTCTTCTTGAGACACGATGAAAAATAAATGCACTCTCAAATTAGGTTTGGCGACCCAATCAAGTTCAAAAGCAACACTTGCTAGGGACCAAAGTTCAATCTAGGAACAAGCTAGAAAGAAACGGTCAAACAAGACTCTACCCATTGAGGAAAGAACTCAAATGGGGATTTATCTTACCCAAACATGGAAAATATAACTGAAGCAACCATCATCCACGAGGATCAAACTCAGTGGGGAACTTAGAAAAGATGTGCACTTTCTGCCTAAAGTTGACGGCTCTACTTGGAGAGAGACGACAAACCCAACTACTTGGTGATAAACACATCCGAAGTAAACAAACAAAAGACATCAAGGTAGCAAATATGCTCATGTGCCATGTATATGTATGAATGTATGTATGTCGTGCTTATGCTTATGCTGACAAAATAAACAAAGAGAAGTAAATTGGAGATGAAATAAACATCTCGACGAGGATACTCGTCCAGACTTTACAAGAATGAGACATCTATCAAGAGATGTATAGAAAGCCACAGGCAGAACCATTGTCCTACTTCAAGGTTTCAACCTTCTAAGGGGACAAGAGTATTCCACTCGGGAACACAACATCATGAATTCACCTGAGGGATTGCCATCATGACTCTGATTTCCTTGTTGGAAGAGAAATGTCCACTGGAAAAGGTCACCCAAGATTAGAGACTTCATGGGGGATAAAATAAATATCCATCTCATTGGGGAATTCTCAGACCAAAGTCGTGATTGTGGTTATCTAGTTGAAACTCCATGGGGAGCAGATAAACATATCTGGTTCACTGGGGACGAAAGGAGTCACATGAAATCACCGGGGAAATGGAGGAGTCCAAAGATCCACTGAGGAACAACAAAGTCCAAAGATTCACTAGGAGACATACATCTATTTCACTTGGGGAAAATACGAAGCCAGGGCAGCTTACTGGGGAAAATAGGGTAACTTCAGTGGGGACCAAAAGATAAATCCACTAGGGAGAAAGTCCTCAACATTAACAACATCTATCACGTGGTGGACACTGGGGAGATTCTCTTCAGTCTTGAAAATCACTTACAATCACAGGATTGGTCCAAGAGTGTTGTCAGTTTATGCTTCGTTGGGGACTTTTGTTAAAAACGATCTAAGAGTGCTTCTGCAACATTAAGACTTCTTGGGGAAACAAATATTTTTAACCGGGAGCTATAACAACTGGACTTCAACGGGTGCCTGGAATTTCACTGGAGATTCATGACTTTAGTGGGTGGCCACAACTTTACTGTAGATTAGAGATGTTTCATCGGGGATCTCAAAAATAGATGCAAGTCGGTTGATTTGCAAACATGTCTTCTCAAATAAAGAGAAAGATCATCAGGATCTTCACCAAACTTCTCGGAAAAGTGCCATTTGATGGAAGCAAATGAAGTAGTGGACTCGCTGGGGAGAATCATCACACATTGTACTAAAATCCTTGTGAAGGGATATCTCAAATAAAGAGAAACCACATGTAAGGTCTTCGACAAAAATTCTTTGACAGACTTCCAGAGGAATGCCATTTGTAATTACAAAAGGTCGAAGAGCCACTAAGAACAGATAAGTTTCTCAAAAGAGATTGCCACTTATCATTGTATGCACTTCAAGAAGATGTTACATCACTGCTGAAGAAGAGTTGAGTTGTAGGAAAATCATTAAGGGATGAAATAAACATCCACTTCACTGAGGAAGCATGAAGCTAAGGAGATTCATTGGGAATTCCTAGGTCACCAACTAGGGAGTCTTGCATCAGACCTGTCACAACTGTTGGAAGCGGATACTCACCAGGGAGTTTCCATAACCACTTAAAGTAGATACTTATAAGGAATCACCCAAACATGTCGAACTTGTCTCTTAATGATAGCAACAACTGGGAAGCGACTTGAACAAAGAAGTCAGTGACGACTAGACTTTGCAAACCAATAATAATTGGATTTTGACAAATAATGCCAGTAAAAAATGGGAAACAACTTGCCCCTGCTTAGCAAAGTTTCCAAGTAAATGTGCCCCATGGATTAGGATAAGAAAGCATCTCAAGAGGATTTTACAGAAAACGGGCCATAACAATGCCTTAGCGTCTTCAAACTCTTAGCGTCTTTAGGCAGCATGCCCCTGTATATGATCATCTTTTGAAATGATTGGTCATCTGCTCAAAAGAGTCAAAAGACTGAACTCGCCACTGATGTTCACATGCAATCTTCTATGTCCTTAAGCAAAAGTTAGCAAGTAGAAAATGTTAATTCTGAAACTGCCAATGCGACACACATGTTTGTCTTGAAGTTTTTATTGAAAAGATATCGCAATAACTTGTGATTGGATCACTAGTTAGGATATGTCATTGATTTCTTTTGCAAAGTGTAACACCCCAAAATTTGCCCTCTTATTTATTCCCAATAAGTGGCTTATGTTTCACCATTTCATAAGCACTTAGGTCATAAGCATTACACATGCATCATTTCCCAAGGCATGGGATCAGAGGTTTCCATGGTGTGAATTGATCAAAGCAAAGATAATATGGCTCCTTAAGGCCAGGACATCTCATTTGATTCACAATTTCATTCAGAAGGATTTCAATTGGTCAGATGGTTGAAAATCAGACAAATCGAAAAAAGTCAACCGATCAAGGAAAAAGTTAACTCCCGATTTTTAGGTCAAACTCATGTTCATCATGTCAAATATGGTCCTTAAGTGGAATTTGGTCAAGAATTATCAAAGTAATCATGAAAAATCAAGAATTATGGAAAGTTGCCATTTTTGGAAAAAAAACAAGGGTTTTAGAACTTTCCATTTTGGGAAAGTTTTGCATGCCATGCAAACAACTTTATGGCCATTTTTCTCTAATTATCCAAGCTTCACTTGAAATTTTTTCTCAAATGAAAGTTGTAGTGTGTATTCCAAGCTTTCCATCCATATAAAGAATGTTCCATTTGAATTTCTAGATCAAAAGTTATGATCAATCAAAGTTGGGATTATTAAGTTGTTCAATGAAAAAAATTCCAAATTTTTTTAAGTCGCAAAATTCAGTTTTGGGACCATGTTTTCAATGATATTTTCCATGGTGTTCCAGACCTCAATTCCATTTCTTTTTTACATCAACTTTGTTCTACCAAATACCACCTTTCCATTGACATCAAAATCATGCAAATTGATTCATTATCCTTCAAGAAATTCATCTATAGAGTCACCTTCATGAACATTTTTCATGCCATAAACCATAAAAATTCCATTTTCCAAATTACAAAATTTGGTGAGCAAGTTGTGGTGGCTATACTAACAATCATCATACACCATTGTTGCCATCATAATGCACTCCATGGTAGCTAAAATACATCACCCACATAGTAAAATTCTCACACCACCATAAACCCTCATTTTTCCAACTTTCACTAAACCACCTCTAACCAACTTTTAACCATGCTTTAGCTTTTAACCATACTCTAACCCACCATATAAATGTTCATTCTCTCTCTAACAGAAGTTAGTTACACCATTAGAGAGCAAATAGATCAAAAAACGAATTTCACACCCACAACTTCAACCTCCAAGATCTCTCTCATCTTAAGGTTATTTTCTGAAATTCTTTCATCATCTTCATCATCTCATGGAGTAGAAGCTACTGTTTGCATTTATTCTCAACTGTAACCATTGAATCATCACCTACTAGTTCATCTTCTTCCATTATCAATTTGCAATTTTTTCAAGATTTGAAGAGGTTAAGCATTTATTTTGCTTAAGGGAGATTCCAAGACCTTGCATCGAAGTTTTCCGGGTTTCTTAATTGCGAAGCATCACAAGAAGCGGTGGACTATCTCCACTAGATAAGGATCTCTAAAAATTCCATGGCTCTCATTCTTAGATTTACATGATTTAGGGTGTTAAAATCTTGTTCATACATTGCATCTGGAAGTCCTGAAATGATGGCACACCATGAATCTTGGAATTTAAGTTTATGTGTTGTTCTTGATTTTATGATTTTCAATTTGAATCCGTGACTTTCGTGTCAATTTTCACTATGTTAGAGCTGTTATTTTAGGAAACTAATGGTGTATTGTTGTTCTACGCATTTGGGGCTTCAATTTGGTATATTATTTTGTTAATTTTGATTAAAATTTGACATTAAAATTTGATAAAGAAATGTGTGTGAATCATCCCCTCCTTGCTGCATTTTTTTTGCATGGAAAGTCAGGGCTGCATGGAGAGAGAAGGGGACGACCACGTGTCGCCCCCTGAGTGGCCGAAATTTTCTTTTTGTCTTATTACACTTATATTATCCATGACCGGTTGATAAAGATAAACATGCAACGATCCATTTTTTATTTACTGTAAGTGTACAAGGCATTCAATGTGTAGCATTCATGTGGCCCCCACGCCCTCCACTTGGCCACTTTTGTGCTGTAATGAACAACAGTAATAGCATCATGTTGTTGCAGCAATAATGGTATATTAATTAGTAACATAATAATAATCAGTAATAACAATTATGCTACATGCCATAAATTTAGGGGTGGACAGGAACCGCACACCCGATCCAACCCACTAGTAACCGAAAAAAGGAAGGGAAAACGGGCGGGTCTAAATGGGCCAACGGGTCCAACAATTAAATTAAGCAGTTTCAAGTGGGTTTATATGGGCAGGCCGGGTACCAAATTCTGAACCGCGGGTATCCTGACCCGCCCAATTGAGATATTTAGAGCAATTAGTATTCTCACTCACTCACAACCAGTCATACATTTTATTCTCGTTCTCACTCTCACCCAAATGCAATTCTATTCTCTCATTCTCTCACTCACAGTCACACCATCGGTCCACCATGAAACCATCCTAACTTCAACTCTCACCACCGGTGCACCACCAACATTCACCACCCACCACCTTCAACTCACCACCATAAAACCCTAGGTTCAATGCTCAACACCCATCAACGGTCCATCACCATCAAATGAAGTTGTACCTTTCATTTACCATCAACCATGCACTGTTATTACATTCTTTAAATCTCTAATATGTACTCTCACAATTTCCTTTGCTTCCATTTATTGATTAATTTTGTTAGTCTCTTTCTCTAAACTAGATCTATTTTTTTCTAGGGTTTACAGTGAAATTGGGTAGATTCTAAACACAAACCCTAACTCACAACAATGTTCCACAAGCATGATAACCATAGAAGCTAGCCTCGGATTTTAAGGTTGTCCTCAATGCGAAAAAACTCGAAACCGCATAAAACAAGGTGGTAGTGATAAACCATGAGATACTGTTAAGCATGTGGAAGTGTTCAAATCAAACCTACCGTTCCACAACCATTTTCCCTAGCAATTGATGAAGGTACATATCTCTGGGCTAACATAATATTTTTATTTGCCAAAACTTTTAACAATTATACTATGTCATTTGTTTCTTGATCCAGATATATCTATAGGTGTAGTCACTGCCATTGCAGCTTCTGGAAGTCTAAGCGTTGATTTTGAAGGCAATTATGGCCATGCAGGTGTTGTCCTTGTGCCTAACATGTAGGCTTTTACAAATTAGAATCGTGTTGTGGTAGTTTATCATCATTTGACATCTTACTTTATGTTGGTCTTTAGAAATACATCTTGACATGGACACAAGACACTTGGTCTTTAGAAATATTGCTTATGATAAAACTTTTATTTATAATTCTAAATCTCTAACTTGCATTCATCGGACAGTTTGCTCATCTTGAACATGCCAAGGTTGCTCAGAGTTTATAAATGGGAAATTAGAGATTGCTGGCAGGACTATAAAGGTAAACATATTTTTGTTGGCCTGATTTTTTTACTTGAATGCTATCAATTTTGTTGATAATCATTTGCTAATTCATTTGTTTTTTACTGATGTTCATCAATCTCAGGTTTCATCTGTTAAAGATCATGTTCATCAGTCTCAGGTTTCAACTACAAAATCCGAAAATTTTGATGATGATGAAGGGGGATTGGTAAGTTTTCACTTGTTACTTAGAATAAAAAATGAGTTGTGATAAGTTTGTCATTGAAATCCATATCTCATTAAACTATCATTAAACTATTAGAAACTTATTTTATTTGATTTGATGTTACTAAAGTTTTTACAGAAGATTATTTTTTCAAACTGTTACTACTTGTTACTTAGAACATGATAAAATTGGTTGTGATAAATGTCATTGAAATCCATATCTCATAAAAACAAACTCATAATTATGATTGGATGGTTCCAATTTACTGACTATATGAATTTTCCAACTTTGCATAGAACATGAACGGTGTGAGCCTAATTGGTTTTTATTTTTTGTAGCAGCCACTCCTAAACAAATTAGGGAAAAGATGTGAGTGCATGGATTAACAAATGATGACGTGAAAAACAATTTGCAGGTAGGTAACATTATTTCATCTCAGAACACTAAACCAGTTATCCATGATTAATAACATTATCAATCTTTACATATTTGTATCTCTTATTAACTGTTATATCATGTTAAAAAAACTTATGGAATACATTTGTATAATTATGCCATGGAAGAAACAGTATGGACACATAAGTTGAACAATAACAATCTCTATATATCTAACAATGAGAACTATATTGAGTTTTATGTCATAGTTTTTTAATATAAATATGCTATGGTTGATTTTTTTTCCTGTCATTTTTTATAATTTAGGTGTTGGATGCAACTAATGATGAGCCTTTGAATCCTTATGGGACTGTGCTAGCTGATATTGCAACTGCTACTAAAATATTTTAAATAGCTACCTATTGCTTTTCATGTTATATTACTTTGTAATTTTTGATGCACTGACTGGTGGTCATGTTCATTTTTGTAACTTGTAAGTATTGAATTTGTCATAGTTGTGTTAAGTTCCAACATAAAATTTTGCTTATTATTAATTATATCATTTTGTGATAAGAGTAAATTGAGTTTTTTAACAAATACTCAAAATATGTTATTGGGGTTAAAAGGAATCAAAACCCGAGTAAACCGTTTCAATTAACCCGCAATCCGCACAACCCGAACCCGTCCAAACCATGTTTAATATTGGACGGAAATGGGCCTTCATAACTGAACCGCGGGTTGAGTTGGGTGAGGGTTTTGGGCCCGAAACCGCCTAACCCGGCCCGTTGTCCAGCCTTAGCCATAATCATGGAATTAGCATAATGAGAGATGGCCCCCACGTGATACTCTTTCCACCCATTTCCTTGATACTTTTTTTGACTGAAAGGAACCCCTTTTTTGCTGCAATTGGGCCCAAAGCAATGACTATTCACACCTCCGAATGAGCCCAAGTGAGAATCATACTCGGATAGTTGTTAATGCAACACCCCCTTCCTTTGTACTGTTTTTTTAATTTCTTTTGCTTACACGTTAGAAAACGAATTATTAAAAATACTAAAAATTGGTTAAAAATTATGGAAAAATTCATGTATGTTCATGGATGTTTTAATTAATTTTTTATGAATTTTAATTTCATTTTTGGGTTTTTTGGGTATTTTTCTAGGATTTTTGAAAGGAATGTGTACATATGGATGTACCTTGTGATTCAAGGCTTGAAAAGTGACTTTCTCTTAATGGTTGTGACCCAAATTTTTGCGTGTATTTTGACCCTTCATTTTAGGATATTTAAATGTTAAATTCATGCTTTTATAATAATTTTTAGGTCACTTGTTAAGTACTTTTTGTGACTTGTGTTTGTATGATCATTAAGTGGAAAATGCCTAATATTTACATTTTTTTGAGAACGTTTGGTGCATGATTTGGATCCAATATTTTACATGTGATCATCTACTGGACTTAGCATGACTTAGTTGATTTTTCATAATTTTTAAAGGTAATTTTATATTTTTTACCAATTTTCCAATGTGAACATGTCATATGTAAACATGCTAGAACTAGGTCAAGTTTAATGCCAATGTGTGAGCTCCCTAAAACCAATTTTGAGAGCATGTTTGATCCTATATAAAATGACATTTTAGGTTCCTTTTTTATCCTTAAATGTTGCTTTTTGTTCATGACCTAAATGATTATTTTTGAACCCTAAGTTGTTTATTCGATTACGATTGATGTTTGCTTAGGTGTTTTAGTTGATGATGTATTTGTGCTATCCTCTTTAGGATATTTTTGTACATAATTTAACACATGGTTTAACATGAATCATAACCTTCCCTCATGAATTTATATGTCACTTCATGTGCTTCTAATTGGCATTATGCTTCCATAAGTTTGAACATGAATGGAAAGTTAACTTTGTTGTTTTCACTTGGACTTAGAATGTGCCATGTTTGTACAAAGTTTTTGACATTCAAATGTATCATTCCTCATATAATTTGCTACTTCCCCTTGTATGGTATATACCTTTAGGGTTCCCCTTTCATTGCTTATGGTCTAATTTTTCTCCTAAGGTAGAATTATAACACTTCCTTGTGCATTAGGACATAGTTTTGTGATTTTGCTTTCGACTACTTGATAGTTGAGCTTGGTATGGAGATGGTAAGTTGCTTATGATACTTTACATGCTTATTTACACTTACATTATTCCCTTGTCCTCTCACTTCTTATTCACTTTCCTCTTGTGTGATTGTTTAGAATAATGTTTACTTGTGTTAATTCACATGATCCCTTAGGATTCCTAGCTCCACTTAATTTCCGATTAAGTTGGAAGTAGGAGAGACATTAGGCTAGCAATCCATGTATGATAACACGTAGGTTAGTCCCCTCTTCACCTTAACCATAGGGCCACTGTTGCATGATAACATTCGGACCTAGTTTCCCTTAGTCTTTTTCTTTCAACTTTGAGTCATTTCTCTTCTCTCACCTCAAAAGAAAAGCTAAAAATACATAATAAGTATCGTATGCGGAGTGCGCCACGAACCTTAAGCACATGGGAAATAAGTAGTGAAGGTCTCCTTTGCTATTTTAGGATGCTTTGCAAACGTTCTGTTGGGAACGACCTTGTAAAGTATTCGTTTCTATGTCAGAGTCTTTAGCACGAAACATACCACAAACACAATCAATCAAAACACTTTCTTCTAAAAAACAAAAACAAACATTTGTCTTCCTTCGGGATTTTCTTCTCACCTCATTCACTCTCATCGTAAAGTACACGTCATTTCCGTTCTACCGCAAACAGGTAAACGCGTAAGACTCCATACAACGAGCGGCAACACCTAAACTGGTAGAATGCGAACGTTAGCATCTTCCACTTAAAAAACACAAACAAATCGACCCTGTTAGGTCAAACTACGACTGCTCTGACTTCCTCATTCGCGTTAGATTGAGGATACGTAGGCACAAGACGGCGATATCTTGGCGAGCAACCTTCCCCCCATCAATCCCGTAGTGCTTCGAACTACGTTGACTTTGACTTTCCGGCTCCTGAGGGAATATGTAGGCCTAGGACGGTGATGTTCTATCGAGTCACCTTTTATTTTTTTTTCCCGTTTTCCCTGTTTCTTTTCCTTTCCGTTAGCAGTTGAGCTTCGGATACCCTACACCCTTTGATCGATAACAATAAGCGTGGATCCCATCGAGTACGATGGACGCGAGGGGGTGATAATACCTTCCTCTCGCGTAACCGACTCCCAAACCCAGGCTATGGTTGCGATGACCATTCCTTTCCTTTTGTTGAGGTTTTCTTCGATCATTTCCTTTCCATGCGTCGGGATAAATAACGTTTGGTGGCGACTCTTCTGTTCTTTTCCGCCGGTTAATTTTCGCAGATGCGACACAAAGCTAACACGAATTTGAGCATAGCTTAATAGGAGTCAGGAAACATTATCTTGTTGAGTATGCTTTCGAAATAAACCTGCTTCAATTAGGTCTTTTGAGGGTTATAACGTGGTTTGGTTCACGGTTTATGAAACAAAGGATAAAAGGCTCAAAGTTTATTTGTATCCACCCCTTCTACGTGATGTTCTCCAATCCTACATTCAATTTAACTTGACACGAGCACACATCTCTCAAGGGGAGTTTTGATATGGTTGAGAAACCACTGAGGCTTTGGACATGGCGGTCACTCACCTTTCTTGCTTTTGGTGCTTGGTCACACGACTTTTCTTATTTGTTGAGATCCTTTGTTTCGCTCTTCGTGCTTTTGCTTATTCCCTAACTTTTGCCTGGACCGAGTCTTTTGGATTTGATCTTGAAGTCCAGCGGGATGCCCCAGTTTTGCCTAAATCTTCTTCATAGGTTTTGATTTAGCGGGCTTTTTCTTTTTCATTAATTTTTTTATTTACGAACAAATCGTGCGACCCTAAGTCATTCTGACTTGTTGAAAGAATTGTGACTGCCTCACCCCTTAGCTAGTAGCAAACGGCCTTAAGTACCAATGACAGTTGGGTTTGACTCCTGCCTTTTAATGTGTGAGGGTATGGTGAAGTGGATCTTCGGATGTTCACTCTTTCTGATGAATGTTGGATGCTCGATCAGCTTGACTGAAAACTACCCTGCCCCTTGGTTAAATTGAGGGTTTTTTGATTTGGAAAAGAAAGAAAACTCCTACTTCAAGGCTCAAAGGGTTAAAGAGGGATTATCTTCCTTATATCTCTAGTGTTTGAGATTTGAAGCAATGCCTTACATCATCAGCACGTTTTATTCAAAAGCATACGACAAGAGCTCTTGCGTTTCCACTTTCATCATTCTCCCTCCAATTCTCTGCCTAAGCTTGAGATTGGGTAGTGTTGGCATTATATAGTAGAAAAAGCATTTTAAATGAGAGACAACGAATGGACTTCTTCAAGACAAACATATTCATGGCATTAATCATTCAAAATAAACAAATTCTTACATGCCACAAAAAATGCGTTTACAAACACAGAAAGTTACACATGAAGAGAAGCAAATAAGCTAAACATCTGACAAGACATAGCCTAAAGAAAGTTCTTCATACTCCACAACATCAATCCACCATGTGCACGGAGAAGCTTGCTCCATGCTCTTAGCAAAAGAGTGATTTAAACCCTTGGGCTTGCACATTTTGAAAGATAGGATTCCCTTTTGAAGCAACTCTTTCACTTTCTCCTTGAGGAGTTAGCCTGCCACAATGTCGTGATCGGGTGACCCTTGATGGAAAGCACATAAGGCGTTTGTCTTGAAGTAGCTCCCATGAAGCATTGGGAAAGCTGGCGGCGTTTCTGTCTTGCTCAAACCCTTCTGCACGAGGACATGTAATAGTTTGGAATAGTATACTGGAATGTCTCTAGACTCACCACTTTGCTCAGCTGTCTGATTAATGGTGGAAGAAGGACCATCCTGATGTTGGGAGACGACCAATTCTTTGACCAAAGTAGTCAGACGCTTCTTAGAAATTTCAAGTTTTCAACTTCATCTCAAAGCTCTTGATTTTCTTGCTCTTGGTTATCTATCAAAGTCTTCATCGTGGTAGAGAATGTCCCCATATGGGCTCCCAAGGTGGAAATTTCCTCTCGAAGTGTTTGGTTTTCAAGTTCCAAATGATCCATATTCTCTTGTAGTTGGCTCGAGTACTGAGGTGACAGACTGGCGGAGACAAGGAGACGAGCTAGAACAACGTACATGAAATGCAAATGAGATGACATGTTATGAATGCGATGCAAATACAAGCCTAATGGTTTCAAGGAACTCAAAAGTAAGTTGCCAACATTTTTTGGAAAAAAGTGAAAAGTTTTATTTCATAATCCATGATCTCTATTGATTTTTTTGAAAGAAAAAGAACAACTGAGTTCCTTGAAACCAAAAAGGTTATTCATGAATGCATGAATGTATGGATGGATGTATGCATAAACACAGGTATACACATATTCACATATTCACATATATACATGCAAACAAACAAGGGCGTAGGTTTGAAGATCACGAGCATGGAACCATGGTCTACCCATCCCAAAAGGTGTGTACTATGGTTTCTTGTATCCGTAGAACAGGGTTCTAAGAGGTTCCCAGAATCATCGACCCATCTTTCGGATATTATCGACACACCAACTACTTGGAAATCAATAATATTCTCAAGAGAGTCTCATCTGAGTGTATTATCGCATATCAACTACTTTGGGAATACTCCCTCATAGTCGCCGCACTACGTCCTAAGAGGCCAAGTGGGGTAAAAGGTAACTAAAGGTCCTCAGTGTCACAGGCTCCTAGGTCGAAAGTAGTAATGCTTTCATGACTACTCGTTCAACAATACTACTCCCAAGAGGGCCTCAACTGAGCGGGGGATCTCAAGTCAACTTTTCAGGATTCACTCCCTCAAAGTCTCCTTGACTATACCCACCATCCTATCATAAGTGTAAACTCAAGTCCGGGTTAGGACTTATCTCACCACTTAAGGTAAGAACCCTGCATACAGAAAAACCCAAGCAGATATAGATATACATATATATATATATATATATATATATATATATATATATATATATATATATACACAAATATACAAGTATACAAGTAAGCAAACATATAAAATAACACAAATGCAAACAAGGTGGGATTAACCTTCTTAGGGGATGATTTCCCCAGTGAAGTCACCATTTCTGTTGCGGTGAGAATCGAATATCAAGCTATTAATTAACTTGAATCACAAATCATGGAGTTCACCACCAAGCTTTGATTTATCCAAAGGAAAGGGTAAAGATCGAAAGAAAACCCTAAGTGTGCTATGTAACAACACAGCTAAGATATCTAAGGTTCGGGAGTTGGTTATACCTAAGGAAGATGTTAGCATCCTAAGTATCTGTAGTACTCTACAGGAACCTCTTGTTAGTATTTGTATTATGCTAAAGTTTGCTTGCTAATGGAAACTGTGCTAAGGTAAAGACCTCGGGGGTTTATTTCTAAGTATGCTCGCCAAGACGTCGCATCTCGTGCCTACGTATCCTGACTAGAAAGAATCAGAGCATTCGTAGTTCACCTCACTAGGGATGAGGAACTCTTGACTGTGGTAAAGGTTCCAAGGAGGAAAGCAAGTGTCTGTGGCGAGACATTCACATAGAGTACGGTGACTCTAAACCTAAGGCTAGGTTAAACGGGAAAGAGGGAGTAAATGTCCATGGCAGAACACCTACATAGAGTACGGAGACTCTAATCCTAAGGCTAGGATAAAGGGTAAGGTAAACTAGTCTCGATCACACGGCGGCGAGGGATAAGGGAGTTAGTTGTTAGTTGTTAGTGGTTAGTGGTTAGTGGTTAGTGGTTAGTGGTTAGTGGGTTAGAGGGCTCGACATGATATTGTATCTTGTGCCTACGTATCCTAACTAAGAATGAGGAATCAGAGACTTCGTAGTTCACCTAACTACGGGTGAGGAACTCTTGACTATGGTCAAGGTTCCAAGGGGGAAAGCAAGTATCCATGGTAAGACACTTACATGGAGTGCGGCGACCAATCCTAAGGCTAGGATTAAAGGGAAGTAATTGTCCATGGCAGAACACCTACATAGAGTACGGCGACTCTAATCCTAAGGCTAGGTTAAACAGGAAAGAGGGACAAGACTATCCTAAACATGACATGGCAGTCAACAGAGGGAATCCTTTCCTTTGGAATGAGGTATAGGCAACAGAGGGACAAAGAGAGAAACCTCAAGCATCAGATATAAGATGAATAGCAACGTGTAAAACAAATGCTCAAGCAAATCCAAAGCTCAAAAGATAGGACAATCTATGGGAGACTGAATCCTAAATGTTGTCATACAAAGGATTGATAGCCTAATGTCTATCCTACTTTAAGCTTAATCGGAAATTAAGTTGGACTAGGAGCCTTAAGGGAGCATGTGAACAAAGCACAAGTAAACGTTACATAGTTCAATCACAAACAACATCAAGTGCCAAACAAGACTCAAGTAAAGATATAAACTCATGTCAAAGCATCACAAGTAACAAGTATCATAAAGGCATACATCGAACCAAATCAAGAGCAGGCATCAAGCAGATAGTAAAAGACAAAAAGATCTAACCAAAAAGATGGTGCATGACAAGTATTCCCTTCTATTAGACTAATGAGCCACTAGAAAGCCAAGAAATAGCCAAACATCAGATGAAAGCAAAACATCCTAGCCAAGTCTTCATAAGGATCAAGAACCAAATAGGAACTTCATGTATCAGATGACTTCAATATCAAAGTATCAACACCTGCACACAGAAAATTTCCCAATACAGACAAAGCAACATAAAAAGTCCAAGATCTCCAAATCTCAACTCCAAAAGCATGAGCAAGGGTCCTAGATCTAAGTCCACAGTTCAAAACTCGAGATAGTAACCACAGTCCACCAATTGACAATTTTTTAGGGTTTCGATAGTTTTATCATGTTTTTGTGTTTTCTGAATAAGATGAGAAAGACAAGATGAATATGAACAATGACATATGAACGGTGATAAAGCAAGATAATATTGGACAAAAATTAAAGTCAGTGGTCAGTTGTTAATCTTTAATTGGTTGGATGAATCAGGTCCACTTTAGAACTAAACCAACGTAGCACGATCTATGAGGAAGATCATGCTATGGGAAGCAGTTTAATCACAATGTTTGTGCTAAAACACGATGGAGACATTATATGTAGATCGTTCTCTAAGAATCGTGTCACATGAAAAGAAAAAGAGAACGATCTCGTCTTAATCAACTCAGGTTTCATTTTGATCCATTCTATCGATCTGTATCAATACTTGTTGAGGTTTTCGTCACCGGTTGGGTCTGTGCGTGCGGTGAAATGTGATTGTTGGAGGGTTGCGGTTGTGACGGCATTGTACGTGATTGTTTTGTTGTTTCGAATTAGAGCTGAAAGGTTTGGTTGGGTATTTGAAAATGGGTTTTGGGTTGAGAGTTGTGTGAAGAGTCTTGTTGTGGGTTTCAGGTTTTGTGGGTTGGAGTGGTCGATGAAGATTGTGGTTATTTTATGGTTACAGATTCATAGGGAGAATTGTGAGGGGGTGGCGTAAGGTTTTGGAAAGGGCAATTGGGAAAGAAACATAGCGATGATAAAGGCTGTTGGATATGGTTAAAGTTGTAGAAACATGGTGTGAAAAGGTGAAGATGATGGTGAGAACAATGATGATTCTTAATGAAGAGGCATTGGTTCCCTGAAGACTGACGAGGAGGAATGTTTACTTATAAAAAAGGTGAGTTGCCTTTCAATTTGTTTCTTTCCGTTTCGTTTCTTTTGCTATGCATTTTTGCAATTCCTTTGTTGTCTGATGCGTCTCGTTTTGTTATTGATTTGTGCGAGCGGTTTCTAGTGGATCATGTGATGTTGTTGTACGATACATGTGCAGCAATATGTTTTTGTTTTTTTTTAATTTGCTTGTGCGGGTGGTTTTCACGTTTTTGGTCGTACAGGTTTTGTTGCAGTTTTATCGTGGCTTATGGTGGGGTCGAGTCTTGTACGAATGTTTTGGAACATTTTTTGGTATAGCAACTTTGGTTGTGGCACATGGTGGTAAGGCAAATGGTTGCTGGAACGTAGTTATGGCATGAAGAAGGATCCAGACCACTAATTGTCTTAGTTCCAAGGATGTTGCCTGGCCTCAGATTGCAACCAATGATTGTGTGGTGAGAAAGCAAGGCACATTTGCAGGTTTTGGGGACTTCAAGCGGTTTTGGTATGATGCATTCGTATATGTTTTGGCTTAAGGAAAGTGGTATCAAGTGCATCCTAACTTGGAATGGCTTGGAAATGAAAAGTTGGCTTGGAATAAAGCACGACTTGCCTTTCATGAAGCTCACGAGAAAAGTTCAACTGAAATTCTCATGGGCTTGGGAATTTTTTCACATGTGGATCATAGTTCTTTTTTTTTTTTACAGTTTGGACGTTGGCTTCAAGGCTTGGCAATTTGGTAACTTGGAAATAGTTTGGCAACATGATGTTGAAGCAACATGAGGCTTGAACTTGAAGCTTGAATTAGATACTTGAACTTGATTGAATTTTGAATAAAACATGAATTTAATCACTTAAAAAGAAATTAAAGGACATTAGATTTGAATTGAAGATTTGGATTTGAAACTTTGAATGGACCTTTTTTTGGAATAAAAATGGATTTGAAATTGAATTTGGACTTGGAATTGACATAGAGTTTGAAACTTGGATGAAACATGAACCTTGAATATGAATTGAAATTTAAAATTGTATTGAACTTTATTGATTTTTGAAGTTGAAATTGAATTTGGATGGTTTGAATTTGAAATGAATTCGAAATGTGATTATGAAAATTGAATTGAGACATGGATCAAACTCTTGACATGAAATTTGGAATTTTGGACATGAATTCAATTTTGAATTTGAAATGAGGTGAAACAGATACTTGAAAGAAAAGAAAATGAATGAATTAGATCTTTGGATGGGAATTGCCATGGACTAAAATTGAATATTGAATAGGCAAAGGAAACTTGAAATTGGAATCGAAGTTGAACTTAATCTTGAAACTTAATTGAGATTGGAATGAAATTCGACACTTGAACCCTTGAATGGAATGAAATTCGAACTCGACATTATTTTCTTGCAGTTGGACTGATGAAATGGTTTAACTTGGTTGAATCGTGCAAAGTTCATTGAATTAATTCCAAACAAAGCCACTTGAAACCATTCTTAAACATCTCTGAAATCTCCTTAAGAACCAATTTGGAAATGAAATGAAACTTCGATTCAAATCTTGAGAAATGACTACAAACGAACCACTTGAAACAAATCTTGAATAAGTGACACCCCTGACTTGCACCAACAAATCATCCTTGAAATCAATTTTCAGCATCTTGAATTCTTCATCAAAATCATGCCAAAAATGCATTGAAACCTTGAATCAATTCCATGAGAAATAACACCAAATCCTGATTCTATCTAGAAAGCTTGAATTCTTCTGTGACAAGAACATGGACAACGTAATTAAGACATGCAAAAACTCAAAATATGTGGCCAAAATTCACAACTAAATTCCATCAGATAATTTGTGATCTCGCACAAAACCCTAATCCTGATCGCTTGACGATTTCAGACATAGACCACTTGAATCTGACACTTCTTTGTCTTCACAAGATTTCATAACATAGATGACCTAAGACATGAACTGTGTTGCCACTACACCCTAATTGAAAGTGAATTGGCCTTGTTGATTATGCACCTTGAAACAGTGGTCATTGCCACAGCCTGATAACTTGATACTGAAACAAACCACTTGTTTGACCAAGATTAGGTCAAACTTCCACTGAATTTCAAACCACACCGCACACACCCTTGACCTGATAACCTTGCCTGATCCTTGATTCAGTCTTGCAAGACTTGGACCTCGAAGAATTTGTGATGAAACCAAATTGCACTGGATTATTGAGGAATGAAGGTCTCTTGAAAGTATGAGAACTTGCTTGGTTGATGGTCTATCCAAAACCTTGATTGATCACTTCATTAAACCTTTGAAGCAAACCCTGCCCCACAAGTGAAACAAGATAAAACAAAGTCTGATAATTTGGTTAGCTATGCAAAGATGATTGTCCTAGAAAGATGTGCAAAAGATCAAAGAATCTAAGGGTAAAATTTGGGGTATGACAGTTGCCCCTATTTAAATATCTTTACCAGATGACATGAGTGATGAAAATCCTCATGAAATCATGGTGAAAGGTATTTAAATATAGAAATCGAAAATTTTGCCTTTATCATTTGTCACATTTTTTCACATACTTCTGGGCGTCCTGGACCAGGGTCGGGCAGTAGTATTCTGCCATCAGAACATTTTAAGTCGGTGCTCTTTCCCCTAAGTGTAACACGAAGATTCCTTCATGCACTTCCAGGAGGACGTAATCAGCTTATGCTTTCCCCAAGCACCTCAGTAAAGGCGTGATTAAATACCTTTTGTACAAATTTCCTCTGACCACGGTGTACCCCTGGCCTTCTTTTACCAATATAATATCGAATGAATCTTTTAGAAGGATTCTATACTCAATATACTACTGAATCAGGAACACCCAGGTGGGTGGAACTGTGTCACTCACTACTTGTCATACCCCAAATTTGTCCTACTTGTATATATCTTCCACTTGTATATCCATCCACTAACTCCTATTCAGAAAATAAATAAAAAATATGTTGCTTATATCATGAGGTTGATTTGAGTCAGATCAAGTTTCATTTGAGGGTATCCAGTCAGGAGTGTGTGGTTAGGCAAGAATCTGGTTTCATGATCAAGTCATCTGTGTGTGGATCAAAATGGCAGGTTGTGCTAAGATCAGATATTCAATGAGGGAAAGTCATGTGGAACCTATGCTTTTCAAACTAGGGTTTTATGCCAAGTCAGGTCTGTTGTGGGCGAATCAAGTCCTCAAAATCATCAGAGATCAGAGCATTTTCAAATTAGGGTTTCATGTATTGCGATTCGTACTTCAAGTTATAACTCTTTGATTTCAAGGTGTTCTTGCTCAATAAAGTTAAACTCAAAGAGGGATTCGTTAGTGGTGCAGCCAAAGATTCGAGATTGATTTGTGTTCAAGTTTATAGTCCGAGATTAATTTAAGATCTTAGTTGTTCAAGCGAGAGAAGTCAATTTGGATTTTTTAGATCAACATAGAGGATTTGAAGTTCTATTTAAGGATCAAAAGTTCAAGGTTCTCATAGATTGATTTATCTTTTCAAGCATGATTCAATAATTGGAATGGATGGTGCAAAAATAAACCATTAAAGTCCATCGCATTTCTACTACACCAAAAGCCCATTACCATGTCCATGTATAAAAGTAAAAATTCCATTTACACTAAAAAAAAGAAGTCAAAGTCCATTTGTACAATCCATTATTACAAGGTGAATTGCAAAAAAAAAAAAAAAAGTCATAAACAAGCTCATGGAGTAGTATTACACGGTTGCCACCCCTTACCAACTAAATAAGCCAAACATTTCCCTAAGCTACCAACTTTTAATTCAACAGCCATGATACATTTTATATTACAAAATGAAAAGCAAAAGAAACATCAGGACAAATTCCATCCACCATGCTACCGTACATCTCTTCACATGATAAAGCCTACACACACACAACCGTACAAGCCGTCACACAACGAGTCAATAATTCACAAGCCATATGCTAATCCACACAAGCTATTTTTTAAGTACATCAGGTCCCACACAAGATTTCATGCCATGCCAAAATACAATATGCCATACAATTGCCAAGACCAATTTCTACTTTCAGCAAGACCCCCACCAAATTATTGTGCATCAACAACCACACAATCATAAATCCTACACATGGAAATTATTAGAAATAAAGGTCAATGTACCTGCAAGCAAAATACAAAAAAAATCAATTGCACAAGGCTCCCGCAGGTATTATCTCCAAACTGGAATCTATTTTTAAACAATTCTTTTGGGGAGGGAGAGAGGATGAGAGAAAAATCAACTGGGTAAAATGGGAGGTAATCTGTAGACCTATTATGGAGGGGGGTTTGGGTATTAAAAACCTCAGGATATTTAACCTTGCACTATTGGAAAAATGGAAATGGAAATTAAAAAACGAGAGGAGGGGGCTCTGGTTTAGGGCGCTTATGAGTAGGTATGGGGATACAGTAGGGTCTGATACAGATAGTCATCGTTTTCAGTCCAAATGGTGGCAGGAGATTAACCAAATTGATATAGGAAATTATATAGATGCTGACAATTATTCTGTTAGGGAAGTCTACAAGAGTTTCTCGGATGTAAACCGAGTTATAGAAATACACAAATGGGAGAAGATATGGAGTCAATCAATTCCATCTAAGGTATCGTGTCTAGTGTGGAGAATGTTACAAAATAGGCTAGCAAGTAAGGAAAACTTAATTAAGAGGGGGATTCTTGCATCGGATCAGATTCAGTGCAGTGGTGGGTGCGGGGCAGGGGAGTCAGTAAATCACATATTTTTCGAGTGTCCATTATTTGCAGGTGTATGGAGCGAAATACGTAAATGTCTCGGAGTAGAGGCTGTCCTCCATAATGAAGGCTGGCAGCATATGTATCAATTCGAAAACCTACTTGGAGGCGGCATAAGGATAAGCAAGAAATTGTTCGCAATATGGTGTGCAGGGGTCTGGAGGATTTGGAAGAGTCGGAACGACAACATTTTCCGGAACAAGGTTTTTGACATTGATAGAATCGTAGAAGAGGTGAAGATTTTATCTTGGAGGTGGTTGAGATTGAAATCTAAATCGATTGAATGTGATCTAGCAATGTGGTGTATGAATCCTTTGGCAAGCCTGGGGATTCAGAACTAAAAGATAATTGAAGCTGCGACAAATGGAAGGCTACTGCTTGGGGAAGTGTGGAACGAAACTTCTAGTCAGACTTGCTTGGAGCCAGGGTTTTGCTTGGTGTTAGGATATAGCTCTTAGTCAGACCAGAGGCAGCTACCAGTGGACATCAAAATTGTATGCTGATGAGCTCTGCAAGGTGTTGATGGTGGGCCTTGGATGGAATATCCTAGCTCTGATATAGGCATGTCATTGGGTGGATATCACTTGCAGTGGTTTAGTTGGTGAGAAGTGCACTATTGGGTATCATATGGGATTGTGGGTTGGTTTAATGCTAGTATCTCCCTGATCATGTATGTTTCAGTGGCGGCATAGTTTCACCTGCCCCTGAAGAGTTAAGTATGCAGTCTCGGTTGATAGTTGGTACTGGTGGCAAAATTTGTTGAGTAAGCTATTTGGTTATGTTTCACTGTGGCCTGAAGTAGAGGTGCAACTTTGGTAAGAGTATTTGGCTATGTGAAGTGTTGTCAAGTGGTGCTGGGTATGTTGTCCCTTATAATCAGTAGTAGGCTAGTTGACTGGATGCTTGAATTTATTAGTTGATGCAGGAGGTGGTTTTGAGGGTAGTTATTTGGGCAATCCTATCTGCATGGATTATTTGATGCGCTCTATGATCCTGGAGAAGTTTTGTGGATGGGGCTGTGGTTGTGGTTAGTTGTCGTGTTTGTCCTATTTGGTTAGGTGTTGTTGTTGTACAGAGTTCAACTGGTTTAACTGGGAGGTCCCAGTTGGTTAAATTCAATTATGACATCTGGCGATCTCAAAAGGAAATAACCCCTCGTGGATACGTTTGATTTGGAGCGGTGGTTAAAGTTTATGTCCTATCGCTATTGCAACCTTTGCAGAGAAGTTTCACTTTCACACTCTGAAGTGGTCCTGAAGCAGACAGTGGATTGGAACTGGGCGGCGTTTTTCCTTTTCGTCGTCATTACACATTCATTAGTAATTCTGATCGAGGGTGACGTTTGTTTAAGAGTGGAGTGCCTATGTTTCAATTTAATTTGTGCTGCCCTGTCATGGTGTTATTAGCAATTATGCAGAATCAGTTCACTTATGCTGTAACGTCTTTAATGTTTGCATTAGTAGTGTCTATTGGGGTGATATTAGTAATTATGCAGAATCAGTTCACATCTGGTGTATCGATGTAGTTGTTTAGTTTCGGATATGATTGTCTGTTCTTGGGGTGGAACCATGTGCCTGGAGTAATAATTTGATGTTTTGAAACTGAATTATAGTAAAGTCTACACCTTATTTTGCAGTTGGGTGATCGATTCAGAGAAGTGAAGCTCTTTGGTGTATTTGAAGCTTGATCAGTGGATGGTTCCTGCGTCGTGCAGCCTGGCTAACTTGTTAGAGCGGTTCTCTCTGAACTGGCAGTGCAGTTTTCTTCTCCAGTTATGTCTCTAGTGGGTTTGGTGTGGTGCGGTCATCTCGTGTTACCGTCGGCTTTTGGAGCAAGTAGCTACATTACATTCTAATGAAGACTGATATTTCCAGTCTAGTCTTGGTCGATGCAATAGTTCTGGTTTTGGATTTGGTTGTGTATTTTAGTAGCTTTCATTGACAGTAGGAGATAGATGCTTTCGGTACTGTTTTGTCTGGCATCTGGCTGTGCTTTTCATGTATAATTTATTGATCATCACCTTGGTGTACATTAACTATGATGTTGTACTTTCCTTAGGCATTTCTTGTGCCAATTTAATATGAATTCACTTTTGCCTGTTAAAAAAAAAATTGCACAAGCCACAAAACAAAACTTGCAATAAAAATCATCACAACACACGACTATTCCACAGCTGCTCAAAAAATACATATACACTGAAGCTGTTGTTTCGAAGCCGACCCCACAACGAGCAGCCATTACCCCAAAATAAAATGTAGCAAACCAATTTCTCAACAATACATACAATCCTAACCAACTCACACCAACACACCATTCGATACGCACCTGGTTCATTCTTTTCATACAACAGCACAACACGCCAAAAACCACAGCAACATCATTTTTTTGCAAAAAACGAATTCACCAACACCACGTCACAAATTTTCATACCACAGATACCCTCATACTCTCACTATAAAGGAGAGCCTCATCACTCTTGTTCAGGTGGCTATTCGGACCCAAGGAAAGTCTGCTAAAATAACGTTCAATCCTCCATCATCTTCATATTTTCCAACCACAATCAATACTCTTCAAATCCCAAATTTAAAACCTGCGCATCCCACTCCCCTTTATCTTCAACACCTAAACGCACCTCCCTCCTCAACAATCTTCAACCTCAAACCTCTCAACAATAACAAACCATTATTCTCACAGATCAACCTCAACTTTCACATCACAACAGAACAACCCTCAACCCAAACAAAATCCAAAAACATACGCAGAATCCAGAAAGAGTAGAAAGATGAAGTGATTTAACGAAACCAAAACTAAACTCGATTTAAATCTGGAATGAACCTGAGATGGCACTTGAGACGAGCAAATCAGTTACTAACAAAACAAGACGAAAGAGAAGGTTGAGGCGAAACCGTGGAAAAGGGTATAATGTGATTCATTGTGCCATGGTTGACCTTGGATCGTCCGTCGGCGTTCTGATGTTGTATTTGGTTGTTTAGAAAAAATGTTCAGTTGCTGGTTTACTAAGTCTTTTTGAAGGCTGATTTTCATTATTTTGAAAGGACCCGTTACTTCTTCTTCATAGGATACGACCGTGTGCGGTTTTGTTTATTAGTTTTTTGTTTGAAGCCCATGAATCATCATGTCTATTTAGATCCGAGTCGTGCTTGGGCTGGTCCTTCAGCACATTTGGAATTCCTATTCTCTCACTCCACATATTTTTGTTTACGCCTCCCATCTCTCTTCTAGATTTTTTATTTATTCTTTTGCTCTTCCTTTCTTGTTTTTTCTTTCCTAAAAATTTTGTCATTCATTTTATTTGTTTAAGTTTTTGTTTGGATTTTCATTTTCTAAGATATTTGACCTACTCTTTTTACTTGTTTCGTTATCTCATTCCTTTTCGATTTGATTTTATCTTCAATCTTGGTCAATGAAAGTCTTTAATATTACGAATGTCAATTGTTGAAGTTGTTAACCTTCATTATTTCAAATATGTAGTGAATGATCATTGAGATCATTTTCTATACTTTGGGATCGTGATAGGTTACCTTCGATTAACAGACGAAAGTTTGTGATTAAGACGAGACCGTTTGATTTTATTTTCGTGTGACACGATTTCCTTAGAGAATGATTTACAATATCATTTCTTCATCGTGTTTTAGCATAAAGATTAATGTTGCGCGACCTCCTATAGCATGATCTTCATTATAGATCGTGCTACGATGGTTTAACGCTAAATTTCATCTGATTGACAATGATTAACGACTAACTACTAACAACTAAATTTAATTTTCGTTCGATATATTTTTGCTTTACTTTTCCATCAAATATTATCTTGTTGATATTATATTGTTCATATCATATCATATTCATCTTATTCATACCTTGTTCATCTAACCTCTTCTTGTTCATACCTTGTTCAAAAACACACTAAAACGATCGAAACAATAAAAGACTCAATTGGTGGACTGTTGCTTACTTTTCCGAGCAACAGATCTTTGACTTTGTACAGAAACCTTAGCTTGGAGATTTTGTCCGACTCTTGCTCAAGGCTTAGTTTAGGACACCTCACACACACACGGCTTCCTCTTGGGATACCTTACAATGAGACCTTTTATTTCGTGCAATCCTATGTAACTTACATGTACCCCACTCCCATTCCGATGTACGCACTTTACTCATTTTTTTATTGTGGTTTGTTTACTAGGAGCACCCCTAGGGACTAGCATAGACTAAACCATTTTCAAACTAATTCTCTATTCGTCGTCGAGCCACTTTCAAAACACCCATGTAAGTCGATTGCTCATTAGCATTCGCCATCAACCTAACGCACACACTCGCACATCTCATCGTGGTTTCATTACTAGGAGAACCCCTAGGGACTAGGATCAATTCTCACCTTTTTCAAACTAATTCTCGATTCATCGTCGAGCCATTTTCAAAACAAACCTTTTAAGCCGAGTGCCTGTTGCCTCGCAATCAACCTCTTCGCACACAATCAAACCCTTGATCCAACATCAAGTGGATTTTCATAATCAAACTTCAAAACGATTAACAACTATCGAAACTCTTTCCAAGGTGTAAGGGAAGTGGATTGTCTCTTCGATCTGTTTCCTCAATTGTTTGGGTGCAAGTCCTCTTACTCGTGTGTGAG
Source organism: Lathyrus tuberosus (assembly GCA_022829125.1). NCBI lineage: Eukaryota > Viridiplantae > Streptophyta > Magnoliopsida > Fabales > Fabaceae > Lathyrus > Lathyrus tuberosus. The sequence goes on along the minus strand of JALAZF010000266.1, from coordinate 3,697,647 downwards.
TAATTGTCGCCTCTAAAAGACTTCTAAGTCGACAACATTCAAACCATTTTCGCAATTAACCATCCATCAAAACACTTAATCAATATTTAAACACAATTTCTTAAAAGGTGAAGTAAGGTGGGTTGAGTATTTGATCTGTCTCCTTAATTGTTTGGGTGCGAGTTCTCTTACTCGTGTGTGAACAATTGTCACCTTTAACATATCAAACCAATTCTTTTTTCGTGGTCGTATCCATGAACTACAGACGCTCTGGTTCTTCATTCATTCGAATAAAAGATGCGTAGGCACAAGATTGTGATGATCTTGGCGAGCACACTTTTTTCATTTTCCACCGTTTGCACACTTCTATCCATCTTCCGTTTTCCCTCTACCTTTTCCCGTAGTCGAACCACGAGCGCTCTGATTGCTCATTCTCGTCCGAATGAGCATACGTAGGCACAAGGGCCCCAATCCTTGCTGAGCACCTTATCCTAAAACCACCCATTTTTTCCTTTAGCATCGAATCCTTTTATCTTATCGTTTCGCATTTATCATTGAGAAGAAAACAAATAAGCTTAGCTAACGTTCATCATAATTTGAATTAAGAGGTTCCTGTTGAGTACAGCGGGCGTGGGGGGGGGGGGTGCGTGTACCTTCCTCTCACGTAACCGACTCCCGAACCCAGAATGTGGTTGCGAAGACCATGTTCTATTCTCTCTTAAAGGTTTTCTCGATATTTTCCTTTCCTTCTTTTGGGATAAATAAATTTCGATGGTGACTCTGTCGAACCGCAATTTCTTCCACACCTTTTGCGCGATGGTCGTATTTTCGATTATGATTTTTCGAGGTGCAACAGCTGGTGACTCTGCTGGGGATGATTTGCTCCAAGCAAGAGAGAGTCAAGCCTATCTTAGTTCGAATTGTGAGCTCGTTAGCTTCGCTTATTTGTTTTCTTCTCATTTATTTATTTATTTACTTTCTTTCCTATTTCTTATCTGTGTTTCCTTTTGTGACATTGTTGGGTTGCTCTGATTCATGGGTACTTTGTGAGATGGCTCTATACCCGAGTCCGAGAAAAAGCCTAGGATTAGGATGGTGGTTGTGTAGTGGAGACTTGCGTGGTTTCTTCTGCGTGAGCCGAAGCGAAAACCCTGCTTGGAGTAGATTCCCTTGGAGATGTTATTGCTGTGGTGAGTCTTTGCCATGACAATAATATTTTTGAGCCTGAATCGTTGATTCCAAGGACCATTAACCCTTTTTATCCATGGTGGTTGGTAGTGTTAACTCTTTTTGGGTTAATACGAACGCCCCAATCAGATGAGATCCCTTGAACGTATTACTTCCTGACAGTAATATTTTCAACCTCGATCTATGAATCTGAGAACCTATCTTAGAACCCGTGTATCGATGGTTGTGTAGTGGACACCTCCGAGGAGTCTTTCTTATGTGGAAGATACGAAAACCTCACCTAGAGGAGATTATTTTGAGAATATTATAGTCGGATGAGGCTTTGTCATGGCTATAATGTCTTTGAAATATATCCATGACTCTAGGCACCTACCCGACTTAGAACCTACCTGTGTGGGCTTTCTTTGATCAGAGACTTTGTGTGTTGACCCGTTGCCTCCGGCCAACCTCAGAATTGACCAAACCTGCGATCCTGGATCTTGCATCTTGCATTGCATTGCATTGCATACATGTCATTGCATCGCATTGCATCAGTTATGCATCTTGCATTTCATTTCCACATCAGAAACTCATTTTGCCTTCCTTCATCTCCAATAAATCAAGTTGATTCCTCGACACCAGTATGCAACTCGATCCAACACTAGACGCATGATGGAGCAAGTTCAACAAGAGCAAGCCGTCTTCAGAGAAGAGTTGGACTCTATCAAGGGAAAGATTGACCAGATTCTCGAAGCCATCATGATGGCCAGAAAGGAGGAAGAACTGTGTGAAGCTACTGTCGCCAACAACAATGTGCATGTTCAAGGGTCCACCTCAAGGCTCTCAGTTTTTGTTCCCAATCCTATCAATTATGGGATACCGATAAACTTCACTCTTGCAGCTGAAGGAGTCACTTCTCAACCATTGCCAACATCTGGAGTTACTGTTGGAGCTATCCCTCATGCCCAACCTGCTGTTACTCAAATTCCCATCCCGCATGCTGAAGAAAATTTGCAAGATCAGTATGATGAGGTGTAAAACTATCATGCTGTTATTCCAATCGTCAATCCGACTACTGCTCAGGATTCTGAAGCCATCAAAATGTGTCGTGATCTAGCTGAAAAACTCAGAGTTATGGAAGGACACAATTCAACTTCTCTGAATGCTCTGGAAATGTGCTTGGTGCCAGATGTTGTCATTCCTCCCAAGTTCAAGGTGCCAGAGTTCTCGAAGTTCAAAGGCTTCAGCTGTCCAAACATTCATCTGAAGATGTACTATCGCAAGATGGCTGCCTATGCCAGAGACGAAAAGCTAATCATCCATTGCTTCCAAGACAACTTATCTGGAGCATCACTCGAGTGGTATATGCAGCTGGAGCGTAGCAGTGTGTGCACTTGGGCTGAATTGGCTTATGCATTTGTCAAGCAATACAAATTCAACAAACAATGACCTTGCTCTAAACCATACTCAGCTCCAGAGTATGGCTCAAAAGGACAACAAATCCTTTAAGGGGTACGCATAACGCTGGAGAGAGCTAGTTGTAAGAGTGCATCCACCATTGGTTGACCGTGAACTGATTGACATTTTCATGGGCACTTTGCAAGGCTAATACTACGAGAAGTTGATTGGTAGTGTTTCTGCAGGATTCTCTGACCTGGTAATTGTCGGTGAGAGAATTGAAGAAGGTCTGAAAAGCGGAAAGATCCCAGGAGGTTCTAGCAGCCAGTCTGGAGCTAAGAAACCTTTCAACGGATACAAGAAAAAGGAAGGCGAAACAAATATTGTCTCTGCTCAGAAAGGGAAAGATCAACAAGCTTCATCTCCAATGCCTGTTCAAATTCCCTACTTCCAGTATCCGTATGTGGCAGCTGCATAATATGCTCCAATGCCTTATCAACCAGTTGTTCAAGCTATTCAAGCTCCAATGCCTCAGCAATAGTCATATAATCAACAAGGCTATCAGTATCCTCCTCAGAATCAACAACAACGAGTTGCTCAACAGCAACGTCAGCCCAATCAACAGAGGACAAGGAGGCCAGAGAGAAACTTTGATCGTCTGCCAATGACGTATGCTCAGATCTTTGCTGGATTGTTGGAAAAGAGGGTGATCACTCTGAGAGACCTAGCCCCTCTAACTATCATCCCTCTAGATTATGATGCTAATACTCACTGCGAGTATCATAAGGGCGCTCCAGGACACAAGATCGAGGACTGCAGAGCCTTCAAACACAAAGTTTAAGACCTGGTCGATTTGAAGGCTCTCACATTCAATGGGAAGTCTCCAAATGTCATCAACAACCCTCTGCCACCGCCAAACTAGTGTCATCATCAAATCAAGTCAACTCAAGTCAAGTCAAGCTTCCCTAAAGAAGGCGGTTATCATGTCATCCCATCATTTGTATTCTTGTATTTTGTCTTTGTTTGTTTAAGTACTGTATGTTTTAAACATTGCCTTTCGTATTTGGTTTTATTAATGTAGTGATTATGCATGTTTTGAATCAGTTATGTCGTACTCACTCTTTTTTTTTCATTTACTGCAAAGCACAGACACATATATCTCCACCTTACTCTCTTTATCAACTGTTGTTTAGCAATGATTTGAGGGAGGATGATGACTACGAAATACCCATAATTGCAAACGATATGCTTTCAGATAAAATCATGCCGATGATGTACAGGCATTGTTTCAATCCCCCAAACACGAGAGAGACAAGGAGTTAATCCCTAGTTAACCACTTCGAGCCAAGAAGTAGCAGTTTCCATCGGATCTACAAACCCTTACACTCAACCTGGGGCAGGGTAGTGTTCAGTTAATCCAATTACACACTCGAATCACAAAGCAAAATCCAAAAGACATATCGGTTATTCATTAATAACCCATGACTTGGCAGTCACAATCCTCCAACAAAATCAAAAACAAAAATAAAAAAAATCAAAAGCCTGCTAAGTCAAACACCTCAAAAGGAGACTTAGGAAAAAATCAAGGTAATCCCGATGGACTTTGTTGTACCCCAAATTTCGCCCTTACATCCATTAATCTTTTACATATCATATTAGGTCAATCATATTGCATAACTAACCCAATTTACCAGGTTTTGTTTATTTTGTTTTGGATAGATCATCCACCATTCAAGCTCCTAAGCTGTGGAATCAGAGGTTTTCGGTTAAGATGTGGGGTGTTTCTTTGTCACGAGAGGATCTTAACATGAGAACCCGAATGTGGAGGTGCATATAGTTACAACAAGCCCATCACCATAAAAGTCCATTTTTGTTTTACAATAATTACAATATTACAAAAAATAAAAATGGAAATGAGGAAAACCATATGCTGGTGGCAAAAAGGAAGCGCTGTAAGCCATCTTTGACTTTTCAACTCCATTCCTCTAGCCCGTGAGAGGACGACATGTGGCTTGGCATAGAACAGTGAAAATAACGGAAACGCTATTCCCCGCCTTCTTCATGGCTTCGCCTTATTGTCCAAGAGAATCACATCCGGCTATAAACATAGACAAACTTCTGTAGCTCCTATCCTTGGCGTGTTACCCACTCCTTTTGAAGTCCCAACCATTTCCTCTTTGAGCTCTCATGCCTATGGTTTATTAAAAGTTACCGTGAGAATATGACCTTTGTTCAGCATAAGGGCTGTCATCTCTGCAGAAATCCTTGTGCAATCCCAACCATTACCCCTTTTAAACCCCACTCTTATGACACAACAAAAGGGAAATTTGAATCAACACATAGAAGTGTGAAACATGACAAACTGAGTCCTATCCTCTGAAGCTTTATGCTATATGTGAGGCGATTTTTTCTCCAAGGTTGACCAAATTTGAAGGCTGAAAAGAGTTTTATGTAAACCCTAATTTGTTATCCTATGGACAAAGCATTTGGCCGTTGTGTTTCAAAGATCCATTACAAACTCCTTTGGCTATAAAAGGAGAACCATTCTTCTTTGTTCACCACCAACAATTTTCACAAAGTACTTTAAAAGTCTCTGAGTTTTGAGTTTCACGAGTAAGAAAGAGGGGGAGGATGGCTTTGAAGTTTTTGCTAGTTCAAAAAGAGGAGAAGTCAACACACACTTGAAGGTGCAGTGGACATATTCCACTTGGTAACTACACTCTCCATATTTAATATCCATGCTCATGTATTACTGACATTATCACATCTCTTTATAAGCTGCTTGTGTAATGTGTTTGATGTTACTATTCTTTCATCCATAATGTGACAATAATGTGTATTTGAGCCTGCTTAACTTTCTGTCCATGACCTGCTACCATTATATTCTACTTGTTAGTTGTATGGACCATTGTTATATCTTGTATTCACTTCACCAACTACCGCTGAATCCTTGGAAGTTTATGTCTGCTAATTTTGTTTGATGCTCACAATGCTTCATGATGATTGTTTTGTCACTCAAAATTAGGATAGATTGGTATGCCAAGATGGATATGTACCTTTGAGGATCCTTTGAGGTTATTGCTTTGCGATATCATGCTATGCTCTTCATGTTAAGCTTTGGTGTTTAGGATGTGTGTACAAGTCTCAAATTTGTCATTTGATGTGTCTCCAAGTTGTGAATGTGTTTGCTAAACTATGTGATGAGGGTATATGTACCAACCTGAGTTTAAACTTTACCAACATGTGTTCATATTATACTGACTTCCATTTATGTTTGTCTCTAAAAAATGAAAATTGTTGATGAACTCATTTTGACATAATACCACATCCACACACTTTTGCACATCTGATAGTGCACATAAAATCGCCATGTCATACTATTGTCAATATGTGATTGATATTTTGTGAATGTAGATATATCCATGGTATGAATGCCTTGCCTTGTTTAAAATTTGTTGGTCCATGTGCCTATCTTTGGTTCACAGTATGTCATGTTTTTATGCCTTCATGGCATCATGAAACATCTCTGGTTGTGCCGCTACTATGAGCATGTTATACTTGTGCAAGTTTCTAAGTGTTTAGTTAGGATATATGTGGACTGTTGATCTGCTTGTATGATATACATATCCATTTATTCAAACTATTTTGTCTCACTTGTTTAGTTCAAATATGAGCTATTTTTCTACTATTGTTTTGTCACTGTTAATCAGATACCTGCTGTCTCTGTGACATTAGTTATCATGCCATGAACATATAACATAACTTAGCCCTGCCTTTGCCCCAAGTTGTTAACCAATGTTGAATTTATGCTGCTATGATCCTACCTTGTAGCTTTTCTCCTAAATTTGTGTTTATGCTATCATGCTGTTTCCACCTATTTGAACTATCATTTGACAAACATTTCTGGTACATCTCTATCCATGCTATGTTGTTATTTTAAACCAATGTGATTTGTATGCTTAAACCTCACAATGATACATTTTCAACCCTTGCCATGCTGTTTGTTTTGAGTTAATGTACTTTGTGTGCCTATGACTGATGTATAGAATGTCAATTTCCTGAAATCTATGCCTGCTACCATTATTCATGTTGCCATGATTGCTGAATATACTCTTGTTGGTAAAAGGTTCTTCATGAATATGCTTGTTCCCATGCTGTTAATTATTGATGTGAAACACTCTATGTTTTTGTTCTCATGCGATGATTCACTTGAGTTGTTTTTGAACTGTCTGCTTCTTGATGATTTATGTTAAGTTTGTTTGCTGGCATTCTTCATTAAGAGTCATGTTTGCCCTGCTTTCTATGCTGTTGTTTAGTATTTTGCACCTCCCACTAGTTGAGATGACGTGGTGAGCATTTATGGTAAGTTCAGTTATGCATGATACTGATTGTCCCTATGTCAAGGCCTTGTTTTACTTTGTGTATTAATTAGTACAAAACCTGCATTAATTCACATCCCAATACCAGTTTGACAAATTGAGGTTTGAACCTGTTATACCATATATTAAGAACTGTTCTCATTGACTTTTATGTGTGTTTGCATTACCAAAGTCAGAATTTACATGTTTAAATTGATCCAAATTAGCTCACAGTGGCAAGGATACTTGGTTTGTGTTTGGTTTGACATTGCTTGGTTTTTCATCGTTTGGTAACTCATATAATGTTGAGGGTTTGTTATTTGCATAATCAAATTTTTCTTTCCTTTTCTATTGATAATTTCTTTACAATTTGAATGATTGTTGGTATGGCATGATGTTTTCTATTTAAACTCGCCTTGTTGTTATCTGATGTTTATTGCCTTGCCAAGTTTGGTCCTACACACGCATAAGGGTTTATAAGTTTATGGGGTGGGCATATACACTGGATGTATGGCCACCCCAGTGGTAAGAACACGCGCGCATTTACTACCAGGACTGGGGTTCGAATCCCCCTCGCCCCAGTCCTTTTATTTTAATTTTCCAATTTGATCCTTGTATCACATATATTGAATTGATGACCACCATTAGTACGCACGCGCACATTGGTAGGATTGGCCTTGTTTTGGGGATGTACGCGTAAGGTCCTGGGTTCAATACCCATGGGGGCCTCCCCCTTTATTTTTATTAAATGTTGGTTTATGGTTTATGCTTCAAATTTCAAATCTTCATAACTTAACCATTTTTTATCCTTTTTCACTCATTCTTTTTGCTAAATGTTTCTAAATGAATTTACTTTTTGAACATAAAGAGAAGTTGATGAAAATATTTAATCTCGAGGCCTTTATTCATGATGAGATTGGAAGTACCTTTTATAGGGTTTTTATTGCACTTCTTTATTTATCTTGCCATGTTATCTTTGTTCACCTTGTTTAAGTAATGTCTAATATGTGTAGTTCTAATCTTGCATGATGTTGTAAACTTGTTTCATTAGATTGTTTTGGCTATTTAATATTACATCTTCATGTAAACATTCATATAAACTCCTTATTTCATAATAATAAAAACTGTTATTCTCCCCATTCCAAAGGAAAGTCCTCCTAAATTGACTCGTAAGTCAATAAACAAATCACTTCACCTTGGCCTTATAAGAGCCTTCCTCTTCACCTTTGCCTCATAAGAGCCTTCCTCTTTCCTTGGCCTCATAAGAGCCTTTCCCTTTTCGTGGCCTCATAAGAGCCATTTAATCATAACTTAGCAATAGGTTAGGGTTTTGAACTCTATGTGATTCTTACCATCATGAGAACTCACTTTTCCCATCATAACTTATATTTAGAGAGTTTCTTAAAACTCTGAAAATGAGCTCTCACTCATTTCCCCTTGGAACTTTAGCCATAGTCAATGGTTCCTCAAAATCACCCTTAGTTAGGTGAACTACGGTTGCTCTGATTTTTTAGTCAGATATGTAGGCACAAGATGCGACGTCTTGGCAAGCAAACTTAGTGTACATACCCTTAGGTCTTTACCTTTAACATATTCTTAGCAAACATAACATAACACAAACATAAACAAGAGGTTCCTGTAGAGTACTACAGATACTTAGGGTGATAATACCTTCCCTTAGTATAACCAACCCCCGAACCTTAGATCTCCCCCCTTTAGGTTTTTCTCGATCTTGAACCTTTCCTTTGGATAAATCAAAGTCGGTGGTGAATTCAAAGAAATGTGATGCAAGTTAATCAATAGCTTGTTATCTGATTCTCACAGCAACAGAAATGATGACTTCACTGGGGATACATGAGGGTTAAGCCCACCTTGTTTATGCTTGTGTTTGTTATATGTTTTGCTTGCTTGATTATACATATCTGTATATATGCTTGTATACCTGTTTTGCTTGAGATCTTCGGTTGGTATGCTACTATTGAGTGGTGAGATAGGTCCTAACCCGGACCTGAGAGCACATATGTGATAGGATCATGGTGTAATTAATAGTCGGTTGTTGGGAGTAGTCCTAACAATTTATGGCATATGATGACCATACTCAGATGAGGCCCTTTGGGATTGTTGATGTCTAATGTGAGCAGTCGCATTGATATTACTCTTCTAAATGGGAGCCAGGGATTCTGAGGACCGTAGTTACCTTCACCCCCACTTGACCTTTTAGGATGTAGTGCGGTGGCTGTGGGGGAGTAAGTCCCAAGTAGTTGCTACGCGATACTACACTCAGACGAGTTTATCTTGAGAATATTATTAACCCGCGTGAGTAGTCATGCAGGCCGATAATATCTGAAGGATTTATGTAGACTCAGGGAACTCTTAGAACCTCGTTTTGTAGTTGATGAACCTATAGTCCACACCTTGTTGGGGATGGGTAGACCATGGCTCCATTCATGAGATCTCTAAAACCTAAGACTTGTGTGCTGTGATTGTGTACATATGTTTGTGTATATATTTGCCCATGTTTGCGCATTGCATACATCTCATTGCATCCATTGTTGGTTTCAAGGAATTCAGACATTCATTTCCTTTTCAAAAGATCAACAGAGCTTGGATCTTAAAAACAAAAACTTCTTCAGTTTTTCCAAAAAAAAATTTGCAGCTTTCCTTTGAGCTCCTTGAAACCATTCGGCTTTCATTTGCATCCCATACGCATGTCATAGCATGTGCATTTCTTCTCTGTCTTATCTCATGTCACCGTACTCCCTTCAGAATCGTCACACTGAATTCCCGACACAACTACAACACACGAGCCCAAGCTCGTCAAAGGATGTCAGAACAATACTGTGAAATGGACAGAGTTAACAATGAATTGAGTGAGCTCCGAGGAGGAATGGGGCAGATTCAGGAAGCAATTCAAGTTATGAGGGCAAAGATGGATACACAGGCGACGGTGGTCTCCGAGATTATCACTACAACTGTAGAACCTCCCGTTACTACTGTTAACCCCACTTTGGGCATGCCTTTTGACTTCATACGTACTTCGGTCATCACATCTACTCAGCAAACTACTCATTTGGTTAATGAAGCTCATCAAGCTATTCCTACCTTCGGACCAGCAGCAGTGCAAGCTCAGGTGCACCTAGTTTTTAAGAACCCACATCCGGTTTATGATTATGTCAATATGTCTGAGGAAGGAGATGATCGACATGATAGGCTGAAGGAAAGTGTAGAGACAATTCAGAGGAAATTGAAAGCAATGGAAGGGAGCAGTGTATTTAGTACTGATGGTAAAGACATGAGCTTAGTCTCAGGCTTAGTAATTCCACCCAAGTTCAAACTACCCAATTTTGACCTATACTCAGATGCGACCTGTCCTAAGTCGAATTTGGTCATGTATTACCGACGAATGGATGCATTTATGGATAATGACAAGTTCATGATCCACTGCTTCTAGGATAGTTTGAAAGGGGCTGCTGCAAAGTGGTATTTGACTTTGGATCAATCTAGAGTCCGTTGCTTTCAAGATGTATCTGATGCTTTTGTAAAGCATTACAAATATAACATGGACTTGGTGCCCGATCGCAGACAATTATTGAGCATGTCTCAGAATGATACTGAGTCTTTTAAAGAGTATGCGCAGAGATGGAGAGAGCTGGCTTCACAGGTAGAGTCACCTTTATCTGAAAAGGAGTTAACTGATTGGTTTGTCGACATGGTGAGACCGGAATTCTACGAAAGGATGATCAGTAGTGTGTCTGCTAATTTTTCCGATATTGTGGCTGTAGGGGTTAAAGTAGAGCTTGGTCTGAAAAGTGGGAAAAGGACCAAGGGAGCTGGTAGTTCAAGCGACGATGCCAAGAAATCCTTCAAAAGGGAAGGAGATACCAGTGTGGTGATGACAAACAAAAAGAAGAAAAATCTGTCCTGGAAACGTCAGCAGCAACAGTAGTGCTATGTTCAACATCTTGTCTATCCTGTTCAGCAACCTTATGTGGCCACCATCGCGCCAACATTCAATAACCAAGCTTCTGTTTATCAGCCGGTTCCTCAACCACCAATGTATCAACGAGCGCCCAACACTCCTGCTTATCCACAACGGACTCAAGCTTCTCGTCAGAACGTTCCAGGTAAAAGACAAGGTGGTAGGCCTCCGATTCCTCCTATTCCTATGACGTATACAGCGTTGTATCCTTCTTTGGTGCAACAAGGATTAATAACTACAAGGTCATCAGGCCCACCTCCTAATCCGCTTCCACCTTCTTACAATCCCAATGCTCATTGTGCATTCCATGAAGGTGCACCAGGCCATAATTTAGAAGGTTCTTTTGCTTTAAAGCATATTGTGAGGGATTTAGTGGAGAGAAACATTTTGTCTTTCGATGGCTCCCAGCCTAATATCAAGAACAATCCTTGCCCGCTCACGGGATAAGTAATGTTGTGGAGGATGTATCAAGACGAAGATAGATTAGGGGTCTGTGATTGAGCCTCTCTTTGTTTTTCTGTATTTGATTCCCTAAAGCTAGCAATCTTTGGCTGTTTCAACGATTTTCAGTTGTATTTCCTTTGCATGTTTGAATTTGTATTTGCTTATAAGCTTTGTTGTACTTTCAAATTGGCAAGGTTAATGAACTCTTTGTGCATCTTTTGATTAAGTCCATTCGTTTCACTCATCTACTTTTATGCTCATATAAAAAAAAATATCTTCATCTTGTTTCTTTCCATTTATCAAATTTGTTGTTAAGCAAAGATTAGGGAGGATGATGAAAACCTCGTGTTCATAATTGCTGTGGTATGCTGCTAATTAAACCTTGCCGATGATGTAAGGCATTGTTTCAATTCCTAAACACGGGAGAAATAAGGAAGATAATCCCTTGTTAACCCTTCAAGCCTAGAAGTAGGAGTTTTCTTTCCTTACACAAAAAAAACCCTTAAATCTCAACCTTGGGGCATGGTAGTTCTCAGTTTAACTTGGTTATGTGTTGTACCCAAAATTTTACCCTCAGATCATCAGATCATTTCATATCATCTTAAATCGTCCATTTTTGCAATTTTAGTTAAACATTTCATTTATCATTAATCATGCATTTTTCGTTAGAATTTAATTTGTTTTATTTCTTTTTTTCACTAACTATTTTCAATTATCTTTTTTATTATTTTTAGTTTTATTATTATTATTTCTGTTTTATTATTATTATTAATTTTATTATTATTAGTTTTATTATTGTTATTAATTTTATTATTATTAGTTTTATTATCATTATTAGTTTTATTATTATTAGTTTTATTATTACTAAGCTTTATTATTATTATTATTATTACTTTTATTTTGTTTATCTTCATGGTAAGTGGGGACCACTACAATACAAACACTTCACATGGATTGCCAATTTGGATTTATCAATGGCCAAAAAACATTCTTACACTTCACTTATCAATGGCCAAGAATCATTCTCATAAAGTCACATGGATTGCCAACTTGGATTTATCAATGGCCAAAAAACGTTCTTACACTTTACTCATCAATGGCCAAGAATCATTCTCATAAAGTCACATGGATTGCCACATCAACACTCCCACTTTATTCACACTATAAATAAGATCTCTCATTCTCTCATTTTGGACACTAGATTCACCCCACACAAAGGCTGAATACTCTCTTAATTTTCTCCCTCAATTATTCTTGCAAATTTCCTGGAGAGAAGGCTCGTCTTCATTTTTCCATAACTCGCGTCATTGAAGAGGCAGTGGACCGTCTCCACTAGGTAACATTCACCTCTTTTATTTCTCCGTTTTCAAAGTACCATGATCATTTATCTATGTTGTTATCAAGTTCATTAGCATGTTAATATTTTTCTGGAAAAAGTATTGTAATATCCTATAATTTTTGTTTGGTTTTATTATGAATGATGTTTAAAAGATAAGATAAAAATTCAAAAAGACAAAAAACATGCTTCATCACCGCCCTTTTATTATTTCACACTATTTTTATTTTATTTTTCATTTATTTCTTAATTTTGTTTCTCTAGTTTTTATTTTAGGAGCACTTTGAATTTTTAGTTTCAATTTATCATGTTATTTCTTGAATTCGTAACTTTTTCTTTCGAATTTTGTTTTAATTTTTATTTTTCGCTTGCGATCTTTATTTCGATTTTTAGGGCCAATGATATTACAAAATCATGACTTAGTTGATTTATGCAAAATGACTAAAAAGTCTTGATATGTATGAGGCTCATTTCTTTATTTTTGTTGGTCAATGAAAGTCGAATATCAAAAGATTATCGATCCCCCGATTAAATCTTGATCAAGACGAGACTAACTTTATTCTTCATTTCGAGACCATTTTCTTTACATTAGGCCGATGACATTGCACAAATCTTGACTTTGATTATTTCAAATCAATAAAGTCTTGATAAATATGAGGCCACTTTTTACTTATTTTTATTGGTCGATGAAAGTCAAAAATCTAAGATTATCGATTTATCGATTTAAATCTTGATTAAGACGAGACCAACCTTATTTTTTTATTCCGGTTTCATTATCTTTATTTTGGTCGATGATATAACAAACTTCATAATTTGATTGATCTCATTAAAGCGACAAAACTTTGACCAATATGAGACCACTTTTTTTTATTTCAGTTTCATTTACTATTTAGTCGATGAAAGTCAAGAATCATTGATTATCGATTTCTCGATTAAATCATGATTAAGACGAGACAAACTTTGTACATACCCTTAGGTCTTTACCTTAGTACATATATTATCTTAGCAAGCAAAAAATTAACACAAATTAAAACAAGAGGTTCCCGTAGAGTATTACGGACGTTTAGGGTGCTAATACCTTCCCTATGCGTAACCAACCCCCGAACCTTAGATCTCCCCTCTTTAGGTTTTTAAACGATCTTGAACCTTTCCTTTGGATAAATCAAAGTCGGTTGTAAAAGAAATATGATGCAAGTTAATTAATAGCTTGTTATCCAATTTTCACCGCAACAGAAATGGCGACTTCACTGCGGATGAGTTCGACCTATTGCTGGTCCTTTCCTAAGTGGGTTAAGCCTATCTTGTTTGTCTTTGTGTTATTTATATGTTTGCTTGCTTATATACTTGTATATCTGTATATACCTGTTGTGCTTGGGCTTTTTCTGTGTGCAGGGTGGTTACTTTGAGTGGTGAGGATAAGTCCTAACCCGGACTTGAGCGTACACATATGATAGGATCGTGGACATAGTCAAGGAGACTTCGAGGGAGAAATCCCAAAGGAGTTGACTTGAGGTTCCACACTCAGTTGAGGCCCTCTTGAAAGTGGTATAAGCTAAACGAGCAATCGTGAAGGCGTTACTACTTTCAACCTTGGTGCCAGAGATACTGATGACCATTAGTTACCCTTTACCCCACCTGGCCTATTTAGGATGTAGTGCGATGATTATGAGGGAGTAATCCTAAATGATTGCTACGCGATACTACGCTCAGACGAGACTCTCTTGAGGATTTTATTGATCACCGACCAATTGGGAAGTTGATAAAATCTGAAAGATGGGTTGTTGACTCTGGGAACTCTTTAGAACCTTGCTCTGCAGATACAAGAACCCTAGTACACACCCTGTGGTTAGTTCTTTACCCAGACTTCATGTTGTGATCTCGAACCCTTGATCCTGTTGCATGTGTTTTTGCATCCTGTTTGCATTGCATTGCATTTCATTTGCATATTTGCATGTCTCATTGCATACGTCTGTCTGCCCAGCTACTCATTTCCAGTGGTCTCTATCTTCCAGTGTCATCTGTGAGTCGTCAAGCTGATTCCTCGACACCGATACCAGACTAGAGCTAATTACAGACGCAAGATGTCAGAGCAAGAGGCACACAATGCTGAGGTCCGAATGAAGATCGATGACCTTAAGTCGAGCATGACTAAACTCACTGAGATGCTCCAAGTTTTGATTGCTAGGGGAGAGCCACCCCAAAGGACTATCATCCAGGAAGTTTCAGGCGCTGATCCTCCACTAGTTCAGATGCCACCTTCAACTTGGCCAGAGTTTGGTTTGCCACGCAACTGCTCTCCACCGATTGCATCTACTACTATGGTTGGTCAGAATGCTATGCCAGTGTTTCAAGCTCCTGTTTTTGCCGAACCTCAACCTATAGTTTAGACTATTCGAGCTCCCTTTGAGGATCCCCGCTATGAGTACAACGCTGCTAGTGCTCAGGGTGAAAAACCTGAAGACTTTGTTGAACCTGAAATTTTCCGTGAGCAGTTTCAGGCTTTAGACAAAAGACTCAAGGCTGTTGAGGGTAATGATTTCTTTAATGTGGATGCAGACAACATGTGCTTAGTGTCTGACCTTGTTATACCTGCTAAGTTCGTAACTCCAGATTTTGTGAAGTACAAGGGTCACTCTTGCCCAAGAGCTCATTTGGTCATGTATCTTCGCAGGATGACTGCTCATGCCAAGAATCAGAAATTGCTTATCCACTGTTTTCAAGACAGCTTGAGTGGAGCATCGCTCAAATGGTACATGGGTCTCGAGCAAAACTCTATCCATAGCTTCCAAGACCTCACAAATGCCTTCATGAAACAGTATAAGTATAACCTCGACATGGCTCCTGATCGCCGTCAACTGCAAAACATGTCTCAGAATGATAAGGAATGTTTTAAGGAGTATGCTCAGCGCTGGAGGGAGTTGACTTCCCAGGTTGAACCTCCTTTGGCTGAGAAAGAGTTAACCGGAATGTTCATGGATACCCTGTCCCCATTCTATTAGGAGAAGATGGTTGGAAGTGTTTCCTCCAATTTCATTGATTTGGTTACTATTGGCCAAAGATTAGAGGAAGGTCTTAAGAAGGGAAAAGTATCCAAGGCTGTAGAATCTTCCAATGTTGTGAAGAAATCTTATGGTAACTTTCAGAAGAAAAAGGAAGAATAGACTGATGCTGTCATGGTTGAAGCAAGAAGGCCTCGTCCCCAACCTCGGTATACCATTCGCCCTGTTGTCGCTGCTATTACTCCTGTGGTTGCTGAACCACGACCAACTCAAGCTTTCCAACGTCCGGCTGCAGGACAGAGCCAGTATTGTAATAGGGGTCAATTTGATCCTATTCCCATGACTTACACTGAACTTTATCCTGGTTTGGTTCAACAAGGTTTGATTACCATAAGGCCTCTGCCTCCTCCTCCAAATCCTCTTCCAGCCGGCTATAGGGCTGATCTTCATTGTGAATACCATCAAGGTGGTGCAGGCCATAACTTGGAAAGTTGCTTTGCGTTGAAGGCTAGAGTACAAGAGCTGATGAGGAACAAAATCCCCTCCTTTAAGGATAATCCCAATGTCCAGAGTAACCCTTTGCCAGGGCACGCCAAGTGAAGCTTCAGTCGACTTCAGCATGCTATTCTCCTAAAAGCTAGTGTTTCAGACAGGACAACTCATCCTTGTGTTGATTAGTAACCAGGCCTTGTTTCTTGTTGTTTACATTTTCCTTATTTTGTAATGGTTGTTTGCTTTCAATTATGTTTGTACTTTCTCAATGAAATGAGCATTTGCAACTTTTTGATTCAATTCATTTGTGTTTGCTATTTACTTCTTAATGCTTCCTCTTTCATGAAAAATAAAATTAAAAAATTCTCTTTTCCACTTTCTTTTTTATTATGCAAAGATTGGAGGGAGGATGATGAAAAGATATACCCATAATTGCTGTTGGTATGCTTTTAAATCAAAACTTTGTTGACGATGTAAGGCATTGTTTCAATTCCCAAACACTGGAGAAATAAGGAAGTTAATCCCTCGTCAACCTCTTTGAGCCTAGAAGTAGGAGTTTCTTTTCTTTACAAATAAAAACCCGCAATCTTAACCTGGGGCAGGGTAGTTCTCAGTTAACTTGACTGTGCATTCAAATACAAGAGTAGCATTCAAGACGTCTTTCGACAAAGTTCACAAATGTTCCTTCGCACACAGCAAACAAGTGTCGAAGATGTCTTTCAAGCCAAATGCCAACGATGGTTCGTTGTAATCCTTAAGCCAGGCAGTCACTAAAAAAAAAGTTTGTAGTACAACCAAAGGAGGAAATCTTTAAATTCTTTATCCTGAAAGTCCTCAATGGCAGACAATTTTGTAAGGAAGTAGTGACCGCCATTTCAAAGTCCTTTAACTTCTGATCCATCATCATTACTATCATCAGTGCAATTCCTATCCTATGGGAACCTGAGTGCATAGTTTGAGTTAACTGAGCATAGGACTGGAGATCATCACGAAGATTGGGTGGGCACAAATAAACTTTGAGCTTTTATCCTTTGTTTCGTAAACCGTGAACCAGACCACGTTATAACCCTCAAAAGACCTAACTGAAGCAAGGTTATTTTGAAAGCATACTACAGCGAGGTTGCGTAAACTGACTCCTAAAGATCTTTGCAGATCATCTATTTTTGGTATCACACCTTTTGCTTAAACTTTTCACTTTAATGTCTTGAACCGCCGTGTTCTGATTAATGACTCATATACTTTGCACCTGTTTCAAAATGATTTTGATTTCAAAAGTTGCATGAACTTTGCATTTACCATGTTTGTACAAATACTTTTGTTTGCAAACTAGCTTTCTTCTTAAGGAATTTTCAAACATTTGAGAAACCTGGTCGGTGATCCAATCAGGGGCAAGTTCCTTCTATTTCCTTTTGAGAATCATTTCAAGATTTGTGGTTTAATGGCAACTTCTCAGATTTGGTTTATTCAGAAGAGGTTTCAAGACTCAGACTGGGGCAAGCCTTCCCAGTGTA
This sequence comes from Lathyrus tuberosus, assembly GCA_022829125.1. Classification (NCBI taxonomy): domain Eukaryota; kingdom Viridiplantae; phylum Streptophyta; class Magnoliopsida; order Fabales; family Fabaceae; genus Lathyrus; species Lathyrus tuberosus. The sequence continues at coordinate 3,679,984 of JALAZF010000266.1, read as the reverse complement.
CAGTAAAACAATCATCCTTCAAGACTCATACTGGGGCAAGCAATCCCAGTGTACAGCAAAAATAATCATCTTTCAAGACTTAGACTGGGGCAAGCTTTCCAAAGAGCACCGTGAAACAGTCAGTTACCGAGTAGACAAGCTAAAGCAATGATCAGCTCATCTACAATAATCAGCTAGTCTGGTGCAGTTTACTTGAAGAATCCCCAAACAGCTCTTCATCCTTCCTACAAGGATCATCAATTTGGATACAGTTTACCAGTGTGGCAATGATGTGTTCAGCAGTAGCATCTCTAGTCCCAAGTAGAATGGCAGTGATCTCCATATTGAGGAATCAGTCCTCCAGTCTTGTCTTCTCCCAGAAAGAGTCGAGCTGTGTCGTCAACATCTGCATTTGCATTTAATCATATATCATATGCATAATTTATACCATATGCATACCATGGGTGTTTCATCCTTATTTGCATTTCGCCCGAGGTCGTGTCGTTATCCATGTCTTACCTTACCAAAACGTTACCTGTCCTTTCATTCAGTGTCATTCCTGAATGTTGTCATTCTCTTGCGCATCAAATCCTGTTGATAGATGTTGGTCTACTCTCATTCCAGTGCTATTCCTGGATCTTTATATTCTCTCACTCCAGTGCCATTCCTGGATATCTTGTTCCTCTTGTTTCTCCCAGTGCTATTCCTGGAAGTTTTGCATATCTTCTATAACCTCCATCAAATTTGCTTGGATATCTCTCAGTGCCATTCCTGAAAGTCTTTTTGTCCATTCAGTGCCATTCCTGGATGAGTTTTCTCCTTTACATTCAGTGTCATTCCTGGATGTCTTTCTCACTATCATTCGATACCATTCCTGAATATAGTGATCCACCTTTACTTTCAGTGCCATTCCTGAAAGTTCACAGTCACTTAATGCTTTCTTGGATATTGTGATTCCTCTTATCCAATGCTTTCTTGGGTCCCTACCTTTCTCATGTTTATCTGATGCCTTCTCAGATATTATAAGTTTACCTCTCATTCAAAGCCATTATTGGATGTCTGGTTTCTTTACCATCCGATGCCTTTCCGGATGTGTGTCCCTTTCTGATATTTTACCAGATCGGGTCTTTGTTCACTTTTATCTAAAGCCATTATTAGATATTGTGAGTCATACCTTTCATTCAAAGACATTATTGGATGTCTAGTTTCTCTACCATTCGATGCCTATCCGGATGTGTCTCTCCTTCTGATGTTTTTTCAGCTTGAGTCTTTGTTCACTTTATCTAAAGCCGTTATTAGAGATCGTGAGTCATACCTTTCATCCAAAGCCATTATTGGATGTCTGGTTTCTCTACCATTCGATGCCTATCCGGATGTGTCTCTCCTTCTGATGTTTTTTCAGATTGAGTCTTTGTTCACTTTATCTAAAGCCGTTATTAGATATCGTGATTTATACCTTTCATTTAAAGCCATTATTGGATGTCCAGTTTCTATACCATCTGATGCCTTTCCGAAGGTATCTCCCTATTTCTGATGTTTTTCAGATCGAGTCTTTATTCACATTCGTCTAAAGCCATTATTAGATATTGTGATTTGTACCTTTTGTTCAAAGCCATTATTGGATGACTGGTTTCTTTGCATTCAATGCCATTCTTGAATGTAGCCTCTGTTCACATTCATCTAAAGCCATTATTAGATATCGTGATTTGTACCCTTCATTCGAAGCCATTATTGGATGACTGGTTTCTTCGCATCCAATGCTTTCTTGGATCCCTGCTTTGTTCATTTTTATCTAAAGCCATTATTAGATATCGTGATTTGAACCCTTCATTCACAGCCATTATTGGATGACTGGTTTCTTTTGCCATCTGATGTTTTTTTGGTTGTTTCTTTCTCTGTCTTTTCTGGTTTTTCTTGAAGATCCCGTTTGAACTCTTCAGTATAAGAAGATTCCAGAAAATCTTTTGTTGGTGTCTATCCTTTTATTCCAAATTGATCCCCAGTAGAGATCATGTCTTCTTTCTGGTTCCATGTCCCAGTAAAGAGTGTGCTTTTACTTCCCCAGTGTTTCCTCAGAGTCTCCCCATTGAGTCTCTTATGTTGGTTAGTCTGTATCCCCAGTGAGTCTTCCTCATGGATACTAACCTTATCCTTCCCCAGTAAGCTCACCTGTGGTGGATTGCCCTTCATCCTTGGTGATTTGTTTGTTTGCACCTTTGCATTTATCATTCCACCATTTTTATCATATTAGAGTTCACGGCATGTCAGCATTTTGTCCATAGCATTGCATATCAGTGCATCTGAGGGCAAAATTTTCGGTTATCTATATTTAAATACCTTCCACCATGATTTCATGAAGATTTTCATCTCACATGTCATCCGGTGAAGATATTTAAATAGGGGCAACTGTTGTACCCCAAATTTTACCCTCAAATCATCAGATCATTTCATATCATCTTAAATCGGCCATTTTTGCATTTTTAGTTAAACATTTCATTGATCATTAATCATGCATTTTTCGTTAGAATTTAATTTGTTTTATTTCTTTTTTTCACTAACTATTTTCAATTATCTTTTTTATTATTTTTAGTTTTATTATTATTATTTATGTTTTATTATTATTATTATTAATTTTATTATTGTTATTAATTTTATTATTATTAGTTTTATTATTATTATTAGTTTTATTATTATTAGTTTTATTATCATTATTAGTTTTATTATTATTAGTTTTATTATTACTAAGCTTTATTATTATTACTTTTATTTTGTTTATCTTCATGGTAAGTGGGGACCACTACAATACAAACACTTCACATGGATTGCCAACTTGGATTTATCAATGGCCAAAAAGCATTCTTACACTTCACTTATCAATGGCCAAGAATCATTCTCATAAAGTCACATGGATTGCCAACTTGGATTTATCAATGGCCAAAAAGCATTCTTACACTTTACTCATCAATGGCCAAGAATCATTCTCATAAAGTCACATGGATTGCCACATCAACACTCCCACTTTATTCACACTATAAATAAGATCTCTCATTCTCTCATTTTGGACACTAGATTCACCCCACACAAAGGCTGAATACTCTCTTAATTTTCTCCCTCAATTATTCTTGCAAATTTTCTGGAGAGAAGGCTCGTCTTCATTTTTCCATAACTCATGTCATTGAAGAGGCAGTGGACCGTCTCCACTAGGTAACATTCACCTCTTTTATTTCTCCATTTTCAAAGTACCATGATCATTTATCTATGTTGTTATCAAGTTCATTAGCATGTTAATATTTTTCTGGAAAAAGTATTGTAATATCCTATAATTTTTGTTTGGTTTTATTATGAATGATGTTTAAAAGATAAAATAAAAATTCAAAAAGACAAAAAACATGCTTCATCACCACCCTTTTATTATTTCATACTATTTTTATTTTATTTTCCATTTATTTCTTAATTTTGTTTCTCTAGTTTTTATTTGAGGAGCACTTTGAATTTTTAGTTTCAATTTAACATGTTATTTCTTGAATTCGTAACTTTTTCTTTCGAATTTTGTTTTAATTTTTATTTTTCGCTTGTGATCTTTATTTCGATTTTTAGGGACAATGATATTACAAAATCATGACTTAGTTGATTTATGCAAAATGACTAAAAAGTCTTGATATGTATGAGGCTCATTTCTTTATTTTTGTTGGTCAATGAAAGTCGAATATCAAAAGATTATCGATCCCCCGATTAAATCTTGATCAAGACGAGACTAACATTATTCTTCATTTAGAGTCCATTTTCTTTACATTAGGCCGATGACATTGCACAAATCTTGACTTTGATTATTTCAAATCAATAAAGTCTTGATAAATATGAGGCCACTTTTTACTTATATTTATTGGTCGATGAAAGTCAAAAATCTAAGATTATCGATTTATCGATTTAAATCTTGATTAAGATGAGACCAACCCTATTTTTTCATTCCGGTTTCATTATCTTTATTTTGGTCGATGATATAACAAACTTCATAGTTTGATTGATCTCATTAAAGCAACAAAACTTTGATCAATATGAGACCACTTTTTTTTATTTCAGTTTCATTTACTATTTAGTCGATGAAAGTCAAGAATCATTGATTATCGATTTCTCGATTAAATCATGATTAAGACGAGACAAACTTTGTACATACCCTTAGGTCTTTACCTTAGTACATATATTATCTTAGCAAGCAAACACAACATAACACAAATTAAAACAAGAGGTTTCCGTAGAGTACTACGGACGTTTAGGGTGCTAATACCTTCCCTAGGCGTAACCAACCCCCGAACCTTAGATCTCCCCTCTTTAGGTTTTTAAACGATCTTGAACCTTTCCTTTGGATAAATCAAAGTCGGTTGTAAAAGAAATGTGATGCAAGTTAATTAATAGCTTGTTATCCAATTTTCACCGCAACATTATGCAATCAAATGCAAGCGCATCGTGTAAAGCGCCAGTCAACTCTCTCAAATCAAGTGACTTCCTAGCTTTTGGAAACTTGAATCTATAGCTTTAGTTAACTGAGTGTAGGATTGAAGTTCATCACGAAGATTGGGTGGGACAAATAAACTTTGAGCCTTTATCCTTTGTTTCATAAACCGTGAACCAGGCCACGTTACAACCCTTAAAAGACCTAATTGAGGTAGGGTTGTTTTGAAAGCATTCTACAGCAAGGTTGATTAACCTGACTCCTAATGATCTTTGCTAAATGTGTGCCTGTTGATCCAAAAATCTGTCATTCTGTAAATAACCAGATATGCGTTGTTTTTATTTATTTACTCACTCCACTGTGTGTGTTTTCATCAATAAACTTTGTTTTCAAAAGCTTGCATGAATTTTGCATTAAGATTGCCAATTTTTAAATGAACAATACTTGTTTACAAAAATAATTCAACATCAAAAGAATCCCAACAGATGCAGCCAGTTAGGGGATTTGACTTGATAAAGGAAGCTCAGTCAGGGGCAACCAAGCAGAAGGATCTGCTAATCCACCATTCCAGGAGTTATTGAATCAGGGGCAGAACTCTTCAAGTTCAGAATATTGGGGCAAGTCTTCTTGATGTCATCTGATGACAAGTTTAGACTCCAACGACCCATCAACAGGGGCAAGTTTGTTCCCAAGTTGTTTTTACCACAGCCTAACGGACTTTGTATTGCAAATAACTAAGGCAGTTATGTCAAGATTCATGAATCTTTTCAAAAGTTTGAAGATATTGAAGCATCTGGTTTGCTAATTCTTCTGTAAAATCCTTTTGATAACTTATCCTCAAAGACCAGTTAATCAGAAGCAGTCAGGTCGAGAATCGGCAAATCTCTAAAAGGTCAATTAGTTTGGGGCATCTCCTTCACAGATCAACCAGTCTGAAGAACAAGTTCAAGGATTTTGTTGTGTAAATGCAGTTAATCTGGGGCAGTTATGTCGAGATTCATAAATCCCTCAAAGAGTTTGAAGATATTGAAGCATCTTGTATGCCAGATCTTCTGTAAAATCCTCTTGATATTTTCTTCTGACAGACCATGTACTCTGGGGCAGATGAGTTATGCAGAACTACTCATCTTTTGCAATATCTTTTGCTAGCTCCCTAGTAAGCTGTCTCTTCGGCTAAATCTTGGCAATTCTCCATGGACTTCCCTCCAATGAAGAAATCAAGTTTGTAATCTTGAAGTAGAACCACTGATTCTGCAAGTTCATCCCCAGTAATGGTCCAATCTGATGAGTTTGGCTGGGTATCCTTTGTCGAGATGTTTATTTCATCTCCAGTTTCGCTTCTTGTCTGTTTTGTCAACATAAGCATAAGCATAAATATGGCATACATGCATTCTCATATGCGTGGCATCTTAGCATCTCTTCTACCTTGTTCTGGTGTTTACCTTCTTTGTTCAATTTGGCGTTTATCTCCCCAAGTGACTGGGTTTGTCTATCCTCTCCAATAGAGTTGTCAGTCCTAGGTACAAAATGCTCATCCTTTCTGAATTCCCCACAGAGTTTTATCCTCGTGGATGATGGTTGGTTCAGTTGTCTTTTCCACATTTGGATAAGATAAATCCCCATTTGAGCGCATTCCTCAAAGGTCGGAGTCTTGTTTGACCGTTTCTTTCTAGCTTGTTCCTAGATTGAACTTTGGTCCCTGGCATGTTTGGTTGTTGAACCTAGTTTGAACGTGCATTTATTTTGCACTTTGTCTCCCAGGAAGAATCTTTTACAAGATCCTCATTAAAGACAAAATTATTTCTCCAACAGTGTTGTGATATCAACATATCTTTGGAATTTTTAACCGACAACAAGTAGCAATCTCTTTGAGAAGCTTGTTTTTCTATGGCGATAAGTGGAAGTCTCTTCTGAGAAGCTTATCTATCTCTGGTACTATTCAACCTTTTTACAACCATAATTGGTATTCCCCAGGAAGTCTTATCTTCAGTTATGCAACCCCGGTACTAACCTATCAGATACTGTACCTTTATTGGGGCCCATCTTTTGGTTCAATCTCCAATGAGGCTCTTCTTCATTCTAAAGTGCCAATCGGTCATACTTAAACCTGTTGTTCCATCACTTTGGATATCCTTGGATGTATTTTCCCAGTGAAGATCGTCTTTCTGGTTCAACCTTCATTGAGGATCTTTATTTCTAGAATGTCATCTAGTCACGTTTAGACTTGATGATCAATCATTCTAGATACCTTTATTGGGGCCCATCTTTTGGTTCTATCTCCAACGAGGTTATTTTTCCTTCTAAAGTGCCAATCGGTCATACTTGAACCTGTTGTTCCATCACTTTGGATGTATTTTCCCAGTGAAGACCGTCTTTCCGGTTCAACCTTCATTGAGGATCTTTATTTCTAGAATGTCATCTAGTCATGTTTAGCCTTGATGATCAATCATTCTAGATACCTTTATTGGGGCCCATTTTTTGGTTCAATCTCCAATGAGGTTATTTTTCCTTCTAAAGTGCCAATCGGTCATACTTGAACATGTTGTTCCATCACTTTGGATGTATTTTCCCAGTGAAGACCGTCTTTCCGGTTCAACCTTCATTGAGGATCTTTATTTCTAGAATGTCATCTAGTCACGTTTAGCCTTGATGATCAATCATTCTAGATACCTTTATTGGGGCCCATCTTTTGGTTTAATTTCCAATGAGGTTATTTTTCCTTCTAAAGTGACAATCGGTCATACTTGAACCTGTTGTTCCATCACTTTGGACGTACTTTCCCAGTGAAGACCGTCTTTCCGGTTCAACCTTCATTGAGGATCCTTTCTTTCTAGAATGTCATCTAATCATGTTTATCCTTGATGATCAATCATTCTAGATACCTTTATTGGGGCCCATCTTTTGGTTCTATCTCCAATGAGGTTTTTTTTTCCTTCTAAAGTGCCAATCGGTCATACTTGAACCTGTTGTTCCATCACTTTGGATGTATTGTCCCAGTGAAGACCGTCTTTCCGGTTCAACCTTCATTGAGGATCATTTCTTTCTAGAATGTTATCTAGTCATGTTTAGACTTGATGATCAATCATTCTAGATACCTTTATTGGAGCCCATCTTTTGGTTCTATCTCCAATGAGGTTCTTCTTTTTCTAAAGTGCCAATCGGTCATACTTGAACCTGTTGTTCCATCACTTTGGATGTCCGTGGATGTATTTTCCCAGTGGAGACCGTCTTTCCGGTTCAGCCTTCATTGAGGATCCTTTCTCTCTAGAATGTCATCTAGTCACGTTCAGACTTGATAATCAATCATTTTAGATACCTTTATTGGAGCCCATCTTATGGTTCTACTTCCAATAAGGTTGCTTTTCGGTCCCAGAGTGTCGGCCAATCATGCGTGGACTTGTTGATCCACTACTCTGGATATTCCTCAGTTGAGATCATCTCTTGATTTTACCACCAGTGAGGATCTTTCGCTTCTAAAACATCACCCAGGTCAAATGTGAACTTAAACCCAAAGTCCAACTCATATTGGCAGTCAAAATCCAGCTTATACTGTTATTTCAAATCCAGCTCATGCTGGTACGCAAAGTTTATCTCTGTCTTTTCTGGTTTTTCTTGAAGATCCCGTTTGAACTCTTCAGTATAAGAGAGCCCCAGAAAATATTTTTTGATGTTTATCCTTTTATTTCAAAATGATCCCCAGTGGAGATCATGTCTTCTTTCTGGTTTCATGCCTAGTAAGAGTATGTCTTTATTTCCCCAGTATCGTCCGGTCATATATAAACCTGTCGTCCATCTCTCTGGATCTTTTCCCAGTGGAGAATACCTCTCCGGCTCCTATCTCCAGTGAGGATCTGTAGGGTTTTCCCCTTTATTTTTCTATCCCCAGTATTCCCTCAGAGTCTCCCCAGTGAGTTTCTTTTGTTAGTTAGCTTGTATCCCCAATGAGTTTTCCTCAGGGATACTAACCTTCATCCTTCCCCATTAAGCTCACCTGTGGTTGTTTGCTTTTTATCCTTTGGTGTCTGGTTTTGTCTGCATTTTGCACTATCATGACATCATATCATCATACTAGTAGCTCATGACACGTCAGCATTATAGGTTAGTTTTGTCCATAGCATTGCATATCGTTGCATCTAAGGGCAAAATTTTCGGTTACCTATATTTAAATATCTCTCACCATGATTTAATGAGGATTTTCATCTCTCATGTCATCTGGTGAAGATATTTAAATAGGGGCAACTGTTGTACCCTAAATTTCGCCCTTAGATCCATTAATCTTTTACATATCATCTTAGGTCAATCATATTGCATAACTAACCCAATTTACCAGGTTTTGTTTATTTTGTTTTGGATAGATCATCCATCATTTAAGCTCCTAAGCTGTGGAATCAAAGGTTTTCGGTTGAGATGTGGGGTGTTTCTTTGTCACGAGAGGATCTTAACATGAGAACCCAAATGTGGAGGTGCATATAGTTACAACAAGCCCATCACCATAAAAGTCCATTTTTGTTTTAAAATAATTACAATATTACAAAAAATAAAAATGGAAATGAGGAAAACCACATGCTGGTGGCAAAGAGGAAGCGCTGTAAGCCATCTTTGACTTTTCAACTCCATTCCTCTAGCCCATGAGAGGACGACATGTGGCTTGGCATAGAACAGTGAAAATAACATAAACGTTATTCCCCGCCTTCTTCATGGCTTCGCCCTATCATCCAAGAGAATCACATCCGGCTACAAACATAGACAAACTTCTGCAGCTCCTATCCTTGGCGTGTTACCCACTCCTTTTGAAGTCCCCAACCATTTCCTCTTTGAGCTCTCATGCCTATGGTTTATTAAAAGTTACCGTGAGAATATGACCTTTGTTCAGCATAAGGGTTGTCATCTCTACAGAAATCCTTGTGCAATCCCAACCATTACCCCTTTTAAACCCCACTCTTATGACACAACAAAAGGGAAATTTGAATCAACACATAGAAATGTGAAACATGACAAACTGAGTCCTATCCTCTAAAGCTTAATGCTATATGTGAGGCGATTTTTTCTCCAAGGTTGACCAAATTTAAAGGCTGAAAAGAGTTTTATGTAAACCCTAATTTGTTACCCTATGAACAAAGCATTTGGCCCTTGTGTTTCAAAGATCCGTTACAAACTCCTTTGGCTATAAAAGGAGAACCATTCTCCTTTGTTCATCACCAACAATTTTCACAAAGCACTCTAAAAATCTATGAGTTTTGAGTTTCACGAGTAAGAAAGAGGGGGAGGATTGCTTTGAAGTTTTTGCTCGTTCAGAAAGAGGAGAAGTCAGCACACACTTGAAGGTGCAGTGGACATATTCCACTTGGTAACTACACTCTCCATATTTAATATCCATGCTCATGTATTACTGACATTATCATATCTCTTCATAAGCTGCTTGTGTAATGTGTTTGATGTTTCTATTCATTCATCCATAATGTGACAATAATGTGTATTTGAGTCTGCTTAACTTTTTGTCCATGACCTGCTACCATCATATTCTACTTGTTAGTTGTATGGACCATTGATATATCTTGTATTCACTTCACCAACTACTGTTGAATCCTTGGAAGTTTATGTCTGCTGATTTGATTTGATGCTCACAATTCTTCATGATGATTGTTTTGTCACTCAAAATTAGGATAGATTGGTATGCCAAGATGGATATGTACCTTTGAGGATCCTTTGAGGTTATTGCTTTGCGATATCATGCTATGCTCTTCATGTTAAGCTTTAGTGTTTAGGATGTGTGTACAAGTTTCAAATTTGTCATTTGATGTGTCTCCAAGTTGTGAATGTATTTGCTAAACTATGTGATGAGGGTATATGTACCAACCTGAGTTTAAACTTTACCAACATGTGTTCATATTATACTGACTGCCATTTATGTTTGTCTCTAAAAAATGAAATTTGGTGATGAACTCATTTTGACATAGTACCACATCCACACACTTTTGCACATCTGATAGTGCACATAAAATCGCCATGTCATACTGTTGTCAATATGTGATTGATATTTAGTGAATGTAGATAAATCCATGGTATGAATGCCTTGCCTTGTTTAAAATTTGTTGGTCCATGTGCCTATCTTTGGTTCACAGTATGTCATGTTTTTATGCCTTCATGGCATCATGAAACATCTCTGGTTGTGCCGCTACTATGAGCATGTTATACTTGTGCAAGTTTCTCAGTGTTCAGTTAGGATATATATGGATTGTTGATCTAATTGCATGATATACATCTCCATTTGTTCAAACTATTTTGTCTCACTTGTTTAGTTAAAATATGAGCTATTTTTCTACTATTGTTTTGTCACTGTTAATCTGATACCTGCTGTCTCTGTGACATTAGTTATCATGCCATGAACATATAGCATAACTTATCCCTGCCTTTGCCCCAAGTTGTTAACCAATGTTGAATTTATGCTGCTATGATCCTACCTTGTAGCTTTTCTCCTAAATTTGTGTTTATGCTATCATGTTGTTTCCACCTATTTGAACTATCATTTCACAAACATTTCTGGTACATCTCTATCCATGTTATGTTTTTATTTTAAACCAATGTGATTTGTATGCTTAAACCTCACAATGATACATTTTCAACTCTTGCCATGCTGTTTGTTTTGAGTTAATGTACTTTGTGTGCCTATGACTGATGTATAGAATGTCAATTTCCTGAAATCTATGCCTGCTACCATTATTCATGTTGCCATGATTGCTGAATATACTCTTGTTGGTAAAAGGTTCTTCATGAATATGCTTGTTCCCATGCTGTCAATTATTGATGTGAAACACTCTATGTTTTTGTTCTCATGCGATGATTCACTTGAGTTGTTTTTGAACTGTCCGCTTCTTGATGATTTATGTTAAGTTTGTTTGCTGGCATTCTTCATTAAGAATCATGTTTGCCCTGATTTCTATGATGTTGTTTAGTATTTTGCACCTCCCACTAGTTGAGATGACGTGGTGAGCATTTATGGTAAGTTCAGTTATGCATGATACTGATTGTCCCTATGTCAAGGCCTTGTTTTACTTTGTGTATTAATCAGTACAGAACCTGCATTAATTCACACCCCAATACCAGTTTGACAAATTGAGGTTTGAACCTGTTATACCATATATTCAGAACTGTTCTCATTGCCTCTGATGTGTGTTTGCATTACCAAAGTCAGAATTTACATGTTTAAACTGATCCAAATTAGTTCACAGTGGCAAGGATACTTGGTTTGTGTTTGGTTTGACATTGCTTGGTTTTTCATCGTTTGGTAACTCATATAATGTTGAGGGTTTGTTATTTGCATAATCAAATTTTTCTTTCCTTTTCTATTGATAATTGCTTTACAATTTGAATGATTGTTGGTATGGCATGATGTTTTCTATTTAAACTCGCCTTGCTGTTATCTGATGTTTTTTGCCTTGCCAAGTTTGGTCCTACACACGCATAAGGGATTATAAGTTTATGGGGTGGGCACATACACTGGATGTATGGCCACCCCAGTGGTAAGAACACGCGCGCATTTACTACCAGGACTGGGGTTCGAATCCCCCTCGCCCCAGTCCTTTTATTTTAATTTTCCAATTTGATCCTTGTATCACATATATTGAATTGATGACCACCATTAGTACGCACGCGCACATTGGTAGGATTGGCCGTGTTTTGGGGCTGTACGCGTAGGGTCCTGGGTTCAATATCCATGGGGGCCTCCCCCTTTATTTTTATTAAATGTTGGTTTATGGTTTATGCTTCAAATTTCAAATCTTCATAACTTAACCATTTTTTATCCTTTTTCACTCATTCTTTTTGCTAAATGTTTCTAAATGAATTTACTTTTTGAACATAAAGATAAGTTGATGAAAATATTTAATCTCGAGGCCTTTATTCATGATGAGATTGAAAGTACATTTTTTAGGGTTTTTATTGCACTTCTTTATTTATCTTGCCATGTTATCTTTGTTCACCTTGTTTAAGTAATGTCTAATATGTGTAGTTCTAATCTTGCATGATGTTGTAAACTTGTTTCATTAGATTGTTTTGGCTATTTAATATTACATCTTCATGTAAACATTCATATAAACTCCTTATTTCATAATAATAATAACTGTTATTCTCCCCATTCCAAAGGAAAGTCCTCCTAAATTGACTCGTAAGTCAATAAACAAATCACTTCACCTTGGCCTCATAAGAGCCTTCCTCTTCACCTTGGCCTCATAAGAGCCTTCCTCTTTCCTTGGCCTCATAAGAGCCTTTCCCTTTTCGTGGCCTCATAAGAGCCATTGAATCATAACTTAGCAATAGGTTAGAGTTTTGAACTCTATGTGATTCTCACCATCACGAGAACTCACTTTTCCCATCATAACTTATATTTAGAGAGTTTCTTAAAACTCTAAAAATGAGCTCACACTCATTTCCCCTTGGAACTTTGGCCATAGTCAATGGTTCCTCAAAATCACCCTTAGTTAGGTGAACTACGGTTGCTCTAATTCTTTAGTCAGATACGTAGGCACAAGATGCGACGTCTTGGCGAGCAAACTTAGTGTACATACCTTTAGGTCTTTACCTTTAACATATTCTTAGCAAACATAACATAACACAAACATAAACAAGAGGTTCCTGTAGAGTACTATAGATACTTAGGGTGCTAATACCTTCCATTAGTATAACCAACCCCCGAACCGTAGATCTCCCCCCTTTAGGTTTTTCTCGATCTTGAACCTTTCCTTTAGATAAATCAAAGTCGATGGTGAATTCAAAGAAATGTGATGCAAGTTAATCAATAGCTTGTTATCCGATTCTCACCGCAACAGACTTGAAAAGAGAAATCAGACCATGCAAAAATTAAGGATCAAAAGCAAAATCAAAAGAGGCCCTCATATCCTCATCAAAAACAAAATAAGACCCAGTGGCCACCGGGTCAAATCCAAAAGGTCGCTAACATCCATTCAAAAACAAAATAAGGTGGTTGCCACTTCGAGCAAGACTTGGATCATCACTCTTACACCATCAACCCTTTTGGAAGACAAATATGTGCAGAATTAACTGAACGTAGGACTGGAGAACATCACGAAGAAGGGGTGGGTACAAATCATATTTGAGATGAATATCCTTTGTTTCATGAACCATGAACTAAACCACGTTACAACCCTCGAAAGACCTAATTGAGGCAAGATTTATTCTGAAAGCATACTTTTGCAAGGTGGCGTAAACTGACTCCCCACCTATTTGCTAATCTTCAGCATTGGTGTCATTCCCCTTGCTATATCTTTCACACACCAAAATCAGCACAACGTCTGGACTAACGGTCCATTCGTCTCACATTATCACATCATTTCAATAAAACAAAATTTTCAAAACTTGCATGAGCATTGCATTAAGATTATCATTTGTAAATGTACAATTTTAACTGCAAATCAGTGCTTGATATCAAAGACACTACAACAATGGGAAATCAAAGAGGAACTTGAACTTTCAGTGGTGTTGACCCGAATCAAGGCTCCCTGAAAACCCCAATCAGGGGCAAATCCTTCAACAGCCCAATCAGGGGCAAATCCTTCAACAGCCCAATCAGGGGCAAGTCATCTCAAAATCACATCAAAGCTCATGTTCTGCAGATCAAATCATTTCAGAACTAGTTAATCAGGGGCAAAACATTACCATGTTCAGACACTGGGGTAAGACCAGTTGCATAAGGCATATCTTTTCTGTACCTTTAAGTTGGTCAAACAGATCATTCCAGGCACAAGAAATCATCAAGCTCAGAGCAAAAGCACAGTCTTCATGAGCTAATCATGTCGCTTCACACATTTTCAGGTCATCTCGACCACCAAGCACAGAGTAGTGGTTCTTTCAGAAATGAATCCATGATTTATCATCAAGTGATCAGACTTGGGGCATTGAGAGCATCTTCGTCTGCTTCAATCATGTTGTAACACCTCATTTCCCATCGCAAATAAATAATACATAATCAAATCAGAGTAAATAAAAATTCATTTTTTCCGACAGGAACAAGGATGCAATAATTAAAGAAAGAATACACAATCTCTACTCATAAATTTTGATACTTAACACAAAATGGAATCACCTCAAAGGGAAACTTTTTCCATATAAAAGGAAGGTTCAATTATGGAATAAAGCGGAAAGATCCATAACTGACTTGTTTTACAAAATAAATTGTTTTATAACATCAAAATATACATACAAAGGTAATACAAAATAAATCTAACAAAGGTATACATATATAACATAATCGTTCCCCGACTCCCGTGCTACGTATCAGAGCAGACACCAAGACCGACAAAAGAATGGAGAACTAATCTTCACAAAAGCCTCCAAGACTACTAATCTGCAATTGCCTCATAGAGAAACAAACCACAGCAGAAGGGTGAGAAATAACCACTAAATCAAGATTGCATAATAATATGCAAACACATAAAAATTCACATGCATAGTTATTCTCACCACAAGCATCATATACTAGTACACATAGTATATATCAATTACACCAACATAATCACATATTCCCACGTAAGGCACACCAAAGTCATAACATATGTAAACACACCACCACATCACATAGCACATGTCTATACATAACGCATATCATCCATAACCAATGCATTTATCACATATGCACATCAATTCACCAATCCAATCATAAATCTCAACATGTACTCAATCAATTCACAATTTCCACACATAATCAATCCATTCATGATTTTCTCACACATAATGCATCCATTCACAATTCTCACACATAATCAATCCATTCATGATTTATGCAAATGCACAGAGACCGACACAACGACTCTATGCAATGCATATGCGGTACCATCCATCTGTCAATCTCAACACTAGTTCACTCAGGAACTATTGGAACCATCGCTTGTTACTTAGTGTAACTCCCCGTAGGGAAAACGATGTTCCCAGTCGCTCACACCTCTTTGTATAAGGCACACGACGTTTATGGATCGCTCACACCTCTTTGTATAAGGAACACGACCCGATTGCTTACACCTCTTTGTATAAGGCACACGATCGTCTATAATCATCGCTCACACCTCTTTGTATAAGGCACACGATGTTATAGCGGATTCCCTCTGGAATCGTTTCATCGCTCACACCCACTAGGGCACACGACATCACAAGATGCATATCATGATGCTTGGCATTGAAGGACTCATGACAATCAAATGCATCTTCACACATATATGCAACCATAATCATGCATTTACAACCAAACACAACACATTGCATTTACTTGCCCTTAGGCCAAAAACCATCATCACAACATGTCATCACATGCATTCACATCCTATAACATCACACAAGTCATACAATATCCATATCAAAAGCACATTGCATGATACACATCAATTACACACAATTAATACGGTAAGAGTCGACAAAACGACACTATTCCAAATTCCTGACATAATTAAATCGGCCAACAATCTCAAAACCATTATAATAATAAAGAACAGCTCGATAGCTTTCCAACGATACCAAGAATGCTCAAAATGGATAATCAGAACACAAGTTATGGAATTAAACAGAAAAAGAATCACGAAATGACAACATTCTGCATCTCACTGGTCATACGCGTATTGCCCTGAGCCATACGCGTATTGCCTTGCTCACTCACCCATTCATACGCGTATTGCCCAAAGTGATACGCGTATGGGCAGAGACTGATTTTCCCAAAAGTTCCACTAAAAATCCAATACGCGTATTGCCTCACTCCATAGGCGTATTGTCCACTCCCATACGCGTATTGCCTAAAATCCTTTCTTGCCATACGCGTATTGCCCAACCCAATACGCGTATTGCCTTGCCTGATACGCGTATGGGCAGCGAAAACCCATAATTTTTCCTGCATAATTTTTCTACGAATTTTCCCCCAAAAATCCCATTTTTCATCCCCAAATCAATTTTTAACAGCAAAACAAGTACCAGTAATTGTTCCTAAGCACAGGGTAATCATACAACGCGATTTATATCGATTTCTAACAATTATTCATCAATTTATCAATAAGGAAAACATTGTAAAAACAACCAAAACACATACATAAACAACACATATACATACACAAGCAAGATATAATTGAAACTTTTCACCCTTACCCGATTAATCGTGTTTGAAACAGAGTTTTTGTCGATTTTCCTCTTCTCCTCTTTCTCCCTTCTCTTCCTTTCTCTCTTCCCTTTTTCCTTCTTTCTATTTTTCTCTCTTTCTAATCTCAAATATCTCGTAAAAGCTCTCAAAACGCGATAAAACATAAACATACCGATGAAATATATTTCAGGAAATAAAAGTTGAAAAGAAATTATAATTAAATGCAAATATTTTATCTATCAGAGAAATTAACCAATTAACTCAATTAGCAGGTAAAATACAATAAATTCACACATTCCACAAAATTCACATAAATGAAATAAATAAATACAATTAAACAAATCGGGGCGTTACAACTCTCCCCCACTTAGACATTTTCGTCCTCGAAAATATCACCGAGACAAACAACTTCGGATACGACTCACGCATCGGACTAAAAAACTAACATGCCAACAAAAGGCACCCCGCAAACAACACAACTAACAAACCACCCTGCTAACAGCAACCACAACAATGACACGACAACGACGATAACTACAACGACAAGATACAAAGCCCATACAATGCACTTGACGACCAACTCATAACTCGAGGAAAACCACGATACCAACACACAGGTTCACTCTTGAACCGAAACACAACAAGATCGTTACCCTCACCCTAGGTAACACCCCCTAACTCCCCACACAGGAATTAGCTACTCGCACTCGAACCAACACGATGGAAACGAGGCAACACCACAAATAAGAACACAAGGTTCCACGACACAAAAACATTTCAACAACCTCCACACAACCACAAAACCCACATCCTTGTCACCCAACAATGTTACAACAATGCTACGATTCACCAATCGAACATCCAACCAAAACGTCCATCTACATAGTAGCCCATGAATAATATTTAAACCTTTCACCTAACACTTCCATTCGGAACGTCCAACGGTCTCATTACTCCTACCTGTTCCCAATGTTCAACCTATGAATTCTTACAAGTCCTACATGCAAATACAAAATATGCCACATCACGCTTCCGCTGCGCACTCTGATTACTCGAAACTATCAAGTCTACCAATCTCACGTCCAAAGTCTAACTCTTTCTCATAGTCGCCAAAAATCACGGTTCACTTTAATATACCCAACTTCACCCTCCACTGTGCTATCTCACACACCATACACAAGTCTCTGAATTGCTCAAATAGTTCTAATTCTCTGACCATCAAAACAACCACATGCCAAAACTATCGACTTAACTTTTCAGGTACAACCTTAGCTTTTCCCCGAAGGATAATCCAAGCCAAATCCATAACTCGTCACGAATTCCAACCTTCCTCGTTGTCTCATATTCTATCCCTTCAGACCAAACAAGCACTCAATATTCTTGTGATTACTAAACACTTCGAACCTAGAACCATAAAGATAATACCTCCAATTATTCCAACACAATACAACCGCAACCAATTCCAAATCCAGAATAGTATAAATCCTTTTATGAATCCTCAATTGTCGTAAAGCATAAGCCACGACTTTACCCTTTCGTGTTAACACATTAACTAAACTCATCAAAGACGCATCCCATTACTTCACAAACGGTTTATCAGGATCACTCAGAATCAAAACTGAAGCCATAGACAAACTCTACTTTAACCCTCTCAAACTCTCCTCACAATGAACATCCAAAGCAAACGACTCACCCTTTGCAAGTCAACTGAGATAACAGAAGTACGAACTTAGCAAAGTCTTCCATAACCTGCAGTAACAACCAACTAAGTCCAAAAGTTTCTAATCTCCTAAACCGACTTCGGAACCTCTCATTGTAGAACCACATCTACTTCTGATGAATCCATAACAATACTATCATCAGAAATCACATATCCAAGAAACTAACCTTTTTTAACCCAAATTCTCACTTGAATAACTTAGCATAAAACTTCATCTCTTGTTAACACTTGCAATTCCAATCTCAAACACTCTATCTGTTCCTCCTCTGAGTTTATAACAGATCCGCATATCCTCAATCAAAGCCATTACCAACTTATCCAAATAAATATGGAATATACGATTCCTCTACTCCACAAACATTACAGACGCATTACTAACACCAAATAACATCACTGTACGCTGTAATGCCCAACCAAATTCCAAAAGATAGAAATTCTTAAAGCTTTTACAAAACTTTTCACTGGGTAACTGGTTACTCACATACAAGCTTAACCGAGTAATTAACAGCCTATCCCGAGGATAACAAACATAACCAGTCACATTAAATCGATCAAAGCCTCAACTCACACAATTCACCACTCTTATCAAACATTCCAAACAATTGTAATTTCACTCAAGCTCATCCAAACCAATCCAGTTATCTATTCATAAAAGTGGACATTTATCCTCAATCGTTACCTTATTCAACTGTTAGTAATCCATACACAATTTCTTCTCTTGACCGTCCAATTCCACAAATTCCAACCTGTATCAACAACCAACCAAAAAGAACTCTCAAACGCAATGTTACATCCACCCACAAGGGTTTCCTCACAATTTCCATTAATGCCTTAAAACTCTAAAGACTTCAAACCTCACCAGAACTCTAAGTCTTGCTTCCCATAGTCTCAATACCATTATACACATCATACTTGTTATTCCATTCAATCGTCCATCCTTTTTGTTACCAACAATACTGGAGCTCTCTAAGACGACACACTTGGTCCCACAAATCCCTTTTTCCAGTGAATCTTCCAACCGCTCTTTCAATCTGAGTAATTCTAACGCTAGCTTCCAATATTCCATCTGGAACCACATCTGGAATCACTCACAACTCGCAGCCCACACTGTGGCCTTTCTGCCAATCTCCAGAACACTATCATCACAAACATAACAACATCTGAGTTTCACATCTTAAAAGTCCTTCTACTTACTTAGCAAATCCAAACCTCAAATCCTCACCTTCTTCCAATTTAAGTTCACTTTCTACTCTCTGAGAAGCAGCCATATAATACCCAATCATTCCCTCTCAACGACTTCCCAACTTAACCAACATACCAAAACCTCTAATCCGCCTCATCTTCCTATATAAGAATCTTCATCGACTCAACAAAACAATCCGTAATCATTTCCTTAATTCCAAACAATTCATTGAACACACTATCAAAGCCGAAAAGACACGTCTACTCCATCCAACATAATTCCCATCTGCTATCAACAAGAGATTAAGGGTGATCAGTTCCTCAATTTGCCAATAGACAGCCGACGATCATGATGGGGCATAAACCGTCTTTACCAAACTATAATAGTATTCCTTACATCCTGTGCACAAAACTACTTAAGGCACAAATCCTTAGTTGACATAACCTTACCTCCGCATTCCCTCTGGAATCGGGAACAACACTGTCCAAACAACACTTATAATCTTGTAACCAACGGCACACAACTGAAGCAACTTGGAGAAGCACCAGCTCATCCCCCACTTTTCTCAATCTCACACCTGAAGACAAAGGATTACAAAAACCAGAAAGCGCTGACAGTGTTTCACACATATATCACACACTAAGGGAACAACAACAACGACAGTATTCAACTGTCACACCAACTGACTCAACAACTTGGCCAGACGGACCGACCTGCTCTGATACCACTATTATAACACCCCATTTCCCATCGCGAATAAATAATACATAATCAAATCAGAGTAAATAAAAATTCATTTTTTTCGACAGGAACAAGGATGCCACAATTAAAGAAAGAATACACAATCTCAGCTCATAAATTTTGATACATAACACAAAATGGAATCACCTCAAAGGGAAACTTTTTCCATATAAAAGGAAGGTTCAATTATGGAATAAAGCGGAAAGATCCATAACTGACTTGTTTTACAAAATAAATTGTTTTATAACATCAAAATATACATACAAAGGTAATACAAAATAAATCTAACAAAAGTATACATATATAACATAATCGTTCCCCGACTCCCGTGCTACGTATCAGAGCAAACACCAAGACCGATAAAAGAATGGAGAACTAATCTTCACAAAAGCCTCCAAGACTACTAATCTGCAATTGCCTCATAGAGCAACAAACCACAGCAGAAGGGTGAGAAATAACCACTAAATAAATATTGCATAATAATATGCAAACACATAAAAATTCACATGCATAGTTATTCTCACCACAAGCATCACATACTAGTACACATAGCATATATCAATTACACCAACATAATCACATATTCACACGTAAGGCACACCAAAGTCATAACATATGTAAACACACCACCACATCACATAGCACATGTCTATACATAACACATATCATCCATAACCAATGCATTTATCACATATGCACATCAATTCACCAATCCAATCATAAATCTCAACATGTACTCAATCAATTCACAATTTCCACACATAATCAATCCATTTATGATTTTCTCACACATAATTCATCCATTCACAATTCTCACACATAATCAATCCATTCATGATTTATGCAAATGCACAGAGACCGACACAACGACTCTATGCAATGCATACGCGGTACCATCCATCTGTCAATCTCAACACTAGTTCACTCAGGAACTATTGGAACCATCGCTTGTTACTTAGTGTAACTCCCCGTTGGGCAAACGATGTTCCCCGTCGCTCACACCTCTTTGTATAAGGCACACGACGTTTATGGATCGCTCACACCTCTTTGTATAAGGCACACGACCCGATCGCTCACACCTCTTTGTATAAGGCACACGATCGTCTATAATCATCGCTCACACCTCTTTGTATAAGGCACACGATGTTATAGTGGGTTCCCTCTGGAATCGTTTCTTCACTCACACCCACTAGGGCACACGACATCACAAGATGCATATCATGATGCTTGGCATACAAGGACTCATGACAATCAAATGCATCTTCACACATATATGCAACCATAATCATGCATTTACAACCAAACACAACACATTTCATTTACTTTCCCTTAGGACACAAACCATCATCACAACATGTCATCACATGCATTCACATCCTATAACATCACACAAGTCATACAATATCCATATCAAAAGCACATTGCATGATACACATCAATTACACACAATTAATACGGTAAGAGTCGACAAAACGACACTATTCCAAATTCCTGACATAATTAAATCGGCCAACAATCTCAAAACCATTATAATAATAAAGAACAGCTCGATAGCTTTCTAATGATACCAAGATTGCTCAAAACGGATAATCGGAATACAAGTTATGGAATTAAACAGAAAAAGAATCACGAAATAACAACATTCTGCATCTCACTGGCCATACGCGTATTGCCCTGAGCCATACGCGTATTGCCTTGCCCACTTGCCCATCCATACGCGTATTGCCCAAAGTGATACGCGTATGGGCAGAGACTGATTTTCCCAAAGTTCCACTGGAAATCCAATACGCGTATTGCCTCACTCCATACGCGTATTGTCCACTCCCATGCGCGTATTGCCTAAAATCCTTTCTTGCCATACGCGTATTGCCCAACCCAATACGCGTATTGCCTTGCCTGATACGCGTATGGGCAGCAAAAACCCAGAATTTTTCCTGCATAAATTTTCTACGAATTTTCCCCCAAAAATCCCATTTTTCATCCCCAAATCCATTTTTAACAGCAAAACAAGTACCAGCAATTGTTCCTAAGCACAGGGTAATCATACAACGCGATTTATATCGATTTCTAACAATTATTCATCAATTTATCAATAAGGAAAACATTGTAAAAACAACCAAAACACATACATAAACAACACATATACATACACAAGCAAGATATAATTGAAACTTCTCACCCTTACCCGATTAATCGTGTTTGGAACAGAATTGTTGTCGATTTTCCTCTTCTCCTCTTTCTCCCTTCTCTTCCTTTCTCTCTTCCCTTTTTCCTTCTTTCTATTTTTCTCTCTTTCTAATCTCAAATTTCTATTTTAAGAAAATACCCAAACAAAAGACCAAAATACCCCTCAGCTCAAATATCTCGCAAACGCTCTCAAAACGCGATAAAACATAAACATACCGATGAAATATATTTCAGGAAATAAAAGTTGAAAAGAAATTATAATTAAATGCAAATATTTTATCTATCAGATAAATTAACTAATTAACTCAATTAGCAGGTAAAATACAATAAATTCACACATTCCACAAAATTCACATAAATGAAATAAATAAATACAATTAAACAAATCGGGGCGTTACACATGTCGTCTTCAAAATCTAATGTCGAGGAAATAAAACCCTCACACCACCCAAAGTTCAATCCGCATTGGCAACTACCAAAAGTCCACCATGCTGGCATCATTCATAAAACATATCTAATCACCCGTCTGTAATCATATGCATCATATACATCATATGCATCGTATTCGTCATCATCAACATCATATGCATCATATGCATACAAAATCATATCATACTTCCCCAGCACTTGCATCTCCACGTGTCAGTATTTGCATTTGCATTACCATTCGATATGGAATATCATTACAAAATCAAGCATTCATACATGCATAGTCGAGATCCAGGATCAACCTCGAGGTTCCAAGGCGATCTTCAGCCCAGCCAGGGGCATCTTCTTCAAGACCGTGGGCGTTTCTCATGAAGTTGTTCAACTTTTTATTGACCAAGCTCAAGACAATCCCCAGCCCATCCAGGGGCATCTTCAAGTTCATGGGCGTTCCTCATGAAGTTACTTCAACCTTTTGTTGATGAAGTTGTGATCTCCAAGCAAGTCAGTGGGCATTCCTCATTGAGTTGTTTCATCAACCTTTTGTTGATGAAGTGGGCATCCCTAGCTCAACCAGTAGCATTTCTCCGAGTTAGTGGGCGTTCCTTATTGAGTTGGATCTCTTCAACCTTTTGTTGATGTAGTCATTATCCTCAGACATTCAACCTTTTTCTTGGGCATTACCCAGTGATTTAGTTCCTTTCAACCTTTTGTCGACAATGTAATACCCCAAAATTTGCCCTCTCATTTTCATATCATTTAGCATGTGCTTTCATTTCATTGCATTGCATTCAAGCATAGAAAATTAAAACATAAAGCATTGCATTGCATCTTGCATAAGGGCATGTGAAGTCTCGGCATTTGCCTAAGATTTTGAAGATGCTTGGTCTTCTGCAAGATCCTCTCAAGGGGCATTCCCAGCACGAGACGCTTTGAAGCGATTTTCCTCAGCAGAGTTTGTTGTAAACTCGTCATCCCTAGTGGAGTCGTCAAACGAAAGGTCCGCATAGCATGGGGCATTGTGGCACTTATCCTAAGCTCGACAGTTTTGTTCCTCAGCAGATTACCATGGATTTGCTTTGTGTTTTCCCATTAGATCTCTAGGGACTCTTTCTCAGCATGTTGCAATGGAATATCTTCCAACCAGGATTTGCGTACCCCATACGGAGTAGTTTCGATCCCAAGCAGGATTGTATCTCTGGTAGTTGTACTCCCCACAGAGTTCAGCATTGATCTTGTCAGTAATGCTCCCCAGTTGAGTTATTTTTTCTCCCCCTGCAGAAGTTTAGCAGGTCAACAGAATCTCCTTCTCAGCAAAGTGTTAGTACACTATTTCTCCAGCTAAGTCGGAAGGTTGTCATTCCTCCAGCGGAGTTGCCATGATCAGAACTCATCCCCAGGCAGATGAAATAATTCTTTGCAGAATCATCACTCCTTTATATCTCAAAGTCCAATTTATTTTTGGCAAGCGTGACAATTCGAAGCAGACGGATTGTTCATTCATTCTCCAGCAGAGATACCATCCTTTCAGGAGTCTCTAAGGTCAAGTCATTGATCATCATTCCTCAGCAGAGTCAGTAGGGATATCTGACATGCATGCAGAGTGTAATCCAGTGTTGGAATTTTGTAAAAGTCCACCCGTAGTGTGGCAAGTCAGTAGTCGTCTAATTCCATTTAAAAAGACAGTTTCAAGTCCAACCGCAGATTGGCAAAAGTCCATCTTAGGGTGGCAAAGCAGCAAAGTCCAATCCCAGATTGGCAAAAGTCCATCCAAGGGTGGCAAATCAGCAAAGTCTAACCGCAGATTGGCAAAAGTCCATCCAAGGGTGGCAAGTCAACAAAGTCCAACCGCAGATTGGCAAAAGTCCATCTTAGGGTGGCAAATCGACAAGTCCAACCGCTGATTGGCAAAAGTCCATCTTAGGGTGGCAAGAAGGTTAAAGTCCACCCGCAGTGTGGCAAACCAGTAGTCGTCTGGCGTCGTTCTAAAAGACATTGTTAAAGTCCACCCGCAGTGTGGCAAGCCAGTAGTCGTCTGGCGTCGTACAAAAAATATTCTTAAAGCCCACCCGCAGTGCAGCAAGCCAGTAGTCGTCTGGCATCGTACAAAAGACATTCTTAAAGTCCACCTGCAGTGTGGCAAGCCAGTAGTCATCTGGCGTCATGCTAAAAGACATTCTTAAAGTCCACCCGTAGTGTGGCAAGCCAGTAGTCGTCTGGCGTCGTGCTAAAAGACATCCTTAAAGTCCACCCGCAGTGTGGCAAGCCAGTAGTCATCTGGCGTCGTGCTAAAAGACACCTCTCCGGTGCTATTCTTCCCATTAGAGTTTTTATCCAAGCAGAGTTCATTAGGTTTGGTTTATATACCTTTTCTTCTTCTCCATAGAGTGCAAATTTTCTGGTTATTTTCGGTATTCAATCCCTCCATACCTTGAAAGTCTGACAGCAATCGCTATCATCCTTTCAGGTCTACGGTGATTGAATAGGGGCAGCTGTAATACCCCAAAATTTGCCCTCTCATTTTCATATCATTTAGCATGTGCTTTCATTTCATTGCATTGCATTCAAGCATAGAAAAATAAAACATAAAGCATTGCATTGCATCTTGCATAAGGGCATGTGATCAGTGATTTATAGGTGTTGATCATCCAAAGCAAGAGAACAAGAGCCAAGGGTCTCTCAACAAGCCTCAAAGGTCTCTTACTTCATACATCATCTCAATTGATCTCACAAGTCATTAGAAGATGGAAATTCATCAAGAGGATTGGGCAGTGCATCATCTCCTATCAAAAACAGTCCAAATTAGGGAAGGAAGATTGGCCATTGGTTCATTTCAGAGGAGGTTCAATTGATCAGTTGCTTGAGAATCAAGAAATTGGGAAAAAAGTCAATTGTGCATTGAAAAACGTCAAATCCTGACTTTTTAAGGTCAAAGTCATGAAATTCAAGTTACATATGTTCATTAGACAAGATTTGATCAAGAAATAATGGAGGAATCATGAAAAATCAAGAAATGTACAAAGTTTCCATTTTTAGAAACTTAGGGTTTCCAAAAATGGCAAGTTTGGACCATTTTGCACCACACTTTGAGGCTTTCTTTTTCCATGATAAAAGCTCCAAACTTCAGGCCCAAAGTTTGGTAAAATCAAGGCAAAAACCAAGTCATGGCAAGGCAAGTTCAGGCCCATAGGCCATAATTTCATCAAACACTTGGTGTGCCAAATGTCAAGCCATTTTTCTCATTGAAGGAAGATTGAAATGAAAAAATGTTGAACATAAAATTTGTTCCTCTCAATGTCCTCTTCAACTTTGATGTTGGACATTTTTCCATTTGATCAAGTTATGATGGAGTTATAGTGGTCCAAAGTTGATGTGTTCATGGTGAAATTCGTAAGACATGATGCCATGCCAGCCTACCAGGTCACACGCCCATGAGATCAGTTTTGAACCTTGATGTTCTAGGTCATTGTCCACCATCTTAAAGGCTTCAATTCATCTTCATTTCAACATCAAACTTATTCTCTCATGTTCCCTCTTTCATTTGCCACCAAAATTGTACATTATCATCCATCCACGTGAGAGATATTCATCACCAAAGATCCATGTTTTCATTGATATCAAGTTGCCAAAGTTGGAAGTGTTTGACATTGTTCTTGTTGCTGAAATTCAATTCACATGCAAACACTACACCAATCATTCTTTGTCATTTTAAAACCAACATGCCCTTACACCATCATGCTATACATGTCGTGCCATGCATAAAAGAGGAAATGATGTGAAACTTGCTCACTAAGCATGCTGCAACAATGACTTTATCACCACCATTCATTCTCATTACCACCATAAGTGACCATGAACTCTCCTCACTCTAATCAACCTCACCAACTCGCCTCTAACTAACTTAACTCAGTTAGTTAGAGTGAACTCATTTAACCCAGCTCTAACTCACTTAACTAACTCAATTAACCACACCAGTTAAATCTTAACCCCAACTATATATTCAAACTCACTCAGAATTGAACAACAAGAATTCATTTCTTACTCTCACTCCAAAACACTCTCAAGTTTTCTCTCAAAACTCTCTCTCTCTCTCTCTGCACGAATTCATCAAGATTCATTCTCAATCTTCATCATCAAGATATTGAAGCTTTAAAGTATGAAAGATTGAAAGAATATTCAAGTTCTGAACCTCCATTTTCTCTTCCTTTCCAAGATTCAACAGCATTTATTTTGCTCAAAATTGAAGTTCTAGAAGTTCAAGATCTCACAAGATTCTCTGGTTTTCTTACAACTCAATCTTCTCCAAATTTCAGGTTCAAATTCTTCAACTTATGCTGCTCGATTATCTTGTTTTTAAGCTTGTTGTTGATGCGATTTTAGCTCAATAGGAGCGTCTGACATTCTGGCTAGTTGATTGAGCTCCTTAGGAGTTTAGACTAAAAATTAGGGCAAAGTTGTTGCGTTCGGTTCTCTTTGTATGCATGTGATTTGTGAATTCTAAAGCCAGATTCTTAATCTCCATAACTTTAACTTTCGAATGGTATGCATTTTACTCATTTCTGGAACAATGTAAGAATTACAGTTGTTGGAGAGTGGCCGGAGAAGATGACCGGAGGTCCTTCTCCGGCTGGTGAGGTTTAAGGCAAGGGTTTCTCAACTTTAAGTCGTGACCGTCCGATCATCATCATCCAACGCTCATAAACATGCCAACGCATTAAAATAACATGTGACTTGCGCGTGACATAATTTTTGAATTCTGATGCTTGCATGTGTGTGTGTGTGTGTGTTTAGTGGTTAGCGTGTACATGTGTTCTCATCCGTGTGATTGTCATAATTTCTTTAATGGTTATTGACTGTTTGATCGTATGGCTGTGATTGATTAATCATGTTGACTGAATGTACACCATTCCACGCACACACGCGCACATATGGACTGGGTTACAATTTGATTTTCACACCCCACATGTTGAGCCCAAATATATTTTAAACGTGTTTTTTGCTTTGCATACACCCCTACTCCTTTTCTCTTGCATTTTTATTCCTTTTTCATATTATTTCCATTTTCTATTTTTTAAAAATACCAAATAAACTCTAAAAATCCTAAATAAATTCATGTAACATCTTTACACATTTATTTAATTTTCTAAAATTTTTAATTCTGGTTTTATTAATTTTTGAGCATATTTCCACAATTTCTTATCAATTTCTTTTTCATTTGAACCTTTCTTTGACACTTGAACTTGTGCATTTTATTTCTCCCATCTCATACAACATTTTTGACTCATTCTTTTTTAATTGGTTAGATAACACATTAAAGTATATAAGAAAATTTTCTTTTTATTTTTAAAGTCATTTTATCATGTGTTTAGGAGTTCTTATTTGAGCATTTTTGTGGTGTGTTTCAATGTGTTTTCATGAGGCCTTTTGAGGCACTTTTCTTTTGAGTTTTGCCATGAGTTTTTTATACATGTTTTTGCTTCTGACTTGGATTGTTTAGGACCTATTTTTACAATTTTATCATGTGCTTTGATATTTGTTTGATGCCTTGCATTTGAAGTTACATGTATGCACCTTCTTCTACTTCATTCTCATGATTTTGTTGAGGCACTTGTGCCACCTCTTGTGTTTACTTTGTATGATATTATAGGTCATCTTGAACCATGATTATAGGTCTTTTTTTTTTCATTCCTTGTCATTTGTACATAATTGTTCTAAATGAATATTTTTGTCCTAATTCTTGCATCTTCTCTTCTTAAGCTCTACATGTTTCATGTGTGCATTTTGTATGACTTTTCATTCATCCCATTTGTATCTCATCAATGGTATGCCACTGCCCATATGCATTCATTAATCATTTCACATGTTATGCACTTTTGGTATGTCGCTTTTGTCATACCCCAAATTTTGACCACTAAGATTTCCCATCATTGTGCAGATCATCATCACAATATGGATGTACCTTTGTGCCTCATCAATCTCCTCAAGGAATTGTTGAGCATTCACCACAATCAAAATTAGGGTTTCAAGCCCTCTCTGAGTGCTTAGACAAAGGATCAATCAAGGAATGACATGATCTTCAACTTGTCTAACCTCTCAAACATCCACAATGGATCAAAAGGACTCCCACTTCAAGGATTAAGCATAAGGCTGCTCCCTTCTAGGTGGATCAAGTCTCAAGATCGCCAGCATCACCAAATTAGGGTTTTAGTCGACCAGGGCCTCCAGATGAAAAATTTCATCTGGACACAAGCCAAAGATCCAAAACACAGCCTAATATACTCCATGGAACCTCATGGACCCATTCATCAAGTCAATTTTGCCTCAGGGGATGCATACATAAAAAATCAGGAATTAGGGTTTCTTGACCTAATTCACCCCTAAGTTGACTTTTGGGAAAAATCATGAACCAAGACCTCAAGAGATGGTTTGAGGGTCTCTAATGAACTATATTGATCCATTTGGAATAGTGGATTAATCCAAGAAGCTTGAGCAACAAGTCTCAATTTCATCTGCACCACAATTAGGGTTTTAAGAGGAAAGTCAACTGTAACTTTAACTTTTGACCAGGACATGCTCCCCAACCCTAGGACATGCCTCAATATACCCTATGACACCCATGGAACATGTCCATCAAGTTTGATTTAGGTCAAGGACATGATTTCCTGAGGAATTGCACAGTTTGGAATTCATCTGATAAAAAGTCAACTGTGCACAAAAGTCAACTTTGACTTTTTGAGATTTTTCACCAAAATGGATTTTTAACCCTAAAATGATGTTAATGTATGATTTGAATCATCATTCATCAAGAAAAATCAAGAAAAGTTGGATAACTTGTAAAAGGGGTAACCATAAAAACTTAGAAAATTTTCTAAGTTAAAAATAAAGTGACAAGGGTACCAACTTTGGAGGATCATAACTCCTAAACCACAAGGCCATTTTTTCCCATCCAAAGATGGATTTGTATCCCTCATTACCCTCTACAAAAACTTCAACTAGACCTAAGTCCAATTCATTAAGGATTTTGAGTTATGGAGTGATCAAAATGGCTGAAAAATGAAAATGTCACTTTTTCCAACACTTAGTGAAATTTTCACTAAGTCTAAATCTATCTTCATTTTTTTCCAAATGTAGGGGGATTTTTCACTTGGATTCAAAAGAGATCAAAACCAAACATGTTCAAATAGTTGTTGTATCATGTAAGGGCTTTCCAAAATGGCCAAGAACATTGCCAAATTCCATTTAAGTCATGAGATATGACATTGGAAAGTTGCCTTGCTGAAATCTGCCAAGGCAAGGCAGAATTTACAATTTTGCTCGATTTGCCAAAATCAGCCAAATTCAAATGCTCCTATCCACTTGGACACATCTGAGGATTGAATCTAAAGGGGACAATCACTGAGCCAAGCCTCCAAAGTCCATGGAACAAGAAATAGCATGTTGAACCTATAATGGCCAAAATAGGGACAAGACTCCAAATTTGGATTGAAGCATTCAATGGAAGCATCAAGGTGGCATGGATTGAGCCATTCTCATCTGAAATCAGTCAAGATTTATCCAAGACCAAGGGAACCACAGCCCTGTGCCCTAACCTCTAGTCAATGGCTAGAGAAGACTTGCATTTCCATTGGCCAACATTGAACAAACACCTGCTGCAGTTGCCATTCACTGTGGATCCCAAAACAAACTTGCTCTACTATAAATAGAGCTCAATTGTGATCAGTTTGAGTACACCAAAGCCATCTAACCGATGCTTTCCTCAAAATCTCTTTCTCTTGGTAAAAATGCCTTTCTTAGCAAGGTAGATATCGGGTTTTGAGTTTGAGAGCTTTTCCAATCAAACCAATCACTCACACACCTCACATACATCATATAGAAGTGATCCAAACACTCACATAACATCTGGAACACAGATTTCACAAAATCACCAGCCAATTGCTCAAGTTCTTGACAGTTTTGCAGTTGAGGTGCCATCTTCAACTCCAAACCATTTCAATCCATTCCAAGCACTCAGACACATCACATGGCACCTAGGGAAGCTATCCACATCATTGGAACCTAGCTGTAACACCTCCAACACAAATCACGATCACCAGCTGCAAGTGGTAAGCATGAGCTCTTCTAACTCTATGATCCATGCAATTTTTGCTGCACAATAATTTGGCCATATGTTCATAATCATGCATGGAATGTTTCCCCTC
Source organism: Lathyrus tuberosus (assembly GCA_022829125.1). Classification (NCBI taxonomy): domain Eukaryota; kingdom Viridiplantae; phylum Streptophyta; class Magnoliopsida; order Fabales; family Fabaceae; genus Lathyrus; species Lathyrus tuberosus. The sequence continues at coordinate 3,648,970 of JALAZF010000266.1, read as the reverse complement.
AATTAATTGCATTGTTTGAATCGTGTATCAAAAATCCTAGCCTTCATGCAGAAATTATGGTTCTTGAGGATTTTTCATGATTTCTTGTTATATGTTTAATTTAAATGAAATTAATGGACATAGACATGATCATGAGGTTGAGACGAGCATAATGATATGTGGATTGCATGTTATAATCAAGTATTCAGTGAGATTGGAGAGAAAATGCAAATCAGCCAAACCCAGAACACGCGCGTGTTCTTAGTGTGTTCTTGGCGCCTTTTTTTCAAAATTTGAATATTTGAATTTTGTGATTTTATTTAATTGATTCAAAAATTAATTTCTCCCTGAGTTTTAATGATTTTGAGTTGATTCTTTTTTTAATAATTCACAAAAATGTTAAAATATTTTATTTTATCAAAAAATCCCAAAAATATTATTTATTTCATATAATTTATATTTTTGCAAAGAATTAATATTTTAATTGTTTTTTACATTTTAAATATTTTTTCCACATTGATTTTGCAATTTTTAATGCTTTCTAATTATTTTGTAGGTCAATACTTAATTTTTGAAGCATTAATCCAAGATCACAATTTGTTTTTCATATGTTAAATAATTTTGATCATTTTAATTGAATTTTTATTCAATTAAATACATTTTTGAAAACAAATTAGGGTTTTTGGATTAATTCAACCCTCATAAATCATTTTCAAAACACTTTGGGCCTCTAATAGAGTGTAAGACCCAATCTTTTTTGACCAAATCATTTTTGGGCCTCAGTGTATTGTATAAGTCCCGATACCGTAAAAACCAAACGGCGCGATCGTCGCCTTTTGAAAAATAACCATCTGGGCCTCTCCTTGAGCTATAAGACCCATTCAAAACACTTTAGGCCTCTACTAGAGTGTAAGACCCAACCCCCTTTTAACCAAAATCATTTTTGGGCCTCACTTATTGTATAAGTTCCATTGCGTTAAAAGAAAATCTCGGCGCGATCGCCATTTTTAAACGGAAAAATCAACTGGGCCTACCTCGTGTTATAAGCCCCACTCTTTTTCTTTAAACTTTTTGGGCCTCTTGAGAGAGTGTAAGACCCATCCCTTTGTACAGGAAACATTTTTGGGCCACAGTCACTTGTATAAGTCCCTCTGTACAAATTCAAACAGTGCGCTCACTGATAAAACCCTGGGCCTCTCCTTGAGCTGTAAGCCCCAAATCTTTCTTTTTCAAAGCACTTTCTCCTTTGATTTTGAATATACTGTTGTTTTCAATATTTCTTTGTTGAACAACTAACCAAACAGCATGGAAGCTCTACAACCGAGTAAGTGTTTATACGCTTTCATTTACCGCTTTCATATACATATAACTGTATTGTGGGGCTGTTTCACTGTAAGTCTTCTTTCATAACTCATATCAACTGTGTAATAATAGTATAGATATTTCGAGTTTCCCCGGCAACTACGTCTAGAACTAGGTGACGCCGTTTCGTTTATTCATAGAAATAGACAACTAGATCCCCAATAGGATCACCAGATACAGTCTTCTCTTCGGTTGTCCTCATTAGGAATTGTCAAGAAACTCTACTCCCAGAGATGAATGTATTCTCCGTGAATGGCATCTTTGAGTTTCTTCCAAATTCTCGAACTTTCCTGACTTTGATCTATTCTCGGTGAATAGCATTGCCTTGAATTTCTCGGGGTTTGGGGACCCACGGGATTCTTAAAAGCATCGGCCTCCTCTTGGGCATCGTACAAGGACCCACAGGCTTCCTAAAAGCAACCCCACCTCCTCTTGGGCTTAGTACAAGAACCCTATGGCTTCTTAGAAGTATTCACAACCTCCTCTTAGGCTTCGTATAATGATCTCTTCCTCCGGGAATGATAACCTCCTCTTGGGCTTAATACAAGGACCCGCCGGCTTCTTAAAAGTCTCTTGCCTCCTCTTGGGCTTCGTACAAATTGTCCCGACGACCTCCTAGAGGTATTGGAACAGAACTTAATCATCTTTATAGAACAGTCCTTTCATAGAGTCTACTACTGTTTCTCAAAGCACAGTACAAAAGATGAAACTCTAGACTTGGACAGTCTAATCTCCTTGAGTCTCGAAGACATTCTCAAGTGACCCCTTCGTTAAATAGGAAGAAAACCTGTAGACTCGGACAGTCTCAATACCCTTCGGATTTCCCGCTTCCTTAAAGAACATGAATAACCCGGATCCTTGAATCAAATCCTTGAGTACAGTGTTGCTCATATAAGAACTGATTTCTCTTTCAAAATCAGTATACTGGACCTGTCACTTAACTGAATAGTCACTATAGCCTCCTCTTGGGCTTTGTATAATGATTCTCCCCAGCGGAGTTAACAACGTTTAGCCTTTTTCTCGGGCTTTGTACGAGACACATAAGAGACTCCCTCGTTGAGTCGATCACCCTTTCGCCTCCATCTCGGGCTTCGTACGAGATACAAAAAACTCTCTTGTCGAGTCAATTAGCCTCCATCTCGGGCTTTATACGAGATACCAAAAGATTCCCTCGTTGAGTCAAAACCTTTTCGCTTCTCTCTCGGGCTTTGTACGAGACACATATTAGCCTCCTCTTAGGCTTTGTATAAGAAAACCACTGGTTGGTCCAATCAACCTTTTAGCATCAAAGCTGTGCCTCGTTCACAGTACACAAATATCAACCACTCCTTCCCCTTCATCTAATCGCTGTAAGCGGCAAGCCTCTGGATCATCTATATCCATGCCACTGTCCCTCTTTTAGCATGAGAAATTCCTAAGGAAAGATGGCATTGCTCTATACTGAGTTAAAGTCTTCTCCTTCAGGTTAAAATCCCCTATAAAGGAAATTATGGCATTGCCGGATTCGCATATCCCAGTTAAAGTAATTATCCTTTATAACCAGTCACCCAACAGTTGTGACAGACAAACCCTTCTTTAGAGATGACAAATTCTCTATAAAGTCGAGGTCCTTCAGCTTCACGTCTTGGGCTTTGAACAAGACACAAATAGACTTTTCAACTTCACATCTTGGGCTTTGAACAAGATACAAACCACCTTTCACTTCACGTCTTGGGCTTTGAACAAGACACCAAAAACACCCATTTCCTCCCATAGAATAGGAGGAACTACGAACGCTCTGATTTCCCTGTTTCGGAAAACGGGAATACGTAGGCATAAGATCGAAAGAAAAGATCTTAGCGAGCACAATCAACAAAAAAACCAAATCCCATATCTCCATCAATCAAAAGCAGTAATTCAAAAACATCAGTCCTAACATCCTAATCCTTGTTCCCCGCCAGAAACCTTCTGCCAAGATAAAAAGAAAGAAACTAGTATTGGCGAAAATACAAATAACCAGTACAAAGCCCCCCCCCCCCCCCCACATTGATAGCATTCGTAACCTAACAGACCGTTGTTTAAACTCAGTATGCAAAGCAGGGTTAATTGGAGACATCTATTTCCCTTCCTTCATCAGCTTTAATAGGATAAAAAATGAATCGACCTGTAGTAAGCTCAAACCGAAGAGAGCGACCAGCGCTTAAGAACCGCGTCCAAAATCGCTCGCTACAGCTTTGTGCATCTAATTGGAAATTGTTTCTTTCTTTCTTATCTCTTCTTCATCTTATTTCTCTTACTTGTATCATTACATCCATGACTTGTGTGATGATTCATATGCATTAGAATACATTTACAAATGATATATGATTCTGATCTTGATCTGTTATGAAGCATCAATGCATGATCACATTGCATATTCACTCATTCTTCATCTTTTACTTCCATAGTGCACTTCTTTGATGTTTAGGACATTTGATTGTGCAAAGTTTGTTCATGTTTAATATCTTAACATTAGAGAACATCCTTAGAGCATAGGTTCTGACCTTGAATGATTTTCAACTCTTAGGATCTTTATCCATTGATTCTTAATTTGTTTGATCATTCCTTGTTATTCTTTCCTTATTTCATTACTTGTAAATAGTTTTTGAACTAACCTTTTTATGTAGGTGCTAATGGTAAGTAAGTGTGTGGATATGCTTCCACATACACTTCTTTCTTCTATCTTCTCTTATCTCCTTTAATCATTCTACTTGTGATCATGATAAGCATTTATATGCTTTCCTTGAACAACTTCTTTCTTCCCCCTTTTTGAGTTATAACTCATCTTCTACTTTAGAAGTGAGTTGTTTAATTCATTCTTCTTCTCCTTTCTCTTAGGATTAGGTTTCTTAAACCACATTAACCATAGGAACATCCATGTATTATAATTGTAGGGCTTGAGTCTTAGTCTCCCTCATTAGATTTTACCTTTCTCAACCTTTTGAGTCTCTCTTCTTCTCATCTATAAACAAAAATAAAAAATACTTAACAAAAGACATAACATGTATTGTATTTGAGCCTTTCATGTGAGAATAAGATAGTAAGGGGTCGTCTCACTTTATCTTAGAATGTTTAGCGTACGTTCCGTCTTGGGTCGATATGCGAGGCATTCGATCCTACGTGAAAGACTTAAATACAATGTGTGTTACAAAACACAAGAATAATCAAAACACTTCTTTCTAAAACACAAAAACAAACAATTCTCTTCTCATCTACTTCATTCCCTTCCTTAAGGACTCGTCATGTCCGTTCTACCGCAAACAGATAACGCCTAAGTCTCCATACAGCGAGCTGCAACACCTAACTGCCGGGACGCGCACTCTGACGTTTCCATTAAAAAACACAAACAAAGTAACCCTTGTTAAGGGGAACTACGTCGCTCTGATTCTCATGTTCCCGATGAGATACGTAGGCAGTGAGGTAGGGCCCATTCGAGCACTTCTTTTATTTTCCCTACATTTGCTTCTTGTTCTCTCTCCTTTCTTTTTTTCCCCCTCCTTTCTACCTTTCTTTTCCAGTTCTCTAGCAGTGGAGCTCCAGTGGATGACACCCTTTGATCGAAGCAGCAAGCGTGGATCCCATCGGGTACGATGGACGCGTGGGGGTGCTAATACCTTCCCCTCGCGTAACCGACTCCCGAACCCAGTTCTCTTGGTCGTAAGACCATGCTCTTTCCTTTCCCTCAGGTTTATGCAGTGTTTCCTTTATCTCTCTTTGGATAAATACACATTGCTGGCGACTCTGTTTCGGTGCCACTTTCGCGTTTGTACCTGGATGAAAATCCCGGGAGCGTCAGCTGGCGACTCTGCTGGGGAGAACCACTCAGAATCTCCGGTTCCCTAAGCGAGTCAATCCTAGTGCTTGTCTGTTTTTCTTTCATTCTGTGTTTACTTTGATGTTGTATTTACTATTTTTACTGTATTGCTATTTATTGTATTATTGCTTTACTGTATTACTGTATTTATTGCATTCTTTACATTACATATCATTATTATACTGGACTGTGCTATGCTGGTTTTCTGTTTGGCGGGATGGGTATTCTGAGAGATAAGCCCATTAAACAGGCTTGAGTACATACATAGGATTAGAGTGGAAAGTAGTGTGGCCTACGTAGCGTTTTGGTACGTATGGTTTACACGAAATTCACAACCAGACGAGGTTTTCTTGGGAGATGTTCTGATTTGCGCGTCTTGTGCATTTCGGGGTGTTAACCTAGAAAGTTGTCGACTCTGGTGACCGATCATTGAGGACCTTAGTGGAAACATCCCTCTTTAGTGGTGACAGTGGTAGCCCACATTCTGTGGCAAACCCATTCGCACCCGAGGGCCCACTTTGGAACTTGCATAGGATGGCCTTTATTTTTGGGGAATCAGTGGACGATCTCTTTGATTGGCAATAGCATTGTATCCTACGGGCTGAATGTGCTATTGCTTCTCAAAATAGAGAATCTGAGACCGAGGAACCGCTATTTTAGTACCCACATGTGAGTATGGGCGGGTGTTTATAGGTTTGCAGGTGACCATGCCTCCCACATACCCTAATACTCTGGTATTTTCACAGACAGATGATGTAACTTATTACAGTCAGTGGGTTTTTATCTACAGTATCATTCTCAGATTTGTACAGACACCGTGCACATAGTCCAGCACAGACACAGAGCACGCTGATACCATGCCCTTTTGCATTGCATTGTCATGTCATAACATTCATGTTTGTCATTTACAGGTGCTTAGTACACTTCTGATTCCAATCAATGGGCTCAACAGAGACAGTTTTCAAGAGAAAGAGCAATGTTGCATACAAGTTCCTAGAACCTACTTTGGATTTACTGCATAGGGTGATAGCCATGGCTGACCCGGGTGTTCTTGTTAACTTCCAGAAGAAATATGGGAAATTGGTTGAGATGGTCCGCAGAATCACACAGTATGAACGTGATGCTCTCCACACTTTGCTACAGTTTTATGAGCCTTCGTTGAGATGTTTTCTTTTTCCTAATTACATTTTGATGCCTACTTTGGAAAAGTTCTCATTTATTTTTGGAATTCCAGTCGAATCAGCAGTGCCATTCTTTTCTGGTAGTCATCCTAGCAAAGAGGAGATTGTAGCTGCGGTACAGGTGAAAGATTCATGCTAAAAGGAAATGTGGCCATCAAAAGTGGGGTCAAAGGTTTTCACTTAGCCTTTCTTACCAGTCAAGCTCAAGAGGCTGCTGAAGCAAAGAATTGGGCAGTTTACAATTCCATCCTGGCTTTGTGCATATATGGCATTGTTCTTTTCCCTAATCAACAGGATTTTGTGGATATGCAGGCTATAAGAGTTTTTGTTCTCAAAAACCCGGTTCCCACTTTGTTAGGAGATTTTTACTACTCTGTGCACTTCAAGAATGAAAAAAGAAGGGGAGGATCTGTCAATTGTTGCACTCCATTTTTATCTCATTGGTTTTTGAAGCATTTATCTAAGACAGGTGCTTTTGTAGATACAAAGGATTCTTTAAAATGGTCCAAGCGGATAATGGGATTAACTGCTGATAACATTGTCTAGTTCGATCGTAAGTTGATGGGAATAGAGATTATCACCAGTTGTGGGAACTTTCCCAATGTGCCTCTAATTGGCAGGAAAGGGGGAATCAACTATAATCCGATCCTGACCATTAGACAGTTTGGATACGCTTCCAGGTCTCCTCCCACGGAGCGGGTTGTTAAGAAATCTCTATTCTTTACAGGGACTGAAAATGAGGAAATGTTGCGAGAAATTGTGAATGCTTGGGGTCACCAGCGTAAAACAGGAAAAACAGTTTTTGGAAAAATGGATTGCAGATCTTATCCTGAGTACGAAATATGGTTTGAAATGAAGGTGAATGAATTACTCTTGCCTTTTTCAAGGGAACTCCCTTTATATCCTGTAATGCCAGAGCAGCCTACCACGGTAGCCATCGAGGAGTTTGGCAAGCTGCAGAAGATGGTAAAGGAGCTTCGGGTGGAGAATTCAGATCTGAGTAGTCTTCTTCAAAATACTTTGCATGCCAACAAAGAATTGGAGCATAAAGCCCAAGACACCGAAAGAATCTTAGCTGCAAGAGAAAAGGATTTCGCCAAAAGAGCTCAACATTTCCAGAAAATTAGTAAAGGTGTCGACGCTGCCACTCAAGCTCATAAGAAGACCAAACAGACTTTAGCTCAGACCAAGGACACGCTAGCCAAGTTTCAGCAAGCCTGGGATGAGGTTAGGATCAAAAACACAGAGTTGCAGGAACAGCTAAAGATCAAGGATGACGAGCTTAAAAAGGCACATGAACAGCGGAGAAAGTATCGGGAGAACCTTGGTAAAAGTCAAGAGCAATTGGTAAGCGCCAGAGAGGAGCTGAAGACTTACAAGAAGGAGCTTGAAGAGGCTATGGAAGATATGGGGAAACTCAAGATGCAAGCCGGTGTGAAGAGGCACAAAGGAGTCTGTGATGATGAAGCTCTCCTAATGCATATGGACTCGCTGACTGAAGCCCTAGCAAAGAGAGATGTTCTGATACCAGCGCACTCGCATACTCTTCGAGGGAGTCAAGTATTCAAGTGAAAAATTGAAGGATTTAGAGCTATCAGATTGACAGATTTTCTCTCTTTCTTAATGTAATTTTATTGATGGATATCATCAGGCTTGTTGATGAATCCACTATTTTGATGTATGTTGTTTGAACTCATTGTTGAACGATATGTGTATGTCTGGTTCCTTTTTAATTGAAACAAGCAGTTTATTCAGAAATCTTCCTTTGGCAGTTATCTGTACACAAGCACATAGCCACGACACGTCTCTTCATATCATGATTTCTGATCTTCAGATTTCTGTGGTTAAGATTAGAATTAGGATGTAGAGCACCTCGGAAATGATAAACATGGCATTTGCATTGCATTGCATATCATTTTACATTTTGTTGCTTGCTTTTCAAGTACTCATTGCAGGGTCTCTAACCTTTATTTGGTTTCAGGCATTATAGCTGATAACCACGTCCACTGATACGTAACTCGTAGAAATCAAGCTAAGATCATGGATCAAATGCAGAATGATTTGGCCGAGATGAGGGCACGCATGGACCAGTTCATAACCCTCATGACTGGTATGGCACAGACTCAAGAGAGATTGAGACTTCTGGTCGAGCGTCCAGAGACCACGCTGGGAGGTAATCAGGTTGATAATTCATAGACACATGGCACTCCTCCTCCTGTTGGCAATCCTCCTCCTAATGGTAATCTGGGTAATGGAAATGTCAGAAATACTGGTGTTGTTCAGGAAGATGCTCAGGAAGATCAATTCACCCTTCTAGATGCTGATATGGGTAATCCCAATGACAGAAGGTATGATGAGATGGCTAAGAAAATCAGGGCTATGGAGTGCAAGAATTCTCTGGGCATTGATGTTACTAATCTGGGTCTGGTACCAGGGGTCAGAATTCCTCCAAAGTTCAAGCCACCCACTTTTGACAAATATCATGGCAATACGTGTCCCCAGACACATATTCAGACTTATTTTGGGAGGATCTCAGCCCACACTGATGACGAGAAGTTGTGGATGCATTACTTTCAAGACAGTTTAGCTGGAGCTTCATTGATCTGGTACATGAAATTGAACAGAGTTGCTGCGAGAAGCTGGAAAGATCTGGCAGAAGCGTTTCTGAAACAATATCAGTATAATATCGACATGGCTCCCAACCGCACTCAACTGTAAGGGTTGTCACAGAATACTAAGGAAAGTTTCAAAGAATACTCTCAAAGGTGGAGAGAAATGGCCGCCCAGGTTCAACCCCCTTTGCTTGAGCGAGAAATGGTAGATATGTTCATGGGCACCCTGCAAGGGGCATTTCTTGACAGATTGGTTGCTTGTCCATCGACAGGATTTTCTGATATCGTGATTGCTGGTGAAAGGATCGAGAATTTGTTGAAACTCGGGAAGATTCAAGATGTAAGTGGCGGTGGTTCTTCCGAAACAAAGAAACCTTTTACTAATGGTCAGAAAAGGAGAGAAGGCAAGACAAACGTTGTGTATAGAGGACGGGGAAGAGGACGTTCTCAAGCTTATCACCAAGTAGGTGCAGTGACGATCCTAACACCATCTGTTCAGCAACAGTAGCCACAACAGCAGGGTCAGCAGCAACAGCAGCAACCTCCTTTCCAACAAAGGTCTAGGCAGAGGTACCGGAAGATTGACCCTCTCCCTATGACCTACTCAGCATTGTTATCCCAGTTACTCCAATTGAAGTTGGTTGAGCTTCGTACCATGAGACCTCCTGCTGCTGGTAACTTACCACCTAATTATGATGCTAATGCTCGCTGTAATTTCCATTCAGGTGCTCTGGGGCACACCACCGAAAAGTGCTGGGCATTTCAAAATAAGGTGCAAGATCTCATAGATGCTAAAGCAATCAATTTTTCTCTACCTCCTAATGTTATTCAGAACCCCATGCTTAATCACGGTGTGGCAGATGTGCACGCCATTGAGGATGGAAAGAGATTGAACTTGGTGGAAGATATCAATCAGGTGAAGACTTCATTGCTGGTTGTGAAAGATCGTCTGTTGAAGGGACAGGTGTTCCCGGGTTGTGACAAAGATTGTTCTGAGTGTATGGTTCAAAAGAATGGTTGTGATAAATTGAGAGTTGGTTTGCAGAATCTGATCAATGAAGGCCGTCTACAGTTTGACCAGGTTGTGAAAGATATTGATGAGATGTCAACTGTGACTATTTATTATACTCCAGCTGAAAGCAGGAAGTCAGGACATCGGCCAGTTCAAATATTGATAACGTGGGTGCTGTAGGTGGTTTTACCAGGAGTGGAAGGTTGTTTGCTCCCCAAATGCTTCGAAGTGATAAAGAAGTTGAGGCTGCGCCAAAAGCTAAAGGAAAACAGGTGGCCGAGAGAGTGCCCGTGCCTGAGACAGAGCCCAAGATTACCTTTGACAATGAGGTAGAAGAGTTTATGAGAATAATAAAGAAAAGTGATTACAAAATCGTCGATCAATTGAATCAGACGCCCTCGAAGATCTCAATTTTGTCATTGTTGATGTGCTCTGATGCACACCGAGAGGCTTTGCTGAAAGTGTTGAAGAGAGCCTATGTTCCACAGGAAATTACCGTCAATCAGCTCGAGGGTGTGATTTCTAATGTCAATGTCAGCCATGGATTGGGTTTCATGAGCCGAGATTTGACTTCTGAAGGTAGAAACCACAATAAACCTTTGCATATTACAATGGAGTGTAGGGTTGCAGTGTTGTCCCACGTGTTGGTAGACACTGGTTCCTCGCTCAATGTCTTTCCTAAGAAGGCGCTGATGAAGCTGGAAGTCGATGGATTGATTTTAAGGCTAAGTGATTTGGTTGTCAAAGCGTTCGATGGGACGAAAAGATCTGTGTTTGGTGAAGTGGAATTACCTGTGAAAATTGGACCTCAAGTGTTCAAGTCTATATTCCACGTGATGGATATACAGCCTACTTATAGCTGTTTATTAGGTCGCCCATGGATTCATGAGGCCGGGGTTGTTACATCCACATTACATCAAAAGCTGAAATACGAGTTTGAGGGACAAGTAGTGACTGTGTGTGGTGAATAGGACATTTTTATCAGTCATTTGTCCACATTCAAGTATGTTGAAATGGATGGGGAAATCCATGAAATGCTTTGCCAGTCGTTCGAGGCAGTGAACATTGATAAAGTGCCTGAATCTTCCCCTACACCAGATAGAGCCGACACGTCCATTTTGTCTTATAAGCAAGCTGTCGAGGTTGTTAGAGCAGGTAATGCCCAAGGTTGGGGCAAGCTGATAGAGACATCAATGAAGAAGGACAAGTTTGGTATTGGCTATCAACCCTCTATGGATTTGGTTGCAAAGTACAGTGGACCCATCACTTTCAGCAGTGGGGGAATCATTTACCCAGACTAGTATTGTATAGCTACAAAAGATGGCATTGATAGTGACTGTGACTTAGACAATTGGTTACGCCCACGTGCCTCAGGACAACAATTGCAAAACTAGTCCGTTGAAGAAATCGTCCAAGTTACTCTTCAAACAGAGTAATTTTCTTTGTTTTTCTTTAATCATAATGCATGTTAAAATTCGGCGCTCTGCCCAAGGCGTTCAGATTCATTTGTAGGGCCACCCATTTTCATTTGCAAGTTTAATCATTAATAAAGGACGTTTTGCACTCAAATTTTGTTCCCTGTCTTTCATTTTTTTTATTTTTGCACAAAAAATTAAAAATGGCAATGTTTCGTTTCTTTTTGTTCTAAAATAAATTCTAAAATAAAGCATGAACCCGTTCGTGCAGACTTGATCCTCCGGATTTCATTGATAATGGTTCTGCTATGGCTATGTATGACTTTGACAAACCGATTTATCAAGCCGAAGAAGGGGATGAGAAAGGCTGTGAACTCCCTGAGGAACTGGCCAGATTGTTAAAACAAGAGGAAAGGGTTATTCAGCCTCATCAAGAGACCATAGAGATCATCAATATTGGCATCAAGGATGTTAAGAAAGAGATCAAGATTGGCGCCAGCCTGCAAGCAGATGTAAAGAAAGCTTTGACTGAAATGTTGTGTGAATATGTTGATATCTTCGCCTGGTCGTATCAGGACATGCCGGGATTGGATACCGATATTGTTGTGCACAGGCTGCCATTGAGAGAAGAATGCCCGCCAGTCAAGCAGAAACTTCGTCGGACTCATCCCGATATGGCCATAAAAATCAAAGAAGAAGTTCAGAAGCAGTGGGATGCAGGGTTTCTTGTTGTGACCAATTATCCTCCCTGGGTTGCCAACATCGTGCCGGTACCAAAGAAGGACGGAAAGGTTAGAATGTGTATGGATTATCGAGATGTTAATAGAGCGAGTCCGAAAGATGATTTCCCACTACCTCACATTGACGTGCTGGTTGATAATACAACTCAGTTTTCAGTGTTCTCGTTTATGGACGGTTTCTCCGGGTACAACCAGATTAAGATGGCACCTGAGGATATGGAGAAGACCACGTTCATTACCCCATGGGGTACATATTGTTATAAAGTGATGCCTTTTAGGTTGAAAAACGCAGGGGCAATGTATCAGCGGGCAATGGTAACATTATTTCACGACTTGATTCATAAAGAGATTGAATGTTATGTGGATGACATGATTGCCAAGTCGCGAACAGAGGAAGAACATCTGATTAATTTGAAAATGTTGTTTGAAAGGTTGAGAAAGTTCTGCTTGAGGTTGAATCCGAACAAGTGCACTTTCTGGGTACGTTCTGGAAAGCTGCTGATTTCATCGTAAGTGAAAAAGGAATTGAGGTTGATCCTGCCAAGGTTAAAGCAATACAAGAGATGCATGAACCGAGAACAGAAAAAGAGTTTCGTGGTTTCTTAGGAAGATTGAACTACATTGCAAGGTTCATATCTCACCTAACAGCCACATCCGAACCAATATTCAAACTGCTAAGAAAAGATCAAACGGTCAGGTGGAATGACGATTGCCAAGTGGAATTCGATAAAATAAAAGAATACTTGCAGGAATCTCCAATTCTCATGCCTCCAGTTTCAGGGAGACCTTTGATAATGTATTTGACACTGCTTGAAGGATCTATGGGTTGTGTTCTCGGTCAACACGACGAGACAGGTAGGAAGGAGCATGATATCTACTACCTGAGCAAAAAGTTCAATGACTGCGAGTCCCGGTACTCAATGCTTAAAAAGACATGTTGTGCACTTGCATGGGCTGCTAAGCGATTGAGACAGTATATGCTCAGGCACACAACTTTGTTGATTTCAAAAATGGATCCTGTCAAATACATCTTCGAGAAACCAGCACTAACAGGCAGAGTTGCACGGTGGCAAATGGTTTTGACAGAATATGATATTCAATATACTTCTCAAAAAGCCATCAAAGGAAGTATCTTGTCAGACTATCTTGCGCAACAGCCGATTGATGATTACCAACCCATGAAATTTGATTTCCCTGATGAGGACATCATGTTTCTCAAAGCTAAAGATTGCGAGGAACCACTCCCGAAGGAGGGGCCATACCTTGAATCCAAATGGAGTTTGATGTTTGATGGGGCTGTCAACATGAATGGGTGCAGAGTTGGAGCAGTTCTTATCACGCCGAAAGGTGTTCATATGCCTTTCACTGCCCGAGTAACTTTCGGATGCACCAACAATGAAGCAGAGTATGAAGCTTGTATAATGGAGATTGAGGAGGCGATTAATTTGCGAATTAAGACCCTCGATATTTTCGGTGATTCAGCTTTGGTAATTAATCAAGTGAAAGGGAGTTAGTACACGCACCAGGTGCATCTGGTTCCATATAGAGATTATACGAGAAGATTGTTGACATTTTTTACAACAGTGAAGTTGTACCATATTCCTCGAGATGAGAATAAGTTTGTTGATACCTTGGCCATATTGTCTTCTATGATCAAAGTGCAAAGGTGGAACCATGTACCCAAGATTAAAGTGTCTCGTCTTGACAGACCTGCATTTGTGTTTGCTGTCGATGCAATGTCTGATGACAAGCCGTGGTTTCATGACATCAAGTGTTTTTTGAAAAGTCAGGAGTACCCACCTGGGGCATCTACCAAAGATAAGAAGACTTTGAGAAGGTTATCTGGTAGCTTCTTCCTGAACCAAGATGATGTACTGTACAAACGGAATTTTGACATGGTTCTGCTCAGATGCGTGGATAGACACGAAGTAGACCTGTTAATGCAGGAAGTGCATGAAGGCTCTTTCGGTACCCATGCCGGAGGACATGCAATGGCAAAGAAACTATTCAGGTCGGGGTATTATTGGTTGACAATGGAGATAGATTGTTGCAAGTACGCCCGCAAGTGCCACAAGTGCCAGATTTATGCAGACAAAGTGCATGTGCCTCCAAATCCATTGAGTGTCATGTCCTCTCCTTGGCCCTTTGCAATGTGGGGTATTGATATAATTGGAAAAATTGAGCCTACTACTTCAAACGGTCATCGTTTCATCTTGGTCGCCATTGATTATTTCACTAAATGGGTTGAAGCAGCATCTTATGTCAACGTCACTAAGCAAGTGGTAGCTCGTTTCCTGAAACGGGATATCATTTGTCGCTACGGAGTGCCCGAGAGAATCATTACTGATAATGGTTCTAATTTGAATAACAAAATGATGGCTGAGCTGTGCCGAGACTTCAAAATTGAACATCACAATTCTTCTCCGTATCGCCCAAAGATGAATGGCGTTGTGGAGGCGGCTAACAAGAATATTAAGAAGATTGTGCAAAAAATGGTTGTCACATATAAAGATTGGCATGAGATGCTACCGTTCGCCTTGCATGGGTACCGAACGTTAGTACGCACATCCACTGGGGCAACACCATTCTCACTTGTATACGGTATGGAGGCAGTGTTACCGGTTGAAGTTGAGATTCCATCCCTCAGAGTCATGATGGACGTCAAATTAGACGAAGCTGAATGGGTTCGTGCCAGATTTAATCAGTTGAGCCTTATTGAAGAGAAATGACTAGCAGCTGTGTGTCATGGGCAATTATACCAGCGGAGGATGAAACAGGCATTCGACCAAAAGGTGCGTCCTCGGGTTTACAAAGTTGGAGATGTGGTACTTAAAAGGATCCTTCCTCCTAGTACAGATCACAGGGGCAAATGGACTCCCAACTATGAAGGTTCATTCGTGGTTAAAAAGGTCTTCTCGGGCGGAGCCTTATTACTTACAACCATGGATGGCGAAGATTTTTCATCCTCTGTCAACTCAGACGTAGTCAAAAAATACTTCGCATAAAGAGACCCGCTGGACAAAAAAAGAGAAAAGTCCAGGCAAAAAAGGGCATCCCGGCGAACCATAAAAACAGAATAAAAAGGTTCGGGAAAAAATTAGGGATAAAATAAAAAATTTGTACACCCGGTGAGTTAAAAATCCGCAAGGACAACTCAAGCAAAAAAGGATATCCCGGTGGATTGAAAACCCGAAAGGGCGGTCCACGCAAAAGAGGTATTTAAGTTCATCGTCTGGCCGACGGTCACTCACGAAGATTTGATATTGACAAGTCAATTTCAACTGGATAGTGTTGCATCTTATTAAGTCGATTCTCCTATTCAGTACTTCCAATAGCTACAAGCTTTTCTGTGTCGATAACGATTATAAATTCCCCAGTAGAGTTGCCTCGCAGTTGATGTTCAAGACACAATGAGTGTCCAGGAGTTTGAAGATGCCAAATCTTCTGTAAAATTCTCTTGGGACGATTTCTTTAGATCAGCCACATAATCTGGGGAAAAAGCAAGTTTGTGACCCTCCCAAGCATAAGGCATCGTGAAATCCCTCCGACAGGATGTGTTCCAGATCTATTATCAACAGTAGCGTAACCTCTCAATTATAATATGTCTAGCTCAAGTCTCGGCATTTGCCTAAGATTTTGAAGATGCTTGGTCTTCTGTAAGATCCTCTCAAGGGACATTCCCAGCAAATGATGGTTTGAAGCGATTTTCCTCAGCAGAGTTTGTTGTAAACTCGTTATCCCTAGTGGAGTCGTCAAACGAAAGGTCCGCATAGCATGGGGCATTGTGGCACTTATCCTAAGCTCGACAGTTTTGTTCCTCAGCAGATTACCATGGATTTGCTTTGTGTTTTCCCAGCAGATCTCTAGGGACTCTTTCTCAGCATATTGCAACGGAATGTCTTCCAACCAGGATTTGCGTACCCCCTACGGAGTAGTTCCGATCCCAAGCAGGATCGTATCTCTGGTAGTTGTACTCCCCATAGAGTTCAGCATTGATCTTGCCAGTAATGCTCCCCAGCTGAGTTGTTTTTTCTCCCCCCGCAGAAGTTTAGCAGGTCAACAGAATCTCCTTCTCAGCAGAGTGTTAGTACACTCTTTCCCCAGCTAAGTCGGAAGGTTGTCATTCCTCCAGTGGAGTTGCCATGATCAGAACTTATCCCCAGGCAGATGAAATAATTCTTGGCAGAATCATCACTCCTTTATATCTCAAAGTCCAATTTATTTTTGGCAAGCGTGACAATTCGAAGCAGACAGATTGTTCATTCATTCTCCAGCAGAGACACCATCCTTTCAGGAGTCTCTAAGGTCAAGTCATTGATTATCATTCCTCAGCAGAGTCAGCAGGGATGTCTGACATGCATGCAGAGCGTAATCCAGTGTTGGAATTTTGTAAAAGTCCACCTGCAGTGTGGCAAGTCAGTAGTCGTTTGACTCCATTTAAAAAGACAGTTTCAAGTCCAACCGCGGATTGGCAAAAGTCCATCTTAGGGTGGCAAAGCAGCAAAGTCCGACCGCAGATTGACAAAAATCCATCCAAGGGTGGCAAATCAGCAAAGTCCAACCGCAGATTGGCAAAAGTCCATCCAAGGGTGGCAATTCAGCAAAGTCTAACCGCAGATTGGCAAAAGTCCATCTTAGGGTGGCAAGAAGGTTAAAGTCCACCCATAGTGTGGCAAGCCAGTAGTCATCTGGCGTCGTTCTAAAAGACGTTGTTAAAGTCCACCCATAGTGTGGCAAGCCAGTAGTCGTCTGGCGTCGTACAAAAGACATTCTTAAAGTCCACCCGCAGTGTGGCAACCCAGTAGTCGTCTGGCGTCGTACAAAAGACATTCTTAAAGTCCACCCGCAGTGTGGCAACCCAGTAGTCGTCTGGCGTAGTGCTAAAAGACATTCTTAAAGTCCACCCGCAGTGTGGCAAGCTAGTAGTCATCTGGCGTCGTGCTAAAAGACATCCTTAAAGTCCACCCGCAGTGTGGCAAGCCAGTAGTCATCTGGCGTCGTGCTAAAAGACATCTCTCCGGTGCTATTCTTCCCATTAGAGTTTTTATCCAAGCAGAGTTCATTTAGTTAGGTTTATATCCCTTTTCTTCTTCTCCATAGAGTACAAATTTTCTGGTTATTTTTGGTATTCAATCCCTCCATACTTTCAAAGTCTGACAGCAATTGCTATCATCCTTTCAGGTGTACAGTGATTGAATAGGGGCAGCTGTAATACCCCAAAATTTGCCCTCTCATTTTCATATCATTTAGCATGTGCTTTCATTTCATTGCATTACATTCAAGCATAGAAAAATAAAACATAAAGCATTGCATTACATCTTGCATAAGGGGATGTGATCAGTGATTTGTAGGTGTTGATCATCCAAAGTAATAGAACAAGAGCCAAGGGTCTCTCAACAAGCCTCAAAGGTCTCTTACTTCATACATCATCTCAATTGATCTCACAAGTCATTGGAATATGGAAATTCATCAAGAGGATTGGGCAGTGCATCATCTCCTATAAAAAACAGTCCAAATTAGGGATGGAAGATTGGCCATTGGTTCATTTCAGAGGAGGTTCAATTGATCTGTTGCTTGAGAATCAAGAAATTGGGGAAAAAGTCAATTGTGCATTGAAAAAAGTCAACTCCTAACTTTTTAAGGTCAAAGTCATGAAATTCAAGTATCATATGTTCATTGGACAAGATTTGATCAAGAAATGATGGAGGAATCATGAAAAATCAAGAAATGTACAAAGTTTCCATTTTTAGAAACTTAGGGTTTCCAAAAATGGCAAGTTTGGACCATTTTGCACCACACTTTGAGGTTTTCTTTCTTCATGATAAAAGCTCCAAACTTCAGGCCCAAGTTAAGCTAATTAAAGTTCACATTCTAAGCTTCAAATCCATATAAAGAACTCTTCCATTGGATCAAAATTGAGGGAGTTATGATCAATCAAAGTTTGGTAAAATCAAGGCAAAAACCAAGTCATGGCAAGGCAAGTTCAGGCCCATAGGCCATAATTTCATCAAACACTTGGTGTGCCAAATGTCAAGCCATTTTTCTCATTGAAGGAAGCTTCAAATGAAAAATTGTTGAACATCAAAGTTGTTCCTCTCAATGTCCTCTTAAACTTTGATGTTGGACATTTTTCCATTTGAGCAAGTTATGATAGAGTTATAGTAGTCCAAAGTTGATGTGTTCATGCTGAAATTCGCAAGACATGATGCCATGCCAGCCTACCAGGTCACACGCCCATGAGATCAGTTTTGAACCTTGATGTTCTAGGTCATTTTCCACCATCTTAAAGGCTTCAATTCATCTTCATTTCAACATCAAACTTATTCTCTCATGTTCCCTCTTTCATTTGCCACCAAAATTGTACATTATCATCCATCCACGTGAGAGATATTCATCACCAAAGATCCATGTTTTCATTGATATCAAGTTGCCAAAGTTGGAAGTGTTTGACATTGTTCTTGTTGCTGAAATTCAATTCACACGCATACACTACACCAGTCATTCTTTGCCATTTTAAAACCAACATGCCCTTACACCATCATGCTATACATGTCGTGCCATGCATAAGAGAGGAAATAATGTGAAACTTGCTCACTAAGCATGCTGCAGCAATGACTTCATCACCACCATTCATTCTCATTACCACCATAAGTGACCATGAACTCTCCTCACTCTAATCAACCTCACCAACTCGCCTCTAACTAACTTAACTCAGTTAGTTAGAGTGAACTCATTTAACCCAGCTCCAACTCACTTAACTAACTCAATTAACCACACCAGTTAAATCTTAACCCCAACTATATATTCAAACTCACTCAGAATTGAACAACAAGAATTCATTTCTTACTCTCACTCCAAAACACTCTCAAGTTTTCTCTCAAAACTCTCTCTCTCTCTGCACGAATTCATCAAGATTCATTCTCAATCTTCATCATCAAGATATTGAAGCTTTAAAGCATGAAAGATTGAAAGCATATTCAAGTTCTGAACCTCCATTTTCTCTTCCTTTCCAAGATTCAACAACATTTATTTTGCTCAAAATTGAAGTTCTAGAAGTTCAAGATCTCACAAGATTCTCTGGTTTTCTTACAACTCAATCTTCTCCAAATTTCAGGTTCAAATTCTTCAACTTATTCTGCTCGATTATCTTGTTTTTAAGCTTGTTGTTGATGCGATTTTAGCTCAATAGGAGCATCTGACATTCTAGCTAGTTGATAGAGCTCCTTAGGAGTTTAGACTGAAAATTAGGGCAAAGTTGTTGCTTTCGGTTCTCTTTGTATGCATGTGATTTGTGAATTCTGAAGCCAGATTCTTAGTCTCCATAACTTCAGCTTTCGAATGGTACGCATTTTACTCATTTCTGGAACAATTTAAGAATTACAGTTGCCAGAGAGTGGCCGGAGAAGATGACCGGAGGTCCTTCTCCGGCCGGTGAGGTTTAAGGCAAGGGTTTCTCAACTTTAAGTCGTGACCATCCGATCATCATCATCCAATGCTCATAAACATGCCAACGCATTAAAATAACATGTGACTTGCGCGTGACATAATTTTTGAATTCTGATGCTTGCATGTATGTGTGTGTTTGGTGGTTAGCGTGTACATGTGTTCTCATCCGTGTGATTGTCATAATCTCTTTGATGGTTATTGACTGTTTGATCGTATGGCTGTGATTGATTAAACATGTTGATTGAATGTACACCAATCCACGCACACACGCGCACATATGGACTGGGTTACAATTTGCTTTTCACACCCCACATGTTGAGCATTTTTGTGGTGTGTTTCAATGTGTTTTCATGAGGCCTTTTGAGGCACTTTTCTTTTGAGTTTTGCCATGAGTTTTTAATACATGTTTTTTCTTCTGACTTGGATTGTTTAGGACCTATTTTTACAATTTTCTCATGTGCTTTGATATTTGTTTGATGCCTTGCATTTGAAGTTACATGTATGCACCTTCTTCTACTTCATTCTCATATGATTTTGTTGAGGCACTTGTGCCACCTCTTGTGTTTACTTTGTATGATATTATAGGTCATCTTGAACCATGATTATAGGTCATTTTTTTTCATTCCTTGTCATTTGTACATAATTGTTCTAAATGAATATTTTTGTCCTAATTCTTGCAGCCTCTCTTCTTAAGCTTTACATGTTTCATGTGTGCATTTTGTAAGACATTTCATTCATCCCGTTTATATCTCATCAATGGTATGCCACTGCCCATATGCATTCATTAATCATTTCACATGTTATGCACTTTTGGTATGTCGCTTTGTGCATCTAATTGGAAATTGTTTCTTTCTTTCTTATCTCTTATTCATCTTATTTCTCTTACTTGTATCATTACATCCATGACTTGTGTGATGATTCATATGCATTAGAAGACATTTACAAATGATATATAATTCTGATCTTGATCTGTTATGAAGCATCAATGCATGATCACATTGCATATTCACTCATTCTTCATCTTTTACTTCCATAGTGCACTTCTTTGATGTTTAGGACATTTAATTGTGCAAAGTTTGTTCATGTTTAATATCTTAACATTAGAGAACATCCTTAGAGCATAGGTTCTGACCTTGAATGATTTTCAACTCTTAGGATCTTTATCCATTGATTCTTAATTTGTTTGATCATTACTTGTTATTCTTTCCTTATTTCATTACTTGTAAATAGTTTTTGAACTAACCTTTTTATGTAGGTGCTAATGGTAAGTAAGTGTGTGGATATGCTTCCACATACACTTCTTTCTTCTATCTTCTCTTATCTCCTTTAATCATTCTACTTGTGATCATGATAAGCATTTATATGCTTTCCTTGAACAACTTATTTCTTCCCCCTTTTTGAGTTATAACTCATCTTCTACTTTAGAAGTGAGTTGTTTAATTCATTCTTCTTCTCCTTTCTCTTAGGATTAGGTTTCTTAAACCACATTAACCATAGGAACATCCATGTATGATAATTGTAGGGTTTGAGTCTTAGTCTCCCTCATTAGATTTTACCTTTCTCAACCTTTTGAGTCTCTCTTCTTCTCATCTCTAAACAAAAATAAAAAATACTTAACAAAAGACATAACATGTATTGTATTTGAGCCTTTCATGTGAGAATAAGATAGTGAGGGGTCGTCTCTCATTTTCTTAGAATGTTTAGCGTACGTCCCGTCTTTGGTCGATATGCGAGGCATTCGATCCTACGTGAAAGACTTAAATACAATGTGTGTTACAAAACACAAGAATAATCAAAACACTTCTTTCTAAAACACAAAAACAAACAATTCTCTTCTCATCTCCTTCATTCCCTTCCTTAAGGACTCGTCATGTCCGTTCTACCGCAAACAGGTAACGCCTAAGTCTTCATACAGCGAGCTGCAACACCTAACTACCGGGACGCGCACTCTGACGTTTCCATTAAAAAACACAAATAAAGCAACCCTTGTTAAGGGGAACTACGTCACTCTGATTCTCATGTTCCCGATGAGATACTCATTCAAGCACTTCTTTTATTTTCCCTACATTTGCTTCTTGTTCTCTCTCCTTTCTTTTTTTTCCCCCTCCTTTCTACCTTTCTTTTCCAGTTCTCTAGCAGTGGAGCTCCAGTGAACGACACCCTTTGATCGAAGCAGCAAGCGTGGATCCCATCGGGTACGATGGACGCGTGGGGGTGCTAATGCCTTCCCCTCGCGTAACCGACTCCCGAACCCAGTTCTCTTGGTCGCAAGACCATTCTCTTTCCTTTCCCTCAGGTTTATGCAGTGTTTCCTTTCCCTCTCTTGGGATAAATACACATTACTGGCGACTCTGTTTCGGTGCCACTTTCGCGTTTGTACCTGGATGAAAATTCCGGGAGCGTCAGACAAGGATAGTGTTCCTCGGTGACTCATTTGCTTCAACCTTTTATTGATGTCTCCAAATAAGCCTACTCATCATATCCCCAACAAACTTGACCTGTTGTCAATTTCCTCACTATCATCCTTTTGGTGGTAGCCAATCCTGTCAATTCAACCTAACCTTCATCCTTTTGGTGTTGGTGATTCTCAAAGGTGGGAAGTTTCTATCATCCTTTTAGTGGTAGCCAAACCCTGTCAATTTAACCTGACCTTCATTCTTTTGGTGTTGGTAATTCTCAGAATCAAAATTTACTATCATCCTATTGGTGGTAGCCATTCATGTTGTTTCAACCTAACCTTCATCCTTTTGGTGTTGGTGGCCCTCGAGTTTGGGAAGTTCCTATCATCCTTTTGGTGGTAGTAGCTTGTATTCTTACCGTCGTCCTTTTGGTGTCGATGATCTATGAACCTTTGTTCTGTGTATCATCCTTTTGGTGAATGACAGCCTTTGATATCGTTTTGCTTATTATTATCCTTTTGGTAGTAGTAAGTTGTGCCCTCTTTTTCATCCTTTTAGTGAAGGGTCATTGCGTTGTGTGTGTTCACTATCATCCTTTTGGTGATAGGTCTATCATCTTTTTGGTGTCAGATATCTCTGTGTGTGTGTGTGTTTTACTATCATCCTTTTGGTGATAGGTCTGTCATCCTTTTTGTGTCAGAAATCTGTATTTGCTTACTATTATCCTTTTTTTAATAGCGAGTTTTAACCTCATTTTCATCCTTTTGGTGAAAGGGTTAGTGTGTGTGTCATCTATCATTCTTTCGGTGATAGGTCTGTCATCCTTTTGGTGTCATATATCTCTGTGCGTGCGTTCACTATCATCCTTTTGGTGGTAAAACCGTCATCCTTTTGGTGTCAGCAATTATTGTGTGCTTACTATTATCCTTTTAGTAATAGCGAGTTCTGACCTCATCCTTTTGGTGAAGGGTCTGTGTGTGTGTGTATGCTTACTGTTATCTTTTTTGTAATAGCAAGTCGAGCCGTATGAGCTTACTATCATCCTTTTGGTGATAGGTCTGTCATCCTTTTGGTGTCAGATATCTGTGTGTGTGTGTGTTTTACTATAATTCTTTTGGTGATAGACCCGTCATCCTTTTGGTATCGGGAATCTGTGTGAACCTACTATTATCCTTTTGGTAATAGCGAGTCTTGACCTCTTTTTCATCCTTTTGGTAACAGGTTTGTCATCTTTTTGGTGTCAGATATCGTGGTGTGTGTTCTCTATCATCCTGTTGGTGATAGATCTGTCATCCTTTTGGTGTCAGAGTTGCGTGTGTTTACCATCATCCTTTTGGTGATAGGTATGCCATCCTTTTGGTGTCATATATCTTTATGTGTGAGCTTACTATCATCCTTTTGGTGATAGGGCTGTCAACCTTTTGATGTCAGATATTTTCTGTTATCATCCTTTTGGTGATAACGACTTTTGCGAGTTATTCAGTGTCCACTCGAGGGTTGACATTAATTTGTTATTCCACCTCCCAAGCATTTTCTTTCTTTTCGGACAAATTCAGAGTCTTCTTCATATCTAATTGTCTTCTACCTCAAAAGAACAAAAGCCCATTACAATGTCCATATATAAAAGCAAAAAATCCATTTACACACAAAAAAAAGTCCAAGTCCATTTGTACAATCCATTATTACAAGGTGAATTGAAAAAAAAAAAAAAGTCATAAACAAGCTCATGGAATAGTATTACACAGTTGCCACACCTTACCAACTAAATAAGCCAAACATTTCCCTAAGCTACCAACTTTTAATTCAACAGCCATGATACATTTTATATTACAAAATGAAAAGCAAAAGAAACATCAGGACAAATTCCATCCACCATGCTACCGTACATCTCTTCACATGATAAAGGCTACACACACTTAACCGTACAAGCCGTCACACACCGAGCCAACAATTCACAAGCCATATGCTAACCCACACAAGCTATTTTTTTAGTCGTCTGGCCCCACACAAGATTTCATGCCAAGCCAAAATACAATATGCTATACAATTGCCAAGACCAATTGCTACTTGCAGCAAGACCCCAACCAAATTATTGTGCATCAACAACCACACAATCATAAATCCTGCACATGGAAATTATTAGCAGTAAAGGCCAATGAACCTGCAAGCAAAATACAAAAAAAAAATCAATTGCACAAGCCACAAACCAAAACTTGCAGTAAAAATCATCACAACACACAACTATTCCACAGCTGCTCAAAAAATACATATACACACAAGTTATTATTTTGAAGCCGACCCCACAACGAGCAGCCAATACCCCAAAACAAAATGCAGCAAACCAATTTCTCAACAACTCATACAATCCTAACCAACTCACACCAACACACCATTCGATACGCACCTGGTTCATTCTTTTCATACAATAGCGCAACACGCCAAAAACCACAGCAACATCATTTTTCTGCAAAAAAACGAATTCACCAACACCACGTCACAAATTTTCATACCACAAATACCCTCATACTCTCACTATAAAGGAGACCCTCATCATTCTTGTTCAGGTGGCTATTCGGACCCAAAGAAATTCTGCTAAAATAACGTTCAATCCTCCATCATCTTCATATTTTCCAACCACAATCAATACTGTTCAAATCCCAAATTCAAAACCTGCGCATTCCACTCCCCTTATCTTCAACACCTAAACGCACCTCCCTCCTCAACAATCTTCAACCTCAAACCTCTCAACAACAATAAACCATTATTCTCACAGATCAGCCTCAACTTTCACATCACAACAGAACAACCCTCAACCCAAACAAAATCCAAAAACATACGCAGAATCCAGAAAGAGTAGAAAGATGAAGTGATTCAACGAAACCAAAACTAAACCCGATTTAAATCTGGAACGAACCTGAGACGGCACTTGAGACGAGCAAATCAGTTACGAACAAAACAAGACGAAAGAGAAGGTTGAGGCGAAACCGTGAAAAAGGGTATGATGTGATTCATCGTGCCATGGTTGACCTTGTTTCGTCCGTCGGCGTTCTGATGTTGTATTTGGTTGTTCAGAAAAATGTTCAGTTGCTGGTTTACTAAGGCTCTGTTTGCTAAAACTAGCTGATAGTTGGTAGCTGGTAGCGGGTAGCTTATAGTTGGTAGCTGATAAATTAATTTAACTGTTTAGTAAATTAGCTGTTACACTAGCTGATAATTACAAAATGACTTAAAAGAACATTTTTAATTAAGAAATTGGTGATTTCATTATCTTATTATATTATATTATTAAATTAATTTTTATTCGATAAAAGTAAATGCGTTAATAACAACATGCAAAACAATTTTAATATATATGAAAAATTAAAGATATTGTTTTGGACTGGACCAATGGACAGAATTGGCCCAATCCGCCTCTGCTCCAGAGCAGCCCAAATTGCCTAAATCCAATCCACAGAGGGGCAAAAGTTACCTTTCTGTCCCTCCAACCGGGCAAGGAACATAACATTCCTCCCCGGAAATACTGCCCGTTACGCACGGCTTCAATGCTCCCCGAACAGCTGTGGGCAGATGCCCGGAATCATGCTTATGCCCGACATAACGGCTAGTTTCGGGCACCATGCCCGACATAACGGCTAGTTTGGGTAGTTACCTATTCTTTGGGGAAAACGGTTATTTCGCCCCGAAAATAGGACCGTTGGTCACGCGCTGGGGGCTCTATATAAACCCTCTCGCATGAGAGGGTCTATTCACCCGACGAATCCATACTTTGTACTTGCCCCTTTTCTCTGACCCTTTCTTACTTGAGCGTCGTAGTACCTTGCATGTACACCCCCTTCTCCTCTCCATACGACCAGCATCCCTGACGCACATGGCAGTCTGATTCTACAGGATCTGATCCAACCTTCACGATCAGTGGCACCGTCTGTGGGAAGTTTGTTCTCCCCATCTTTCTTTCCTCAAGAAACCGAAGATCAAAACAATTCTCAAACATCATCACGATCATGGCCTCCCAAGATCTCACCATGGATGCTCTCCAAACCACCATCCTCCCCGTCAACAAATCTGACATTGACGGCCATTCATCTCTCCTTCGAGATGCTCGTTTCCTCAGGATGGAGTCCATGCCTCTCCTTCCCCTACCCCTGCTGATCGTAACAACGATCAACCTTCACTTGACCTCCAGTCCGTTCCTGTTCCGCCCAACGCCGACCCTGCCGTGGCAGCCCTCTTGGAGGCGATCAACAAAACTAACACCCTGATCCTGCAGCAGAACGAGAGGATCGGAGCACTGGAAGAGTCTCGTCGTCCAAGATCCCCTTCTACGCGGAGGAACCAGCGACGATCAAGAAGCCCGCAGCCACGGAGAGAACTCGACCGAAGACTGCGCCAAGAGCCTGATCCTCGCATGGCCCGAAAGCGCGACCATCTCTCCCCGCGTGACCAGCACGCACATGACCACAAAAGGACTTGAAGGAATGAGGAATCTCCTCCGATCAAGTCCAAAGGATCGGCACGCTCACCTTCTCCTCGAAGGAACTGCCCACCTTCTCCTCGAAGGAACCGCCCACCTTCTCTGCGAAGGAACCGCCGACGCGAGCATCTCGTCCGGTCACCATCATACACCAGTTCTAGCAGCGACGACAAGCCTCACGGCCCGCTGTCCCAGGAGATCTTGGCTACCCGTCTCCCAAAAGGCTTGGAGAAACCCCCGTCACTTGGCACGTACGACGAAACCACTGACCCATACGAGCACATCGAAAGCATCGATGCGCTGTTAGACTATTGCGGAGTACGAGGCGCCATCAAATGCAGATTATTCCCGACCATGCTCCGGAAGGGAGCAATGACATGGTATAAGCAACTGCCCGAGGAGTCCATTACCTCGTGGAGACAGTTGGGCAGGATGTTCTCGCGGCACTTCACAGCATCTCGCCGCCACCCCAAAACTGAGGCCTCCCTTGGAGCCATAATCCAGGGGAAAGACGAACCTCTCTGCGCATATATCGAGAGGTCCAACAAGGAAGCTGTGCAGGTCCCGACGACAGATAAAATGAAGAAGTTTCTGCTCGAACAAGGGGTCCGCCCGGATTCCGAGTTCTCTAAAGCCATTGGCCTCGCGCCACCGAGGAACTTAGACACCCTCCTCCTCAAAGCCCAATCTCATATTCAGTACGAAGAGAAGATTGAGGCATGCAACGTCCGAGCATCACGCCGCCAAGAGAACGCTCGGGCATCTAAAGGAGAAGAAGCCTCGACATTTCGTCCGGGAGAGCGAAGGCACGAGGACCGTCCCCGCGACTCCCGTGACAGCAAAGGGCCCTCCGGGCGTTTCCATGACTACACTCCCCTGACCGTTTCCATGGAGAAGATTTTGACCGGATGTGCCAATTCGGAGTTCAAATAAGCCGGGGTCCGCTTCTCCAAACAGCTGCCGAACAGACATAACGTGGACAAGTCAAAATACTGCCGCTTCCACAAAAGTCACGGCCATACTACGGAGGACTGCATCCATCTGAAGGATGCCATTGAGATACTGATCAGGGACGGCCACCTGAAACAGTTCGCCAAGAAGAAGGACACTCCTCGGCAAGACGCCCAGGAGTCCACGAAGGTCGAGGAGGAGATACCCTCCTCGGAAGACGCCAATATACAGGTCGCTATGTCCATATCGCGACCAGAGGACTTCAACGTCCCGGACGGGCTCAACGCCCCTGCATATTTCGCGGCCCACAGCCTGTGGGAGACATTTCCCTCTGCCATGGTCATCTCTGGCGGGGGTTTCAACAAAGTCAATGTGGGCTCCGTGAAACGGAAGTTCGAACACCTGATCAACACCAGGCCCAGAAGGGTTCCGTCCCCATCTCCTTCTACAGAGAGGAACTCCTCGGCGGCTCCCCGAACTCAAGCATACCATTGCTCGTTAAAGCCCAAATGGAAAACTTCGACGTTCGCCGAATCCGAGTCGACCAGGGCAGCTCGGTCGACATCATGTACTCCCAGCTGTTCTTAATGCTTCAGCTGGACAAATCGCACCTTACCCCCTACGTAGGGTCCGATTTACAGGGATTCAACGGGTCTGCGACCAAGCCGTGGGGATACGTCGAGCTGATCGTGACCTTCGGATCAGCTGAAATGGCCAGGTCCATCAAGGTGCAATTTCTAGTAATCGACTGCCCGTCGCTTTACCAATGTATTTTCGGAAGGCCAACTCTAGCCGAGTTGGTAGTAGTGCCCTCGACCGTCCACCTGAAGATGAAGTATTACACTTTAAAAGGAATGGTCGCCACCATCCACGGTGATATAGAAGCTACCCGATGGTGTTTTGAAGCAGCTATAAAGGGGCTCAACGCCATTGCACCCAAGCCAAAGGCGTCGAGCAAGCCAGCACTGCCAAGCAGCTCCGAGGAGGCCAAGCCTCTGCCCCAGGTCGACTCTATCGACCTCGACAGTCGCTTCCCCGAGGACCAACAGGAGGAACGGGAAGCTTCAGCCAGCCCGTCCACGTCATCCAGCAACAACTCCCATCCGATGCGCCCAATTCTGGATGGCAACTTCGAGATAGTTCTGTTTGGCGAAGACCCCCAACGGGGAGTAAAGATCGGAGCTGACCTGCCTGACATTGCGAGGAAGCAGCTCAAAGCATGCCTCTGGGAGAATGCCGACCTCTTCGCATGGAGCACCGCGGAAATGCCTGGTTTGGATCCGTCCATCGCCTGTCACCAGCTGACAATTGACCCGGCCATAAAGGCCGTAGCACAACGTAGGAGGAAATAGTCTCCGGAGAAAATGGAGGCTGCTGAAAAAGCTATAAAGGACCTCCTCGAGGCCAAATTTATTTCGGAAGCCAAGTACACCACTTGGCTGTCCAACGTTGTATTAGTTAAAATATCTAATCGAAAATGGCGCATGTGCATTGATTATACCGATCTCAATAAGGCATGCCCGAAGGATGCCTACCCCCTCCCCAATATTGATAAACTTGTTGATAATTCTGCTGGTTTAAAACTTTTATCGTTCATGGACGCCTACTCGGGCTACAATCAAATCCCAATGGCAATGTCCGACAAAACATATACGGCCTTCATGACCGAATCGGGCAACTATTACTACAACGTAATGCCCTTCGGCTTGAAGAACGTCGGAGCAACGTACCAACGAAAGATGAACAAAGTGTTTCGGGGAGAGATAGGCGACATGCTTGAAGTATACATGGACGACATGATCGTAAAATCCCACGAGGAAACCGACCATACAGCCCATTTGAGAAATGTCTTCGAACAGGCCAGGAAATACAAAATGCGTTTTAACCCGGAAAAGTGCACGTTCGGTGTCCGAGCAGGAAAATTCCTCGGCTTCTACTTAACGAAACGAGGAATTGAGGCCAACCCCGACAAATGTCGGGCATTCTCCGAGTTTCCTATGCTCAAATCCAAAAAATCCATCCAGTCCCTCAACGGGATGCTCGCATCACTATCTCGTTTCGTGGCCAAGTCCGCTCAGCACGCCCTACCATTCTTCAAACTCCTCCGCAAAGAGGCAACATTCGAATGGACCGAGGAGTGTGACAAAGCCCTTCTCCATCTGAAACGAGCACTCTCAGAGCCACCGGTCCTCTCTCTCCTGGACAATGGCGAAATGTTGTAACTATACCTGGCCGTAGCAACCGAAGCTGTGAGTGCCGCTCTCATCCGCGAGACACCTGACGGGCAGAAGCCCATTTATTTCATGAGCAGAGCGTTGCAAGGACCGGAGTTAAGATACCAGCAGATAGAGAAGGTGGCGCTGTCCCTCATCAACGCAGCCAGAAGATTAAGACACTACTTTCTGGCTCACACGATCGTGGTTTGAACAGATCAGCCCATAAAGCAGCTGCTCGGACGACCAGATATTGCCGGCCAAATGCTCAAATTGTCGCTAGAATTGTCCGAATTTGACATCCAATACGAAGGCAGAAAAGCCCTTAAGGCCCAAGCTCTGGCCGATTTTGTTGCAGAGATGACATTTGCAGACTCCCCCACGAGCGAAGCGCGCAAGTGGACCATCTTCATCGACAGTGCCTCAAGCTCGGCAAAAAGCGGCGCGGGCATCATACTGGAAAGCGACGAAGGAATTATCGTCGAGGTATCGCTCACACTGTCTTTCCCAACCTCCAACAACCAGGCTGAATACGAAGCCTTCCTCGCTGGGTTACGCCTAGCTGAGGACCTGGGCGTAGAGGAAGTCGTCATTTGCACGGATTCACAACTCGTGGCCCTCCATGTCCGGGGAGAATACCAAGCCAAAAATGACAATCTAACCAAATACTTGGCTCTGGTGAAGAAGGAAATGGCGAAGTTCACAATAGTGGAAGTGAGGCACGTTCCCCGCGAACATAACGTATGAGCAGACGTGCTCTCTAAACTAGCCAGCGCGAAGAAGAAAGGCAAAAACAAGTCCATCATACAGGAAGTACTTCCTCGACCCAGCATCGAGAAGGCCTCCCTGACACTCGACGTGCAAGTGATCGGCGACAACAACTGTTGGATGACCCCCGTCTACAACTATCTCGCCAAAGACGAGCTTCCCTCCGACCCAAAGGAGGCCAGCACAATCAGGCGAAGAGCCTGCTCTTATGTCTTGGTCGAAGATAAACTCTACAGACGGGGATTCTCTATTCCACTTCTCAAATGTGTTGAGGAGGAAATTGTCGCACACATCCTGCTTGAAATCCATGAGGGAATCAACGCCCAACATCTCGGAGGAAGGTCCCTTGCTCGAAAGGCTCTCCGGGTAGGCTACTACTGGCCGACCATGCAAAACGACGCAAAAGAGCACGTGAAAAAATGCAATAAATGCCAACGGCACAGGGACATGCACCTGTCTCCGCCTAACGAGCTCAAGACTATGTCATCCCCGTGGCCATTCGCCTGGTGGGGCCTAGACATCCTAGGACCCTTCGTGGTAGGATCAAGTCAGAACAAATATCTCATAGTGGGCGTGGACTATTTCACAAAATGGATAGAAGCTGAAGCTCTAGCCAAGATAACTGCCCTCAACATCCTGCGTTTCTATAAACGAAACATCCTTACACACTTCGGTATTCCCCAAGCGATAGTAACAGACAATGGGACGCAATTCACGGACAGGAAGTTCCAAGACTTCTTCGCCCAACTGGGCACGAAACAGCACTTCGCATCCGTGGAGCACCCTCAAACAAACGGGCAAGCTGAAGTGGCCAACCGAGTCATCCTTCGAGGCCTCAAGCGAAGGCTGGACGAAACAAAGAAGGCATGTGTCAAGGAACTACACAGCGTACTGTGGGCATACCGTACGACTCCACACTCAACGATCGGGGAAACACCTTTCCGTCTAGCATACGAAACCGAGGTTGTAATTCCCGTCGAAGTTCACGTGCCCTATAGGCGGATAGAGTCGCCCCTAGACGAGGAGATGAATGACGAGTCTTTGAGAGAAGAGCTCGACCTCGTCGAGGAGATCAGAACCGGGGCAGCCCTCCGCGAAGCCTCACTAAAAAAAAATTACCATCAGGCACAACACCAAGGTGATACGGCGAGATTCGACGTGTGAAGCCTTGTTCTAAGAAGAAACCACAAAGACTCTCGCGAAGGCAAACTAGCAGCCAACTGGGAAGGACCCTATCGCGTCTGGGCAAAAACGGAAAATGGGGCCTACTACCTAGAACATCTCATTGGGGAAAAACTTGCTCGACCATGGAACGCTGAAAAGCTAAAACAATATTACAGCTAAATTATCGGTTCGACCCATCGCAACGACGAACGTCAGATACCGACCACTATGCACGTCTAGGTACAAGCGTCGCATACGATTAAAGCATAACCCCGCTCAGTAACGAGCCGGGTAATTGTTCGACAGCGGTCCTCGATCGAGCATCGCCGTCTTCAAAGTACCACTATTGGCAGAACCCCAGCTCGCGATGGAACGTTCACACCACGAACTCAGGCCTCAAACGCGACCCGAGCTCCGCTCCCCGCCAGGACATTCCCCGGCAGTTCGACCAGTTCCCCACACTGTCGAACACATCTATTACGAGCAATCCCCCCAAAAAATATTCACACAAGTCAAATAACCCCTATCACGGGCGGACATACATTCACAGCGAGCATGAATACGATACTTAGCAAAAATAAAAGCAAGTAAAATCATGCAAACAACAGAATTAAACATGTGATAATTTAACAAGTGGCCGCAAGGACCACAATTGTACGTTGTTACATAAAAAAGGGGCCACGTCCCCCCAAAAAAATAAATTACAATGATTCCATGGCACGCAGGCCGGATAAATTACAACAACATCAAAATAACAATTTCCTCACTCATCAGCATGCTCGGCAGGCTCTGGCTCGGGTCCCTGGTCCTCTGCGGGCTGATCCTCGGGGGTACTTTCAAGGAGACCGTAGGGCACGACAATACGGCCTTCCTCAACATGGGCCAAGTAGTGAGTACCCTCGACAGAAAAAGCGAGCTCAGGGTTCACCACGGCATTGTTGAAAGACTCTGCCGCGATGACAATACCATCGTCTTCGGCCAGCAGCATGCGAGCAACCAACTCGGATCTAGTCTTCAATTCTTTCACACCGTCTGACTCGTCGGCACCCGGGGCATTGGCCGCCCTCAACTCCCTGATCAGCTCCTCGACAGCTTTCTTCTCTGCCGCCAGCTTGGAGTCTCCTCCTTCAGCCTCACCGCCTCCTCCTCAGCTTTCTTCCGAGCCTCGCCGGCACTCTTGACTTCCTCCTTGAGGGATGCCACAGAAGCCCGGGCAGCATTTAGTTCGGACTCAGTTGCAGAGTCCCCTTCAGCTTAAACAGCCGCTATCTCTAGCATCCTGACCAAGGCAGAAGCATCTTGGGCCACCAGCGCCCTCTTGCTCGGGCGATCTATGCCTTCCAAGCGAAGAGATTCCGCCCGGGGAACGATTAAAGAGTTGCCTTCAAAAAACCTCCTATCTAGGATACAGGGAGGAAGCTCGAACTTCCCTTTCTCCGCTACCCGAGTAAGGTCCACGACATCAGTAATCCTTGGCCGCTTGGGTCGCTCGGCCAAAGGTAGAGGAGATCCCCGGGGGGCATGAGTGGGAGAAGTGGAGGTCCCCGCAGTAGATTGCGCCAGAGGAGGAACACGGGCACCGACAAACCGAGATTTCGGAGGAGCCGTTCCAACTTTGTTCCTCGCCAGAGCGTTCCTCACAACCCGATCATGAGCCTGAGGCATCTCACCTGCATAAGCAAAACACGAACATGTTAGATACGAGGAAAAGAAATAACATGAACAAAATCTAACTAACTAAGACTACCAAGCAGCTTCTCAGCATCCACGGGAGTCTTGCACTCCAGCAGTGCCTTAACGTTGATGAATCGGCGCTCGACCCTCCGACTTCCATCTTCCTCAAAGATCGGACTGCTGTTGCTCGTCCAACACTCAGCAAGACAGAAGGAGTTGACCCACTTCACCAACGCCTGGTACGCCACGTCGTCCTGGCCGCGCAGCTCACTCGGCTGGAAGACATAGTCACTAGGCTTCTTGGCAAAATGGTCAGGCGCCCAGTGGAGAGGGAACTTGTAGAGTCTCCGCCCAATATACCTTCCTTCCTCGTCGTGCAGCTCGTTCCTGAACTTCGATCTCCCAGACGTACGTACTGTCCTTGGCAACCTCGGACACGGGCTCAACGACGTAGTATTGTTCCTTGAATGTTTGGATTGACTCTGAAAGCGGCTTGAACAGCTTGCGGGGCAGCTTCAAGGAAACCCAGCCATACTTCTTCCCCGTCAGCTGCCTTTGGAGATGGAAAACATTGAAGAACAAAGGGAGAGTAGCCCCCAAGGAAAGATGCTCGCACACCAACTCAAAAGCCCGGATGAAGGCCAACGAATTAGGATGCAGTTGTGTAGGGGCTAACTTCAAGTGCTCAAACACTGATCGCTGAAAATCAGTGAAAGGTAGCCTCAGACCTAGCTCTTTAAAAGCATACTCGTACACAGTGAAGCGGTCCCCGAAGCTCGTGCAGACCCGCTTGTCCAGGGAAGGAGAATGCACCTTCCACTCTCCCTCCGGGCCCACTTCCGTAAAAACATCCACCAAGGATTTTGCGAACGTGGACACATGCTCAGAAGGCTCGGCCACTTCCCACTCCTCCGCGCAGAACCCTTCAACGTCCTTCTCCATGACGTCCAACTCTTCCTCTTCCCCGACATTACTAGAGGAACTCGAAGTCGCCGAACTAGAGGCCATCGAGCTGCTCCTATCCTCGGAGCCCGTCTCTTCCTCAGATGTATCTATAATAACTTCTCTTTCTGGCCCCGTCGCCATTACGATCACCTGAAAAGCAGAGAAGAAAGTGAATTCGACAGCAAATCAAATCCACCCTTCCACTGCTAAGTCAAGTGAAAGGGCGCACAAAGGGCTAAGGACAGCGTCCCCGGCCTAAGCCCTAACATCAAAGGAAAGTTTGGAACCTCCCCGCGAGGAGACGCTCGAAACATATCATCAACTGGCGAGGAGCTTCCCCGCACTAAATCCCAGTTTTCGTTCGAAGCTCCGCCGAAAATCACGAAGCTTCACTGGAATCTGGGGGTATTCCGCCGGAAAACTCATCATTCATTCAGAAGATGAAAAATCATGACGGTTACGCAAGCGTCGCCATCGCGACGACACCGTTAACCGCCCTCCTAACCAGAGCATGCAAACACGTCCGGCGACATGTCAGAAGTGGAAAAGTGGCACGACCACCGTCCACCACCAACAGTCACCAGAAATCCACCTATTTTGTCCTCTAAAGCTAGCCCTAACCACATGCAATCTACCGCTAACAGCAAACAGAAGAAGAACAGGCAAAGGATCAGAAAACTTACTTGATTTGAGTAGAAAAAGGTGCTGCTCGGAAGCTTGACGCGGTGGTCGGAAAGGTAGAAGACGGTGACGGGTAAGAACTTGAAGGAGGCGAAGAGAAATCAGAAAGAAAAAGTCCCAAATGGAACGATTTTCCCCCTTTTATACAAAGGGGCACATGCAACCACGCGCTCGTAGGCCATAATGACTACCCACTAGCCATCATTGCCTATTAACTGCTACACGGAGCTCGAGGCACACGTGGTACCCCAACGTTTCCAATTCTGTCTGACCCTTAGTCTCCCCGAACACCGGGCAATAAGGTCACGACCACGAATCTCACGAACATCCGGGGTCACGAGCACTTTGAGACAATCCTCCTCGTCTTCAAACGACGACTCTATACTGGCTCCCCGGAGCAACGAGCAGTCCTTAAGTCATCACTCTCATGCTCGGGAGCAATGACTTGGGGGGCTCCTGTTTTGGACTGGACCAATGGCTAGAATTGGCCCAATCCGCCTCTGCTCTAGAGCGGCCCAAATTGCCTAAGTCCAATCCACAGAGGGGCAAAAGTTACCTTTCTGCCCCTCCAACCGGGCAAGGAACATAACATTCCTCCCCGAAAATACTGCCCGTTACGCACGGCTTCAATGCTCCCCGAACAGTTGTGGGCAGATGCCCGGAATCATGCTTATGCCCGACATAACGGTTAGTTTCGGGCACCCTGTCCGACATAACGGCTAGTTTGGGTAGTTACCTATTCTTTGGGGAAAACGGTTATTTCTCCCCGAAAATAGGACCGTTGGCCACGCGCTGGGGGCTCTATATAAACCCTCTCGCTTGAGAGGGTCAGGTATCCAATATTCACCCGACGAATCCATACTTTGTACTTGCCCATTTTCTCGGACCCTTTCTTACTTGAGCATCGGAGTACCTTGCTGGTACACCCCCTCCTCCTCTCCATACGACCAGCATCCCTGACGCACTTGGCGGCCTGATTCTATAGGATCTGATCCAGCCTTCACGATCAGATATCATCAAAATATATAAATTTGTATAAAAGTTTTATGGACTTTACTATTTAGTATGAATATATTGACAACAAAATTCAATGGAAAAAAAAACCAGCAAACCATATATAAAGAAAGGGTATTTCATAAAGCTAAAAGTAATCGTAATAACTACGATTCTTGGTCAAATTAACTCATTCTTTCGTAAAATATAACTTTTCTTAATTCCTAATTTTATAATGAAATTTAATAAAATATGTGAAATAATAACATTGTAATTTTGAATTTAGTTATATTAATCTAAAAAAAAACAAAAATAAGTTTATTGTCTAATATTTTACAATAAAACTATAATAATATTCTGAATTTTCTTCATCTTTGTTGATTTTATTGATTATATTCCAATGTTTCACTAATTTAAGAATTATCAACACTATTTTAAAATTAATTATATAATTTATATTTAATAAATAAAAATAATATCTAAAATCTTCTATAACATTATTCAAAATCTCTCTAAATTCAATCTTTTAAAATCAATTTTTTTATTATATATATATATATATATATATATATATATATATATATATATATATTGTTAAAATAATAAGGGTATAATTGGAATAAAAAGTCATAAGCTAAAAGCTACAAGCTCAAAAGCTACTTCAAATAGCTCTTGAAAAAAAAGCTAAAAGTTAGTTAAAAAGCTAAAAGCTAAAATGCATTACCAAACAGAGCTTTTTAATCAAAATGAGCTGAAAAGCTAAAAGTTACAAGTTAAAAGCTCTTTTTATGGTCTTACCAAACAGGCTCTAAGTCTTTTTGAAGGCTGGTTTGCATTATTTTGAAAAGACCTGTTACTTCATCTTCATAGGATACGACCGTGTGCGGTTTTGTTTTTTTTAGTTTTTTGTTTGAAGCCCATGACTCACCATGTCTGTTTAAATCCGAGTCATGCTTGGGCTGGGCCTCTCAGCCCATTTGGAATTCCTATTCCCTCACTCCACATATTTTTGTTTACACCTCCCATCTCTCTTCTAGATTTTTTATTTATTCTTTTTCTCTTCCTTTCTTATTTTTTCTTTCCTAACAATTTTGCCATTCATTTTATTTGTTTAAGTTTTTGTTTGGATTTTGATTTTCTAAGATATTTGACCTACTATTTTTACTTGTTTCATTATCTCATTCTTTTTTAATTTGATTTTATCTTCAATCTTGGTCAATGAAAGTCTTTAAAATTACGAATGTCAATTGTTGAAGTTGTTAACCTTCATTATTTCAAATCTGTAGTGAATGATCATTAAGATCATTTTCTATACTTTGGGATCGTGATAGGTTATCTTCGATTAATAAACGAAAGTTTGTGATTAAGACGAGACCGTTTGCTTTTCTTTTCGTGTGGCATGATTTCCTTAGAGAATGATTCACAATATCATTTCTTCATCGTGTTTTAGCATAAAGATCAATGTTGTGTGACTTCTTATAGCATGATCTTCATCATAGATCGTGCTAAGATGGTTTAGCGATAAAGTCGGCTCAATTCATCCGATTGACAATGATTAACGATTAACTACTAACAACTAACTTTAATTTCCGTTCGATATATTCTTGCTTTACTTTTTCGTCAAATATTATCTTGTTCATATTATATTGTTCATATCATATCATATCATATTCATCTTATTCATATCTTGTTCGTCTAACCTCTTCTTGTTTATACTTTGTTCAAAAACACACTAAAACGATCAAAACAATAAAAGACTTAATTGGTGGACTGTTGGTTACTTTTCCGAGCAACAGAACTTTGACTTTGTACATAAACCCTAGCTTGGAGCTTTTGTCCGACTCTTGCTCAAGGCTTAGTTTAGGACACCTCGCACACACACGACTTCCTCTTGGGCTACCTTATAATGAGACCTTTTGTTTTGTCCAATCCCGTGTAACTTACATGTACCCCGCTCGCATTCTGATGTACGTACTTTACTCGCTTTTTGATTATGGTTTGTTTACTAGGAGCACCCCTAGGGACTAGGATAGACTAAACCATTTTCAAACTAATTCTCGATTCGTCGTCGAGCCACTTTCAAAACACCCCCTTAAGTCGATTTCTCATTAGCATTCGCCATCAACCTAACGCATACGCTCGCACATCTCATCGTGATTTCGTTACTAGAAGCACCCCTAGGGACTAGGATCGATTCTCACCTTTTTCAAACTAATTCTCGATTCGTCGTCGAGCCATTTTCAAAACAAACCTTTTAAGCCGAGTGCCTGTTGTCTCGCAATCAACCTCTTCTCACACAATCAAACCCTTGATCCAATATCAAGCGGATTTTCACAATCAAACTTCAAAACAATTAACAACTATTGAAACTCTTTCCAAGGGGTAAGAGAGATGGATTGTCTCTTCGATCTATTTCCTCAATTGTTTGGGTGCGAGTTCTCTTACTCGTGTGTGTGCAATTAACGCCTCTAAACGACTTCTAACTCGACAACATTCAAACCATTTTTGCAATTAACCATCCATCAATACACTTAATCAATATTCAAACACAATTTCTTAAAAGGTGAAGTGAGGTGGGTTGAGTATTTGATCTTTCTTCTCAATTGTTTATGTGTGAGTTCTCTTACTCGTGTGTGAATAATTGTCACCTTTAACATATCAAACCAATTCTTCTTTTCATGGTCGTATCCACGAACTACGGACCCTCTGATTCTTTATTACCACCCATTTTTTCCCTTAGCATCGAATCCTTTTATCTTATCGTTTCGCATTATCGTTGAGAAGAAAACAAACAAGCTTAGCTAACGTTCATCATAATTCGAATTAAGAGGTTCCCGTTGAGTACAATAGACGTGAGGGGGTGCGCGTACCTTCCTCTCACGTAACCGACTCCCAAACCCAGAACGTGGTTGCGACGATCATGTTCTTATCTCTCTTAAAGGTTTTCTTGATATTTTCCTTTCCCTCTTTTGGGATAAATAAAGTTCGGTGGCGACTCTGTCGAACCGCAATTTCTTCCACGCCTTTTACGTGAGGGTCGTATTATCGATTATCATTTTTCGAGGTGCGACACTACTGCTACTGATTTCCCCTTTGTTTCGATGCACGGGGTTTTTCTTATTTCCTAAACAAAAGAGTGGTTGATTATGAGGCTTCTAGTACTGGCGGTTCGAGATTGGACATCGTCTTGGGTGTTTTCCTTCTGAGGCACATGGTTAATCTCGAACGCTTTGAATTCTGCCAGGTTTCCCACAGCCAAGTTGAGGTATTTCTATAGCAAAGGGTCTTTTGCCTAGGCTTCTCCTTTTATTTAGGAAATAACCAATTGGGAGTTCGTTCATTGCTTAATACATTCGGCCCCCATTTTTTCCCATGAGTGTAATCCTAGTGATGATGGCCTCGTAATCGTCTTGGTTGTTGGATTATGGGTACTCGAATCTTATAAGCACTTCCACTACTAAATAGGAATTGTTTTCTAAGATCACACATGTACTGCTCCTCTTGCTATAGGACGATCTGTCAGTGAAGACCACCCATGTATGATCTGGCTCTTTGAGTATGCGAGTCATTTCTACTAAGAAATCGCCAAACAATTTGGCTTTCAGTGCTTTCCTTGCTTCGAAGGTAACTTCGAACTCGGATAACTCAATGGCCCACTTTGGAAGATGCCCGACTAGATTTAATAGGTAAAACACCTATTTTAGAGGCAGATATGTCCAGACTAAAATAGAATGTGCGAGGAAGTACAATTGCAACTTACGCGATGCTGTTACTAACACTAAGGTTGCCTTTTCTACCTTCTCATATTGTATTTTTCTCCTGCCAAAGCTTTGAAAATGAAATACACCGACCTCTAATGGGCGCTAGATTCTCTAATCAAAATAGTACTTACGACTTCTTCGGCATTAACCATGTACATGTACAAAACTTCCCTAAGAGATGGTCGGGTAAGTATTGGGGGTGTGGCCAAGGTTTTCTTCAAAGATTTAAGCGCTTATTCGCAATTAATTGTCCACTTGAAATCAGTCTTCTTCTTTAATAATTGGTAAAAAGATAAAGCATGGTGTGTAGACTTTGAAATAAATTTATTCAAAGCAGTCAATATACAGTTTAACCTCTGAACCTCCTTTTTCGAAGTCGGTGAGTTCTTTTGAATCATTGCTTCACATTTGTCTGAGTTTGCTTCAATTCCTTGATCGTTCAAATAGAAACCCAATAATTTTCCTTTCATTACCCTAAAACTACATTTCTCCAGGTTGAGGCACATATTGTATTGACGAACCCTCTTGAACACCCGCTGAAGGTGTTGAGTGTGAAGCTCCTCTTGACCAGAATTTATAATCATATCATCCATGTATACTTCCAGTGTCTCTTCCATTTTTTCTTGGAAGATCTTGTTCATCATTCTTTCATAGGTTGCAGCAACAATCTTTAATTTCAAGTACATGACATTGTATTGAAAAGTGGTCTGCTCGGTTATAAAGGATGTCTTTATCTTGTGAAGTCCATACATAGATATCTGATTATACTCCAAATAGGCGTCGATAAATGAAAGTAATCAATACCACGCTAAATTATCCATTATTTTATCAATGTTTGGGAGCGGGTTAGAATCTTTTGAGCATGCTCTGCTAAGATTTGTATAATCAATGCACATCCACCATTTCCCGAGGCCTTCTTTGCCAACACTATATTAGATAACCACTCTGTATACCTGGCTTCAAAAATGATCTAGGTGATGAGTGCAAATTATAGCTATTTTTGTATATAAGTTTGTTGCACTTATCAATACCTTTTGTTAATATCGTTCGAATAAACCCCGCTTTGTTTGTAAATACGTTTACTTTACATTATAGTGTATATATTGCGTATCGTGTAAATATCATTGAGTTTAATTGATTTTATCTCATTTTTGTAGGTATTCAAGCAAATATATTTTGCCATTGTTGTATAAAGCATTGAATAAGCTTTCCAACGCTTCTGGCCGTGCGTCAATCCGAGTTACGGTTCAAAAGTTATGGTCAAAACAAGGGCTGGTGTGTTGTCAAGTTCGCATTGCGAACTTTCCGGCGAATTCTCCCAGACTTGAGGCAGTAGAAAAAGGCACCAAAGTTCGCATTGCGAACTTTCCAGCGAATGTTCGCTTTGCGAATAAAAGTTCGCATTGCAAACTTTTGCAGAATCGCAGAGGCGGTTTAACTGTTCCTGAGGCACATCAGGTGCCTAATTTGATGTTCGCTTTGCGAATAAAAGTTCACATTGCGAACATGAAAGATTTTGAAAATAATATATAAGTTATTTCATTCATTTTTTAGGTTATGGTTTTGGAGATTTTTGCTCCCAACTCCATCAAAATCATTTTTCAGTAGGATTAACTTAGAAAACAACATTGAAGCTTGCACACGGATGATCCGGGGTGGATTTCTCATCGATCGACGTTGACAAACCGTGAGATGTTTGGTTTATTTCTTTTCTTCTTTGTGTATTTATTCTTTGTTGGGTTGTTGTATATGTATTTACTTTGAACTTGTGTATATTTGTCGCCCATGGCATTGTATCTAATTTGCTTTACAAATATTTATTGGTGATTGTCCTTGATTTTTGCTTTATGCTTGGGGTTTGGGTTGTGTTAGAGATAAACATCGCAAACTTTGATTAGGGATGATTATCTGTTAGTTTCTGAATTCTAGAGATAGATTTAGAGCTAACAATCTTTATGGGTGTCGAAGTTTAATTCCTCCGTATCTCGAGTCGGGTACGAGAGTGTCGACGAGGGTAACACGGTTGTTCTCTCAGCTCAGTGTGTCGGAGATGGACACTATTGTGAGCGATGTTGGACGATATTGAGGAGTATTATAGGTTGAGTATAGTTGGCCGATAGGTTTAAGTTTGTGACAAGTCGATTATGTGCATGCCTGACAAGTTTCTTCTCTCTGAAGAATGAATTCTTTTTGTGTCAATATTTACTTTTCTGCATTTACTTTAAACCCATTTTAACCCAAACTCAATAACATTTAAATTGTCGAACGACAATTCAATAGCACCGATCTCTGTGGACACGACATAAATTCCGGAGGGAATTCTTCCAAAAATAATATTTTTGCTTGCCGCTTTACCGCACCAACACTAGGCATCTAATAAGCCTTTAACCGTGCTAGCAGTGGCCTCAGCTTTTTTTTTTGGAGATTGTCTTATACGATGCTGGGAGACATAATGGGTGTTGGCATCCACATTCAGTTGGTGGCACACTACACTAAGATCAATGTCGGGCATCTCATGCGAGGTTTCAATGAAGAGGTTAACGTTATTCTCGAGGCATTCAACCAGTGTTGTTTTTACTTCTAAAGGATGTTGGTCACCTACTTTGACTGGCCTTGTCGGGTCTTCTCTGAGATGGATGTTATCGAACTCACCATCTGGCATTGGTCGAACCTTCTCTTTATGAGCATCTAGGTCGAATGAGACATGATTCCCTAGTTCTCCTTCTACTTCTGCTTCTGCTTCCGATGATGTGGCCGACGCCAAGAAATCTTTTTGGGTGATTCCTTTAATCTATTTTGCTTCATCTGCGTCTGCAGTCACCGAGACTGACCTTCATTTTGCGTTATGGTAAGTCACTTTCAAATGGATCAGAGATCCCATTGCATCTAGTATCAATATGAAGGATCTTCCTATGACACCTTTGAAGGTGCTCTGGTACGATATTAAAAATTGAGGATCACTATTCTTTTGTGATCTCCTTATCCAACAATCACTACTAGATTCATAACTCATTGAGGACAAGTGATCGAATCGTTGGATGTTAGTAGATCTCTTTCATTATACAAATTCATATCATTTTGCTGAATATCTATCAGTCTCATTATATCTGATTAGAGGACATTGCACAAACTTTCGTCATCCACGAGGAATCCGGTTAGATTCCAATCAGCTATAGTGACCGTAAGAATCAGAGGTAGATCAACATTTGGAATCCCATTAATCTTATCGCGATCCAAAAATCCTAATTTTGATCAATCTTTTCTTCGCTGAGTGTTTGCATTAGCCAAAAGTATAAAGTGATTTGATGAAGGATAAGTGGTCGATGATGTGATATCGCAGAATTCATCAATCGGTAATGCCTGATAAACAGTTGATTCAGGAGATGCATTAAAGATTCTAGTAATGACTACTGGAATTACCTTCTCTGCTTCTCCTGTTGCCATTACAGATTTGGTTTTAGATCAA
Source organism: Lathyrus tuberosus (assembly GCA_022829125.1). Lineage (NCBI taxonomy): Eukaryota > Viridiplantae > Streptophyta > Magnoliopsida > Fabales > Fabaceae > Lathyrus > Lathyrus tuberosus. Next base: position 3,605,905 of record JALAZF010000266.1, on the reverse strand, counting down.
GATTGAGCTGAAGATGGAAATTAACGGGAACTAGATGTTATTTCCCACAGACTGTGTAACGCCCCAAATTATAATTAGCGCATTTTAATTGTATATTCATGTTATTATGGAGTATATTGAATTTGGTTGTTTTAGGAGCGTATGGGTAATTTGATAATTTTCTAAATCGCCGGGGGTCTGAGATTGAGAGCTGATGAAATAGTATTATTCGTATTATTATAGATAATTAGTAATATTAATTATTTGGTAATAAAATAAAGGGTTAATTGCTAATTTGTCCCCTGTCATATTGGCGATTTTTGAAACACTCTCTATAAAATAAAAGTTAATTTAGATTTCCGCCCTAACATACAAAGATTCAATTGATTCAGTCCTTCATTAAACCAAGTCATAAAAAATGATGACATGGCATGTACATGTTGTATTATTTAATATTATTTAATTCCATATATACTGACGTGGCTTTATTATTTTTATTTTGAAATATTTTAAATTCCACGTTGGCATTTTATTTTTTATTTATTTTAAGTTTTGAAAATTTAAAAGATGTAAAACTCCAAAATAATCAGAAAGCTAAATGTTGAACTCAGGGTCCTCCATTTCACATGCAAGGGTCACTACCACTAGGCCAACTTGTTTGCTTTGTTATATTATTCTAATGAAATGTATATATTACATAATTGTATTTATATTTCATATTTCCATTATATTTCTTCTTTAAACTATTGTATCTTTAATTTTTAATAATTTTATATTATTCTATAAATATTATTAATAATTTTAGATTATTAATTTATATTAATAATTTATATTTAATAATTTCAATTTAATAATTTAATAATGGCTTAAATAATGTTTTCGTCCCTGTAAGTTGGCGTGTTTTTGGTTTTCGTCCCTGTATCTTTTTTTTTCGGTTTTAGTCCCTATATCTTACTTTTTGTTGGTGTTTAGTTCCTAAAGCCAAAATTCGCAGGAAAATCCGAAGGTTTCCTGTGGATTTTCCTAAAAATTAAAATCCGCAGGAAAATCCACAGGAAAATTCGCAGGAAACCTCTGTAGGGACTAAACACCAACAAAAAGTAAGATACAAGGACTAAAATCGAAAAAAAAAAATACAGGGACGAAAACCAAAAACTCGCCAACTTATAGGGACGAAAATACTATTTAAGCCTTTAATAATTTATAATTCAGTTTAATAGTTTAAAATAGTTAATTTTTAATAATTTAATAATAGTTAATTATTAATAGTTTAATAGCTTTTATTAATAGTTTAAAATAGTTAATAATTTCAGTTTAATAGTTAATTATTAATTTATAATTTATATTAATATTTTAATAATTTATTTATAATAATTTCAGTTTATCATTAATTAATAATTTAAGTTTATTAATTTATATTAATAATTTAAGTTTAAGAATTTTTAATAATTTATTATTAAAAATTTCAGTTTATTGTTAATAAATAATTTCAGTTTATTATTAATAATTAATTTCAATTTATTAATAATAATGATTTTCAGTTTATTAATAAATTTTATTAATTAATTCATTTTAGTTTAATAATTTAATACTTTATATTTATTAATTTATAGTAATTAATTTTAATTTATTATTAGTTAATTAATTTACTATAACAATACTTATATATAAAGTTAATATAACAATACGTATATATTAATTAATTAATTTACTGTTACAATAATTTATACTGTAACAATATATAAAGTTAATATAATATTAATATATAATCTCCAAAGGTTGGCTTAGGGGTGAAGACTTGGGTCTTGAGAGTATGTTTTTCTCAAGGTCTTAGGTTCAAATCCTACTAAGTATATAATATTAATAATGAACGTTAACTAATTTACAATATATAATGTTAATTATTTAAATAATATAACATTAATAATTATAACATTAATGTTTTATTAATAATTAACGTTAATTAACAATATATAATTTTGATGTAAATTTCTAAACTAAAGAAATGCACAGCCTGATTGTAAGATGTCGTTCTTTTGTGTAAAATGTCATGGGTTCAACACCTTTATGAGACATACTTTTAAATTTTGACACTTAACACCAAAATAATAAAATAATAATAAAAGATGCCACATAAATTTTAAAAAATAAATAATAATATAAAATACTAACTAAGTCATCCACATAATTAAAAATAATAATAAATTTTGAATTTTGATATTTAACACCAAAATAATAAAATAATAATAAAAGATGTCACATGGAATTTAAAAAATAAATAATAATAAAAAATGTGAACTAAGTCATCCACATAATTAAAAATAATAATAAAAAATTAAAAAAATGTTGTCATGTCAAAGATTCTGTTTACTAGATTTCGAGAGGAGTCAAAATAATGAAATCTTAAAATGTTAATGTGGGAATCTAAAATTTTTTTACAGGTTTTTTTTTCAAAACTGGTCCATATGACAGGGGGCAAATTAGCTATTAACCCTAAAATAAAATAATAGGAATTTGAGAATCCTGATTAAATAATTATTTAAGTTGAATATTTATTTAATTTAAATAATTATTTAATTGAATAAATAAGAGAATGTATTATTTTTGTGAATAATGGAGAAGTAGGAGGTAGAATGAGAGAGGATTTAATTGGGCAAAAGTGTGATTTTGAAAAGTAAGGCTATATAAATACTAAAAAGTGGGGAGAAATTAGGTTAGAATGCAATATGTAAGTACGTGAAAGGAGACAGAGAGAATTATGGGAAAAAGTGCAAGGTTTGAGAGTAGGGATTCAAAGAACTTCTAGGGGGATCAATCGTACTACAAATTCGAGGTAAGGGGGAATTTTCTACCCTTGGGTGATTTTAGGCTTGCAGGATAGTGAGAGTTTCTTATCCTCCTATCAGCATCTTAGGGATTGTTATTAGTTTCCCTTATTTTCCTTTATGTGATGAATGAGCTACGTGTTTTCTTGACTATTTTGAATTTTGTTTTATTGTTGTGTTACGTGTTTGCTCTGAGACCTTAATAAGGGATTTTGGATAAATCCCTTCAGGTCCCTATAAGTTATTGGTGAATGTTATAACCTTGTATTATGATCTGATCGTATGATAATATGCTTCATTGTTGTCATGGTTTATGTTGACATTACAACAAATAACGTTTTTCATGACAAAGTTTTCACCTCGAGCAATAGAAAACCGAGGTATAAAGCCAAGGCGCACTATTTTTTATTATTTTAAAAAATAAAAACCATAAATTCCCTCAGTTTTTCATAACACCAAGGTGAAAAAATAACTCAGTACAAGCTTCGACTCCTAACTATCGCAGGTTATGATCTTATTTGTTTATAAGTGTAAATAAAATGTTCTAACCCTTCGGTTTTCTATTTGATCTGGTGTAATCAGACTGGATCATCGTGGCCTTCCGTGTAGGGCAGAGATGATGGATGTAGGAGAGGAGGGGGTGTACCTGCAAGGTACTTCGATGCCAAAGTAAGTTTGGGCTAGAGAGAAAGCAAGTACAAAGCGTTTAGGTATGATTTAGAATATTGAATAGTGATCAAACCTGACCCTCTCAAGTGAGAAGGTATTTATAGAAGTAACCCCCAGCGCGGGGCCAAGGTCTCCCATATAACCGAATTATCTGGTCAACCAATGGGAGACTACTAGGTGGAGGGTCAGGCGCGTGACCCTTTGACCTGGTCCAACTACTTCCGTGAGATCCAGGGAGGCAGTTAGTCGCGTGAACTGACAAGTGAGTGAGAGGGACGCTCCCAACGGTCATATTGTGCCCAACGGCACTGTTGTGCCTAACGGCTAGATTCTGCTCAACGGCTAGTTTGGCAGAATCCAGTCATTGGGCCTGCCAAGAGCTGGACAGGATTTGGCCTTGCCCTACTGTGAGCCAAGCGCCTGCCCAGTCCAGAACAAGAGCCCCCAAGTCTTTGCTCTGAGGAAAAGTGATGACTTGAGATAGCCTCGTGGACTGTTGCCTTTGAATGACAATGTTCAGGGACATTCTCTTCTCCTGTTAGTGCAGTCAACACTGACTGCTTATCAGCCCGGCCAGTCTTTCGTATGCGAGGACATGCTCGTAGAAATGGCGTTTTTATGTCGACCATGTTTAGCAAATGTGCCCACGAATATTACGTTTTTATGTCGACGAGGACATGACTTGTGCATATTGTCGAGGAAGATATGCTCGCGGGGACTATAGAAGACTTTGTGAATTTAACGTCTAGCTTTGGGAATGCCAAACGAAGATTATCTTTTGACACGTGGTGGTGCTTTTAATTCCTGTCAGGCCTAGGGGTCTAGGCTATGATGGCCTTTGTGCTTCCCAAGGGAGCAAGTGCTTATAAAAAAGGGGGGAGATGATTCATTTGCACACTTCACGTAAATTCCTTTCCCCAAATCCCTTTGCTCTGCAACTTGTACTTTCGCCGGAGTTTCTTCGCCGCCGTCGATCTTCAAAGTCTACGTCGTGATCTTTATCTTTAACTTCTCTATCACCAAGTAAGTTCTTCACCTCTCTGTTATTTCTATGGTGTTCTTCATTTTTTGGAAATTTGCATAAGTTTTTCGGTGAATGTTCATGTGTTCTTCGATGAACACATGAATTTTTGGAAAATTCATGAAGAACACGAAGAACATGGGATGAATGTCTATGAATATAGCGTAGGATTATGTAGATCTTCCTAGATTTTGGTTAGGATTAGTTTTAAGTTTGTAGTCGGGCATTTGGCCAGTTCGACGTGAAAGTTGATTTTTGTGTGACAAGTTTAATTTCATCGTGGAGGCACGTCTTCGTGGAATACGTTCGCAGAGCCGCGGAGGCTCATCCCCGTTTGATGGGGAAGAGGTGTCGCCGCGTCCCGGTGCTGTCGATTAGGGCTTCAGGGCGTCCTCGACTTATTCCTCATCCTTTCACTTAATTAGTGGTGGAAGGGTGGATTTGATCTTTGACGTCGAATTCACTTTTTCTTCCTCTGTTTTTCAGGTGAAATGGCCGACATGCACGAAGGAGTCGCTCCCGACGTCAGAGATGCACACAAGGAGGCAGAGCAGCCTGTTGAGCATGCAAACATTGAAATAGTTGAGGGGGATATCGAGTGGATCACCCAGGAGCCTATGTCGACGAGATCGACCTTTACTCCTGGCATGCATTTTTTATTTCTTGTACAATGTGTTAACCTCCTCCTTTATTTTCACAGGAAAAATGTCGAACATGAGGGGGCGTCTGGTCAGGTCCGCAGCGGCCAAAAATTTGAAGAAGATGCCCCTAGTGCCTAAGGCTGACGCTGGCAAGCAGCAGGCAACGCTGGAGAAATTCGTGGGCGGCACCGCCTCCGTTCCGGGGACCACTTCAAACCCTCCTACTCTGGATAGCACACATAAGAGGAAGAGGGACAACGTTGGATCTTCCCCAACTGGTGGGTCGAGCGGCTTTGTTGGGGGTAAATTTGTACTGCTCCCCGTGCTATCTCCAAGGGAGGATGTTTGATGGGGAAGACTCTATCATGGTCCCCGACCTGGAGGCGTCGGCCATCCTGTCCGCCGACCCTAAGGTGAGGAGGAAGCTTCTCTACTAGGATGCGGCCACTGTAATGAGAGTGCTGGAGGCGGCGCTGACCCTAGGGGATGCGGAGACAGTTTCGCTCGCAGACCTTGAGAAGGCTCAATCCAAGATCATCGACCTGGAGCTGGAGAACATGGAGATCCATAATGAGTTGACAAAGTTCCAAGGCAATCTGGAGGCCAAGATCGCACTCCAGAGGAGGTGACCCAGATGAAGGGGGGTGAACAAGGTGAATGAAGAGAATGCCCGTCTAAAGGCGAAGGTGGCCGAACTAGAGGGCTCATCGATGGTTGTTCAGGATGAGACCGACAATGTGAAGGCCCTAAAGACCCGGAGGGATCTGATC